>CM029498.1:8872393-9472393 GCA_017140595.1 Eucalyptus curtisii
GATCGTTATGACACGTCCCCATTTCGTGTCACACAATTTTTGTCCATAATTAGGTGCGACTATCTCAGTATCCAAGCGTGTTCCAATTGGCCCCAAGACTCAACGGCCACGACCAACTCATCGATCGGCGGCCATCCGGCAACCAAGCGTCGTCCGCTTCGTCGGTGCACGGCAACATCTGACATCTGACATTCCGAAAGAGCATCGGCCCGGCTTCCCTTGCGACCGGCATCCGTTGTCAAGAGCATACGAACTTAATCGAACTCGACCCCGGCCTCCACTGCGACCGAGGCATCCGTTGTCTAAGGCATTTGAACTTAATCGGGCATCGTCCGCATGAACGCATCGGGACGGGTTCGATAATGACCACACGCACATCCATGCTCGGCCAAGAATATAGTGTTTTGCACTCAAATACTTACATTTCAAATAATGGACTTGACCAGTTTTCTTCTTATTAAAAATACCCAATAAAATAATTGTGCATGGTCACATAGTCAAATCGAACCGTAAAACGTGATACTCTCCCATTTCAAAATTCCACGATTTTATATAGTTCATAAAATATTTTTTGGCGTCAAAATCCGACACCCGGTATTTTTGAATTAAATACCATAAAATCATATTTTTGCAATAATAATTCAAAAATTATCACCAAGCACCCAACTGCATAATTTAGCAATCAATTTCACAAATCAATACAACCACAACAATCAGCGTAAAATTCTGATAACCGGCTATCCGGCATAATTTACGCTAATTGTAATTAATTAAATAAATTACAAATTATTTAAACTAAATCACTTAATTTAAATAACCTAACTAGACTAATCCAATTGAACTAATAAATTAATCTAGCTAGGCTAATTAAGTTAATCCTAATTAAACTAACTACATAGCCTAACGAACCCCTAACTAAACTAATCCTAACCACCTAGTTCATCTAACTAAACTAACCAAGTTAAATAGTTACACTAACTAAATTACCCTAATCCTAATTAACTAATCCCCCTAAGTGTAATTAACTCCCTAATCAGATATTAGGATGTTAACTCACCGGAGTAGCGAGATAACGGGTTCACGGTGACGGCGCGACGAGGTGAGATCCAATGTCTCACGACAACTCCAACGGAGGCCCGGACGGCCTGAAAATAGCTAACATATCTCAACTTGAAATTTAAGATTTGTTTGAGTTGAGTGGACCGAGGGGAGCTAGGGACAGATCACGGGACTATTGATGGCCGTTGGCTTGGAATGGTGGGAAATTTTGCTTGACGAGGGAGCTAAAGCGGACCGGATTCTTGTCGGAGTGTGATGGACGGTTGAGGTGTTCTTTGGGGTGTGTGAAGTCTTGCCGAGGTTAAAGAGGATCTTGGGTTGGGTTGCGGAGTGGAGTCGGTGATGGTGATGGGCTGAAGATGGGCTGGCGTGGCGGTGGAGGTGAGCTGGTGAGTGAGGGAGAAGTGGTGGCGTGAAATGAAGACGGGCGTGAAAACGGAGGAGGCGCGTAGAGGCGTGACAATGGGATGAGCGGGAGAGGGAAGAAAGGGAGCATAACCGGGGGGAAAGGAAAGTACGTAAGGAAGGGAGGGGACGGGGGAGGAAAAAGAGAAGTGGGAAGAAGGAACAAAGGTTGGTGGGCTATAGGGAGTTGGTCGCAACGAAGGAGGAGGGAAAAGTGGAGGGAGAAGGAGGGCCAGAAGTCAAGATTTCGGTCAATTACAAGCCTCCCAAAATATCAAAATGATGATTAAACTCCCCAAAAGTCTTCAGCCCAAAAGTCATAGGCCCTCCAATGAAGAATTAAGCTTCCAATTCTCCAAATAAACCCCTTTTTGCAGCCCAAAAACCCATTATTCAACCCCCAATTTCCTTTCTTTTTCCAAATTACCAAAATTGATTTTTTAAATTTCCCGACTCGACGGAATTTCTTCAAAAGATGATACGATATCCTAAAAATAAATCGTGACATGCTCAAACGTTCGATTTCGAAACCAATTCAATTTCGTGGTTAAAATTGACCGAGACATGATTTTAAAGCGCGACCTAACCTACCGGGTAACTTTTACGGATTTTTATCGCGTTTGACCGTGGTCGATAATTTTTCGATCCACGTTTGCATCTCGACTCGTCGGCGACTCTCGTTATCGTAAAGAATCTCCAAGGTTTCAATTACGAGCACCGAATCTGAGAATCGGCGAGAAAACCGGGTTAGTGTCAATCGATGTGAATTTTGCAATCATGTGGAATCACCCACAATTTAATTACGCCATTCCATTGAATCGACCTATATCCCATCATTAATCGATTATAATGGTGTCGTATTGATCCTTGTTGATTATCACAATCGAGACGATCGATTTCTAATCGAATTCTCAAATACGTCGCGTTTATATCCCTTAATGGCATCACGTAGATTAGTTATCTCGTGAATGATCGGCTGGAGAGAAAAGGGTATAGGTGCGTCGACAAAAAGCATTTCGTATTATCGGGACGGGGTCGAAATTCAAGATGTCACAATAGGATTATAATTGGCTTCATAATTCTTTTGGATATCGTCGGGATGTAATTCACAAGCGAAGCTCCTTATGATACTCTTCACAAAGAACATCCACTTCTAATATATAGGCAAGAATTGGATCCAAAATAGGAAATATCTTCATAGGAAACCTTCTTAAATTAGAAACTATTCAATTAGGAAACTTAATCAAAATAGGAAATCCACTTGAATTAGAAAACTTTCATTTTTCAGGCTCAAACTGGGGACATATTTTAATAGAGGACATGTAGTCTTATGATCATACACAAATTACATTATCTATATAGCTTAATATGGTTTGAACCGTTGATTATGACATTACCATCATTATTAGGGTGTATAGCGACATATTTATCCTCACTAATGTAAAGAACATCCAGATAGATGGACTAAGACGTGGTTAGATATGTCTATGATTTTGTCCCCCATTAGTTGGTGGCGATGATGCCTCGTTACTCGAGATGTGTCCTAGTCAGAAACGAGTAGAGTGCATACTCTCACATGCATATCGATAAGCTACAATATGGTAATCGAGTATCATAAAATAATATGTCATGTGCTTGTATTTGGTTAAAAAGAAAATTATGCCACATTGTCCTATCATTTTCATTACATATCATCATAGAAAATTATACATATCTTCATTTTGTATAAACAAATACATTATATTCATGCTACTGTATTTGATAATGAGTCGAGTTGTTAGATGATCCCATAGCTTAAACTTGAAATTTGACTACTGAGTTTTGGCAAACCCCTTCCTTTTATAGATTTATAGAATAGATCTTCTACCGGCATGACGTTTTGGAGCACTTGCATATTTTGAATGTGGTTATCAAAACGTATATGTACCGATTTTTGGATTAGTGTATATTAAATGTAGTTCCATCGTTTGTGTCGATGTGGGGTTACTAAAACTTCCTTATTGTTTAGTTTTTCAATTGCGAGTTGATTCATTTTTGTGTTTGCGATTGCGACTAGAAATGGAAACGAAAAGTATGAAACCATCGTGCACGTGGGAAAACTAAAAACCCTAGTTTCTAAAATTTTATATGCCAAAAAGTCAGGATATACCTTAGCAACCTTTGTAGTTTGATACCATCCTCCTCCAATCAAATTTGCAAGCTTTTCGTTTATGAATAGGTCATCTCCACTTAATGAATATTAAATAGATCGTGCACACTCATTATAACAACCTGATCCGACGCGAGCGAGCAATAGTTATTGAGCTTAGAGTGCTCAAACAAGGACGGCTCCAGGCAAGCTTCTAAAATGGCTAAAGGGGCAAAAATGTTTTGAATTGCTCACCGAACAAGGTGAAATCATGCCTTGAATATGTGTGTATGTGTGTGTAAAACACTGGAATTAACTCATAGATGCATCTTTTGACATAATGGCAAGCTTTACTTTAAAACTCCAAAGTTAAGCATGTTTAGGCTAAAGAACTACTAGAATAGATGACCTCCAGAAAGTGCCTATTTGTGTGCCAAAAAGAAAATCATGAGACTCAATATGGGATGGGTCAAAAATACATCGAGTGAGTTAATCTATGGATGTCACAATATGGTATTAAAGTGGAACTTCCTCTAGTAGGTATGTGGTTCAGGGGCGAACCACGAAAACTAGTAGGCCTATAATGACTCGCTAATGAGGGTGAGGAGCGGTAGTCAAAGCCTGAGGACTCAGATAAGTAACGGCTCCTAGCAAGCTTTTAGGATTGCAAAAGAGATAGGAATGAATTGAATTACACACCGAATAAAAGGAGGCCGTGCTTAGGTGTGAAAATTGGAATTAACTCACAGAAGCATCTTTTAACGTAACAACAAGCTTTAACTTGTAACTCCAAAGTTAAGCGTGTTCATCCTAGAGCACTACTAAAATGAGTGGCCTCTTGAAAATGCTTGCCTGTGTGGCAAAAGACAAAACTATGAAGCTCGAAGCAGATAATATCTCGAGTGAATTAATCTAGGGATTCATACTCTCCCTGTCCTTTCAATAAAACAATCATTATGTACAATAAATCTTGTCATAATGTGACAATATCATCGTACAACCTGAAATAATAAGAGAGCACAAATAATAATCGGACCTATCATGCATGCAACTTTTTCGTTCCGGTCCAAATTTAGATGGACTGTTGTGAATGTGAAAAACCCACACCTTTGATATAGTTCATTTTGCGCTTATTATAGAAAGAAATTATATATACTCCTTTTCTTTTTCCCTCTTTTTGTTTCTTTTTGCTCCCTTCTTGACAATTCTAATGTCCTCCATTGAAAAGAAACACGTACAAAAATGCATGCGAGACACATGGATGGACATCTTCAAGCCCAATTGGCTTTTATGATGAAAGAGAGAGAAATATAATATTTTGCACTTTACAAAATGAAGAATATACGACCCATATAAATAGGGTGAGAATATAATTAGACTTAAGTACAATTAATTTAAATTACAATTAACTTAATCCTAAATAGTAAACCCCCTCAGACTTATGATGATTTGAAAGAAGTCACTGTACTATAGAAAAAGGATTCAAAAAATGCCCAGGTGGATATGTTTTGGTAAAGATATGAACCATCTGTCTAGTCAGCAAATGAAATGGAGATGTGTCTTAAAATGCCATTATCCACATGATACCGAATGAAATGACAAGCGATTTCAAAGGGTTTAGTATGCTTATGGAAAACATTATTATGTACAATTTGGATAACACTTCAATTATCGCAATGAATGATTGTTTTGTTATTATGACACACTTTGCTATTTTCTAACCATCGCAACCACAATTATTTTAATGTCGTATCAACAAGAGCTCAACATTCAACTTCTATACTAGAGCAATCAATGGTGGTCTTTTTCTTGCTAAGCCATGAGATTAGTAAGTAGCCCATAAAGAAACAACAGCCCAAAGTAGAGTGACGATCTTAAGGGTCAACAGCCTAATCAACACTAGAATAAGCTACCAACTTCAAAGTAAAAAGAGCAGAAAAGTGAAGGAAATGAAATAAGGTACCCTTTGACGTGTCAATGAATTCAAAGGATTATAGCAAAATGAATTGTGCAGGTCAAGATCATGTCCTGACAAATAATTCACAACATCGGTGATACCAAGTTGAGTAACTGGATGTTAATAGAGTGTAGAATTTGAAAGAGGAGTTTCATCTTTGACATCAAATTTGGCATGGGTCTCAATAAGAGTTGTAGTCGCCTTGTTGTCAATGAGTCTTGCTTGAGAAATAAAATCGGTGACATGTTTGGCTTGAGCGAGATGATAACAAAAGAAATCTGAAGTAAGCTCCAAGCCTGAAAAATAGCTAAGTTGTCAAAGATCTTTCATTTCATGTAGTTGACTGAAATGTTACTAGAGTTTTGAAATGCTAGTATGATTATCTCTAACCATACCATCCACATCTAAGAGTAGTATAATACACGGGATGTGTGTCAAACAAGAAAAATATGGTCATAGGGACTAGATTTAAGACCAATGGATTCCATTGTTGAGCAAAATGTGGAATGTATGTATGCGGAGACTGTTTCGATTCATAGTTGACATAATCAACACACTTTATTGGATGGATGAGTCTATCCAGGAGGAGGCATCATATAAACTTACTTAGTGGGATTGCCATTTAATAATGCACTTTAAGATTCTATGAAATAAAGACCAGCATTTAACAATAATAACAATAAGAAGACTATGAATAAAAGTAAGGCGTGCAAACAGAGCAAAAGTTTCTTTATAATCAATTTTGTATTCTTAAGTAGTGCCCTTTGCTACTAGCCGAGCTTTGTAACGATTCATGGTACCATCTGCATATACTATAATCTTTTTCACCCATTTACAACAAACAATAGACTTAACGGGACTCTATATATCAAAGCCAATGTACAATAAAGCCTGCAACTCATATTGTATTGCTTGCTACCAAAGAGGATTAGTGCAAAAGAACGCTTCAAGTGCCAAAAGTTGGCATAAATGGACACTTAAGTGCCAAAGCTTACGAAAGTGGCACTTAAGTGCCACTTCTTATGAAAAATGGGACACTTGAATGCCACATCCGACGAGCCTTGCCGGAAATCCTACGTGGCATTTTTTTATTAATTTTCTCGCTCGTGCTCGCCAGAAATGCCGAATCAGCAAAACACACAAAAACAACATCATTTTGGCATAATTTAAATGTTAATATAATATAAAAATTAATGAAATTAAATTTAAAACAAAATAATTATTTATATTTTTATTTATTTATTTATTAAAAAATAAATAACAAATAACAAATAACAAAAAAACAAAGGAGGAGGAGGAGGCAACCGGTGGCTGAGGGTTGAGCCCTCGCCGCCACCGCCTCCCCACCGTCGCCGAAGGTGGGGAGGGTCGGCCGGGCCGCTGCGGCCGAGGCCGGTGGGTCCTGGCCGACCGGGCGGTGAGGGCGCGACCCTCGCCTAGATCGGGGCGAGGGCACACAGCCCTCATTGCCCGGTCGGCTGGGCCGGCCGCCCCTCGGCCGGAAGCTCGGCGACCCCGACCAACACTCCCCCACCTCCTCGGCGGAGGGGCGACGGGCGAGCGGCGGCGGCAGGGCTGAGCCCTCGGCCCGCGCCGCCTCCCTCCTCCTCCTTCCCCCTCCTTTTTTTATTAATTAATTAATTAATTTTTTAAAATTTAATTTAATTAATTATTATATTAAAATTCGAATTATACCAAAACAACGTCATTTTGACCCTGTTTAGCAACATCAGCATACAAAACGGAGTCGTTTTGCGCATAGCTCACCGAAAAATTGCCATGTCAGCGTTTTGGCCGGATTTTCTCGCCGGTGGCACTTAAGTGATCCATTTTGCTCCGATTTTGGCACTTAAGTGTCACTTTCGTAACTTTTGGCACTTCAGTGTCCCTTTGTGCCAACTTTTGGCACTCCAGAGGTCCGGGTGTCGGATTAGTACCAACTTTTCTATATATGCAAGGTTTAGAAAGAGAAGTAGTGGTAAAGTAGTAATGGTAATCACAAACTCGAACTGTAGGTAGACTTACTCTCATGGAATGACTGACTGAGGATGATGGATGTCCAATAGTGGAGAATCCACATATGGGACACACATGTTAGAACAAACTAATGTGGTATCACCAAAAGGACCTACATCAAGATTATAAGAAAATGACAAGATTGGAGAGGAAGAATCACAATGGGCAAAGGTGTAAGAACTTCTTAGAATAAATTCACTAAAAAAATAAAAGAAGGAATGAAAATCACCAACATGTACATCAATTCCATTGGACTACCAAAGAACTGAACCAGACCTATCGACCATTTTGGACCAAGTGATCCAATTCCCAATTCCTAGATGGGATAGGACCAAATTAGGAACAAATCACCTATAAGTGCCATACCTACATAAGCAATATAAAGGTGCACAAGGTTCTAACTTCGTGTTGAAAAAACCTTTTTTAATAATTTGAAATTAGCAAAACCATTTATTTCTCATTACTATTCTATAAATCAGATGTTATTTTATTTTAGGTGATGTTAATATAAAAGATGCTCTATGACCCTTGATGTAATCCAAAGTAAAAATCGAAAAGAGTTGTAGAAACTAAAGGCTTACATGGTAACGTTTCTGTTTCTCCTGATTTATGTTCTTTTATTTTCCGGAACAAAAAAAATAGAAATCTGTTTGGTAACGCAACTTATTTTTCTATTCCTCGGAATAGAAAAGTAGCCGAGAATAGATTTGAAACGGAAACAACAAACAAAAAAACGATAAATACAAAAATTTATAAATCGTACCAAATGCATTTCTATTCTTTTTCTATTCCAAGAATATAAATTTTGTGTAGTTACCAAACACATTATTTTACTCAGAAATTGTTCCCGGGAGTAGAAGCGTTACCATGTGCGCCCTAAATGGATCTTTATGAAGGGTGAATTATATCAGAGGGAATGAAATGTTCGTGGAAACTTGGACATACCATGAGAAGGTAAACAGTTTAGTGAAACCTTGATCACTAATACACTCAAGAAAATCTAATGGAAAGCACTACATAACTACTAGCCGAAGGCTTGGATAAACTCACAAATCGTTGATATGAGCATCTCTCTATATCACTTGAGAATTATGTACGTTTTACGTGTTTACTTACTCTGGATAAGAGGATTCATATATTCCTTTGATTAATCTTACATTGTAATGACTTTGATAGGTGGCCACAAGCTCAAAAATATGGGAAAGAAAGAAAAAAATCGGAGAAAATCAAATCAGTTCTTCCTATGTTTATTCACTCAATCAGAGGAAAAGACTATTTCCTAAGATAGTCAACTCTATTCATGGATACTACACTATTACTAGAAGATTTGATTATATGGGGAGCAGATCTCTCGTAATTGTGTTGATTATCTTCAACGGCTAAAATGATCCTCTTTGTAGTTATTTAATAGTTAGTTTGGATATTGAAAACTACATGAGAAGATTGACGCATGTTGAAGATGACACGACTACAAAATAGAGAAAGCTTCATACTTTGATACATTTATACTCTTAAATTATAGAGAGCGAGAAGTTCATTTATTAAGAGTACTTGTCACTAATTGTAATATGATTTAAGGAGTGTACCAATGTTGTAATGTGCTTGAGTTTTGGTAGTGTGATCTACCAATTTCAAATAGAAGCAGCAAGTGCTATGTTGTAATTCCTAAAGAGATTATTTGTGGAACCTAATAGTGGTGAGCAATTCCAAGTTTCACCTGAAACCTATCCTGCGAACATGAAACATACCATGTCACAAATTTCAAGGTCTAACGGGTTCCTTTTTTTGTCATTTTAGTTAAGCAAAATGAAAGTGAATGCAACAACAAAAACAAAAGTTTCTCATTAGTTAATAGCAACAACAATCCATAAAAGATAAACATGTAAAATAAAACAATAAAACAATAAGTTCAAAACACGTAACATAAAATCTAAGTTACAAAACTTCAATCCTCAATTATCCATGAAAAATTGCTTTAACTCTTAAAAATACTAAGACTTGTCACGAAAATGCAATTGAGTTCTAAAACTTTCAAAAAGTGCAATCAAATATAGAACTTGTCAAATTTGTGAAATCAAATCCTTCTATAAACACCGTTGATTTGACTAACAAAAAATGCCGATGTGACATCTTTTAATTAATTTATCTCTCCTATTTGTCATTTCTTTTTTTCTTTTTTTTTTTTTTTTTGTTCTTTTAATCTCATTTAAATTAAATTAAAAAACTAAAAAAAAAGGCCAAAATTTTATTTACAAAAAAGAAAACTAGGAAAAAAGAAAAACAAAGGCAAGGGATCTACCATGGGGCCCTACCGCGCCCCGCCCATCGCTGGAGGTCACCGACTCGGCTCAACCCTAGGCTAGGCACAGGCTGCCCTAACCACCCTCGCCCTTGGCGATGCCAGCCATCACCTATGGCCAACGACCCTATGTCACGCCCCAAACCCCGAGCATGCGAACAACCCGCCATGGTCAAATGCGACATTCCCAGGTAGTGTTGCCGACCCTATTCATTTATTATGCGCATGCGAAACGTATTATAAAACCCCTAACAAAAACTCACAAGATAGGAAAGTAGGAAACCAACTCATTCATAAATAGCATACTTTCATAGATAACCACACCAGAGTTTACATATATACCAAAAAGGGGCAAGTTACAAAAAAAGGATCGATCCACCGAAAAAAAAAAAAAAAAAAAAAAAAAAAGGAATAGTCTTATGACTACTAGTCGAACTCGTTCGTCGATCCCGCCTCGACGATCAACCTCGGGAGACAATGGGTCCCCCACTCCACCATCGGGGAAGGTCAGCTACGCCCTCACCTAGAATGGCCTCCATCACAAAGAAGTGGAATATCAAAACTACTAAGGAACCAACCCCGAAACCATTAGCTCCAAAGCGGAACCATACTCTATATTGATGAGGCACCCTAACAAACATGGCCTCCTCGATCCATATTGTAGTCCTAACAAGCTCATAGATCCAATGACTTCCAGGATCGGGAAAACTATGCACCTACTCGACAATATGCACGGGAATACCATATCGCTCCAAGGTATCTGCCATCTACGGTCCTGAAATTTTGGTCCACAATGGGGTGAGACATTGTCTCAGCAAGTTCACCCCCTAAACCCCTATTATAAAGAAAATACACCCAATGGTGGCCTAGCCACACTACACATAAGACTTACCTTGCCTTATTTCCTTCCTGCAAGTTAGTACAGTTCACATCACTCAATCACAGGTAGTAATAAGAATTTAAACAACTGGAACGCAATCAATTTCATATAATCAACAACCACACTCAGCACGCGTTCCAATTTTCATTTATTACCACACATGAACATAGCCTACTCGCAGATTCGCCTATCTACTAGCATATAGCCAGGCATCGTCTCCCCACCTTGGAGCATGGCTTCGTCATTACGTCGACGGCGTTCCCGAAGGAGCATAGGCCCGGAAATCTCTTGCGACTCGCATCCGTTGTAAGGGGCATCCCATATAGGGGCAAGTCTAGCTCAACAGCTTAGGACAATTTCCTCTTAATTATCACACAATAAATTAATACCCGGCCCAGGACACTTTGCATTTCACTCAATGCTTCCAATTAAAATAGTGATCCCGGCCTCTTTTATTCATATTAAAAATATTCGAGAAATTATTCACATGTGTGGAGGCACGTTAATTTTGAACCGAAAAACTAATTTCTTACTTTTTCAAACCCCACCATTTAATGTAATCCTTAAAATCTAATTTTGGTATCAAAACCCGACACTTAGGATTGTCTGAATAAAGTACATATTTTTCACAATCAACATTCAATTTGCAATATCCAACCACCAATTTCATAATCCGAATACATAAAGCGACAATCAGCGAAATTCTAAGAATTTAAGATCCCGAAATAATTTTCAGAATTTAATAAATAATTAATTTTATTCCAAAATTAATTAGATAATAATACTTTAATAATTGTTAGGGAAAATGTCACAAATGGTCCTTATACTATTACTTAATGTGCAATTTGGTCCCTGAACTTTCGATCGACTCAATTTGGTCCCTGAACTATTGATAAATGTCCGATTTGGTCCCTGAACTTTCGATCGGCTCAATTTGATCCATGAACTATTGATAAATGTCCGATTTAGTCCTTCGTTACTGATTTTCCTCTCTTTTTTTTTTTTTTTTTATTTTAGCTTCTTCTCTCTTCCTCCATCGGCTCCGGCGGAGGGAAGCCGGCATCCGGCGAGGGTCGCCCTCACCGGCGTCGGGCGAGGGCCGTCCTCGCCGGACCGCGGGAAGGGCCGCCCGACGCCCGACGTGGCGACCCTCGCCGGACGCCGGCGGAGGGAAGAGAGAAGAAGCAAAAAACAAAAAAGGAAAAACAGTAACAAATGACTAAATCGGACATTTATCAATAGTTCAGGGACCAAATTGAGCCGATCGAAAGTTCGGGGACCAAATCAGACATTTATTAATAGTTCAGGGACCAAATTGCACATTAAGTAATAGTATAGGGACCATTTGTGACATTTTCCCTAATTTTTATAATATAATATATTTTTAAATAATTAAATAATTTCGAAATTTTTATTTAATCAAAAATAATTCATTAAAGCCAAATCAAGGCTTATTTTAATATAACCTCTACTTAGCCTTAATTAAACATATTTTAGATTAATCACACCCCTTAATCTAATCCACATTTAATTAAATCCATCTACCAACCTAATCTCACCTAACTTAAACTAAACACACCTAAAGCACCATTAACCCTCTAATCAAGGTTTAGGAGGCTAAACTCACCTAATCGCTTTCCGATGAGTCTCCAACAAGACAACGGCGAGACGGTCGGAAAACCTCCTCGGGGCAACACCAAAAGAGGACCGGAAGTCACCCAAAATGGGCCTTGAAGGTCCGGACCTAGCTGGAACTTCTAGCCGTTGTTCAAGGTCGAACGGGCGGCTCGGCGGCCGGTTGGGTGGAAGAGAGAGGCGGACAGCGGTTGTGGCTCGGGTAGTAGTGCCGGGCGGCGACGTACGGCGGCGATGGAGACTCCAGCGGTGGCTGGCGACCAAGAGCAGCGGCGAACGAAGGTGTTCGAGGTCGAGGTCGCACAAACAACGGTCAAGGCGAGCACGAGTTGGTCGGGCGCGGGCGGGGAAGAGGCGGCATCGGCCGGCGAGCTCTAGCGGTCATGCGGGCAAGCGGTCGAGTGGAGGATGGGCGAATGCAGCTCCTCTTTGTTTTTCGCACAGCTTTTTCCCCTCCTAACCGGATCTCAAGGAAGAAGAAGAAGATTGAAGTGGAAGCCCCACTTTTTGAGAGCCAATGAGCATCCAACACTTGTCCAAACCCCCTCCACTTTGGCCCCACCATGACCTCACATGACCTCACTTTCCACTCACTCAAATCTTCCTCTACAATCTTCCAATGGGTCCAATTTGTCTCATCCCCATGGTATACGAATTTTGCATGTTTGTACATCACATTCTTTCAATTTCATTCAATCCTCTTCCAAATAAGCCAAATTGAAGTCCATAAATTAATCCAATGTCACCACACTTCAATTCACATATTCCATTGACCATAGAACCATCTTGGCTCCCAAAAGTACGACCAAAAGCCGGCCTACCAAATTTTCCCGAACCAACTTAATTATGCTTTGATTTTTCACCGAAAGCTCAGTTTGTAAGAAAAATCTTCTGAAAATGAGTCAACGTTCCTAAAATAATTTGTGACACGGCAGGACTTTCAATTTCTGAATTCGGTCTCAATTCACGGTTAATTTCACTCCGGCACGATACTAGCACGTCCTAATCTACTGGGTAGCTTTTAGAAATTTTTGTGCATTTGACCTGTGGTTGATCATTTTCAAGCCACAATGTACATCTTTGACACATTGGCGACTCTCAGTTGTCGTGAAAACCTCAAGGTTTCAAATACAGATACAGGGTACCAAAACGACAAAAAAGTCGGTCCAGTGTCGATCGACAAGAACTGTGCGATCTGGTGGAATCACCCACACTTGATCACATGCCTTTGTCGAGTCGACCTATCTCTGGTCTTTAATCGATTTTTAACTATGCCGTAATGACCCTTGCAAATTAGGTCCGTCGAAAGGTCGCTTCCTGATCAAATTCTCGAGTCTGATGCATTAGAATCTCTTAACGGCTTCATCTGATGAACTAGTTTTCACATGAGTGGCCGACTCAGGGAAAAGAACTATATGTGCGAAGATGAAATGTCCGTCTCATTTTATTAAGAACAAATGGAAAATTAGGATGTCACACCCTAGCTAGGTCAAGGCAAGGCCTTCAACCCCGAGCGTGCACATCCCACTGCGATCGATCAAACATGCGACATCCCGGGATACATCGCCGACCCATTCATTTTATTACACATGCGGAAGCGAAACAAATCCCCGACAACATTTAACTTAGGATAGAAAAGCGGGCAATCAATCACAATACCAAACACTCGCTTATAAACAAATCGGTTTAAATACAATCTTTGGATCGATTACAAAATAGACCAGCTTTCGATAAAATGTGAACTATCCTAAGACCACTAGCGGGACACGATCACCGATCCTTCAGTTTCCACCTTCCCAGACTTAGGGCTTCGGGTCCTTCACGACCGCCATCTAGGGACCTGAAATTTTGGCCCACAACGGGGTGAGACATTGTCTCAGCAAGTTCAACCCCCTAAACCCCTATTAGAAAGAAAATACACCCCGGGTGGCCTAGCCACATCACACATAAGACTTACCTCGTCTTAATCCCTTCCTGCGAGTTAGCACAATTTGTATCACACAAACTCGGGAAATAATAAGAATTCAAACAATTGGAACGCCAACACTTTCATAGGAACCACAAACACACTCAAAGACGCATCCCAATTATTATTTACCGCCACATAAGGGCATAGCCTACTCGCAATTCGGTATCTGACATTAATTGCCGCATCGCCTTCCCCCCTTGGAGCGCGGCTTCGTCTCTACGTCGACGGCATTCCCGAAGGAGCATAGGTCCGTCGGCTAGCCTCTCTTGCGACCCGAGCCTCGTCACTATATTGACAGCGATTATAAAGGAATACAGGTCCAGTTGGCTTAGCCTCTACTGCGACCCGAGCCTCGTCACTAAGTTTAGAATCAGGTCCAGTTGGCTTAGCCTCTACTGTGACCCGAGTCTCATCACTAAGTTTAGAATCGAGTCCGGTTGGCTTAGCCTCTCGCGCGACCCGAGCCTCGTCATCACGAGTTGACGGCGATTCTAAAGGAATACGAGTCCGTTGGCTTAGCCTCGATCACAACCGAGTCTTTCAACCAAGACACGACAATTCAAACCGACCTCCGGACAATTTACATTTCACTCAAATACTCCAATTGCAATAGTAAACCTTAAATATCCAATTTCGGTGTCAAACCCGACACTTGGGATTTTTCTCAATAAAATCCACATTTTTCACAACCGACACTCAATTTGCAATATCCACTCATCGCATTCAAAATCTGAATACACAAAGCAACGATCGCATGAAATTCTAAGAATTTAGGGTCCCGAAATAATTTTCGAAATTTAATAAATAATTAAATTTATTTCGAAAATTAATTAAATAATAATATCCATATTTTTCACAATCCACGCTCAATTTGTAATATCCAACCATCAATTTCAAAATCGGAATACACGGCGGAGCAGCGCGAAATTCGAGAATTTAGGGTCCCGACAAAATTTTCGAATTTATTAAATAATTAAATTTATTCCGAAAATTAATTAAATAATAATATTTTAATAATTTTCGTAATATAATATATTATTAAATAATCCAATAATTTCGAAACATTTATTTAAATCAAAAATAAATTCCTTTAAGTCACATCAAGGCTTATCTTAAAATAAACCTTCTTAACCCTAATTAAACACACTTTAAATTAAAACACCACCTTAATCTAATCCACTCCTAAATAACTTAAACTAACAACCTAATAGCACTTAACATAAACTAAACCTCTCTAAGCATAATTAACCCTCTAAGCGAGGTTTAGTGAGCTAAACTCACCCTGGATTAGCGAGCCGAGCGGACCAAAACGACGAGAACAACGAGGGGATCGACTTTCCCAAGGCGGACCTAAACTCGGGGCGGGAAGCCGGCCAAAACGGGCCACGAAGCTGCTGCCATACCCATTTACGCTTGGCATGCTGGTTGAGGCCGAGAAGGGCCGATCGGTCTTTAGTTTGGGCGGAGGAACGGTGGTGAAGGGGCGGCGGCTTGGGCGGCGGCCGTGGCGGCTCACGGCGGTGATGAAGGCTCCGACGGACGGCGAAAGCTCGGCTGGGACGCCGGACGAAGCAAGGACGGCACGACGGTGGAACGGCAAGCGCTCGCGTGAGGCTTCTCTCGGGACGGCGGCGACGCTCCGGCCGGCGACGCGACGTGCGTGGCCGAGCGAGCGGAGGAGGCGTGCGTGCGGTCTGGGCGAGCTTTGGAACCAGCCGCTTCTCTCTCCTCTTTTCAAAATCCAACAAGGTTCCTTGATTCGAGGAAGAAGATGATGGTGATGGGTCACCTTTCCAAGCTCAACCCAATCCTCACCATCCACTTCAACATCTTAGCCACTCTTGCCCCCACACCATGACATCACTTGTGATGTCACAATCCACTAACTTCAACCTCCCACAACCTTAATCCAATAGGTTCAATTTCATTTTCCGCCGTGGCCTAAAATTCAAAGTCTTCAATTCTCCTCTAATTGAATCAAATTGGAGTCTATAAAATTAATCCAATGTCACCACACTTCAATTCACATAATCACTTGACCATAGAACCATCTTAGATCTCAAAAGTACAACCAAAAGCGGGCCTACCAATTTTCCGAACCAAATTAGCCATAATTTGATTATTTTGCTGAAAAACTCGGTTTGCATGAAAAATCTTTCGAAGATGAGTCAATGTTCCTAAAATGATTTGTGACATACCGGACTTCCAATTTCGAATTCGATCTCAATTTTACGGTTAATTTCACTCGCACGATATTAGCGCGTCATGATCTACCAGGTAGCTTTTATAAATTTCCGTGCATTTGACTGTGGTTGATCAATTCAAGCCACAATGTACATCTTTGACACATTGGCGACTCTCGGTTGTCGGGATAATCTCAAGGTTTCAAACACGGACACGGGGTACCCAAACGACGAAAAGCCGGTCCAGTCCGATCGACAAGAATTGTGCGATCTGGTGGAATCACC
The DNA here is from genome assembly GCA_017140595.1 of Eucalyptus curtisii. Lineage (NCBI taxonomy): Eukaryota > Viridiplantae > Streptophyta > Magnoliopsida > Myrtales > Myrtaceae > Eucalyptus > Eucalyptus curtisii. The sequence goes on from CM029498.1 coordinate 8,889,210, forward strand.
TACACTCGATCGCATGCCTCTATCGAGTCGACCTATCTCGGTCCCTAATCGATTTTTAAACGTGCCGTAATGACCCTTGCAGATTAACTCAGTCGAAAGGTCGTTTCCTGGTCAAATTCTCGAGTCCGATGCATTAGAATTTCTTAACGGCTTCACCTGATAGACTAGTTATCCCATGTGTGATTAGTTCAGGGAAAAGAACTATATGCGCACAGATGAAATGCCCATTTCAATTTATTGAAAATAGAATTGGAAATTCGGGATGTCACAACTCTTCCCCTCTTATAAAAATTTCATCCTCGAAATTTAAACCTTTATCCATTCTTAATCAACACGGTGGGGGTACAATTGTCTCATCGAATCTTCTATTTCCCTAGTTACTCTTTCTATACTGCGGTAATGCTAGATCACTTCCAAACTTGTCCAAACCATTACTGATTTAAAATGCTGAACACTTGTCCACTTTTGCGAAAATAAAAGCTGCAACAATTTGGTTCTCTTTCTTTTTATTTTTCCCTTTTTCCACTAAGTGCTTAACTACCGCATCAATGATTCAAACTCCCGACTTCAAACCCTTTTTCTTCATTCCCGGGTACCACTCGGCTAAAGGTGCTGACAGTGTCTCGAATTGCTTTCTTTATCCAATCAAAGTCAAAATCCTCCTTTGAACCCAAATTCCGATGGATTCGGATGTAAGTACCGTTTCAACTTTACTTTCTTAATAAAACGCGATGTCCCTATCAAGGCGACATCCATAAAAATATACTTTCCTACTTGAAATTCCAAAGGTCTTCGACACCAAAAATGCGAAGCTAAGTTAAGCGCGATTCCCGAGCGGCCTCAAGTCTGTCTCGATAACCGCAATCGAATCACTAATTTCGAACCAACTCGGACTGCGATTTTTCGATCTCGACCTCATCTCAACCAAGCGAAGTTCTGTACACTCGCTCTTGCTCGCTCGCCGAAAGAACCATCTAACTGTTCGTTGAAGGCGGGAACCATCTCGAAAACTTCTGGCCGCAACTATTGCCGTAAGTGAACTCAACAAGAAGAAGTTGTTTCTTTCAACTTTCTTTGAAAACCAACCTACAAGCTCTCAACCTTTGTCCTCAACGATCTAAATTGTCCTTTCGTCTTTGCGATGAATTGAGCCCACTTTGTCGGTCCTGTCGACCACTTTGTCCAAATCGAATCATTACCCCTTTGATTCCTTGATCGGCCCGTCACGGATCCATTGTGACACGATCTCATTTCCGCACTAAGGACCTTGAGAGGTTACAAGAGTCCTCTCAGCTTACGATGTTGTACCTTCCCTGGCCAACACGTCAGACACTTGGTGACATTCTTGCACGGCTTTCTGAATCTCTGAATTTGACAACTAAAGCATTCGATTCGATCGCACATCCAGGCTCAATTCGAGGATGGCCATAAGAGTCTAGAGGTGGCCTACCTCAAATTTGACACCCGAATCTCATGTTCTCTCAAGTAGACTCCATTCCTTGAGTACCATCTGCGCAATTGAAGACTTCCTACTCGGTGCATCGGCGACCTTGTTCGCCTTTCCAGGTGATACAAAATCTCACAATCACGGTCCTTCGGATTTCCATCCATCAACGATGTCTCATAATCAACTCCTTCGAGAGAATGAATACGAAGACTATGATGGTCGGTGAAGATCCATAATCTTTCTCCACACAACTAACATCTCCAAATTTTCGGTGCGAAGATTAAAGGCTGCGAGTTCTAAGTCATGCGTCGGGTAATTCAACTCATGAGGTCTCAACGATGGGATGTGTATGCAACAACCACGACATGCTTTGCATCAACACGCAACCCAATCCTTTAAACGGCGCATCACTGTAGATCTCGAATCCTACTAGACCAGATGGGATAGTAAACACAGGTGCAGTAGTTAGCTTCTGCTTAAGCTCTTGGGAACTACTTTTGCACTTATCTGATCACACAAACTTTTCTTCCTTCTTCAGAAGTCTTGTCAACGGTGATGCTAACGCTGAAAACCCTTCTACGAACCGCGCTACGTAATACTCTTGCTACTTGATCTCTGTCATTATAGTCAGTCTTAGCTAGTTAATCACTGTCTCTATCTTAGCTAGGTCCACTGAGATTCCTTCTCTGGAGATGACGTGACCTAGGAACGTCACACGAGTTAACCAAAACTCACACTTGCTGAACTTGGCGTACAGCTCATGATTCCTCAAAGTCTAAAGCACTATCCTTAAGTGCCTTTCATGATCCTCAATACTCCTCGAGTATACTAGAATGTCGTCGATGAACACGATTACGAACTGATCCAAGTACTCATTCAACCTACGGTTCATTAGATCCATGAAAGCAAATTTGAAGCATTCTTCAAACCAAACGGCATCACGGTAATTCATAAAGGTCGTATCGATTGCGAAACACGACTTCGGTATAACCTCATTTCGATCCTCTAGCGATGATACCCTGTCCTCAAGTCGATCTTAGAGAATCTCAATACTTCGAAAGCTGATCGAACAATTCATTGATCCTTGGCAGTGGATACCTGTTCTTGATCGTTACCGATTTGAGTTATTGATAGTCGATGCATAGGCGCAACGAACCATCTTCTTTCTTCAATGAACCGAACTGGTGCTCCCCAAGGTGATGCACTCGGACGGATAAATCCTTTATCTAACAACTCATGCATCTACACTTTCAGTTCTTTCAGCTTTGACCAAGCCATCCAATAAGGAGTCTTAGAGACTGGCTCTGCTCCGGGTGTTAATTCAATTACAAACTCTATTTCTCTTTCTGACAACAGCCCTAACACTTGTTCAGGTATTACCCCAGAAAACTTCGGTACCACGGTTAGGTTCTCCATATACGGCTCCTCAACTGACGCATCCATTACAGTTGCCATGTAGATTCGGTAACCAACAACCAGAACCAGGTCATCTTCAGTGATGAATGACAATGAGTGAAGGTCCCCTTCTACTTTCGGTAATTCAAAACTTTCGCACGCTAACTGACAAACCAAATTATATCGCTACTACGATTCATAACCCCCGAAAACTCCTCAAGCCAAACCTTTTACAAATGACTTCCAAGTCATACTTAAGCAAACCCTTCAAGTATAACCATAGTCAGAGATTCATCTTTCTAATACTTTATCACCACAACTAAAATTCTACAACCTTCACTAAAAATTCTGCTGTGCGACTTTGATAAAAACATCTCAAAAACACCATTCCCTTGATTGATGCATGGTTGACTCATTCATGCTCCTCTAGCCATCCTAGTGGCGTCTAATCTGCAGTAACGGTGCTTACGCTCTCCTGAACTTACGCGGGTAATTCCTAACCCGACGGCCGTGCTGGCCACATACAAAGTATGCTCCCGTTAAACCGGGACACTTAACGATTCATGTTCCCTTCCACAAACTCGGCATACGATCGGTGAGTCCTCCACCTCCCGTCGGGTGACAAAGATGCATGCACCCTTCCTTGCACCGGGGTTCTGTTCCAAGTACCCCACTAAATGTCCTGAAGCATGTTTCCCCTGTTCTATTCTATTGACGGCGGTGCCAGAACAGCTGTGGTTCCATCTGTCTGTACGGACAACCCTTGATCAGATGGCCGTATTGGCGACACTTGTAACAAGTCCTTTCCCTCTTACAGCACGGGACAGATCCATGTCTTTTCTTACAGACACAAAACACATCAATCGAGTTGGGCACTGACTTTCCAATTCTACTCTGCCGGTTAGGTGAAAGGGGCACATTTCTCCTTACATCGGCCTTTCCCCAACTCAATTTCCAACTCTGCTTAAACTGAACTTTGACTCAGATACGGTGGCTTGATCCCTGGTCACAACTCCAGCTTGGGCCTCAACAGGCGTAGCAACAACAACGGTTACGGCACTGGTGACAGTAGTGACAACGGCAACGGCGACGACTTGATCTAGATCTTGTTGACTTAAAAAGCCTCCCAAAGACTCTAGTGCCAGAACGATCCTAACAAACCAAGGATCGCTCGGTCTGTTACACCCCTCGCACCGACTTGCGGGTACTCTCACGAATGAATGACCCCACAAACACACTACCAAACAGCTATCAATCACATGCATCAGCATATTAAAAGTCTTTCCTACTAACTATCCCATGACTCATCGCACCTTATCACTCCACACACAAACCATGCTCTGATACCACTTAAACGGGGATGTCACGCCCCGAACCCCGAGCGCGTGCACATCCCACTGCGGTCGATCAAACATGCAACATCCCAGGATACATCGCTGACCCATTCATTTTATTACACATGCGGAAGCAAAACAAATCCCCTGACAACATTTAACTTGGGATAGAAAAGCAGGCAATCAATCACAATACCAAACACTCGCTTATAAACACATCGGTTTAAATACAATACTGGATCGATTACAAAATAGACCAGCTCGATAAAATGGGAACTATCCTAAGACCACTAGCAGGACACGATCACCGATCCTTCAGTTTCCACCTTCCCAGACTTAGGGCTTCGGGTCCTTCACGACCGCCATCTAGGGACCTGAAATTTTGGCCCACAACGGGGTGAGACATTGTCTCAGCAAGTTCAACCCCCTAAACCCTTATTAGAAAGAAAATACACCCCGGGTGGCCTAGCCACATCACACGTAAAACTTACCTCGTCTTAATCCCTTCCTGCAGTTAGCACAATTTGTATCACACAAACTCGGAAATAATAAGAATTCAAACAATTGGAACGCCAACACTTTCATAGGAACAACAAACGCACTCAGCACGCATCCCAATTATTAATCACCGCCACACAAGGGCATAGCTTACTCGCAATTCAGCTATCTACTGACATTAATGCCAGGCATCGCCTCCCCCCCTTGGAGCGCGGCTTCGTCTCTACGTCGACGGCATTCCCGAAGGAGCATAGGTCCGTCGACCTAGCCTCTTCAAGACCCGAGCCTCGTCACTATATTGACGGCGATTATAAAGGAATACGGTCCAACGTTGGCTTAGCCTCTCTTGCGACCCGAGCCTCGTCACTAAGTTTAGAATCAAGTCCAGTTGGCTTAGCCTCTACTGTGACCCGAGTCTCATCACTAAGTTTAGAATCAGGTCCAGTTGGCTTAGCCTCTACTGCGACCCGAGCCTCGTCACTGAGTTGACGGCGATTCTAAAGGAATACAGGTCCAGTTGGCTTAGCCTCTCTACGACCGAGTCTTTCAACCAAAGACACGACAATTCAAAACTCGACCTCCGGACAATTTACATTTCACTCAAATACTCCAATTGCAATAGTAAACCTTAAATATCCCATTTCGGTGTCAAACCCGACACTTGGGATTTTTCTGAATAAAATCCACATTTTTCACAACCGACACTCAATTTGCAATATCCACTCATCGAATTCAAAATCTGAATACACAGCAGCGATCAACATGAAATTCTAAGAATTTAGGGTCCCGAAATAATTTTCGAAATTTAATAAATAATTAAATTTATTTCGAAAATTAATTAAATAATAATATCCATATTTTTCACAATCCACGCTCAATTTGTAATATCCAACCATCAATTTCAAAATAGGAATACACGGCAATGAAAGCACAGTGAAATTCGAGAATTTAGGGTCCCGACAAAATTTTCGGAATTTATTAAATAATTAAATTTATTCCGAAAATTAATTAAATAATAATATTTTAATAATTTTCGTAATATAATATATTATTAAATAATCCAATAATTTCGAAACATTTATTTAAATCAAAAATAAATTCCTTTAAGTCACATCAAGGCTTATCTTAAAATAAACCTTCTTAACCCTAATTAAACACACTTTAAATTAAAACACCACCTTAATCTAATCCACTCCTAAATAACTTAAACTAACAACCTAATAGCACTTAACATAAACTAAACCTCCCTAAGCATAATTAACCCTCTAAGCGAGGTTTAGTGAGCTAAACTCACCGGATTAGCGAGCCGAGCGGATCAAAACGACGAGGGCGACGAGGGGATCGACTTTCCCAAAGGCGGACCTAAACTCCGGGGCCGGGAAGCCGGCCAAAACGGGCCACGAAGCTGCTGCCATACCCATTTCTCGCTTGCTGCTGGTTGAGGCCAAGAAGGGCTGATTCGGTGCTGGTTTGGGCGGAGGAACGGCGGTGAAGGTCGACGGCAGCTCGGGCGGCGACCGGTGGCGGCTCACGGCGGTGATGGAGGCTCCGGCGGACGGCGAGAAGCTACCGGGGACGCCGGACGAAGCAAGGACGGCACGACGGTGGAACGGCGAGCGCGCACGTGAGGCTTCGCGCATGAACGGGCGGCGACGGCTCCGGCGACGGCGACGTGCGGCGGCATCGAGCGAGCGGAGGAGGCGTGCGTGCGGGCTGGGCGAGCTGCTGGAACCGGCTGCTTCTCTCTCCTCTTTTCAAAATCCAACAAGGTTCCTTGATTCAAGGAAGAAGATGATGGTGATGGGTCACCTTTCCAAGAGCCAATCCTCACCATCCACTTGTCAACATCTTAGCCACTCTTGCCCCCACACCATGACATCACTTGTGATGTCACAATCCACTAACTCCAACCTCCCACAACCTTAATCCAATAGGTTCAATTTCATTTTCCACCGTGGCCTAAAATTCAAAGTCTTCAATTCTCCTCTAATTGAACCAAATTGGAGTCTATAAAATTAATCCAATGTCACCACACTTCAATTCACATAATCACTTGACCATAGAACCATCTTAGATCTCAAAAGTACAACCAAAAGCGGGCCTACCAATTTTCCGAACCAAATTAGCCATAATTTGATTATTTTGCTGAAAAACTCGGTTTGCATGAAAAATCTTTCGAAGATGAGTCAATGTTCCTAAAATGATTTGTGACACACCGGACTTCCAATTTCTGAATTCGATGTCAATTTCACGGTTAATTTCACTCTGGCACGATATTAGCGCGTCGTGATCTACCGAGTAGCTTTTAGAAATTTCCGTGCATTTGACCTGTGGTTGATCAATTCAAGCCACAATGTACATCTTTGACACATTGGCGACTCTCGGTTGTCGGGATAATCTCAAGGTTTCAAACACGGACACGGGGTACCCAAACGACGTAAAAGCCGGTCCGGTGTCGATCGACAAGAATTGTGCGATCCGGTGGAATCACCCACACTCGATCACATGCCTCGTCGAGTCGACCTATCTCCGATCCCTAATCGATTTTTAACTGTGCCGTAATGACCCTTGCAGATTAACTCAGTCGAAAGGTCGTTTCCTGGTCAAATTCTTGAGTCCGATGCATTAGAATTTCTTAACGGCTTCACCGGATAGACTAGTTATCCCATGAATGATCAGTTCAGGGAAAAGAACTATATGCGCACAGATGAAATGCCCATTTCAATTTATTGAAAATAGAATTGGAAATTCGGGATGTCACACCAGCCCCTCGTGCGGTGTCAACAAGGCCTCGCCTAGTGCTGGGCTAGGCCAACCACCTTCACCCAAGGTTGGTGACCTTTGCCGCCCTCCAACGATAAGTGGCGGCAGCAATACCCCACCGAGACAAGTCCTTGTCTCGGTTTTTCTTTTCCCAATTTTGTTCTTTTAAAAATTAAATTTAAGTCTTTTGGAGTTTATTAATTTAATTAAAATAAGATTTAGATAAGAAAATAATATAAAAAAATGAAAACTAGGAAAAAGAAATTAATAAAAAAAAATATCACATTAGTATTTTCCATCGTCCAAATTAACAATGTTAATAGAATAACTTGATTAAACCAATTTGACAAGTTTTGAAACTTGATTGCACTTTTTAAATGTTTTAGAACTCAATTGCATAGCAACAAGCTTTAAAACTTCTAGTGCACTTACCCAAAAATTAAAAATCACTATTAATTAAACTAAAATAATTATTCAAAAGCCTCACTACATATATTGATTCCACTTCAACTCATAAACCAAGTTTCAAGACAATTAAATGTGAAGTTGGCTAATTATAGTCCAAATCCAAATGGAGGCTAATATGGAAAATATTAAACATTTTTAAGTACTTCCAATCTAGTATTTTCATTTCACAACCTAATCCAAAATAAAAATGATGCTTGATATTTTTATTCAATAGCCTTAGGCTATCAAACAGTACTATTTATCTTTTTTAGTTGTACAACTTGTCATCTTGCTTGTTCTTGTAACGGAGATCTTGAATTCATATAGTTTCAAAGCCGGTATGTTCTTTGATTGGGGGTTAAATACATCAACACCTTGTCTTGAACAAATAGAGAGAGAGAGAGAGAGAGAGAGAGAGAGAGAGAGATCAAAAATTATATAGAATACCAAATGATTCATCAATCTAATATGTCCTCAACAACATCATGATCAAACTATGCCCATCATTTAATGTTATGCAAGTTTCCAATGGAATGGAACACATAGTTTAGTTGTTGTATCAAAAGAAGAATAATTTCTTATAAAATAAACATTTCTCCATTTTTATTTTAGGCTTTTCTTGGTTCTCCTAGTTCGGTTCCCGATTCTTGTATTATTGTTCTCGATCCGCGGGGAACGATAACCAACAATTCCTGAAATAATGGAATTTGGAATTGGACCGCGGGCATTGGAACTGGAACCAAACTGATTGTCACACCCCGAACCCCGAGCGCGTGCACATCCCACTGCGGTCGATAAAATATGTGACATCCCAGGATACGTCGCCGACCCATTCATTTTATTACGCATGCGGAAGCGAAACAAATCCCCTGACAACATTTAACTCGGGATAGAAAAGCAGGCAATCAATCACAATACCAAGCACTCATTTATAAACACATAGGTTTAAATACAACACTGGACTGTCTACAAAATAGACCAGATCGACAAAAGGGGAACTATTCTAAGACCAACTAGCAGGACACGTTCACCGATCCTTCAGTTTCCACCTTTCCAGACTTAGGGCTTCGGGTCCTCCACGACCGCCATCTAGGGACCTGAAATTTGGGCCCACAACGAGGTGAGACATTGTCTCAGCAAGTTCAACCCCTAAACCCCTAATAGAAAGAAAATACACCTTGGGTGGCCTAGCCACATCACACAGAAGACTTACCTCGTCTTAATCCCTTCCTGCAGGTTAGCACAATTTGTATCACACAAACTCAGGAAATAATAAGAATTCAAATAATTGGAACGCCAACACTTTCATAGGAACCACAAACACAGTCAGCACGCATTCCAATTATTATTCATTGCCACACAAGGGCATAGCCTACTCGCAGTTCGGCTATCTACTGACATTAATGCCATGCATCGCCTCCCCCCCTTGGAGCGCGGCTTCTTCACTACGTCGACGGCATTCCCGAAGGAGCATGGGTCCAATTGGCCTAGCCTCTACTGCGACCCGAGCCTCGTCACTATATTGACGGCGATTATAAAGGAATACAGGTCCAGTTGGCCTAGCCTCTACGACCCGAGTCTCGTACCCGAGCCTTTCAACCAACCCGAGACCACACACGACAATTCAAAACTAACCTCCGGACAATTTGCATTTCACTCAAATACTCCAATTGCAATAGAAATCCTTAAAAATCCAATTTCAGTGCCAAACCCGACACCTGAGATTTTCTTAATAAAATCCATATTTTTCACAACCAACACTCAATTTGCATTATCCACTTATCAAATTCAAATTATAAATACACAACAGCGATCGGCACGAAATTCTAAGCAATTGAGGTCAATAATAATTTTTCGAATTTTTTTTTATAATAATATTTTAATAATTTCGAAATATAATATATTAATAAAATTCCAGAATTTCGAAATATTTAAGTAAATCAAAAATAAAACCTATTATGTCACATCACGGCTTATATTAAAATAAACCTACTTAACTTTAAACTAAACACACTTTAACTTAATTAAACACCATAATCTAATTCCTCAACCAATTAAACTAATCTAACCTCTTAAACTTACTTAACTTAGACTAAGCACACTTATGGCATCATTAACCATCTAATCAAGATTTAGTGAGCTAAACTCACCTGATTAGCGAGCCGAGCGAACCAAAACGACGAGGGTGTCGAGGGGATCGACTTTTCCAAAGGTGGACCTAACCTTCGGGGTCGGGAAGCCGACCAAAACGGGCCAAGAACGAGCTTCCATACCCATTTTCTTGGCTGCTATTTGAGGCCGAGACGAGGCAGATCCGAGTTGGCTTGGGACCGAAACAAGCGAGGAAGACCAGCGGGGCTTGGACGGGCTGGTGGGGGAGGTCGACGGTGGCGGGGACGAGCTCCGGCGAAGGCCCGAGCTGCTCCGGTGAGCTGCTGGAATGCGGGCTGGCGTGGACAAGGGCGATGTCAAGCGGTGGTTAGGCGCGCGGGCGACGTGCGCACGGTCGGGCGGAGTGGCGGCGGCGACGGACGAACGGCGAGGCTCCGGCTACGTGCGGCGGCATCGAACGAGCGGAGGGGGCGTGCGTGCGGGCTGGCGAGCTGTTGGTTTCCGTTCAGCCCTTCTCTCTCCTCCAACCAAGTTCCAAGACAACCTCCTTGAATCAAGGAAGAAGATGAAGTGAAAGCCCACCTTTTCAAGAGCCAATCTCCACCCTACACTTGTCAAGATCCTAGCCACTCTTGCCCCCACACCATGACATCACTTGTGATGTCACAATCCACTAACTCCAACCTCTCACAACCTTAATGCAATAGGTTCAATTTCATTTTCCGTCGTGACATAAAATATTGTACATCCAATTCTTCAATTCTCTTCAATTCTCTTCCAATTGAGTCCAATTGAAGTCCATAAAATTAATGCAATGTCACCACACTTCAATTCACAAAATTACTTGACCATAGAACCATCTTAGATCTCAAAAGTACAACCAAAAACGGGCCTACCAATTTTCCGAACCAAATTAGCCATAATTTGATTATTTTGCTAAAAAACCCAGTTTATATGAAAAATCTTTTGAAGATGAGCCAATGTTCCTAAAATGATTTGTGACACACCAGGACTTCCAATTTCTAAATTCGATCTCAATTCACGGTTAATTTCACTCTGGCACGATATTAGCGCTTCTTGATATACCGGGTAGCTTTTAGAAATTTTGGTGCATTTGACATGTGGTTGATCAATTCAAGCCACAATGTACATCTTTGACACATTGGCGACTCTCGGTTGTCGGGATAATCTCAAGGTTTCAAACACGGACACAGGGTACCCAAACGACAGAAAAACCGGTCCGGTGCCGATCGACAAGAATTGTGCGGTCTGGTGGAATCACCCACACTCGATCACATGCCTCTATCGAGTCGACCTATCTCCGGTTTCTAATCGATTTTTAACTGTGCCATAATGACCCTTGCAGATTAACTCGGTCGAAAGGTCGTTTCCTAGTCAAATTCTCGAGTCCGATGCATTAGAATTTTTTAATGGCTTCACCTAGTAAACTAGTTATCCCATGTGTGATCAGTTCAGGGAAAAGAACTATATGCGCACAGATGAAATGCCCATTTCAATTTATTGAAAATAGAATTGGAAATTCGGGATGTCACACTGATTCTATCCTAAAACCACGCTTATCCCCAGAATCCCACCTAGGGGTGGTTGATAGTCCGGCAAAATAAACATAAGCTTGATATAAGTCATCCCACTATAAAGCTCAACATGCATTGTCTTCTCTCTCTTTACTTAATTTGTTTGATATTTGATAGAACATAGTACACTTGGTATTGTTAGTTTATTCCTGCATATATCAAGGCACATCTTGCATGTATTAAGCTTAACATGTTATATTCCACCAAAATTTGTTTAGTTTTTATAAGTCAACTTATTCACCTCCATCTAGGTTGCATTATTAGTCACAATATACCGTGCATTCATGAGAAAGAAGATGTACAAAACAAGCACAATTAAAAACTTGAAGAAGATTCTAATTGGGGACTATGCTTTACAAGCACTCATAATGCAACAATAAGTGATGGAGTACGGTTGATAATGTGGGCAGCAATAAGACAAGCCTCGCCCCAAAATTACTCTGGATAAGAGGCTGATCATAGAGGATGATCCTTCGCACTTTGGGTGTGCATGTTTTTCAAAGGAGACAGTCGCGCGACATGACCCACTATTAAAATGATTCTTTGTGACTGATTAAGTTCTCCATTGATATAACTTATAAATGTTATTCACTATCTTTTTAACAAATATAGTTTTGACACTGTTGAGGCACGAGTTTTGAAGGTCTACGGTTGTTGATTCATGGACTATAGTCTCTGTAATCTGCACCAGGAAGAGCAAAAGAAGTTCTCTCAGCATTTGTCCTCGGGGATCTCTTCAATGCTTAGAAGGAAACAAGAGAAAGTTCGGATCTTAAGAGAGGATAAGAAATACCTTAATGAGGGTTTATATCTGGATATATACAGAGATGCCTTGCACTTGGCCAGAGGACCTCACAATGAGCTTGCTTATTGCTAGAATGAGCATCGCATATATAAGTTCATTCATCTATTTAAGGATTATACCCTGAGTAAAGATTGGGCCATGTTAGTTCTATTCTACCTATTATGGATTTAATTTTTCGTATCGTAATTCTTGCAGGCTCACCTTTCGACACTATCAATTAAGTAGACCCAATGGTCAGTTGGTCAATTTAATCTCAATTTTTTATATAAAAACCAGTTACATGGAAAACCCATGCATATATTGGAGACGCACTAGGATCGGACAACACTACAGATTAACAAAATCATAATTTACGATAATCAAGATCTTTGACGAGGAAACAATGAGTCTCTAACTTTCGAAATTTGGATAAAAAAATAAGTGTGGAGTACTTCACAAATCTCTAGTCTCCCCTCTTACAACGATCTAAACCATACAAACGGATCGAAATCTTTACACGTCATCTCATTCCTTTTACTTATTTAATCTTTTTCACTAAATGCAACACGTGTGCTCTTTTTCTAATAAACATTTGAGACAATAGGTCCATTAAGTTTTCAGGCAGATACTGAATATTGAAATTCTCGTCAATAGTTGGTCTTTCCCCACATGATGAGTTCAGATTTTCTCCTTTTTTGGTGTTCAGTTTCCCTCTCCGTCCATTCTATGAGGGCATCTATTCCGACACGCCATTTTCCATCAAAGGAGCTTTGTTCTGCTTCTAGATTTTAGAATCCAAATTTATAGGGGATATTTCTTCCGTCTCTTAACTTTCTCTCATCCGTCTGGCATTTGAGTCAAATTTTGTACATGGAAGTCCACAATTTCAAATTTTACACTGTGAAATCTAACGTCAGAAGTCGTGAATTAACCAAACATTGACCAAACGAATTGGGCGAGTACCACACATCATGATGGTACTCATGGGTTCCCACAGATCTTCCTTTCTTGTACCGCTTAGGACGGCATAAAAGATTTCAATTGAATGCAACTTTGCTAATTTAGAATATATGCTACGATTATTTATAGCTTAGTATTTTGTTTCGTTTAGAAAAATTGGGAAACACCGATCTAAAAGAAGTCATGGCAAAAAATAATAGTTAGATTGTTTGGATGGAGGAGGGGAGAGGAAAGAGGAGAGAAGATATCATAAAATCTACAGTTTCTCTCGTTTGTTTTCACATAATTTTTCCATCTAAATTTCCATCGCCCATTTTTCCTCCTTTTTCCGAAGATACCATAACTTTTTTTTTTTTAAATGTAAAAAGAGTAAGAAGGGGTGATTAGTCGATAATTCTCCTCAAGTATTGCTATAAGATCTTCATATTCTGGATTGTAATATTCGATTTGAGTAATAAGTAATTCTCATTTTGAGCGAGCCTATGATCGCCGCACTGCTAGATACGATTTGGAGTAAAGGAAGAGTGAGCTTTCCATTTGATACACAAGCTAAATCTATATCACAGACGGACTAGGATTTCCAAAAATTGAGGAGCAATTTGGAGATTGAATATGTGACCAAGATAGCTCAAATCACTTGAAAAGTAAGTCTCAACCAACTCATCCAACCATCTCAGTGTAATAACTAATACTCTTTCTGAGCGAGCCCATTGTCAACTGCATTACCAGATGCAATTGAAGTAAATGAGAAGTGATCCTTACATCTGATACACAATGAATTTACTTCACAAATGAACCGGGATTTCCAAAAATTGAGGAGCAATTTGGGGATTCGAATCTATGAATAAGATGGCTCAAATCAACTGGAAGTCTCAACCAATTCGACCAATCATTTGGGTGTCCTAAAATAACATATTATAACTCTTAGTACTCAGACTGGAAAGATAAGATCCGAAAGGAAACGCAACGTGAGAAACGACAAGAACTTGCGTGGGGCTGTGTCCTACTAGAACTATTATTGGTCCTAAAGAGTAAAAACCTGCGACAAGTGTCACCCTCAATCACACTTCCGACACGTGGGCCTTCACATCGTAGTCTCGTGACGAAGAGGATTAGCTCCATCTCTTGAATTTGCCGCACGTTGATTCAACAACCTAGTAACTGCAATTAGAGCACATCGACTATTATCACGTGAACAATATTGCTGGTTTTCATCCAATGTCAACTCGATCTTCAGGTTGAGCCCATCGATTTTTCGTGGAAGAAACCAAAACCCAAAACTCTCGAAGTCGATTGGCTTAAGGAAAATACGATCGGAAGCAGAAATTATTACAAGAGATGAAATTGAAAGGATCTGATGGGACGGGGAAGGAATCCTTTCAAGAGCGAATTACGCGAAACGAGCGCATGCGATGCATCATCATCAGGGTGAAGGAGATAGGTTCATTTCCACATGTTTAAATCATTAAGTTTTTGGGACAGCGCAGTTCGTATTCCACCAAAAGAAAACAATAACCTCTGTCCTTAAAGCTCTCGGTACAATTATTGAAACGTGGGTATTGGTTTGGGGGCGCGTGGGGGGTGGGAGTTGTGTGGGTTGGGGACTTAGAGCGAGCTGGAATAAACGATCGCGACGAAATTTTTACCGTGTTGAATCGCTCCTCAAATCATCCCGATCCTACTAAATCTTGAACAATTTTCAGTTTCGATGTACAGGATTGGATTGAGATCCTGTTCTCTAGAGCGAGCTAGGGATTTACTTAGTGGGTAATTTGAAACTTCTAATCGCATGTACCATATGTCATCAAAACCGGCCTTCTCCTCTTTCAAAAACTTGAGATTGCTTATGTAGTCTAGTACAAACGTAGAGAAAAAATCAATTATAAACATACATTTTCTTATGACATCCACCGTTATTTCAAAGATAATCTAGCTTCTCATTTATGGCTGTTATGGATTTTAGATATTCAGGATCATGTGTTTTCTCACTTTGGCGACTTCCCGATAGAAAATGATACACGCTTGAAGTAGACAATTTTGATTGCAAATTAGGATATGGTCGGTGTGAAGATTTCCTTTATTCAAAGGTACCATGGTAGGTTGAGATTAAACAATTTGCTAAATTGGATATAATTCCTAACACCGTCCAAAATTGGACGAAAGTAAACGGTCACAGGCTTTGTTTTCATTTATCCTTAGTTGGACGAATTTCCTTTCATAAAGCTTTCGATCGGTGGATTACAAAATATACTAACATGCAAGCTTAGTTAAATTATGAATGGGGATGATGTCCACATTCAGAGCCCACTATTTAGAACGCTAGATTAGATGATCCTCCGATTCCAGATGGAGAAAAAGATAACCCTTTTACCCTGAGCAAGCATGCATACATACTCAAACATCCATATACTTGTGCGTGCAGATGGTATGCCTTAGTTTGAAGTTTGAACAACGTGACGAAGCACTCTGTCTCTGACAACTACAACAGCAAAAAGTTCAAAGAAATTAAGTACACATTAGCACGATGCACAAATTGAAACATGCATACTTGTTGAAAGATGCATTTGATTATTTAGTTCATTTTTGCACAGCCTGAGTTGAATATTCATGATTCAATTATAGAGATCAATGTCCAAGAGAAGAGTAGAGATAAAGCGATACGGATCAAAGTTGCAGCCCCAACACACATAACTCCTTACCATATTTAGCGCTCAAGGAAGGGGACTCCATATCCTTTTTTTATTTCATGTTCGGCGAGAAATTAAAATTGGGATTTGTGTCAATTATAATAGGATTCCTAAAAAAATGGAATTGCATGTATTACCTGACAAAACCTACTATTAGGATTCGAAAAGCATTATCTTTTAATATTACGACAAAGATCTCAGGTTAAAAAGAATTTGATAAATCGAAAAAACTAGTACGAGTGAACGTCCGCAAAGAAAAAAAAATTAAATAATAAAAATATAACTTCAGTGTTTTTTAGTCGTCGTCGTGATCAGCACTGCTTTGCTTTTTGGCAGCATCAGTCTCACTAAGGGGAATCTCTCTCTCTCTCTCTCTCTCTCTCTACTATAATGCAGCAGTCTAATGTCAAGTCTTGAGAATGACCCACCTGATTAAACATCAACTTCTAGTCCATCACCTCACTTGTTATATCGGTATTATGGATCCATTTTATTATCACTATATTTAGAGTTCCTGTAAAGTATATTAAGATTGGCGTACAAATTTGTATATTAAACAGTAGATCGTACCGTTACTATGTATTAAATATGAATGTAAAAGCTACGACCATCCACATCCTACGATATGCCACTTAGGTAGAGCTCCGCCCTAACTTCTTATAAAAGGGAGAAATCCTGATCTAGCTTAGTAACTTGCTACTCATGGAAGAACTAACATCTAGTGCTTCCTCCTCCTTAGTCGTTCCCTTTCATCATAAAGCCTCGCCCACTCTCCAGCAACTCGTCCACTTGATCCTGCAAACCCGAACTGAGGAATGGGTTTACTCCATCTTTTGGCAGCCTTCAAGAGACGAACATGGCGGTCTCGTCCTCACCTGGGGCGATGGCCATTTCCGAGGAACTACAAAAGACCCGTTCGCATCTAAACCCAGCCCCAAAAGGGTGCTTGAAGAAGCTCAATGCCTGGATGGTAAGTTCACTCATGGCAGCGACAACGGCGACCCTGAATGGTACTACATATTCTCGGTCACGAGGTCGTATTCATCTGAAGATGGCATTCTAGGAAGAGCATTTCGCTCAGGAGGTCACGTTTGGCTGAGCGGTGAAGACCGCCATGAGCTGGAGATGTATGAGCATGATGAGCGGGTCAAAGAAGCAAGAATGTATGGAATTAAGAGCATAGTGTGCATATCAGGCCCTAATGGTTCCGGAGTTCTTGAATTGGGCTCCGCAGAGATCATTAAAGAAGATTGGAGCTTAGTTCATTTAGCCAAGAACCTCTTCCCTTCTCATTTCTCGAGCCTTCGAGTCGATCCTCGTGGAGAGAACCGACCCAACGATGCTAGGGAAGAACCGGCCCTCGTCGGTGTCAGCAAGCGTCCACTCTCTAAACCTGTGGGCTTGGCATGTCATAACATATCTAAGAAGAGCGGAATGAAGACAATAGTCGACGACGACGATAAAGAATCCTCGTTGTCGCCATCGCCGTCTGGCCCGTTGAGCCACGTGGAGGCAGAGCGGCAGCGAAGGGATAAGATGAACCAGCGGTTCTACGCACTCCGTTCCGTCGTCCCCAACGTGTCGAGGATGGACAAGGCGTCCCTCCTTGCTGATGCCGTCGACTACATCAAAGAACTCCGGTCCCGGATCGACGCATTGGAGTCCAGGCTCGTCAAGTCTGAGCCACCGTCTCCAAAGCGCCTCAAGAGTAATAGGGCTGTCGCTGACGGGACTGAAACAACGTCACTGTCGAGCAAGAACAGCTCCACAATGGTCGCAAGGACGTTGGCCGTCCCGAGGCCGAGAGAGATGACGGTGGAGGTGACGGTGGTGGGGCGGGAGGCGGTGGTCCGGGTTTGGAGCCCGAATCTGGAGCACCCGTGCGCGAGGTTGATGGGCGTGCTTAGGGAATTGGGGTTGGTGGTCCAACACGCGAGCATGTCGTGCGTGAAGGGGATGATGCTGCAGGACGTGGTGATCAGGACTCCGGTCGGATGCTTGGTCAGCGACGAGTCCATTAGAGATGCCATCCGGGGTAAGCTAGGCAAGATGTGAATTTTCTGTGTCCATTTGTATTAAGGCATGGTTATTGAAGCAATCTCCATTATCCATATCAGCTCATTCTCTTGGGGAGAATCTTTCAAAAGACCCAGTTAATTCTTGACGTTGTGATTTCCCAATCGCGAGGAAAACATCACAAATATGTTTTTCTAATGATGCTCTGGTTTGCAAAGTACTCAATTTATGTCGTGAACGGTAATAGTACAACTCTACTAACAATTTTCATCCTCATCTCCAAAGAATTTACGCATTCAATTGTGCAATTACTCAACAATGAAGCTCCAATTCGATTCGATTTTCGTATTTTGACACCGATTGAGACTAATTACTTAGTTAATTAAAGGTGGCATATGGGTCAATAATGGATTCGACCAAAATCCCCCCATTTGACTCATATTTGGCATCTTTCTGCTAAACAATTTAAATGACTCATGCTCAACCCAACCCAAACCCAGCCGCAAAACCTATCCATAAACAGAACAAATGCTAAACAAATCTTAAAAAATAAATTAATGATAAATAAAAGACATCTATCGTCATTGCCATTGCGCCCCTGCTCCTCCTATCGTCGCCGCTCTCTCTGTTGATTGCTGGCGTCATTGGTCCTCCTCGTTCGAACCAAGCAGTCATCGATGCCCAATGGCTCACGTCACGTACATATGGAGCACCAGAAATCGAGAAGTGATGAAGAGTTTGAGCTTGAGGAGCGACTCACATGAACATGTAAAGATCTTCTGCATTGCCAAGGCTCGTGTATTTACTAGACATCATTGCGAACAGATCCTTTAATTCTGTTGCCGGCAAGACCATCGTTGTTGAAGGGGCACCGTCGATAGCGGTTCTCCTTGTTTTTTTTTGGTTCTTCACCCTTTCTCCATCTCTTCTTGGACATGACAATTCTCTATATCTTTTTTATTTTTCTTCTGCTAAAAAAGTTTTGGGGCTGAAATGGATTAACAATGCATAAGTTTTAGACCCACTTTAATCTGTTTTTAAATTACTAAACAACCCATATCTCACCTAGCCCGTTGAATTTGAGTCAAAAAATGGGTAATGAACCCATTTTGCCTGCTCTACTTAGTTTGCATAAATTAATGGTAAAGTAGGATGTATTACTTGTAAGATTATGGAACTAATTCATTCATTAGAACAATTTTAGAATGGAATAGTACTATTTGCACATATCATACGGAGTCAGCTATAAACATAAAAAAGTTATTTCAAAAACTTATTCCTGCTGATTGAAATGTTTTTCCAGTCTTTTAAATTAGGCATGGTGCAGCGAAGCACAACCCATCCACAGGAGTTCAGTTAAAAAAATGGTTGAAAAGATTGATGTTGGAAGAGCATCAACTACGCTTTCAGTTCTGTCCTTGTTTTGTTGAATTGAGTTTAAATTGAGGGGCTAATCGTCAAGGATAAACGTGAGGCTCGTTTGAAATTCAGTGACGAAAAAAGTATAGTCTACCCATGCGCGATTGACGCATAAATATTCGTACGTGTCATTGCTCTTCGTGATACTATAATTGTTTGTGTTTGTACTTACTGAAACAATCGGATCTCTCTCTCTCTCTCTCTCTCTCTTCTCTCTCAAATGGAATATCCCCTTGCTGATACTGCGCAATCACCATTTAATTGTAGTAGTGCTTACACATACACACACCCAAAAAAAAAAAAAACACACACACACACACAAAAGATTGGTGCAGTTAGGTGAGATTATTGAGAGATTTCCAGTTTAAAAACTGGAGTTTATTCATTGGAATCTTACCAATTGCATGTAAATTCTTCTATGTTAGGATCATCTACAAAGGTCAAAATTATAAGTACAACCAATTCGTAAGACTTTTAGGATGTTTCATATATTCTTAAATAATTGGGTCTCCATACTAGCATCCTTAGATTATTACAAAAAAAAAAGAATATAATTGTAATAATTTGAGAGACTCATCAATAGTTCCTTTTTATAATTAGGAATAGTCAAAATTAGCATGATATTAAAAACCGTCAAAATGCTTAGTACCAAACGAGCTAAATTCAAAAGTTTATCATTGGATTAATTGCCCCATCATATAATAAATGTAATTTTTTTTTTAAATATGCTGATCTGTAACCATGAGGTCCTCCTAGTACCCATCTTCACGAGTTGATATTTTGAGGCATCTGCGATGACGTCTAGAAGTGGGGAATGCAAGGGTATGACCACGCTTCGTGCACGTGGCCAAACCACAAACCGATCTAGAAATTTTGCAAGATAGTGCTTTCCCTTCCGTAAGTTCCAAAAAGTCGGGATCTGCCCTGGTCACCTTTCATTTGATGCCACGCGCCTGTCGAGCATCGCAAGCTTTTCGTGCATGCATCGGTCATTTTCATTGAATGAATCCAAAATCCTCTTCGCCAGCACTCGCCTTATCCTTTCGCTAAGTCAATTATTACGTACGATGAATCCTGTGATGGGATTACGATATCATCATCGCATGGCGTGAAATGATAGATGAGGACGAGGAAATATGTGGTGTCATCATGATTGGATGGGTGATTTTCATTTATAATTAAAATCTCCTATTAAAGACCTATTCTAAAAAATTAAAATTGAAATCCGTCTATTAATTTCATGGATTCACCCGAAAATTGAATCGTTATAAAACTGATTCTCAATCCCTACAAAGCTTGTTCGACCTTATGTCTGAGTTGAATTGTGAGCCATTGATTTGATTAAAGATCGAAATTTATAAAATAAAATAAATAGATAATACTCGTTAGTTAAAAACTTAATTTCTTTAAAAGTTATGACGCGATCTTCTTAAGATTTCTAGATATTAGAAACATGTCGAGAATTAAAAACATTAATCTCTTTATTCATCTTTTTTCAATGTCAACCTAATTAAATCATGAGAATGACAAAAAAGAAACCTAATTATAGTCTCAAAACGAGCCATTGGCTCTTATGGACATCTCTCATAAGTTCTCTCATTATTCTATTTTTGTTTATATTATTTTGGTTGAGAAAGTAAGTAAATAGATTATTAAAATGAATTGGAAATCGAATCGGTACTCACCGATTTCAATTAATTGAAACAGAAAATCATATTAGCTCTTATAGGAGCTACCGACTCCAATCCGATTTCGAACTGTTCGAGCGATTTCCGATTATTTTGTATACCCCTACTAATGAAGCGTACAATATATTTCTGGTTGTGGATGTGAAAATCACGAACATTTGATATGTTCCCTAGTTGTCCAACCCTAGAAAAATAGCCTTTGTGCTTATTATTTAGAGTAATGATGTGTAGTCCCTTTTTTTTCTGGTCGAAATGTGTAGTCCTTTCACTTTCCATTTCCCCCCACCTTCTTTGACTATTCTGACGTCCTCGATTGACGAGGAAACCATCACGAAATCAAAGCTCCATGCTCCAAAAATTGCATGTGAGGCACATGGACGGACATCTTCAATCCGAGTCGACTGTTTTTTCCTGTCTAATCACGAAAGAAAGTATTTCGTTCTTCCATGCATTTTCACACATGCAAGCGTTTCCATTTCTTTATTTGCGTCCCTCGGTGGTTTGGTTTGATGGTGGCGGCTCAAATCGATTTGCAATTGGAGTTCCTCCGCATTGATGTGATGACGATAAGCTTTGGAGAATCTGGAGCGCTGTTATGATATCATGAACAAGCTCTGGGCTGCGAACGTGGACCTGATCTGGTCATTTAAAATGTCAACAAAGATGGCGGGACCGTACCCTTTTTACATAGATTGTCAAAGATGCTGATTTTCACACCAGGTTAAAACATCAAGTTGATCCCGATTTTCCACCTCCACCCAAGATTGTCATGTGCCTCGCAATGGAAGTCACATTGTGGCGTGACGTCAAATTATGCATTATGAAAGTGCCGTATCGGTTCAGAGTTCGATACGAGCGTGCATACGGGTTTAGAGATCGATGCAAGCATGTATCAAAGTTTTTTTATTTTTTTGATCGGACCTACTCTATTCATATTCTAACTCTCGCTCTCAGACTTTTGCTCTACGTCTTTGTAGAGCGTGGAAATCGAAACCTATACCTGAAACTAATTTATCCCCACTCTAATCCCCATTGAGAAAGTGAAAATTTAAACCCCCATCAAAATTGACTTGGGCCTTTTTACGCATTGGGCTCAACCTGAACCCGCCCAGCCCCGTCCATTAATCGGGTTTTGAGTTTAGGCAAAGTTTCTCTCGAAAGTTACGGGAAAAGAGCTCGCAGTATCAAGTACAATTATTATGGGCAAAAAAAAAACAGTACAATTATTTTCGGCAGAAAAAAAAAAATCGATTTCTCCAAAGGAATAAGGTGGGTACAATTCAATTAACCATGACTTGAGGGCTCCACACGGTACAAACGCTGTACATGGGAACCACCGCCAATTAACCCTGAGTCTGACTGACTCAATGATGGCACGAAACTGGCGCCCCTAAAATTGACATCCCTTCCAACTCTTTCAGGATTTGTCACTCTTAGTGGGTCGTGCTTCTGGCCTAAAGAAGAAAGTGGGTCGGGTTGGTTTTAAACATAGCATAATGAGAATTGACTTGGGCCAAGGGCTCATGATGATACGTTGATCTCTGGTGGTCGCCCAATTTTCCTCCTCTAGATTGGGATTTAGGATCCATTTCTCCGAAAGATAACTGCTCTCGGAAAATTATCCCCCAAATTTTCGATATTCAAATGATGAAAAACTAATCGATTTATGAAAACGTTTTTCGTGAATTGAAAATAACAAGTTTAAATCGAAAGAAAATAACTCCCCTTTTTGATAAGATGAAAATCACTTTTCCTAAATTACTATATAAGTCAAAACTAACTATTTTTCTCAAAAATAATTTCCATGGAAGATATCTTCCTATGTTATGAAGTTTTGGTAAAACACTAAAGTGTGTTTGTTTTGGGGAAAATTTCATGATAAAGAAAAAGGCTTTTTGGGAAATCATTTTTCAAGAAAATGTTTTCACCAATTCTTAGGTTGTGGAATTCATTTTCTTAAACATGCAAGTTTTCTTTAACTATAAATGGTTTTCTGTTGATTGATTATTTTCAGCAAACCAAACATATAAAATTTCAGAAGCGGCGATTTCTTATTTTGTTGAGACATGCAATTGTGGCTTGTGTAGATCAAAATTCCTTGGTTTCAATGGGGATTCATTCTCTCTATGATTTTGAATATGCGATTTGTTAATTTATCTTATGGTCTAATTGTAATGTAATTTGAGTGCTTTGGATATGCAAATTGATTAAAAGTAGGGCCGTCAAATTGGTCGCGGATCAGGTTTAGATTAAGTCAAAAATTGTTTGACCCAAATCCACTATTTAACCAGTTTTAGCCTATTTATATGTATTAGAAATATGATGACACATACCCGACTCAACCTGTATCGGTCAATAGATTCAATACTCGACTAGACACATTTATTAAAATACTTTCATATTAAATCCAACATATGAAAATTAGTATCCACCTAGTTAAGCCACTCAAGCTCTTCATTTGTGTATATTATTTGGATAATTGCTATTTTGACTATAAAATGCTAAACTAAGGATTTTGTAGTGAATTTATATAATTACGGCAAAAAAGATACACTCCAAAGCTAACAAAAGAAACTTAAAAAATTAATAAAAATAAATAAAAATAACAGAAGAAAACAAGAAAAAGAAAAAAGAAGCTGTCTTGGTTATTTTAATAAGGGTGATGGGGAGCCTATCTAGTGAGCTACCAAGACTTCTCTAAACTTAGAACAGTCTAAGGAGTCCATCAATTTCTCATACAAGGTGAAGAGAGAATAATAAAGGTAGGTTCAATTTGGGTAAACTGAGAACCCATTTAACATTTATATATTTTTGGATTTTGCCATTCTAAATTCATTTATAACTCATTTGTCGAACATAATTAACTTAACCCATTAAATATGGGTTAAAATCAGTTTGCTTAGTCTAGCTATAAGTAAATCGATTTTGCAATACATATAAGAACTTTATCACGAATACTTATCCAGAGAACAAGATCGCTAAGCAAAAAGTAAGATAACGAGTGGGACTTGCGTTTGCCACATTTCGATTATTTCATGGCTGGCACAAATCCAACTGACTAAGAAAGAACATATAGGAAATGAGAAGAGAAGTTTGTGAGCGCAACATTTGGAAAATATGAAGATTTCGAATGCGACGTTTTGCTCAGATCTCATCAACTCCGTTAATATATGCAATTGATCGTATTTCACACATCAAACAATAGGGGCCTGAGGCCATCCAATTTCGAGCAACTTCAGTTCAATCCAATATTGATTTTGGTAGAACATCTATCGGTAACGAATGATCGTGTACTCCTCAGCTCCTCCGAGGCGACTAAAGACTTAGAGGATCGATTCAGTCGCTCGATTTCCTCCAAATCTCCTCGAGCTCCCGCGCAAACGCCCGCTGCCTCCCGACCACGATCGTGATGTGGTCCTTGTTCTCGATCACCTTCACATGGGCTCGGCGGACCCTCCTCTGGACGCTGTAGCTACACTCAACGGGGATGAGCTCGTCGTCCTTGCCGTGGAAGATGGTCACGTCGCACCTCAGTTGGTCCCGCACCGTGTCTAGGTAGCCGTCGAGCTTGCCGGCCATGCCGCAGATGATGTTGTGGAGCGTGTGCCACGCCGCGTTGTGGGTGTGGCAGAAGAACCCCTCGAACAAGAACGTCCTGATCCTGTTTCACATGTTTTTCGGATGTTTACAAAATTTGGGTCTATTCAAATTAATCACAATTCATAAATTATCATTATTCCTTTAGACAGGTCATTGTATATTCTACTTTCAAACAGAAAAGACTTCTATCAAGAGCAACTCAACAATAAACAGATGAGGGTCGTTTAGCTCCCTTTCTACGGTCAGACCAGCATTAGCATTGCCAACAATTGAAAAAGGAAATGCCAGTGAAACACGCAATAGCAGCATGAATTTCGGTATTCCTAGTTTGAATTAGCATATGGTCGTGTGTTATGTAAGGTTGGTGAGAACGGACGAGAAGGACGCACCTGTTTCTGGTGATGATTTTGGTGAGGAGCTCCCAGAATCGATGGTTCTTGCAGGCGAGCAGGCACCATGCCCGGGTGATGTGCTCGTACCAGCACGCGAGCGATGCGCCGAACGTGATGAGCGGCCACACCCGCCGCGGCGCCACCCTCCTCATCACGTACTGTGCCGCCTGCACGCCCTTGGGCACCGGGTAATAGGGCTGCATCATGCGTCCATACACGACTCAGGCTCATCGAAGAAAGGAAAAAAGGCAACCTTCGAATGCAACATGCCATCATGTTTTTATGTCCAAAATAACGTTGTAACTCTAGATAATTCACAATAAAAAGCATATATATGCGATATAAGTGATTTTGAGTATATTCGCCGTCGATGAAAAGTGCTTTTTTATTCTTGTCTCCGGCTCTAGGCACACGCGTTACCGAATAATATGCCAATAATCATTCATTAATTTTTCATTGACCATCTACAAAAATTAATTAGTAACAGATAATCACAGTTAGCCAAAGATAGTCTATGGTTAGCATTTCTGTATATAAACTAATAATAACGGAGGCAAACAAATAATATAGCCATTCGAAAATATGCTTCACAAAAGTAAGACATTACAACAGCACTGATTACTCTAATACAATGTTGAATTGAGTATGCAAGCTATCATATTTTAGAAGCATAAGAAAATATCGTCAATCGGCTCAATTCGAATTTTTGTCATCTATACTGAGGCAAAGAAAGAACTGACCGGCGCGAGCAAGGTTAGGGACTTGACTGAGCCAGGGTGCTTGACGGCAAGCGCGAGGGCCAGGATGCAGCCCAAGGAGTGAGCCACGATGTGGAAGGACTTGACCTTGTAGGGCTCGAGCACCGACTGCTCGATCATGTCCAAGTGCTCCCTCAGCGTGTAGAGCGAGTCGCTTGGCTTCGGGCTCCGCCCAAACCCGAGCAAATCCACGGCGAAGAGCCGGTATGCGGACTTGGCCGAGTCGGAGAAGTTCGGGAACAGCGTCTCCGTCCAGAATGCAGAGGATGAGATGAAGCCATGAATGAAGAGCACGTCTTCACGGGGTTTATCTGACATTCCTATAAACAGCAATGCATCAATCGATGATATTCGCATTTCATCAACTAAGATTTCATTAGAAAATGTGGATGGCCAAAAAAATCAATTTCCCGTGTTTGCGCTAGCAGAAATTTTGCGGATCTACATTAGAAATTTTAAAATGCAATTTGCGCCAGGGTTATAAAAAGATATGCAATTTCAACCTCGTGCTGGGGCCGTGCGCATTGCTCCCCGACCTTTCTAATTTCTTACAATTAGATCCCGCCATGAATTCTTCTTGAGGCCAATGCAACAAAGTATCATTGTCATTCCAAATCAGCTATAGAATTTTGACGGGTGTAAAGACACGTTTGGAATGTTCGTTCACCATAAAGAATGACGTACCCAAGTGAAACTCTCGATGTGATAGTTCGAGTTTGGTGGGGATCTCTTCCTAACTCATGATCTTCCATTTTTATCTTAAAATATGTAAGAAGCTTGCGATATGTCCCACGTTTTCTAAAGGGTACGTTGATTTCGGATGAACATATAAATTCTTTATGGCGATTTGCAACAGCCCAAAGGGTTATGATGAGGACCCTTTTTGTCTTAATTATAGCGTCTTATTGGTATTTCAACAATATTAATTGTTGATGCCTAATTTAGAATCAAACCCCAAAATATTTTCTATCCGTATATTTAACTAGATTCATAGTATCATTATCTTCTAAGTTACCTCATTCTAGTGAAAAGAACGGGCATGTGAATTTTGAATCTCTTAATATGAAAATGCGCTATGACCCGCAATTATAAGAGTTGAGATACATATAACAGTTGATCCAACCAAAATATTAACTTAAGATAAACCTGGTGAGAAAATAAAATGAGATGTCCTAACATTGTAAGTCGAACATGTTCCAAAAACTGTCCACAACTTAATTCGATCTTCGACACCTCCTCAGGTCAAAACACATACTAGGGACTCTCCGAGTTTGCCCTGTGTGTAAAATCTGTCATTTTTTCCCTACAGCCGTAGTAGAAATGCTTCGTTTTCATATGATTTTGTCCAAACATAACAATTACATCAGTCGATATAATTGACATTTTGTCTATATAATTCAACATTTTCCACCCTGCAAATATGTTTAAACATAATATCCTTCAAAAAAAAAGATATATTAAAGATTGGTTTTAGTCCTTTTATTTGAACTAACGAAAAAAAAAAAAAATCATACCTTTAGCTCCGGCGACTTTGACAAAGAGGCTCCTCCTCCTCCGCGATGCCCACGACGTGCAATCCTCGCAGTCGCAGTCTGACCACCGACGGATCGGATGCGGCTGCTTCCGCACCATCCTCCCCTGCAGCATCTCCACCACAGCGGAGTCCACCGCGAACATAGTCGCGGCCTTCGCCGCCCTTTCCTTCCCCCTCTTCTCGTACAACCGTTTTATGGACTCTGAGACCTCCTGGAGTTTCGAAGGCCTCGTGTAGAGCGTGTCGGATACCTGGTCGAGCCGGAGCTTATTGACATTGCCACCGCCGGCCCCCGAGCTGAGGCACACGATCTTGGACTCGCCTCGCTCGGAGACCAGGATCTCGCCACCAGCAGCGCCGTGGATGGCCTCCCTGGCGGAGGAGGAGGAGCAGTAGCAAGGCTTCCACTCGGCCTCGGCGAGAAAGTCGGAGACCTTGAAGGCGAGGCAGAGGGCAGCGTCCAGCAGGTCCAGGAGAGAGAAGACGAAGAAGCTCACCACCTCGTTCATGAGCCTCCCGCATAAAGAGAGCACCCTTCTCGATCTCGCTGCTACTCCGTCCATATCCTACGTGAAATCCCGCCACTGCCGCTGCGGTCACCTTCGCTGCAAAACGTCAGCGAAGGAGCATTCAGGGCTTCGGGTTCAGGATTCTTTCTACGGCGGCACTTCTTGCTTCTGGGAACTCTTTTTTTTCCCCCTAATGCTGAATTTTAGAAATGCTATAAGGAGGAAAGGGAAAAGAGCTTGGGAAGTGGGGTTTCTTGTGGTTCTAAGGATTCTTTTGGTGGTTCTTGAAAGTGCTGGGCGGGGGGATCAAACGGACCACCAGATCACCGTGAACATTGAACCAACTTCTAAACTATGGATGTTTCGATGTTGTTTGGTGGTGGCTTTATTATTAGCAAAAGCGTGTGGGAAGAGTAATGTCCATGTTAGAGAGAGAGAGAGAGAGAGATGGAGCAGACTAAAAGGAGGAGCAGATAAATGAATTGATGGTATCCAGTTAAGCATATGGGGGAGATTTAGAGAGAGGTAGGTGGTGGTTGAACCCACTCAGAGATTCAAGAGAGGAAAAAAAAAACATTGGACCTCTGCAATAGTCCTCCATGGACTCTCTAGTCTCTCTCCACATATGCACCGAAAGATGAGAACACATTGAGAGAGAAACTTAGTTCATAGCTTCCATCGAACAACATCTTCTTCACCAATATAAGAAAACCTTGTACGGAACGGTTGTTGGCGCTTTTAAATTTTTAGAGTTTCCAGAAATTCTGATGAGGCATTTTCTAAGGTTTTTGTCCATTGTTTTCATCTTCTTTTTTTCTTCTAAATAGGTTAACAGCTCATCCTAAATGGGTCAAGGGAAAGTTGCCTATACTCATAAATGAGAAGAGTATTCAGGAACCCACCCCTCAAAGCCTCCCGTCCATTTATTGCAGGCTCTCTTCACCACATGACTCCCATTCCTCTCTTGGCTAGGGTTAGCAGCAGCATACCCCACCGTATTACCACCGTCCTCGGATCCTGCCGATGTCTCTTAAGATCCATGTGCTCTCTTAGCCGTATAACGATTCAACTAAGGAGTACATAGCGCACGGAGTACATCTAAGCGTCTGCTGTCGAAGTTTTTTGGGCTTTCTGGTAAAGGGTTCGTTCAGGCTTTCAGATGGGTTCCTTATGTATGGCGAGTGATGGACTAAGGTTCGAGCGCGATGCCGAAGAGTTCTAGAGCAATTGCCAATGCAGTAATTGTACAGTAATCAAAGATCAGAAAAACGTAGTGATCTTGAAGGGTTTCATTGCCTTGTGCTGTGTAAGATGGTGCACTTTATTAGTTTGTTCATCACTATCGCATACAAACAACTTGTTAAATAAGATCTGTCTTTTCACATCACTCATTTGATATATATCTATGCATATGCTCTTACGACACATTTCTTCCTTCTTCCTTACCGATGTTAAGGATCTTCCATCACTTTGTCTATGGAACTTCAATGAGTATTATATTCATATAGTCTCTCTCTCCACTATTAACTTAAGAATTGGGATTGGATCCTCCAACATGTTTCCAGAGTCAAGTTTCGCCCCAAGCTTACTTCCCTTGTAAGACCCCTCGCTATTCTCAATCTTGCACGTGAGTGGAGGAAGAGCGGGGAGGAGCCTCATTGCTTATGGATCGTGTTTACAAGAGGATATGTATTGTTTTCTTATATACATTTGCTCTCCCTCCATCTATGTATTTATGTTAGAATAATTAAATACTAAACCACACATTCATATAACAGTTTAAGTTTTTAGAACAGTTCACAATGACCTCATAAAAGTTCATATGATATTAGAGCTAGAATCCTGAATTCAAATCTTTATAGACCCTATTTCCCTCCCTAATTAAATATATCCACGTTTAGTATTAGGTAAAAAGACTGGCCAAACTAAGCGTGAAAAAGAGTATTAGATAATTAAATGTTAAACAACGCATTCATCTAACAGTTTAAATTTTTAGAATAATGTCTCACGAAATTTCACAATTCAAACTTTTGGATTTAATCTTTTGTCCACAAAATCACAGCATTAAGAAACCTTGCGAGTTCTCCGGGAGACAATGCTTTGCGAGGGAGACGTTTGATTCGTTGGGTTTCCATCAGCCCTCGATGAGCTTAGGTGCATCAACTCGCGGCTGTGGGGAGCTATGATGGCTTGGACCGATTGGTGCAGAGCCTCTATTGCCAAACAAGAGGACACATGTCATTGATGGCCCACTTGAAGATTCCTCAGGTCTACGTCTGCAGGATGAGAGATATATGCATTTATTGTGAGCATTTAAGGACTTTCCCAAACCTCGTGTTTGGATTTATTTTTGGCAATAGCAAAGGACCGTCGCCCCCGCGTAGGATTTATATTGCCCCATCGGCATCAAGTTGTTGACATGCAATAAATAAATAAAAATTCTTGTTCTTTGTTTTTAATTTTTGGTCATTTGAGTTTGCATAATGTTTGTTTAGATCGAAACTCGTTAACTTATCGTGAGTGCATGCATTTGGAAGATGAAGTGTTTTTTATACATGAGTGTCATTTCCTTGTATTGTATGAATTCGCTATATATTTTTTTTCTAGAGAAAATGCAAATATTAATGTGGACTAACACGTTAGTGTCACATCAACATTAATTGAAGAATTCAATATTCATAAATTTCTTTAGAAAAATTAAACCCTAAGAGTTTTTTTTTTTTTTTGTCGGAAATCCTAAGAGTTAGAGAAAGGAATAAGAAGGCCCAAGGTAAGCCAAATTTGGCTTTGGCTTGCTGTGGTCGCCTTACCCCAACCATCACCTGGCAAAGGCGAGGTTGTGCGACATTAGGCCTCACCAAGGCAAGTCACACAACCGCAAGCCAGATCTAGTATGAGGCAAGCCGCAAGCCATCTCCCTCCCTTGTCATCTCTTTTTTCTTTTGCAAATTCCCTTATTTCTCATTTTTAAAAATTTTAATTTGTCTTGTGTATTTTTCAATTGATGTATTTTTTTCTTAAAAAATACATCAATTAAATACCACGTCAACATTCAACCATAATCTAATAGTAATTAACAACTTTGTTCATAATTTTGATGGAGAAGTCCATTTGAACCAAAAAGAGCATATATTTTAAACACCCAATTGTGCAGAAAAAAATTGAAGGGATCAAATTGAACAATTTAAAAAATTCAGCGGTCTCTAATGTTGTTATCCCATTACTTATATAGAGTTGCATCTTCCTCCAACCGGAGAAAACCTTTTAATTGGTGAATCCCATATATAAAAATTATTCATATTAATTTTTGGATTAATAGTATGAAAAATCCTAAATTGATACGTATGCGACAAATTTATTTGTAACTAATTTTTTAACCACCAAAAAATCTCCAAAGTCGGTACACCTATGACAAATTTATATTTTGTTAGTTTTCATTAAATTTTATTATCAAATTACTGAATTGGATGATATATAACAGTTGACGAGTATGCTAATTTGGATTTTATTCTCCATTAACGGAAATTAATATAGGGTAAATTTGTCATAAAAAAATTTTGATGGTCAAAAAATTAGTTTGTAATAAATTTATCATAAATATATCAGTTTAGAAATTTTCGTAATATTAATATATATTTTATATTCATATGTAAACCATCAATTAAAGGTAGAGATGCACGGAAACCTTAATCTTTCTAACATGCCCTCGAAAGTGCAAATTATCAAATCAACGGTACTTTCAGATTTTCTTTCTTCTTTTTTATTGTGTTATCTTGCTTGCAGTCGTCTGGCAATGGTACGAAACAATGGGCCCTAGGATATTGACCAAGGGCGACAAAAATCATAAATGCACCTGATAATTATTAATTTTAAACGGTGGAAATTCACGAATGACAATTAAAGAAAAAAGAAAAAAAAAAAGTGTTGGGGAACATGATGACACCGCGAGGATCAAATTGAAGCAAAGTCCACGGGGGGAATTGAATGTTCTTCACAAAATCGGTGCTCGTAAGTCGTAATTACGTACCGCAGCAATAAATTGCTTGCCGAGGCATCATGATACGATTTTTTTTTTTGACAAAAGGCATCATGATATGATAGGCATTCAAAATTTGCCGTTCGATTGGTTATGTCATGAGTATGTGATCGTGACTTATGATGGTAAATCCTTAGGTTTAATTGATCTAAGTACAAAGATATTAATAAGCTCGTGATCGGCGTATTGCCATTGAGCGCACATGCTCCCGAATCCAATGCAAATTGCACCGGAAGTGACGACCTATCTTCAATTCAAAGCCCAAAGTGTCTAGGTCTTGTTCAAGCATTTGATAAGCCTTCAACCGAATAAAAGTCTAGACGTCGACAATATTTTCTTTATTGGTTAGTTTCTCCAACCAGTTTCTAATTTATGAATTATGTGGTTAAATGTAATTCACATGTTATATTAATATAAAATAAATGATGATGTCGAAATATCTTATATCGCTTAATTATGAAAATTATATTCTTTTTGTATACATGTGGCGTTTCTCCACCTATTAATTTTAAATTTTTTGGTTAAACTTTTTAACACGATATTATAATTAGGTTTTGTTGGTTATTTTGTGCGTATATCATTTTTTCCCTAGTTTATTTATCACATACGTCCACTCTCATTAGTCAAATTTCACATGTCGTTCATAATTCTTTAGAATTTTTTATTATTATTATTTTTTTGCATACATGTGATCTTCATCCACTTAATAGTTTAGGTTTTATTATTGTTTTATTAGAGTTAGGTTTTGCCTCTATTTAATTCCCAAATATGTCCACCCATTTTCATTGAATTCCACGTGTAATTTCTAATTCAAATTGTACGCGAGGGGCGTTAATATATGCCACTCTCTCCCTCCCTTCAACGACCTATCGTGGCTATTGCACCACCGCCACGTTCCCCTTGTCTCTCACGTCGGCCGACATCTCTATTGTGTGCCCTGTTGCCACACTCCAAGCCAACACCATGCCGTAGGCTCCATGGAGAGAGAGAGAGAGAGAGAGAGAGAGAGGAACTAGGGTTTCTCGTGTCTGTAATTGTGGGGGTAAAAGTTTATTACTATAGATTATTTTTAGAGTTTTACAAATCTTAGAGTTGGTCGGAGGAAAATAAAAATCACCCGATCCAAAATATGTCAATACACGTGCAACACGAGATATGGACACAACTATATCAAATCAAATCAAGTAAGTTCGCATGAAGAAGGAGGAGTGGACATTGAGTAACTGTTGAACAAACATAAATGAAATCCACAACCAGGATCCAAAGTTGTGCGGTGGCAATCAAAGGTTTTTCTTCTATAAAATAATGAGCCATCTAGGTGGGAGAACGAAGGTCGGATGTTGAGGAAGGAGCTTCTCCCAAGGTTCGCCACACATTAAATCTCTGCAACCACAAATTTCAGAACCCACAAAAGTCAACGCTGCGTGTTTATTAGCTTCTGCTCAAGCAAAAACAAGAGTCAAACAAACAGCTAGCTCTCTCTCTCTAGATCTCTCTCTGCAATGAGCCCCTAGATTTCCTACCCAGTGATATTTCCTCTCTTCAGCGCCACAGCTTACCTTTCCCTCCGTTCGTGAACTGCACGTGTGAGGTAGAAACTGAACTGATGGGAGTCTCGAGGTTTGACCTTCCCCCCTAAGGCAGTCATCACTTCGTCAGAGTTTTCCATCACAAGGCATCATCATGGATAGCACAGTTAAAAACTGTGAAACTTTCCATTTGGATTTCGCCATTTACAATGGGATTTAACATTCAATTTCACTGGTTTCAAGAGCAACAAAAAGAAGAGAGAGAGAGAGAGAGAGAACTTCTTGAGGCGTTGACTCCCATTGAATGAAGCAGCAAACCAGATGAGCTACGGCCGAAGCTGTGTTGTTGAGGTTCTTGAGTAGACGCCATTTTCAAGGCTCGGTTGTCTTTTTTCTGCTCTGCGTCGACCAACAGGATGATGGAATTTCTTTTGTTCAGCATTATAAAATCTTATCTATTGAATATGTCAGAATTCAGAAGTAATGAAGACCCTTCGAGCATGAGCTGTGTTGTCATATGGACATGTTAGAGACAGAAAGAGAGAGAGACTCTCTGCATCTTCTTGAAACTCTGATCGCGTCATGTGGTGGTTAGCAGTTGGCAATGGCAAACTGTCTGCAACTATAACTTTCAAGCTTTGGTAAGAAAAAAATTTGGAAGAATAAAAAAATTCTAATGTCAAGCACATACTACTTTGTGCTTCTTCTTTTTGTCATGATTGTCACAGATGATTTCTCAGATTTCATCATGCTACAAAAACAAAATAACGACAACAAGATACAGAAAATTGAGCAGTTGAGAACCGACGATAAACTTTATACGTGGTCCAAACCCGACTTGGTTTTGCTGCTAATTACTGATACAAGGTTTAAATTAGGAGAGAAAAGAAACTTCGCTTAACCTTAGCTAAAAAGTATTATATTCATGAAATTTGCACCTAATGTGCGCAATATTTGAGTGCACCTGATTGCTGTGAGCGGAATGCATATTGGCAATCCTATATGGAGCCTATCAAATTTAGCACCCCTGAGTCACTGTGCTGGGGTGAACCGGATGCATCTAATGGTTTCTCGTACCGAAATAGCATACCTCAACATGAGCCCGCCTAGTGCTCGGGCTCCGCCGGGCTAGATCGGCTCAAACGACCTACTCGGGCAAGCTTCGGAAGGCCATTCACTCCGTAGAAAGCCCGACCAGGCACGTCCAGGTTTGGAGCGCGCCTCTGCCCGACTCGGCGGGTCGAATTAAGCCCCCAACGCATTTACTTCTCAACAAATTCCGGCACCTTATAACTTGGACATCTACATTTGAAACTCTCATGGGGCTAACAAACCTCGGATCACTCTTAATAAAGGGACCCGATTAAAGGCCCAAAGTTGAAGAGTAAAGCCCAATTCAACCGGTCCTCCTCGAACGCATGGGCCTCGGCCACTTTACAGGTGTATTGCGATGAGCCCAATGTACTGCAATTCAACTCGGTAGACTTTGAGGCCCATTTGTGCTCCATCTCGAATCTAATCTTGCTCCTAGATTAAGCTAGTGTAAAAGTTCGATTGTTCAAATCAGTGAAACTTTTTTCTAAAAAAAAAAGAGAGAGAGAAATGACTCTGTGAGTATTTTTTATTTACTATAAAAATGGCAATTTATTCTGAACTGTGAAAAATTAAGTAATAAATAATTATAAATTGTTATGGAGTTCACTTATTCAGTAAATTTTTTTGGTCAAAAACTTTTTCAAAAATTTGTGACTTAAAGCAAACTGTTACTCTCACAATAACCTAAAGACTATAATACTAGCAAAGTCTAAAAAATAAGAATCAGTGAAACTAACCCACGGGCTTGAGGGACAGGGATAAAGTATGTAGAACTGCGCAAGACGCACTGAAAAATGGTAGTCTAGCCGGCCTCGCCTTATGTGAAACAGGACATATTGAAGCCTCGCTCGTGCACATCCCAGGCAACGCACAACTT
Source organism: Eucalyptus curtisii (assembly GCA_017140595.1). Lineage (NCBI taxonomy): Eukaryota > Viridiplantae > Streptophyta > Magnoliopsida > Myrtales > Myrtaceae > Eucalyptus > Eucalyptus curtisii. The sequence continues at coordinate 8,924,685 of CM029498.1, forward strand.
TGTCCTTGTCGGGATGATCACCATGTATTGTCCTCAACCTTGATACGAAAGGTTTGTTGTACTCATCATTGGTTCTCGAGAAAATGGAGCTCACCCCCATGCAAAAAGATGATGACGACCATGACGACGACGACGAAGAGTCCATCCTCAACAATGTTCAATAAAAATATGTAAAAATTGCAAGACTAGCAACAAATGCATACGCCACTCTTCAACAAAATGCTACTCTATATTGGGTCCCGTTTGCATTTGGCCAAACCCCTTTAGAGCCCAATATAGCTTTTGAGGTACTTTAAGAAGTTACATCTTCGGAATGCAAATCCCACGGTATTATTCATCTTCTTCGGAGAAACGAATGGAGGCCGACGACCACCGGCCAAGAAGTTGCCCATGCCGGTGACCGTCACCTGAGGCGTCACTCGACCCTTGCGACCGCCGCTTGGGGGTTGCGGCCACCCGACGATCGCCGCCGAGGTCGTGTGACCTCAAGCGGCCCAGGTTGCGCGACCCGGCGGTGGTCACCTGGGTTTGCGCGACCCGGCGACGGAGGCTTGAGGTTGCTGGACCTCAGGTGACGCCTGGGTCGCGCGACCCAAGTGACGGCCATGCAACCTAGGTGACGGCGGCCTGGGTTGTGAACCCCAAGCGTCGCTTGAGGTCCGATGGCAACAGGCGACCGCCGCCTGGGTCGCGTGGGTTGCGATCTCAGGCATCGCCTAAGGTCAGGCGAGGCTGTCTGGCGGCTAGATCTGGCCACCAGTGACCAGATCTAGCTACCGGTGGCCACATTAAAAAAAAATTAAAAACTTGTTTTATATATAAAACTTAGTAAAAGTCCTTTATAAAATGTAGTTTTTCAAATAGTGTTTAAGTTAAAGTCGTTTCATAATGTACTTTAAAATTACAATTTACCGAACGCTATTTGTATTTTCATAAATCCCTTTAGCTCAAAAGTATGACATTTGCCCAAAGCCGAACCAAACAGGCCAATTATCTTGTTACGACACATTATTCATGCATGTATGGTAGCTGTCGTTGTCGTCGTATGCTCTCGTCGTCATCCATAATATCATTTCCTACTATATATCATAATCCCACTCGTAAAAATATAATAATAATAATAATAAAACGAAATAATCAACGCGAGAATCGGACTAAACTAAATTCCCAATTAAATTAAAGCTGTCATTGACCTCATCTTGTTGCTTATGGTCAGGACGGTAATTAAAAGACAGAGACTAATGACCTAACCAAAACCTAAATCTCGTACCATAAAAACTCAGATTCTAGTCCAAATCAAGCTCGGATTTCTTAACCAAAAAGGAACCCGAAGCCTTCTTCCCCACGCCCCGCCAGCCAGCGTCGGTCGCCCGTCATTCCAGCGGAAATCCCGAAACCGCCCTTCCCTCCGGCGGGGGTCAAGGTCGCGATTCCGGCGAGCCACGTGCCCAGGGACGTAAATTCGCCCCCCGAGTCGTCGCCCCCATCACTGAGAAAAGTCGTCACTAAATTGATTTTTAATTAATTTTAAATTATTTTCTCCTTTTTTTTTTTGGGGTGGAATAAATCCAGTCGTCTTCCTCCTTCTGACGCCCTTCGCAGATCGAAGAGAGAGAGAGAGAGAGCGTCGCCGTCTCCGATCCGAGATCCGATCTCTCTCTAGAATCCCCAGATCCGCCGCCGCCGCCGCTGCCGCGCCATGGCGATCCCCGCCGCGCTCCGCCTCGCGGTCGTCCTCGGCGCCGTCGTATCGGCGGCCGTCGCCGAGATCCGGTTCTCCGAGATCCGATCCGACGACCGGTCCATCATCCTGCTGGACGAGTTCGGGTTCACCCACCGGGGCCGGCTCGAGCTCAACGTCTCCGGCGTCGCCCTGTCGAAGACGGGGCTCGACCTCGCCGGCGTCGGGTTCTTCCTCTGCACCCCGGACTCGTGGTTCAACGTGCGGAAGCAGCTCGAGGACGGGGAGATCACCTGCGCCGTCCAGTCCGACTCCGTCAGGCAAGTCCTCACCTTCGACAAGCTGGGGCAGAAGACGAGGTACGACACGGAGTACAGGATGGAGGACGCGAACCAGTACGCGCTCGTCTTCGCCAACTGCCTCCAGGAGCAGCAGCTCCGGGTGTCCATGGACGTCCGATCCGCGACGTACAACCTCGACGGGAAGAGCGGCCGGAGGGACTACCTCTCCGCAGGCAAGACCGTCCTCCCCAGGGTTTACTTCCTGTTCTCGCTGATTTACTTCGTGCTCGCTGGTCTCTGGGTCTACGTCTTGTATAAGAAACGGTTGACCGCGTTTAAGATCCATTTCTTCATGCTGGCGGTACTGATATTGAAGGGTTTGAATTTGTTGTGTGAGGCGGAGGATAAGTCGTACATTAAGCGGACGGGGAGCGCTCATGGATGGGATGTGCTGTTCTATATATTCAGCTTCTTGAAGGGGATCTCCCTCTTCACTTTGATCGTGCTGATCGGCACTGGGTGGTCCTTTTTGAAGCCTTACTTGCAGGACAAGGAGAAGAAGGTTTTGATGATCGTCATCCCGCTCCAGGTTGTTGCGAATATCGCTCAGGTAGTGATCGATGAGACCGGGCCTTTCAGTCAGGACTGGGTCACTTGGAAGCAGGTGTTTTTGCTCGTCGATGTGGTGTGCTGTTGTGCGGTTTTGTTCCCGATTGTCTGGTCGATTAAGAACTTGCGTGAGGCTGCCAGAACTGATGGAAAGGCGGCAGTGAACTTGATGAAGTTGACTTTGTTTAGGCAGTATTACATTGTGGTTATATGCTATATCTACTTCACGCGCGTAGTGGTGTATGCGTTGGAGACCATTACTTCGTATAAGTATCTCTGGACGAGCGTAGTGGCCGCAGAGTTGGCGACACTGGCATTCTATGTGTTTACTGGGTACAAGTTCAGGCCCGAGGCTCATAATCCTTATTTTGCTATTGATGATGAGGAAGAAGAGGCAGCAGCTGAAGCTTTGAAGCTTGAAGATGAGTTTGAATTGTAAGCGGCGAATTAAGGGCTTTCGAGCAGTGAAGCAGCTGGCATAGTGGTCGATTCAGGATATTTGAGGTAGACATTTAAGTGTTCTGAATATTTCATAGTCTAAATCATATTAGGCATGCTTGTGTATTAAAAATGTGTTTTTTTCTGCTTTCCTGTTTCCATACTTGTAAGATGGTACATATTGTCAAATTTACATCTGCCCATTGGATGATATTGTAAGTCACGATACTAAATTTTGCAGTAATTTTGTGGAGCAGTTATATGTGCATTTCTACTTTGCTCATTACCTTCCATTTTGTTAACTTCTGTTTGGGAAATTGACTGTGATAATGCTTCATGCATGAATTGAGCCCCTTCCTTTGTCATTAATAGTTTTTAAGTTCCATTATCTGAACTAGTAGTCCTGGAAGTGGGAATTTATTTTGGGCTATTACCCTGGTTTACTCATCCTTGATATCTACAGGACATTTGAAGTCAATAAAAACAGTCTATGTTCTATCTTAGACTTAACAATTACTTATTCCCTATCTTAAGCTTAAGTTTATGAAAGACTAAGACCCGATGAGTCGAGGGTATGGGTGGCAACATGAACTGTTTGTCTATTCATGCATATCTTACTTCCTTCAAAAGGTGTCTAACACTTGACTAGCACTTCTTTTAGGGAACTTTTCGAGCTTACTTTTTTGGTGCTGCTTGGCTTTGCCAAGGGTCAACAGATTACGGTTTAACTTAAACATATGATGAGGCTATAGTGCCAAAACAAATTAGTGTTCTTTTTTTGCTCCTATTAATAGCTTAATTCCTACTTCACCTTGTTTAGTTAGATTTAGACATCCACGTGAAAAATCAACAGGGTGGTATCCTATTAGGTGTGGTATCTTATTGGTATTGAAAGTAGTGTCTTTGTTGCTGAAACCATAATACTGAAGCTTTTCCATGGCTGTAGGAAAACACAGAAGCCTGAGTTGCATCCAGATATATTCAGAAGTCAGAACTACTTGATTTAAGTAATATGTCAGTGTTATTGTTATAATTTTAGTCACAAACGATAGGCAAGTGGAACTTGGTTTTTGTATAGGTTAGACTGAGTGGTTTATTTGTACTTTTCTGAGAAATTCGTATCCTTGTGGTAATTACTCTGTACAATAGGTTCTATTTAGTGCTTGATGGGTGAGAACTCTTTATTACACTGTTTTGTTTTTCAACAATGACTACTGAGGAGAATCACTGAGGCAAACCGAAATCACCTCTAAACAAGCTTATAGTTACATTCTTTATCAATTGGATGATTAATTTATATCCTAAACCTTTTTCTATGGACATGCATTGGACATCCTCAACCTATGCAGAAATTCTCGTCTTCTCTGAAGAACTAAACCTGATGGCGAGTGATGCTTTTTTTCCTGCTAGGAACAAGTGTAAATTTCATTTCTAAATAACAGGTGCATTATGGAGGTTTCGTGTTCACATCAACAGCTTACAAAGTTTTGTCGTCAGTTTTTGGTTTTTACATGGTTTCTGTGTTAGAGTTTGGAATCTTATTTTCCTCTGGTCTCCGCATTGTGCTTGTTAAAGAAAATAGGCACATATTCATGAGTTGATAACTTTTCATTTCATCAGTGGTAATTACTACTCTCTCATTCTATCACTACGGGATCTTCCTTTCTTTGATAAGCATATAAAGGTTGCAACTTGATCCCTTCCTCCTCTCCTTTTTGTATCTAAACCTAGACTTTGCATTGTTTTCTCCCTCCTATTGGTTGGGATGAGAGAGGGGAAGCGGTTTATTCTCCTTTAGTTTTTGGTGTTGTCAAGGATGATGTGCAGGTGATTAGGGAACTTTGATAAGTCATGATATGTAGGAGAAGTTTTGTGAGAACTAGTTGTCACTTGGATTGTTAGTCTTAATTAGCGGGTGGTGGTCATGTTCAGGGATGATAGGCATCAGTTTGGTCGTGTGTTCTCTCTATTGATTTCCTTTCCTTTTCGCCTTCCCAGAAGAAAAACAAACTAATCCTTATCTTATGTTGCTTAATGAAATCATTTTCCCTTTCCTGGCCATCTCTCTCGTAATGTTTCTCTATAGGGCTGAGCGTATAGAACCACCCGACCATACTGATTTATTTTTTTAATTTTTAATTTTTTAATTTCCTAAAGAATAACACAATCACCCTCGTATACACAATCCCCTCACCCATGTTCACTGGGGACACAGAACCGGGAGCAAGGAGAGACAGAAAACCCATCGCAAAGCCTTCTTTAAACCACTCACGGCACTAGGGTGTCAAAAACCGAATCGAACCGATTTTGGTTCCATTCGGTTTTGATTCAAATCGGATTTCGGTTTAATTCAATAAATCAATTTATCATTTCGGTTTTTTTGGAAAAACCAAACCAAATCGAACCATTTACGCTCCTAATGGCCACTGCACATTCATCGTCAAAACCGAACCGAACCAAATCATGAATCATTTACACTCCTGACTGCCACCGCACATCCTCGAAACCGAACCGAACCAAATCATGAATCATTTACACTCCTGACTGCCACCGCACATCCGTAGTCCCGAACCTACTGCCATTCATCATCCTCAGCCAACACTCCCACCGCTCCGAGGAGCATCTGGTCCGATCCCTACCACCGTTGCTTTACGTCTCAAAGACTTGTCTGTAGCTCCACTGTCGCTCCGCCTCCGCCGACGAAGCAGCTTAGCAGGTCCGGTGGTCCCGTAGTCTGGTGGACGTGCCCCTACAATGCAGCTACGTCCAGCCTTCCCCATCGCCGCCTGCATCTTGTAATCGTAGCCCATCATTACCAGCGTGTAGCTGCATTTGCCCATCATTACCAACGTGTAGCCTTCCCCATCGCCGCCCGCATCCTGCTCCCGTGCCCAAGTCTCCGACCACTAGGAGCCACTACGGCCCACTCGAAGCCTTCACCGCTGCCAATTTCGGTTTTCCCGAGCTGCCCTTGTTTTTCTCTGTCCTTTGGCCGGGAAAGCCTGAAGTGCTTCATCGGTTCCATTGGACTGCCCAAGAACCGAACTGAATTGGTTGATCTAATTCTAGGGTCAGGTGGTTGTGTTTCCAGTGTCAGAGAATGAGAGGAAATTCCAAATAAGGACCCGAAGTTGACCAATTTTCTAAAATAAGGACTCGAAATTAACTTTGTATCAGATTAAGAACTAAAGTGAACCCATTGTCTCAAATAAGAACCCGAAGTGGTTAAATCAATTCTTAATAAGAATCTGAGCTTGCTGGTTAGCCAAATATTCGTCAGTTATCAAGTATGTGATATTTTCGACCATCGGAGTTTGGGCAATTTTGTCCAAAAAAAATATAGGGAAAATTAACAAATCCTAAAACATAAACAAAAAAACCCTAGGTTTTCTACGGTCTCTCCGTTCCTTGTACCCATCCTCTGTAAGATCAGAGACCGAAGTTCTCCCCATTCCTTGTACCCATTCTCCGCAAAGTTGAAGACCCAAATTCTCCGCCGGTTAAGGCATGAATTCAAAAACAAGAAGAAAACAATATGCTTCTTTCTTTGTTTGCGGAGACCCAAATTCTTTGTCGGTTGAGCAAGGCGAGGAGCGACGAGAATCGAGTCGTGACGATCATTGGGCAGTGATTTGGTTAAGGAGCGGTGGAGGAGAAGAAAGAAGAAAATGTAAACATCTACATTAATAATCTAAACTTAATTAATTTAGAATTTTCCATTTTTTTCCAATCAGAAATTTCTGACAAAATTGCCCCTATTTAATCGTCGGAAAATGTCTGTCGGTGAACTAAGGTCCTCAATAGAGATTATCTTGATCACTTCGGGTCATTATTTGACACAAAATTCACTTTGGGTTCTTATTTGAAACAATGGGTCCATTTCGGGCCCTTATATGATACAAAGTTCACTTTAAGTCCTTATTTGAGAAAATAGATTCATTTCGGGTCCTTATTTGAAATTTTCCGGAGAATGAGGGACTAGTTCCATCGGGGAACTAATCACTCCAATTTAGATAGCCTCGGCAGCTCGTTAATGATCTCAAGTATGTCCTCAATGATCGGACAGCGAGCGTGACCATATGGCCTTTTTAACACTCTGTTTTCCACTGTGCTGACGTTAAATTGTTGCGCAGTCTTGAATTTCTAATGGTTGTTCGATAGAAAACCTCCAAAATCTCGATCCCGATTCAAATTGGCCCATTAATCCATTTAAACTCTGTTTATTCCATATAAAATGAATGATTTAAAAAAAATATTTTCCTAAAAAGTCGCCATTTGTATTGCATGAAATAATTAACTGATGAAAAATATCTTCTTTGTTTATTCATTTTCATAAGCAATACAAGTAATTACTTTTAGGAAAATATTTTTCAAATTATTCATTTTCCGCGAAACAAATGGAGCTTTAATCGTAAAACAAATTATCTTGTCCATACTCAACCCAACATATATCATAGAACACTTCAATATTTAATCCAATTTAAGATAACTTGTCTCTTATATTTTGAAAAAATTTATATTGTCAAAACACTTCCATGCAATACAAATATAAAAAAAAATTATAATTAAAAAATGATTTTTTTCCTTTTCCTTTATTTTTTCCTTATACATTTGATGAGGGTCATTGATCAACAAGGAAGCAAGGCCTAGTCCTTGTTAGCCACTGAGTAAGGGTCGTAAGGCCCTCGCTGTCCCTCACTGGTCACGAGATAAGGACATCACAAACAATCACGTTTAATTTATGCGAGCATCTCTCACCATCTTTAACGATTGTAAATGACCCTTCCTACCTTCGTATTGAATATCAATTGCGTCGTCTTGTTTGCCCATTTAGAACTTTAATTGTGTTTCCATTTCACTCATCTTTACTAACAAATCAATGGAATAATGATTTCATAAGTGACATAAATTTCATACAGTACTAAGTGTCATAACTTATTTTTTGACCACTTAAGTGCCATAACTTAAAAGAAACGTTCATTTAAGTACCTTTTAATTGATAACTAGAGTGTCATAATTTTTTAAGAACGTCAAGCTAATTACCGGATGTCCGAAAACCCATATCAATAGTTCAAACGACCTCTTATCGGTCGAAAGATGTATCCTCTGTCCCCCAAATCGAAAATCTCCAGTAGCTGATTAATGTACTTTCTATTTCTTTATTTTTTCCAACTCTACACGTGTTGAGGAAGTCACATTTTGGCGAAGTCACTATACTATGGTTTTTCCAATATAGTGCTGGTCATGGGCATGTGGAAGCACATGATCCCTCTTTAATGTAAGAGACCTTAGGACATCGGATTCCTCCCCCTTTTTGTGGCGCCATCATGGGTATCCTCGAGGGAAAAAGCTCGAATCCGCATGTGAGCATGACCACTTTTTTTTTTTTTTTTTTTTTGCGGTCATTTAATTTTGCAACCCCTAACATTTGACACGATTTTCTAAATCGCATGATCCTCCTCACCAGGGAAATTGCAAAAGAATGTAATTTGCTTATATATATATATATATATATATATATATATATATATTCTTAAAATTTGTAAAAGGGTTTTCTAATATTGTTGCAATTTTCTGATTGAAACGATAATTTTCCTTCTTTTATTTCGAAGTAAAGTACTTTGTTGTCCCGTCATCCTCATTTTCTTGTCAGTTGATATTATAGATAGAAAAGAAGAGAAGCTCTCAAGAACTCCTTAACAGAGATCAGTATATTGTTGGAGATACCAAAATGACAAATTTCGATGTATCGTCCAACCAAAAGCATACCTAAGTCAAGCTTGAATAATTGACCTATTAACTCTTGCAAGATAAGATACATAAACCTCAGCTAAGGTTCACCGGTTGGCCTATGCGACCGCTCTATTCATTTTCCCCCTAGGGTCCATTAGTAATCGCATAATTATTTCTATATGTCCCCCAAATTCACTAAGAAAATTGGAAATATAAATATAGATTTATATATAAGAAAAAGGAAAAGGAATAGAACAATTAAAAGGGCCATTTTAATATTATGGCGGGGGAATGTGGGAGCAGAAGATTGTAGGGTCCTCCATGTTCGCCTAGAGTGTCCTTCCTCTTGTCCACTTTTTTCCTTCTTTTTTGAGGAATTTTACACTTTTGAGTTGGATATTTAATGCACTCCTCGTTGGGCAACCTCTTCAAAAATATGGTTTGGATGGAGTGATTAGAAAGAAAACAAAATTCTTCAAATAGCCATGAGGGAAAAGAAGAGAATGAATTTGAAGGAAGCGAACTATAATGTTGTTTTGGACAATAATGAAGGAAAAGAAAGAAAGAAAGAAACGAATGCATTATGACATAAATATCATTTATGTACTAATGAATAATTGTAAAATAAAGGTATAAGTGAGAAATACGTAGAAATCTGTTTTTTAATACACAAATCCCTCCTAATCCCTTCAAATTGGGAGAAATTCATAAGGATTTAAAATATACATTAAAAAATTGACTAGATTAGCCTACCTACTCTTTCCGAATTCCTTCTATCATTTTCCTGTCTCTTTCTCTTTATGCAAACATCATTGTGTTTATAAATCCTTTCTCTTCCCTCCTAATCTCTTCCAACGGACGTGGTGTTGGGATTGGAAATTACAGCGGTGACAATCGCACGACTTTTCATGAACAAGTTGACTATAACTCGTTGAAAGATCGTCTTGAATTTGATTTTTTTTTTCAAATAAATAACCGAAGTGTTGAACAACACATGATGAATCACTTAGAAATAACGTATCAAATGAAAGTCATAGAACATAAAATAAATAAAAAAATAGCTATTTTGATGGATGGCCCAAACGAATCAAACCGGACCTTTAATTTCGATTCGGCTCAGCAATTTGAAATGCGAGTTGCTCACCCTTGACCAGCATCTAGCAACCCTTCTCATTCAACCAAAGACTAGGCTTAAATTCTCTGTTGACCACACGATATAATGCTTTGCTGAAGAGACTGGCACGTAATAATTTTGCTTTCTATGCAATAAATGATGGCCGGAGAACGGGAGAAGGGAACCTCCAAACATTAGTGTCGGTCCAACAGGAAAAATTAGGTGCCCCCTGTCCCATAAATGAAGTGTGGGGGCGGCACATTATTCTCAATTGATTTAACGACAGAGGACGTGGCGAAGGTATGTGTTGGGATAATAAATATATTGCTCATCTCAAAAGGTTGGAAAATGTGGAAACCCGTAAATTGAGTAGAGAGAGAATCTAAGCTGATATCAAACCAAGATACAAGGTCATGTTTATTTGCGTCTACTTAATAAAAAGGTATTTTCTTTGCTATGTATTCAATCTCATTTAATGGCTATAACTTACTTAGGTTAGCATCCTCATCGTCTACAAGATATAATATAATAAAAAAAAAAAAAGATCTTTATAGATGAGGCAGTCCTTACATAGAGATGAATTGCGCTTTGATTTAGGTCCATTGACGATAGAGAAATTTTTAAGTCGGCACGGTCGATTTGATAAACCCTAATAAATTAATTATGTAATAACAAAGTTTTTGTAGGTGCTGTGGAAACAATGGAGCTTAATCATATTGTTCTAATAATAATGGTATACCCCTTAATGCATTACTATAAAAAAGGTTTTTTTTCTTCTTTTTGTACATGAGAATAGCTATTCAAATGAGAAAAAGTACCCTCGTGGTACGCCAAGACCAATCAATAAAAGCCATGTTGAAGGACATGATGGCATTTGTGAACGAGCATTTCACTTAGTAATCCATATTCCACATTGAATAAATCATCTATCAAATTACTTTGGTACATCGATTATGTAGTTCAATTTAGACACGACTACCATCATTCATATATTGATGGACCGACGGGACGGGACGGTTCACTGGATAAAACGGCAGGGGAAGAAAGCGCACCTTCAAGGCCACCCCTACACACCATTAATAACCAAGAGAGCATGTGATCGTATCCTCCATTCCAACACCAACTTTTCTTTAAGTTTCTTAGTTTTTTCTTACTAACACATGATTTTTCAATTCAAGCCAAGCCTCCTTAGTACAATTAAAATCCATGGCCCCTCCCTCCCTGCCGCTTTCATGATCCCCATCACCCCCAAAAGATCACTCATCATAATTCTCAGCCCGAAGAAAAGGGAGACTGAAAGAGATCGACAGAGGGAAAAGAAAGAGAGGGAGAAAAAGGCAGCAAAAGGGGAGGCGGCCCTACGAAAGGAAGCGAAAAAGGCTTCTCTAATTAGAAAAGAGGAGCTACCCAGAAGGAGGAAGGAGAGGAGTGAAGGAGAAGGTGGAGGAGGAGAAGGAAGGACGATGGAACGTGAGGAGGAAGAAGAAGAGGATCAGTTCCTAATGATGACGATCAGTCGCGGCATTAGCCCAGAAGATCAAGACCACCCCACATTCGAACCGAGCTGGAAACTTTACGAGAACCCGTTTTTTATTTCCCCACACAATCATCAGCCTCATCACCAACACCATCACCATTCATCAGCTTATCATCGTCGTCATCTTCTTCATCTCCCTCTGTCTAACTCTCGCAAGATTGTTTCTCCTTCTTCTTCGATCTTGGATCTCGCCTTCTTGAGAGCTTCCATGGACTCCGAGCTCCAGCTTCTCCGCGCCCAGATCAAGGAGGTGAGGTCCGAGCTAGAGCACGAACGCAAGGCGCGCAAGAAGGTCGAGCACGCGAACAAGAAGCTGGGGAAGGAGCTGGCCGAGGAGAGGCGGGGGCGCGAGGCTCTCGAGCGGGTCTGCGAGGAGCTCGGGAGGGAGGTGTCCTCCGACAAGGCCGACATCGACCGGATGAAGCGCGAGATGGAGGAGGAGAGGAAGATGCTGCGGCTGGCCGAGGTCTTGAGGGAGGAGAGGGTCCAGATGAAGCTCGCCGAGGCTAGGGTTTTGCTGGAGGAGAAGATTCAAGAACTCGAGGGAGCTGGTCGTTCCACCAAGAACGGAGGGCCAAGCGATTACGAAGATGATCGCGTCGAGTTGGTGTCGAGGAAAATCGGCAGGATCTTGTTATTCGGAGACCGGTCGAAGAGCCGGCTGGTTCTGAGCGAGAAGAAGTCGACTTGCAGCGACGACATCGTCGTTGGTCATCATCCTAACCATGCGACTACGAGAGAGAATTCATCGTCGGGCCGCGGTGCGGCTTCGACGAGAGAAACGTCGTCGGGCGACAACTGTGACCGCGGGTCCAGCGCCAAAGAGCCTGGCAAGGCGGGCTCGATCAGCGGGAAAGCATGCGGCGATCACGACAAGAACGGGGCGGTTTCAGCGGCGGGAGCGGGTCACCGGAGGCCGTCGCCGGAGCCGGAGAACCCGCACATAAAGCGAGGGATCAAAGGGTTCGTCGAGTTCCCGAGGGTGGTGCGGGCGATCGGGTCGAAGAGCAGCCGGCATTGGGGGACGAAGCTGGAGTGCCAAAAGGCTCAGATCAGGATTCTGCTCAAGCAGAAGAGTGCACCAGCAGCTGCTGCTGCTAGATCCAATAGTCTCATCTGGAGTTAGACGATGATGATCAAAACACATAATTGACCAGGGTCTGATGATTGCGGTAGATTTGATGAATTTTGTTTCATACTTTTTCTCTTTTATTTTTTTTTTCCTTGTACAAGATTTGTTGTTTTGGGTCAGTTGATCTGCTGAAGGCGGGTTTACTCCCGCAACTGTTGAGAAGGCTGTGGTCAATGATGAATGTGAATACTGTTTTGCTTCGTTTCTTGGAATCTGATCGAAAGCAGGCATTTATGTGGATCTGCATCGTATGGACCCAATTACAGTTGCTATGGTCTATGATTGAAGGATGTGAAAGTTTTAAATGAGAGAGAATTCACTTTGGCCACCCCCAAAAATAAAAAAAATGAAAAAGGGCCCTGAGAAATATGCAGTAGGTGTTGTGTTGGGTACCGTTCCTGAAACATGAAGACAGCTGCATATGATTGACTAGTTGACTTCAGAATTTCTCTTAGTTTTTTCTTCATAAGGACTTGAGAATTTAGTTAAATTTCTTTTTGACGCCGTGGACTTTTTTTTTTTTTTCAAGAAAACATGATTGATATTAATTACTTAACCAAATTCGATGAGTACACATCAAGAGCATCAGCATATCATAAGTCGAAAAGAGCAGTGGGATTGATGACCCAATTACTAAAGAGATTATTCATCTGTTGGGCTTTCTCTAACTAATCTGCTGTTTTATTTGTTTCTCTGCTGCAATGGGCCAAAGTGAGGCCCGAAAATTCTTCTAGCATGGTCTTGGCCTGGTCCATCAAGGGTTGTACTTCCCGGCTAAGTAACACCGATACCAACACGCGACACGCGTTACGACACGACACGCCGACACGTTGTTTCTAAAAAAATAGAGAATTTTGACACATTGGGACACGTTATATATTATATGTATATTTTATATATAAATAATAAATTATTATTTTTATTATTATTTCAACCAAATTAATTTGATTCAAATTCACAAATCAATAAATAATAATAATATCCCATAATAAATTTATAATAAAAACATTAATCCACCATTTATTAATATCCTTCATTGTTTCAATTTGACAAATTCAACTCCATTTCAATAAATTCATAAAACTTGAAAAGAAAAAAAAAGTAATTCACATTCTAGACTTGCATATCAGACGTGTCGAAAGAAAAAAATAACTTGGGGGTAAATTGTGATCAAGGAAAGTGAAAATCAAAAGAGAAGAAAAGAAAATATTGGGTTTTTCTTCTTCCTAATTTGTTATTTTTATTATTGATTTTTATTTTTTTCACATATATATTTTAACCCTTCATTTATTGAAAATTTTTAAAATTGACCTCGCATGTCGAAATAGTGTGTGGAAAACTTGCATGTCAGAATTTTGACAAGAGTGTCGAAAGGTGTTGAAAAAATTAACTAGGTGTCGGATTTTTCGACACGTGTCAACCGAGTATCAGAAAGTGTTCGAGAGTGTCGAATACATGTCGAAGTGTTTGACACGACACGAAGGCTTCCAGAGAATGTCGGTGTTTCCTAGCTTCCCGGATGAAAGCATCTAAAGTGAGAATGCTTCGCACAAATCCGCTTCAGTCAGAGTGCACTTGCATCTTCAAGTTAGATTTAGGCAAGAGCAAAACTAGGGTTTTGACGAGTGCCACGGCTTTTGGTTGTTCTGCCAAGTTAGCTACGATCAATTTGGAGAATCTGTCTATCAATTTGCCGAGGTAGTCTCGACAGATGTAGGTAACCACTCCTCTATTTGAGTTGGTTGTAGAGGATGCATCGATGTTACCTATGAAGGAGGCATCTATGTTTATCTTCAGCATTCTAGGATTCGGAGGTCGCCATTTTTTAGGTGGCTCTTCGCATCTTGCCTTTCCTTTTGATTTTCGATTCCAATTCGCAAAATTGTTATGCAAAGCTAAGGGCCTATACACTATTGTTGCAGGTTCAGGGGATGTTTCTTGAAGATGGAATGGTTTCAATCCTTCCAGATGCATCAAAGGGTCGTCGCAATTTGGTTGAATTTTTGTGAGCTTCATGGGTCTTCTTTCAGATTATGTAGCCACTCATCAAATCAAGTTAACCCCACTCTTGTTATTCTGATTTGCAAGGGATCCTCACTCCATATCTGGGATGTCCAAGGATAGAGTAGCGATGTGTGCTTGATCATTTCCGCTTTCTGTTTGCATATAGGGCATATGGGTTTAGGTACCATCTTTCTCTTGTACAGGTTTTACAGTGTAGGCAGGGCATTTTGATATACGTTCCATAGTAAAATTTTGACTTTGGGGTTGTTTCTAATAGCCATATATATTTCCAAACTTCTAGTTTAGCTTGGTAGGATGATGTTGCTGTTGTTGTGTGTGAGCTGGCTATTGTATCTCTATTGCTGAAGTTGGATTGGATTGGGTAAAATGGTCATGGCTTGGGCGGTTGGCCAAAGTAAACAATGCATTTTCAAATTGGGGAATTCAAGAAATTGCGTTTTGTTGACACCTAATTTTGACCATGCTACTTACTTACATTAAGCATTCCATAGCATTGCATGTAGGTAATAATAACATTTAGGATTAAACTTACCTTTTAGAAATAAAAATAGAGGATAATAAATAACATATAAAATAAAACATTTGGAGGGAGATTTTGGAAATTTTTGAATAATGAAGTATTTTTCTTGTTCAACATTTATCTTCATTTCAAAATTCAAAAAATTAGTTGTTGTTTGATTTTGGAGTTATTTTTCTTGTTGAGTTGTTGAGTGAATATCTCACTTGCAAAAACAACTTTGAGCTTTCCTCTATAAATAAAGAATGCGAGGCTTCGGAACCGGGGGGCTTTTCGAGGGTTTTATTTTGGTCGTGGAAAGAGAAGAAAAAGTGAAAAAAGAAAAAAGTGAAAGTGGAGAGAGAAGTGACAAGAGCAAGGGCAGAGAAGAAGTCTGCGAGGAAGTGACCGGCCAGCAGGGGAAAAGAAGAAAAAAAGAAAAAAAGAGAAAAAGAAGGAGGGGATGTTCATCTTCTTCGTGCAGTCATAGTCACCGGTCCTTGATGCAGCCGCCGACCGCTGCGGAAGCGTCGTTCGCCCGCACGCGCCACGCCCGAGCGCCGCCAGTCATCGCCGATCCCCACCGACACGTATTCCTATCTGTTCGTCCCCGTGCCGGTCGCCGCTCAGCAGCCGAAGTCCTGTCCTTGCCCCCACCGTGCCAACGCCAAAAGCCATCGGCAGCAGATCCCGAGCTCCGCCATCATCGACCCGCGAGTGCTGCCCCGCAACCGTCCGAAGATCCGTGCATTACCACGTTGCTATGTCTCCGAGTAAATTCGTCCTGCTACTAGGTTGCTCTCTGCAACCTTCGCTTGAGCCCCTGAGTGTTGACACCACTGCCTCAACTCCACCCGAACTGGATCTGCCCCTCTCGATCCACAGGAGCTTGTGCTGCTGATCGCGACCTCGTTTGCCGTTGCCGCGCATTCAAGCCCCTGCTCGGCGTCTTCGAGCATCGCCGCTGTGCCTCGCCGACGCGACTGCCCGATCTGCCGCACCGAGATCTGCCGTCCTGCCCTGCTATGACTCCTCTACCTGAGCGCCTGCATCTCCACCTGCCGGATCTGCAGCCCTTCGCCAGCGACACCCACGGCCCAATGCCGATCCAGGCCACCCTCCTCTTCGATCGATGCCTCTGCTCGTCCCCCGTGTGTTGTTTGCCGCCTTGTAGTCGGAGCTGAGTACCTGCTCACCGCGTCAACACCTCATACAGCCGAGGCCCGCGACGCCTTCGTCCCTGTCGCTCTGCCAGCATCGGCGCATGCTGAAGCTACGACTTAATGCCGCTGCCTACACCTCCGCCTCGCCGGTCACCGCCAACCCACTTGTTGCAACGACCCGAGACCTCGCCGCGCCGCTATCGCTGCCCTTCCGACCCCGACACCACCGCTTGCTATCGCAGAGCTGCCCATGTCGTCGAGTTCAGCGTTTAACACCGCCGGTCGCCGCCCCTTTCCAATTTACTCCGCCTTGCTCGCTGCCGGTCCACCCTCGCCGGAGCTCTGACGATCAGCCCTTTACTCTCGGTGAACTGCCCTTGCACCGTCCACCCGGCGCCGATCACTTGCTACTGTTCTCCCTTTAGGTGGTTTATTTTATTTTATTTTTCATTTATTTCATTTTATTTTAGCTTCTAAGTTTAGTTATTTAAATTGGAGCATTTGATCTCAAGGTTCATTTTATGAATATTGTAAGCATTAGCCTCAGGGGTTTTACCCAAGATTATTGTAATTATTAATTTGATCCGTAAGACGTCGGATCATTTTTTTAATTATATTAATTTTTGGGATTTGTTGATAGTATTTTAACTGTTAAATCATTATAATTATTAATTTGATCCGTAAGACTTCGGATCAGATTTTTGATTATTTTGAACTCTATGCCGTGATGTTTAGGATTAGAGTAATCGTTAATTTAACCTGAGAGACAACGGGTTATTTTTTCGATTACTTTAATCATTTATTTGTTGAATATCTTGATTGTTTAGATTTAATGTTTATTTGATAATTACTTGTCTTGGAAAAACACTAAAAAAAATAAAAATCAAAAATCAAAATCTTGCATCAAAGTATGTAGACATGTAGGATTAGGTTTATGAAACTTTCTTCATCTAGTAATTGTTGCTAGGTTCATTTAGTTAAAAATCGCTCGTCATTAGAATTAGGTCATTTGATTAATTTAGATTGCATATTTAATTGATGCATTTCTTTAATTTCGAATTTCATGGAAAATACAAAAAATTTAGAATAAATTCATTTCATGCTTTAGGATAGATTGCATGCTTATTCATGTTATATAGTTTAGGTCATATTGCCACGTCATATCATTTCATGTTAAATTAGTAGCATGCATTGCATGATTCTCATTAAATAAAGTGAAAACCAAAATTGAGTGATTGCATGTTAATTAGAAATCATATCTAGGATTGTCGATGTGAATTCTGAGCTAACATTGTAGATGCTTTCGTTGCTATGAGGTAAGTTTTGCAATTTATTCATTGTTTTTTTGGGTGTTTGATTGGTGGTTTGCGCACCCACATGATCACCTCACATGTTAGGGAGGTAAATTAAAATCAATTCAAGCTTTCTGCAAAATATTTTTTAAAATAAAAAAGGAAAGGTACCGAAAGGGCGTTAGAGAAATCTAGCGTAATCAAGTCCCCGAACTCACAATCTCTGGTTTGTAGGAGTAAAGTAAATCTCCCGTTACTTTACTTGGGTTTCTAATCGACCCACCGAAAAATAGATTAGTGGCGACTCCCGATTAAAAAACTTTTTGCATGCTAGATGTTTGAACCTTAAGTTGGGAATTGGTATGGGCTTGGGAGAGCTCGAGCTAAGTCTAGGCTTAGTAATCCATTAACCTAAACTCTAGGTGGTGCACCCGAAAATTTGGTCACGACAGCTTGGCGACTTCGCTGGAGAGTTATGTTAAAACACTTAGTGGACTTAGGCCAATTTTTCTTTTTCTTTTAAAAATGTTTTTATTTGGCAGCAAGGACACCAGGTACGTACCTAACATATCTAAGGTGTTAAATGTTTTTGCAGATGAGAGGTATAAGGGAAGTTAGTCTTTGCTAATCCTTGTCTTGTAGGAAGGTGTGGGATGAATTATTTATTTTTCCTTGATTTAAAGTGTTGTTTGTATTTAAACTGTTGTGCATGCTTTATTGTTTTAGCACTACACTATTGCACACACAACCTGTGGTCGGACCTGGGCTGCGATAGGATTGTGAGGATGGTGTTGAGAAGGATACTTCCTCGAAAGCGAGACTCCTATGTAGAGGTTGACCTTCTCTTCCCTGAAAGTTTTTCATGGTGTTGAATGTGTTTGTCCATATTCGCGAGACTGCGTGATTATTGGGCATTCCATTCGACTAAGCCGGAGTTAGGGGAACCTGACACGTTAATGCAAAACTACAACGGTCAAATCATCCTATTAGCTCTACTTTGTTAAGCCATCTAGATAGAAATCGAGCATCACATTTCATGTGTGTGTCTATGTGATTGTCATCCATTTCCGGTGAAAGTAAGTTGTCTAATTCTCACTCCGCAATTTACTTACTTTGTTGCAATTTTCGTTGATCCATGACAATGTTTCGTCCTTAGTCTTGTCTTATATTCCCTTAGGGAAAACCGTCGTACCGTTCATTTCCACTTTTGAGGTTTCAAGATGATGTCATATGGTCTTGAAGGAAGGGGGCATAACAATACACTCTACATATCTTTTAAACACAAGGCTTCTCATGTATCCCGAGTGCTTATTGATAATGGGTCCGCTATGAACATATGTCCGTTGGCCACCCTTCATCGCCTCAAGATAGACCCATCCAGGATTCATGCTGCAAAGACATTCGTGTGAACTTTTGATGAAACAATGAAGGAGGTGATCGGGGAAATCCATCTTGATGTGCAAATAGGGCCGGTCGTCTTCAACATTCCCTTTCAAGTACTGGATATCCCAACCACATTTAATTTCTTGTTAGGTCATCCCTGGATACATACTGCTGGAGCGGTGCCTTCAAGTCTACATCAAGCTGTGAAGTTTGTGATCAAAAGGAAGCTGGTCACTGTGTATGGCGAAGAAGAACATCGGATTTATCATGAGACGGCTATCCCCTATATGGAATCGGATGTCGAGTTCGAATCGAGTTACCACTCATTTGAGTCGGTGTCCACTATACATGCTTCCCGAGATTTGTCGCCACCCACTCCTGAAGTTCCAGATGCTGCCCTCATGGTTGGTAGAGTAATGGTTGGGAATGGCTTTATTCCTAGCAACGGTCTTGGAAGAAATGGTCAAGGCATTCGAAACCCCATTGAAGCCCCTCAGAGGTCCCATTCCGCTGGATTAGGGTATCATGGGAGAGGTTCTAGAGGGAGAAGACAGGAAAGGCAAAACTCGCCACCTGACCAAGGCCAAGGGAGGCAAAGCTCTCTATCTCCAAACATTCGCGAGACATTCCCTAGTCCTCCGATAATGATACAGGAAGAAGCAGAAGTGATGGACACCCTAGGGCAACCAAATGGCAAATTCGATTACTATATAAAGTATTCGGCTCCTCCCAGCTTCTACATTGACCCACGGGATATCATCCCAAATGGATGGGGTGGCATGGATGATCCCGCACCTCCAAAGATTGAGAGCTTTGATAACGCCCTAGAAGGAATCACAAGTCTGTTCGATGACCTCTTCATAGGAGCCAATGACAAAGGACCTTCGGAAGAAATGGGTGTTAGCCTACAAGAGTGACTTGTTACTTTTGCACATTCCCTATGCGGGAATTTTTATTGCTTTCTAAGAATTTTTATCGTTTTTTAGGAATTATTTTCGCTTTATAGGAATTATTTTCGAATTCTTCTTTTACTCTCTTTTTAGGGATTAGGAATCACAATTTCCATTCTAAGAATGTAATTCATTTGATTCCATTAAATGAAATTACAATTTTATTGTCAATTTTGAGGGTATGACGGGGTACACCAAACCAGTCCAATGACGATATCCAACCATGAAAAAATATCATCCATGGAGAAATCCTGAGGACTGGACTTTCTCATGCTTCCTCCCAAAAGTTTTTTCGAAACAAAAGCATTTCACTACTAAAAAAAAACAAAAAAAAAACAAAAAAATTCCCCAAAGCTTGTAGCATATCAAACCTGTTTGTTTGTTTGACTCATTTACTTCTTGTCTCAGAACATAATTCTAAAACTTGTTATGACAAGAGACATCTGAAAGTAGCGTATCAAGTTTTAATGATCATAAACTTGACTCGTGATCAACGGGCTTAGAGCGCACTTGCAATGAAACAACAGATTTGGGGGCAAATAAAAGAGCATCATCATTCTCCGGTAGAAGATCTTGGGGGCAAGTTTGTTCCAAATTACAGCGGCCCATATGTGGTGAAGAATGTGCTTCCTGGAGATGCCTTGATCCCGACAGAAATGAATGGTCGTGAGTTTTTTCTCCAATTAATTCTGATTCTGTCAAGAAGTATTATCCATGATAGAATTTTCCATGTCATGTTTAGAATTGCAAGCATCTCTATGATAAGTAAATTGCCTCAGTGAATTGAGTTGTTCAAATTTGTTGCAAATCTTGCATTTTTCTTCCTTGATGAATTGTGTGAGGTGGATTGAATGTGTCAAATGGGATACTTTGGAATGATGAAAGGTAAACCTTATTCCATACACTGTTTCATACACTAACCCCTAGTGAGTTGTGTGTAAAAATTCCATGCCTACGAGGAAAAATGTGATCTCGCAAATGGTACGTCAACTAAGGTGATGAGATGTGGTTTCTTCTTCTACCCGAAACGCTACAAGTATACTCATTGTTTAGCCCTTTGAGTCCACACACATGAAGAGTTTTTTTAATTATCCCTGTCAAGGATCATCCCATACTGGGAAAAAATTTGAAATGAATGATAGTAATTTTCTTACTCACACTTGCATCAATCTTTGAATATTGCTTTCGCAATGTAACTTGTACGATAATTTGAAGTGCCTTAGGACGACGAAGAGCAATTCTTTCTCTATCCTATACACTTTATCCATTGCATAGCCCATTTGAGCCTATAAATTCGTTAAACATTAAACTCAGTTGGTGATCATCCCCCACACTGGGGCAAGGCAAGAAAAATCAAACCACTCAAGTAGTATGGTTTACAATGCTGATAAAAGATGGAGGTTGTGCATATCCAAAGAAAATAAGTGCAGAAAATGGGGCATGAAAAAACAGTGTGCCTAGTAAAAGTAAGGCCAATGCCCAGAAGAAAAAAAAAGGAGAAAGAAGAAGAGAAAAATCAAACTCTTGATATAGTGAGTCATATCCCCAACAAGACGATTCTAAAACTCAAATGTTGTTGCAATCAATAGAGATTTGATGTAAAAAATCTTCGACAATGGAGAAAGAAAGTGGCGGAAATGTCAAGATGATCACCAACTTAGACCCTCTGAATACTTTTTGAGCCTAATGACCCTTTCATTTCTCAACCCATTAACCAAGCCTATGTTACGTCCCTTGCAAAGTCCTTTCAGATTAGGGCACTTGAATTAACGCGAAGGTTCATATGCTTGAAAGCATCGCTCGAAGAAGTGCGAGTAAGATAATTTCTGCCTCATTTCGTGTGTTTCTTGACTTGTAAATTCCAAGACAATTGCGAAATGTCATTTTTCAATAGTCTCGACTCAAAGAGTCCCTTTTGTTAAGCCATTGACCAAGCCGACAGTATGGTCCCTATTAAAGACCTCTCAGATTGGTAGGTTCGTATCACTTGCGAGATTGCACAGACCCTTGTTTGGTATGATGATAATGAGATAGAGTGATTGTCAAAATCCTGCATCAAATGTCAGGATGAAACGACCCTCTTAATGAGGATGAGCGAAAAGTCCTTTCAGACTGAAAGATCCCTTACTTGACACATCAATGACACTCATGTGTTTATATTGGAATGTTCTTTTGAAAACCTTCATAATGGAAAGTAGGTGATGCAAGATTGCTAGAGATCATCACGCATGAACCTCCATTGAATTAATGCATGTTTGTGACTGCAAATGCATGTTGACTCTCCTATGACCAAGTTTTACAGGAGACATATCCTCTAGGAGCAGAGATGTTACCAAGTAAGTATATCTCTATTCATACCTTAAATACTTGTCATTGCACGGGTATTCACTCGAGTATACCGACACTCGATTGAGTTGTCCCCCAAAGATTTTTTCTCAAGATTTAGTCTGATTAAGGCGATCGAAGAATGGTTCGGGTCTTAGCCAAGCAAAACCTCCATCTAGGCGACCGTAGAATGGTACGGGTCCTAGACAACATTTATTTCCCTATTCAAGCGACTGTAGAATGGTACGGGTCTTGGAAGGTGAAACCCGTTTAGGCGACCGTAGAATGGTATGGGTCCTAAACAACATTTATTTCCCTATTCAGGCGACCGTAAAATCGTACGGGTCCTAAAAACTGAATCCCCGTTTAGGCGACCGTAGAGTGGTACGGGTCATAGACAACATCTATTTCCCCATTCAGGCGACCGTAGAATGGTACGGGTCTCGAAAAAATCAATTTCTTCGTCAAGGCGACCATAGAAAGGTACGGGTCCTAGACACAACCAAACACTGCCATACTAGACGACCGTAGAAAGGTACAGGTCCTAGGAAAGCAGTTTCCTTACAAAACCTTGTTGTCAAATTAGGCGACCGTAGAAAGGTACGGTTCCTAGGAAAGTAGTCTCCTTATAAAGTCTTGTTACTATTTTAGGCGACCGTAGAATGGTACGGGTCCTGGACATGTAACACTAATTATCTTGAATCACTTTACCCTCCTTAAAAGTAAGTTATTCCAGGTAGGTTCCTTTATCATTCTCCATGCATCATATAAATTGCATTTAAAATGGAATTCATTTTCCGACAAAAAAATCATATAATGCATGTATATGATTTAAATTTAGGTCTCAATTTGTCTTTGAAAGCAACCTCTATGAGCTCACCTTCAAAGTGGGGCAAGAAAATTCTCATCAAGTACTTGAAAGAAAATTCGAACTCTTGTCGACAAGATGATGATAAGATTGAGTGATATATTCCCGCATCAATGGTCTGGACAAATAACCCATCCTAAGTGAGAGCGAATGAAAAGCTTTTTCACACCAAAAGTGTCTCATTTAGCATGTTCAAGAGATTCACGCTATAAGTGAAAATTGTCTTAATAATAATTTTTCCGGTGGAAGTTTGAAAAAAGCCATCATGCATGGACCTTCATTGAATTTGAAAAATGAAATGATTTTTTTCTCAAAGACCAAAAGATTTGTCTTTGAAACCCTGAGTT
The DNA here is from genome assembly GCA_017140595.1 of Eucalyptus curtisii. Lineage (NCBI taxonomy): Eukaryota > Viridiplantae > Streptophyta > Magnoliopsida > Myrtales > Myrtaceae > Eucalyptus > Eucalyptus curtisii. The sequence continues at coordinate 8,948,059 of CM029498.1, forward strand.
TGTTCAGTTGTCTTTGAATGCTTGATGAGAATTCCAAGTACCCATTTATAAAATGTTTTTAAATGTCTAGTGTGAATTCCAGATATTTGAACATTTAAACGCTTGATGTGACTTTCAAGTGTTTGTCTTTTCAAACATCTGATGTGATTTTCAGATGTTTAGTAAATGTTTTCAAATGTCTGACATAAGAATTAGATTTTTGAAATTTCAAGTACTTGATGCAATTTCCAGGTGCTTAGAATCTTATGAGAGTTCCGGATCCTCGAAAATTTTGAGCCTTTCAATTATCTCGAAGGAAGTTCCAGATGTTTGTCAAGTCTCATAGGAATCATTTTACACTTAATAACACTCTTCTAAATCCCCAGACAAGTACGACAGGTACGTCTTCTTCTTTGCATTCGCATAGACACATTGAGATCTATGTTCCTGACCAAATCATTGCATTTACATTGCATTCTTTATTGCATGACCTTGCATTTCAAGATGGATTAAACTCATTCGAGTCCATTTCTTTTATATTAAAAAAAAAAAGAGTCGTTTCAATAAGCATTTGCATATTCATTTTGCATTCATTTTGCATGGTTTAAATTTAGGTGTCATTTATCTTTGAATGAAACCTCTACGAGCTTCCCTTCAAAGAGAGGCAGCTGTTGACACCTAATTTTGACCATGCTACTTACTTACATTAAGCATTTCATAGCATTGCATGTAGGTAATAATAACATTTAGGATTAAACTTACCTTTTAGAAAATAAAAAATAGAGGATAATAAATAACATATAAAATAAAACATTTGGAGGGAGATTTTGGAAATTTTTGAATAATGAAGTATTTTTCTTGTTGAACATATATCTTCATTTCAAAATTCAAAAAATTAGTTGTTGTTTGATTTTGGAGTTATTTTTCTTGTTGAGTTGTTGAGTGAATATCTCACTTGCAAAAACAACTTTGAGCTTTCCTCCATAAATAAAGAATGCGAGGCTTCGGAATCGAGGGGGGCTTTTCGAGGGTTTTATTTTGGTCGTGGAAAGAGAAGAAAAAGTGAAAAAAAGCAAAAAGTGAAAGTGGAGAGAGAAGTGACGAGAGCAAGGGCAAAGAAGAAGTCTGCGAGGAAGTGACCGGCCAATAGGGGAAAAGAAGAAAAAAAAGAGAAAAGGAAGGAGGGGCTGTTCATCTTCTTCGTGCAGTGATAGCCACCGGTCCTTGATGCAGCCGCCGACTGCTGCGGAAGCGTCGTTCGCCCGCGCGCGCCGCGCCACTGCCGGTCCACCCTCGCGAGAGCTCCGACGATCAACCATTTACTCCTGGTGAACTGCCCTTGCACCGTCCACCCGGCGCCAATCACTTGCTGCTGTTCTCCCTTTAGGTGGTTTATTTTATTTATTTTATTTTTGTTTTTCATTTATTTCATTTTATTTTAGCTTCTAAGTTTAGTTATTTAAATTGGAGCATTTGATCTCAAGGTTCAATTTATGAATATTGTAAGCATTAGCCTTAGGGGTTTTACCTAAGATTATTGTAATTATTAATTTGATCCGTAAGGCGTCGGATCATTTTTTTTAATTATATTAATTTTTGGGATTTGTTGATAGTATTTTAATTGTTAAATCATTATAATTATTAATTTGATCCGTAAGACTTCGGATCAGATTTTTAATTATTTTGAACTCTATGCCGTGATGTTTAGGGTTAGAGTAATCGTTAATTTAACCTATGAGACAATGGGTTATTTTTTCAAATCGTCAATTTAACCTATGAGACAACGGGTTATTTTTTCGATTACTTTAATCCTTTATTTGTTGAATATCTTGATTGTTTAGATTTAATGTTTATGTGATAATTACTTGTCTTGGAAAAACACTAACAAAACTAATAATAAAAAATCAAAATCTTGCATCAAAGCATGTAGACATGTAGGATTAGGTTTATGAAACTTTCGTCATCTAGTAATTATTGCTAGGTTCATTTAGTTAAAAATCGCTCGTCATTAGAATTAGGTCATTTGATTAATTTAGATTGCATATTTAATTGATGCATTTCTTTAATTTCGAATTTCATGGAAAATACAAAAAATTTAGAATAAATTCATTTCATGCTTTAGGATAGATTGCATGCTTATTCATGTTATATAGTTTAGGTCATATTGCCACGTCATATCATTTCATGTTAAATTAGTAGCATGCATTGCATGATTCTCATTAAATAAAGTGAAAACCAAAATTGAGTGATTGCATGTTAATTAGAAATCATATCTAGGATTGTCGATATGAATTCTGAGCTAACATTGTAGATGCTTTCGTTACTATGAGGTAAGTTTTGCAATTTATTCATTGTTTTTTTGGGTGTTTGATTGGTGGTTTGCGCACCCGCATGATCACCTCACATGTTAGGGAGGTAAATTAAAATCAATTCAAGCTGCCTGCAAAATATTTTTTAAAATAAAAAAGGAAAGGTACCGAAAGGACGTTAGAGAAATCTAGCGTAATCAAGTTCCCGAACTCACAATCTCTGGTTTGTAGGAGTAAAGTAAATCTCCCGTTACTTTACTTGGGTTCTAATCGACCCACCGAAAAATAGATTAGTGGTGACTCCCAATTAATTTTTTTTTTGCATGTTAGATATTTGAACCTTAAGTCGCGAATTGGTATGGGCTTAGGAGAGCCCGAACTAAGTCTAGGCTTAGTAATCCATTAACCTAAACTCTAGGTGGTGCACCCGAAAATTTGATCGCAACACGTTTCCAAACATTTGTATGTTGGCCAATTCAGTACTAATCTTTTTTAAATTGGCCAATTTAGTCCAATTTTGACTGAAAATTGCTGGCTTAGATGCTAACCATCGTATGTAACACAGTTGCCAATTTTTACAATTAAAGAAAATTGAATTTTTTATTCTTTTTCTTTTTTTTTTCTTTTTGCTGATGACCAATCGTTAATCACAACCACATGCGAGGGTTGCAACGTCCTCACCTAGATTTGGCCAAGGCATTAGGACCCTTGCTTTTGCCAAATGTGGGTGAGGGCGGGTTGGCGAGGGTCGCGACACCTTTGTTTTTGGCCAGTCGCCAACCATTATTGAGACCGGTCACAGACAAAAAGGAAAAAAAAAGGAAAAAAAAATTGGAAATTTTAAAAAATTAGCAAATGTCATCAATGTCAGCACAACTGGCGCTGGATGAGCTACCACGTTAGCTATTTTTGGCCAAAAATTGATCGGAAAGATTATATTGAAAAATTGTCAAAAAATTTAAATTAAATTAAAAAGTTTATGATTGAATTGATCGTTGTACGGATTTTTTTTTTTTTAATTTAGAAAAGAATTGTTAGCTAGGTGATAAGAAGTCGAATTTCAACACATATATACTCTAAAATGCATTTTAGAGGTGACGATAAAGTCATCAGCAGGGCAAGCTACATCAGTTGACCAAAAAATTAGTGTGATACAATTTACAATCTTCTGTTGACATAATCCTTTCTCTCTCTCTTAATTTATGGTCACTCCATTTCATGGTCTAAACTATAATAAGAGTGATGTTGATAGAACTGATAGCTAAGCATTAGAGCTGGACATCCCGAGCTCTCAATCGCATCAATGAACAGTAAATCTTTTAGAAATAGAATGATGAAGCATGCGTGCAAGTCTATGCTTGTTTTCTTAGTATGTCTACAAGAGAAAAAGCTCATTATTAGCTAAACATGATGATCATCTCCACAAACAAAGCAACTTTTAATGTTTTGTATCTGAACTCTCATTCTTTAATCAATGAAAATCCCGCTGGAAAGGAGTTAAATGTGTCATAAAATATGATTAGGTATCATTAGTTAGATAATAAAAACGTAGCAACTTTTAGTTAAAAGAGTGTTCTGGATGTGTTCCGCAGCCTGGCAAACAAAACAGTCCTGGCCTTTGGCATTTACATATTATTCTTGCTTCCCTGATGGTTGTTCGTTTTAGATTCCAGGACTATTAAGGATGAGTAATCGGGCCGGTTCTATTCAGGAATCGAATTGAATTGGCCTTACTTGACTGTTCACATGAGGATGGGGTAAGTCGCTGGATAAAAGTAGAAGAATTGACCTTGATTGGTTCGGTTCCTCATTTTATACCGTAAACCGCCAAATCTAGATATGTTGGAGATGTGTTTCAACATGTGAAGATTAGGAGATCAATCATTGCCTTAACGACTATGCCAAGGATTGTTCGCATGATTTGTATTCCTAAAATAATGGTTGTATCACTTAAAATTGGGCTCGGTTCCAAAGCTGATGCTCGAACAAACCTAAAACCACTGTTCTAGGCCGATTCGTATGCAGCTCCAAAAATGAAAAACTGACTCTAACATTATAGGTTACAAGTTCTTGGTTTGAAATATATTCTCTCTTGAACCGGTTAGCCCCAATCACTATGATCGGACGAGGCTTGTAAGTTTTTGTGTGGTTAAAAAGAAGGAAAATTAAAAGAGGGTTCGCAAGGAAATGAAGCTATGACGGGTTGGCTGCAAGCTTTGCAAATTTTTAGAACCGCGCCATTACCGTAAGAAAAAAAATTATATTGTAGAGTACAATCAGGTAAAAGCTAGGAATGCTTCTTGACCCTGCACGGAAGTTCGACATTTCTTACGTTGGTTTGAGGTCGAAGCTACCTTAGTTCTTACACGAATTACACGAAAAGCCTCATCAAGAAGATGACCCTAAGAGTGTGATTCGTGAATTCTTTCATGGGATCGACAAGGTCGAAAATTATCGGGCCTTATTGTGGCGTATGGGCTTTTATCATTGAAAGCCCAACCTTTCAATTAGTAGTCTTGTCTGAATGCTGGCCTTCTTTAGTTTTAGTACATGCTATAATCGGGCTTGGACTTTAATGAGGAAAGCCTGCTAAAAATGGAGACCGAATGGAACCAAAAGTTGAGCCAAAAGTTGAGCCAAAAGCCCATCCTAGTTGACCATTTTGGGCGCGTTACTTGTAGACCTTTATATTCCGTTTCCCCACTTCATTTCTAGGGGTTTAGGTAAAACACAACGCCATCTCTCACGAGCTATAGTAGAGTTTCCAGGGCTCTTTGATTACCCGACTCTCGTGAGGTGCCGCGTCTCTGTTCTTTGGGAAGGAGGAATTCGAGGGTTCAAACGTCGAGTCTCAAGATGGGGCGTGGAAACAAATGAATTCCAGTAGAATCATCGAGTCATTGCCTTGCTTGAGAAAAACGAAATGAGAAATTAGGATCTATTTGATAACATGCCAAACAGTACCTATTTTTATTCTTTTGTTCCTCGGAACAAAAAAATAATAGGAATTCGTTTGATAACTTTTTTATTCATGAAAACAAATTTGTTCCTAAAAATATATTTGAAATAAAATCAAGAAATTAAAAAAAAGTTATATTTTTATTTTTGAAAACAATTCTAGAATCAAACATTCTTTTTTCTCTTTTCTTTTCTTTTTCTTCTTCCTCTAGCCAATCGCCGGTCTCGACAATGGTAAACGAACTCACCAGAGCCTCATTCACTCAAGCCTTATCGAGGGTCAATCAGGCTCCCCTAAGGCCGGCGAGGTCGCTGCCCTCATCTAGCTGATCGCCGCTGATCGCTAGTTGCCGACCATGGCCGAGGCCAGCGACTAACAAGAGGAAGAAGAAGAAGAAGACAAGTAAACAAGAGAAAAATGTAATAAATTTATTTGAAAATTAAAAGAAATTTGAAATCACAAAAAAAAAAAAAATTGAGGGTCATACCAAATGCATTTCTATTCCGAAAATAGAAATTTTATATAGTTACAAAATGTTTCTAAATAAAACTCATCTAGATAACTGAATTAAAAAAATAACATTTTTAAGTAAAATTTGTTCCCGAAAATAAAATAGTTATCAAATGCACCGTTATCATCGTGTCTCCTACACATCACATACGCTAAAATAAAATTGAAGAATTACCAATGCATATGTATGTCCATAGGTACAAATACATAATAGAACTAAATCTCATCATAAATACTTCTGCATAGGTGCGTTACTTAAACAGCGGAACTCAATGTTTATATTGACTATAATAGATATAAATCATTATTATAAGTGGAGCAGATCCAGATCTTTAAAAGTGCATGTAGATGCAGAAAATAATATTGCATATATATTGAAGCAAAAGTGAGTTTTGTCTCACTTTTTGCTTTCTCATTTAATTCTCATCCATGTATGATTTGATATTGTAATGCAATTTGACTTTGAAAATGATAAAAAAAGAAGGTATAATTGGCCAACGAAAAAGGTTAAAAGGACAAAAGATTCTCTGCCCTCTTTCCTTTTAAAAAATATGCATGTGTGAAATTCAATTATGTTTATAGTGCTTTTTTTTATTTGAACAAATATCGGTTTCTAAATATTGAAGAAACGGTAAAATGTTCATTCAATGTTTGCTTTCCGCAAAAACAAATGGGCATAGTGGTAAAAGAAAGATGATAATGCTTAATAATTTATTTCTCCATAGACTAAAGTGATTAATCAGATTATTATTTCTTCGAGTCATGAGATAAAAAATCGAAAATTAGTCGTGTGCGCATGTCATGTATGCCAAAAATTTGCGACCATTCGCATTTTCCTTGCTAAACAAATCCTCATGGTCCAAAAAAACATTTGATGATAAAACAAATCCATGATGATAATTTATTTTTCCTCATGATGAGGAGAATTCCATCTGGCTCTAGCCATACTCCGAGAGAGAAAATCTCTTGAGCTTCGCCTTTTACTCATGAAGAAAGTGTCCAACTAGTTCTAAAATTATTACAGATGTCAATTCGGTCTTAAATTTTTCAACTTTGTCAATCCGATCTTAAATTTTTGTGCGAAATTTTGATGTGGTCATTCTGGTCAATTTTCATCGAAGTGCGCCACGTGGTGGACTAGCAATGACTGGATTATTACATCAACAATTCTTGATGAAGATCGATCAAAATGATTACATTGGAATTTTGTGTAGAGGTTTAGGACTGTATTGGCATCCGTATAATAAGATTAGGACTGATTGAATAATTTTCCCTGAAAGTTAAAGGAATTTGCGAGCATAATAGTCCTTGGGGTACCGTAAGAATAACAGTCTATTATGAACCACAAATTTTTGAAGAAGTGAATCCCACACCATTTAATAATTATTTGAAATTTGATTTTTTGTGGTCCATAATAAACTATTATTCTCACAATACAGTAGAGGCTATCATGCAATCATTTCTTAAAGTTAAATGATAGGTTAGATTAAGTAGCCGAGACTCACCGTTCAAGAGTCTTTATCCTTCCTTAAGGGATATAACTTGATACTTATGGTGAGTCTATCACCAATGAGGCATGGAGCTTATGACAAAGCCTGTATTTTTTAACAGAGAATCGAGTGAGCCCACCAAATTAAAGGGGAGAAAGGAGAAAAATGCAAATGACTCGTGTGGAGCGGATGGACATTGCGAAAGGACAAAGATTTTGTTTTCTGATTGCCGTGGATTAGGGTTAGCACTTTGGAATTGCTATTGATGAGCCATCGAGTGGGTTTTGATATTAAAGCGGACCAAAGTGTTGCCTCAGTCAAAGAGAAGATCATGTCAGGCCAATAAATCAGCAATTGCTGTCCCGAGTTGCCCCGACAAATCTGACCATGTGCTTGGTCCGGCGGCCCCGTGTCTTGACTCCATAGAATATTATCGTTAGGTGTGTATATATGTAGGCAACGTATGTACGTTTTCATGTGCATATTTATGTATTTATGTATGTATATGCGTGGATTTGTAAGACCCTCACTCCATATTTTTCTTCTTCTGTTTTCGCGCTTGGCCAAAAGAAAAATCTTTCTGGTGCACTTGCGATAATGAGTGGTCAATAAAACAGTATACCCTCCATGCTGCAAATTTTTTTTGCAAAAGATAAAATTTTGTATTCTCTTGACAATCCGGAAGCAAAGACAAATTCAAAGATATGTATTCCCAAAAAACGAATATCGCTATTTTCTTGTTAAAAATAACAAATGTCAGCCAGGTACTCATTCATAACATCCTTATATAGGTAGATTTCACAAACCCCCGTCTTCGTCGAAAAATAGACCCATTAAACGGATTTGGGTCAGATCAGGTTTGGGTCGAATCGAATATGGTCCCATTCAAATGAACTCATTTAGTTCATTTTGACCAAATTTCGTGCAAACTAAATCTAGTGACTCATACTCAACTTGACTTATACTACTAAAACACTTACATATTCAACAAAATTTACAAAAATGCATACCCAAATTGAGGTGAGAGTGTCGAGTAAGCGAGAGCAAGGTCAAGTGAGGGCAAGAGAGATTGAGAAGAGAGTAATAGAGATGTGTTGTGTTTAGGTTGTAAACCCATCTACGATTTATCTATGACTCCTTTTAATAGGGTCTACACCAACGATAAAAGTCAGGGGCGAGGGCATGTGATGTGAAGATCAATTTTCAGATTTTTCTACGGGCGACGAATTATAAGGTAGCTTATTTTTGTTGCGGTGTCATTTGGAAAATGAGTATTTTGACGCTCTCAATTTTCACAATTTAAAGCTGACACTCCTTTTTGCCTAATCAATCTCAAGCTGCAATCGACATCGGGAGAAAGAAACGGGTCGTGCAATGATTCTATACAAATCGTGTCAAGATACGGGGGGTCGGCAGGGGGAGGCACATCAAAAGTGTCTCTCTACTTTCCATGTTTTTCATAATTTCCATATTTTCCCTCTTAAAAATAAATTAATCAATCGACTATTGTCAAGCCTATCTATTCTAATTATAATACCCGCTTAAATAAGGTCATTAGTCTAAAATATGTGTGATTTTTTTTTTATGGTCGTACTAGAAATGTCGCATGATGTGCCAATCGTGTCCCATATGCATGTTACACTTAAAATACTCTAATACTACTGTGGAAAGTGAGTCTAACATATAATCATTAAAAGAAAGACCGACGTCCTTATCTTGACCCGCAATTTCCTCATACAACAGGATATGAGAGACTCAATTTATTATTTGGCCTAATACCCTAAAAAATCTTTAACTTTAACTTTTGTCCCAAGAATACATTTTGTCTAAAAAAAAACCTCCAACTTTAGGTCTAGTCCTAATTCTACTGTAAACTTATTTTTATCCCATTAAAAAACTCTCGCTTTTCAGTCATGTCCCAATTTTACTAAGCTTTTTTTTTTTTTTTGTACTATGAAAAACCCACAACTTTAGGTCTTATCCTAATTTTATCTACCAGTCCCAATTTTATCCGAAAATTTTTACAGTCTCATAAAAACCTACACATTGAGTCACAAATCTGCCACAATTAACCCACCGTCCACAAATTCTTGCCAACAAGTGAGAGATGGAAAGCTCACAAGCACAAGCTGTTTGGGAGTCCCTAGCATGAGCTCTTGATCGTGAGATATGAAACATTCCCAAACATGAGATATCGAAGACCGAGTGTAAAATCACGAAGAGAGATTTTGAAAGAGGGTTAATGGCGGTGACTCAAGTAAAAGTCGGTGACCTTCTATAAGACACAAAAGAAAAAAAAAATTTGAGTATGAGACAAAAAAAAATTAGGGTATAATTAGTATTGGACCTAAAGTTGAGGGTTTTTTACGAAACAAAAAAAAAATTAGGGTAAAATTGAGACTTGACTTAAAATTGAGGATTTTTTATGCAATAATTTTTTTTTTTTTTTTGGTAGAATTAAGATTAAACCTAAAGTTGAAAGCTTTTCATGAGATAAAAGGTAGAACTAGGACAAAAGTTAAAGTTAGAAGCTTTTTAGGATATTGAGCCTTTGGCCTTTATTATATACACTAACATATAAGATAAAATAAAATAATAAAAATAGTGATTCATATTAGAGCTTATGCAAGTTGTACTTATTCACAGTTTTAATTTATGAGCAGAATCGCTATGCGCACACGACATCCCGCTTTCGACATTAACTTGATAGATACGTGTATCCATTGATGATCCGTCGATATGTCAGCATCGATCGAAGACACCAGCGTGCATGGCGATCATAGTAAATTGGCCGCTTCGTCGCTTGTTAACGAACATAGTAGTACCGTATTGCCAATCACGTAGAAAAAGTCAATTCAAGATCTTGCATGGAGTTAGGCGAGAGCCCATGGATTCATTGCGAAAGCGATTTCTTCATTTCGCAATCCCATGTCGTTATTCGAATCCACGTAACGAGCTACGATATAAAATTGATCATAACGCTGGACGTAGAGGTTTTTATCTTTTTATTTTGTTGTTATTTCTTTAATGTCTTCTTTGTTTTGTGCGTCTCGCCCGTGAAAAATTCCTACTTACGTACGCAAGCGTCGTTCTCAAGCATGGGGAAGACGTGGCTTTCAAGTATGGAGGCAAATAGCCAGTAGTTATGATATCTATATAATCATTAATCTCCCTCAAGATGTGAAATCTCAAGCGTGCTTCATGGGGGGAGTCCGGTTCAATGATCGGAACGTCTCGCAAATACGAACGGTTCATGGTCATTTTTGCATGCTAAAGAAAAAAGTAGAGTTCTTGTCAAACTCAAGTTATTATAATAATGTATCTGTAGATTACTGTAATTGTCGACCTACTTTCAAATTGGAACCTAGTGTACCTAGTTGTTTTTATTAAAAGTTTCGATTGAGGACTGAGACCTCTAAAGTTAAAGATATGAATCTATAATAGTAACGTACCTATTCAAAGATAAACACATCAGATAAAAAAAAAGACTTAAGGGTCTGTATCCAACCTTTATTATCGAGATATCCACACTATACCCAACACCCTGGATTTTGAAAGAACACCGTGTACACAAACGCTAATCTTCTTCTCTCTGCTAATCTACTAGGAACTATAATTGGTCAGAGCAATTTGTGCACACGTGTGCATGTGTGATGTCGAAGTCTTGATCCAAAACAGTTTGCATGTAGTTAGTAGTATTTAAATATGCAATATCCAATGCTTGAGTTGAAAATCTCCCAACACCCAATCAATTGCCTGATCCTAGGGTTCTTGTTAAGCTTATATAATATGGCATCACCAAAGATATAGATAACGCATAAAATGGTGAAAAGGCTAGCCCATCAAAAATCGCAAAACTTCCTTAATTTGATTACTTAAAGAGTGTCTTTGAGGCACTCTTACTGAAAAATATGTATGTAGGGAACCCATTAAGGTCATTGGTTTGTAGATGATATTTCCTTGGCCAAGGTGGATGGCTATAAAAAACGTATTAAAGACTTTTATGAAGGATCATAGTTTCCCCAGTTCTGCAATAATGGAACAGTTCCAAATTATTTAATTTTTAATCGAATACTTTATGCACAAATTTCACTGACAATTATGTAAAGAAGTCATCACCCTGACCCATAGACAAGAGGAAGGAATCTTGAATTCCAAACCCCAGGAACAAGACAAAAGATAATAAAGTTTTTTGCTTTGTGATACTCGTGCTGCTAATGGTGAAAACTATTCACCTTTTTCCGAGAAGCGTATACTCACGAATCTCTCTCTATACACATATTTTCTTATAGATATAGAAAGGAAAAGTTAGGTGAGATATCTCTCTCTCTTTCTCTCTCTCTCTCTCCTTCTTCTAGAAAAAATTAACGGATTGATACTCCTCGAATGACATCTTACCAATTGGTGTTTGGACCATGTCAAGTGGGTATCATGTTAAATGCAGTGGGGGATGTCTTGAGACCCAGCTTCTGCTTCAAAGTCAATTTAGCGCCATGATTAGGCTTTGTCAAGCTTTTCGATGGGTTAATCTGAGGGGAGAAAAAGGGGCACAACAACGGACAAAAGAGAGACAAATAATGAAGCTTATAATCATAATGATTGATATTAGGAAAAGGAACGTGGTACGCAACTCAAGCTCTTGTACACAAACTTATCGAGAAACTTGTTGGTTTTTTTCTTTTTTTCTTTTTGGCTGCTAAGTTAACACTCAATAAGTGTGAAAACCAGCTGAATTTTCGTAACACGACATATATTCCGACATATTTGCAAAAAATCAATAATCACTTAATCAGTTGATTGTGACTACATACATGTCAATTTTTTATTAATCGTATTATCGTTTTATGTAGTCCCTAGATAGGTGATTTACGGACACCACTGACCCTGAGGCAATAATTTCTCATTATTGCTCGTGGAAAGATAATGTTAGCTTGAAAAGAGGCACCATGTGCAAAATCGTTATCGGTTGGTGAGTGGAAGATATTTGGTCATTGGGGAAAGAGATGGGCTTGACAAAGCCCCACCATCTCTATTTACAAATACGTACAAAGATATATAAATATGTATATATATATGTATGAATGTCTATATATCGCAAAGAATTGTTCTTTTTTTTTTTTTTATTCACTACATGCATGTACTTAGCCTGTATATCATGAACCTAGGCGGTTCCTTCTTCTCTTTGTTGTTACAACATATCAAACCCTAGGTTTTAGGAAGCAACTAGGTTTTAATATGACAAATCTCAAGGCACTCCCGTTATACCGACAAATGACGTAATGGGTCAGACGACGACGTCGACGTCTTCGTGAAGCTCCACAAGTCGTTGCTCTCGCAGCCGTACATCTCCAGACTTTGCTGACCCGAAGGCTTGTTACTTAATTTGGTGTGTGAAAACTGCACCTCATCATCCATGCTCAGGCCGCCGACCTCGGAACCGGGGTCGTCACTGAAGCAGCTCGAGAGTTGCTTTGGCGTCTCGGCAACTTGGCCATTGAGCTGAGACGCCACTAGCCGGTCCACGGCGACCCAATCCGGGGTGGGAGACCTACCGATCCCTTGGTGCCCCGAGGTCTCAGCGAGCATCTCGTCAAGCGTATGGTAAGACAGCTTGAAAGAGCAGTCTTGGTGGTCGAATGGCGAGCTCACTACAGGGATTAAAGGGAGGCTCGGGCTCTCGAGCCTTGGGAGATGCATGAACTTCCCGTGGAGGAGATCGGTGTTTGAAACGGGGTACTTGATGTTGTTGTTGTGGTTGTAATTGTTGTGGGAGAGATTGAGTTTGGTGGGAGTCTCGCTTTCAACCTTGCAAGTTCTTCCCATGTAGGAGAGTATCTGGTCCAATACGCCATCATTGGCAGTGGCGGCGAGCATCTGTTGCATGGCCTTCGAGTCCATGGAGGTCGAAGACGACGGGCTCTTGGGGCTGTCTAGGGTTTTCTGATAGTTCTTCTTCTTGAACACTCGGCACACCACCCACCCTTCTTCTGGGGATGCGTCTCCAGCTGGACTCAGAGCCTGGTTTTTTAGAAATACAAGGGATTATAACGTTTGGCCGAATAGTTTTGATTTTTCACGGTGCGTTTGACTACATTAGAGTGGAGAGTGACTGATTTATGTATTTTATTCTTTATACGTGATGTGATGTTTTTCTGTCAACAAGTTGATGAAGAAAAAGTCATGTTTTCATTTGGTGGACAAAGCCAAAAACAGGTTAATTGATTATGCCAAGCGCACGCGTACCGTCCTCTATGTAGAATTACTTTAAGGTTTTGGGTTGGATTTCTTTAACATATATGGTGTCGTTCTCTATCCAAGATCAATCTTCCAAAAGAGTTTTACGAACAGTTCATACAAATTATGCTTCAGAAGACCAATTCGGATTTTTAAACATCTTTCTGGTATCTTCTAATTATATGTACTAGCTTCGTTAACATGTCGTTCCAAACGGAAAGTGGACAGACAATATAAATGTTTTGAGTGGTATGTTAAGCTTTTAAGTTGTATTTTAAAAGCACATGTAACTCAATAAAAAGTAAATCTTCTACTGGTCAAGTAATTTCTTCGGCCGGATTCGACTAATCAATATCATGGAGACCAATACCGACCACAACAAATATCATGGAGACCAATAAAGAGCGTAGGTCTGAAGATTAATTTTCAGAGATGGGTTCATTTACTTGGTACCAATTAATGCTAATAATTCACCTCAGGCGCGGGACTTCGAAAGGACTTACATTCGGGTCATGTGTGCTCTCATCCAGCCGATACTCATGCATGATCCAATCCGACTTCTGCCCGTGCGGAGCTCGTCCCTTGTAAAACACTAACGTCTTCCTCAAACCTATCCGCTTGAACCCACTGTAGATGATCTTGTCCCGTCCCGTGGCCTTCCAGAACCCAGCAGCCGTCGCCCGGTTCGTCCTCGTTCCAGTAGGGTACTTCTTGTCCTTGTGGCTGAAGAAGTACCAGTCGTTTTGCGGGGTCGATCCAATCCTGCACTTCTCTGCAGGACCAAGAAAAAAAAATCAGTTAATTTGGTAGTATAAGGAGGGAGGGAGGGAGAGAGAGAGAGAGAGAGAGAGAGAGAGAGAGAGAGAGATGTGGTATGTGTGTACCTTGGATGTCCCATGGTTCAAGCTTATTGAGATCAACCTCACGAATCACGTCCAAGTCGATCTTCTCATAGGCAACTTTCTTTCTCAGGTAGTAATGCAAGAGTTCTTCTTCGGTGGGATGGAATCTGAAGCCTGGCGGCACCTGAGACTGGCCGTTTATGGACAGGTTCATTTTCTCTGACAACAGAGGAACCAATTAACGAGCTGTATGCTCAGCGTGTCGAGTGGAAAGCGTTGTGTGTTTGTGCGTGTGGAGATTGTTGTTCTATATGAGGAACTCCATAGGAAAAGACCTGAAGGAAGATAAAAACGAAAAACTCGTCCTTTGAGATGGAAGAGAGATGAACCGCCGGAGAGAGAGAGAGAGAGAGAGAGGAGGCGGGGGGCTGTGCGTAAAGGGTAATGCAGCCATGATAATTTATAATGGTGGTAGGACACATGTAGGTCCAAAGTTGCATGAAAAGTTAGAATATGATTGTTCACTACTGTGTACTTAAGGTGGGGTCTGAGCTCCCGCAATAGCCAACCACCTAGCGAGAGAGAGGGTGGGGGCAAGCTAGATTAGGTCAATCGCATTTAAAGAAAATCAGTAGAATCGTATGTATTAGCTTTTGGTATTGTTGGACGCGATCCTTGTATTTTTAAGTTTGAATGGTTAAGTCTATTAAAAGGAATGCCCCTAATAATAATTTGCATATAAAGACTTATCTGTTTCATAGCTATCATGACTAAATTGATCGAGTGAGGAGCCTCTTTTGAGGACTTAATTAAATGTTGCGAATCTAAATGTTTAGTCATTAGCACTCTAACAAGATCAAATCCATTTGTTAACATTAATTAGTTTTGACTCAAGGTTTAGTTAAGTCAAAATAACACTTATAGTGTCAAATGTTTGGTATGCTCCTTATTTTGCTCACGAAAACATTCAAAATAGAAAATCAATAGTCATGTTTGGTAAGATGCGATTCTATCTATTTTCAACACCATTTAGTAATACATAAAATTCATAGTTTTAGTTCTTTACACGTTTACTTAAGGGTCATTGCTTATAAATCATTTGTTTAAAAGGCCACTTGCTGTCTGACAATTTAGTAAATCAATTTTGTAAACCAGTCTTAATAAGTTCAGCATTGTTATATTGAGTAAGCCATGAAGCATCTCATTAGAATATATTGACTAAGTTATAGTTCCTGTTGATTGGTATTGACAAGTTGGCCACTTATTTTATCTTTTTAAAAAAGCTCAAATATGACCTTTTGATATGACCTTTTGTAAGTTACAAAGATAAGTTTTAGTACTCCTACCACTATCGCATTTGATATGACATGATTAAAGGAATTTACTCTGACCCTTCCGAAATGAAAGATATTATACTCTTCAAAGAATTGAAACTCGAATATATCTAATTGAGATTTATCGCTATGAAAATAGAAGTTGTATCGCCAATTTATCATGTAAAATGATTAAAATGGAAAATTGATAAGCGAACATATATATGATCAAATGCAAGATTCACTACCTAAATATTATATATTGCTGCACAAAATCCAATCTTTTCCGTTATTGATCAACACCGAAATGTTTTAAAACTAAATTTTTTTGGTGCTAGGTAAGCAAGTGAGCGGGTATCGCAATCAAAAGGCAGGACGAATCCGTACGCTGTCGATCTCCGGCTCCTCCGCATTTTCCATCCGCTGTTGGACAAAAAGTCGTATCGAGAGGACCTGTTTATACGGTACTGCTGAATGTGGCGACCTGAAGCCCCACAACTTTTCCAAAAGAAAAGCGAATTCATCAACCCGCTGGATCACCTTGCTCGTGGTTATCTGGTGTATCCCAGCTTCCTCCTCAGTAGCAAACGTGATTATATGATGGTAATCCTGAACAGAGAGGCCGGGGAAGATGGGGTCCCACGATCTTTCTGGACCACCCAAAAAATGCGTTACAAGAAGCAACAAATAACCAAAGCTGAAAGAGGAGGGCAGGGCTCCATCGAAAAACTATGACCCTCGACCTTAAAATCTATATGAAAAGCACCCCCGAAACTACCACACTGTCCCCTACTCTCTCTCTCTCGAACGCACACATGAAAAACCTTGGCTCGTTTTGCTTGTGCAACAAACCCTCAACGACACCGAGAACGGAGAGAGAGAGAGAGAGAGAGAGAGAGGATGATGGTGATGATGATGATGACGGGGTCGGAAAAAACTGAGCTTTCAAGGTCGCCATGGGGAAGGAAGGCATGATGGGCTTTGTGGAGACTCCCTCTCTCCTCTCTCTCTCTCTCTCTCTCTACCCCACACTTTTGTCGCCCCTGACATTATTGGTTGCCGATTTTACCCTACCGCATAATGACATGTATATAAATACTACGAAAATAAAAAGGAAGATTCAATGAACCGATGAGCCGCACAGTAGCTTTGTAGTTAAGGAACGGACTTGTGGTTGTGTATTAGACGCATGATATCAGTTCGATTCCCTAAATTATGGGATCTTTAAGATGTCTTGTAGTTGCAATTTGCATCTTATTTGATGTGCGAGGTTAGTAAATATTTTATGGATGTGGAATTAAAAAGGCATTGAGGCAAGGTAAAGGTTATATAAGCAGATAATGAGATAGCTGATGTGGCTGCAGTGGTGACATTTCCGAGTATAGAGATAGAGAGAGTAAAGATTGCTAGAATGTTGTGAGTGACTTAAAAGAATTATGTGAGGAAAGCCTCAAAGTGCTTTATCATAGAGTTGAGAATTTCTATAAGTAACCCAACTTGCCGCACGTTATAAATTGTTTAGATTATCATGATTACATTGGATGGAAGTGGAGCATTTGTCCCATGTTTTAAATGCTATTGATGATGGTTGTTTAAATTGTGTCATGGATAGTATTATGCCTAATTAATCAAGTGTAGTCAGGATAATGCAAACGGTTAATGTAGGTGTACATTGTGATGCTTTGAAGTGGATCCTCTTGGTTTTGGTGGGGATGATGAACATTGAGATATGTCTCAAAAGATAGTGTGGAAATAACTGGGTTTGCAAACCTGGGTCACACAAGAACTGGACGAATGGTCAAATTCTAAGTATTTCAGCCTTCACTTCTATGAATTGTGCTGTTAGTTCAAAAAGTTGTTGAGAGACACGGTGGTTTCAGTGATACAAAGACATGATAACAATGGAAGGGTTTGAAGAGGCAGTGTGGTCTAATGACTTGATTTGTCATGTTGGCAGGGGACATCGAGTTGATGCGGTTTTTAGTGAAAGCCAAAGATATCCCTAGAGAATTAAGATCATCAATGACCAATATTTCTATGTCAGAAATAACATGTCAAGAGAAGATGTGACCGTGAAGAACTTCTTGCGTAGGAGAACCCGATGAACATGTGGATTGAATTCGTTCATTCATTCCTTTGGGCAAGTACGAGCTCAATTTGGGCTTGGTAGATGTATGTGAAAATTGAACACCGGTCAGGGCATCTAGAGAGTCGGTATAGATTATGAGCACTTGACTTGGTTACATGCATCGAGCTAAGCTAAATAATTGTTAAATTATGTCACAAGTTTGAATTTATATACAAAATCCGAATTGGTGGAAGTCAGGCCGATAGTTTATTTCACAGCAACTTGTGTGTCAAGACACTCCTTTTGCGTTGTCCTATATTAAAAGCTAGTAGGATCCACGTCATTTCATGATTTATGAGGACATAAAATGCGTGCATTCCATCTATAGAAAATTTTGTGTCCTAAACTTTCTAATACTGGCTAATAACCACTAGTGTCTAGGACTAGGATGAACTAAAATAAGCAGTCTTGGCATTTCTCAAGAAACTAAAAGGACTAGTGGTGGCCTGTCTCTCTCTCTCTCTCTCTCTCTCTCTCTCTCTCTCTCTTTTTTAAGATTGCTCCTTTCTGCCACTAGATATTAAAGTATTTGCATGAATTTCCGGCTGAACCCGCCATTGAAATGAAGAGTTGCATTAAAAAAAAACACTAAGAAAGTTTTTGGCAGATACGGTCTAAAAATGAAAAGACGCAACTATTGATGGAAGGGATTGAACCTGCTTGTGCAATGACAAAAGCCAGTACACCGTACGAGAATCCAAATAAATTAACTGAATGGTATCAGGAGCAGAGCTCATACGGCTTAAACAGAGTTATCCTTTTTTCCAGCGGGTGTACCGAAATTCCCAGACCTTATTTAAAGTTTGCATCCAGGTCTTGACCTTTTGATCTCGGTTCAAGACCTTTCGTGCATGGAATCTTCGGGGTTAGGTTAAAATCCTTTCTAACGCTCCCGGATTTGCAGACGAATTTGAAAGATGATGGTTTCTCCTTTACGTTTGTCTTTAGTGTCGGTGTAGGCCGCGGTGCAAGATGGTGCAACGCCATCTCCCCTTTCTTTCCCTCGTAACCCCCCGGTCGTGCATGAGGGAAGGTGCTCGATTTTTGCTTATTTTTACCGCCATAACACGGAAACAATTTCAACGCATCGCTCCAATTAGTCAACACGACCTACCTGTTCCCATGTCAACATTGTTATCATTGGACAAAGGATACCAAAAAATTACACCAAAGGACTCTCTTTTTCCTCCTTTTGTTTTGTCGCTAAAATCCCCACGACACCGAACGTGTCATCGATCGCTCGATCCGAAGAGCCTTCTTAGCCTTAGGATCTGCTCATCTAAGTTTGTTATATCTCGACTTGATGTCGCACTTGCACCTTATTAATGTCGTATTTGCTCCTAACATGTGTGGAATATTTAGTTGATCTCGACGTCAGCTGATACGAACGCTGCCCACTCGACGAAGTCAAAGACAGTGTGATGAATGGGGCATTTATACGACTATCGAGGCAAGCAACCAGCTTGGAATTTGTCGCTCGCTAGGGTCTCGTCAACGTTGTTTAAGCTGAAGCCACCGCAGTTAAACGGGTGTGAAGTAGAAGAGTACCATTCGACGTCTCCATCGAAGCTGCTTCACGTCTGTAGCTATCTGCAGCAGAAATTACGTCGCTTTCCATTATGTACTCGTTCCTCCTTCGGCGTCTTGCATCTGGTAGCCGACATTGACGGGATTAACGTTACTCTACTCTCCTCTTCTTTATTTTTCCCCCGTGTTGGATCGTCTAAAATCGCCGAACGTCTTTTCATTTGGTAATAATACTTGCAAAATATTGAGGGAAAGGTCAGTCTAGTTCACATCAAGATTTGGATGTGTAGAAATAAACCGTAACGTACTTAATAAGCCTTGAATTTACCGGGAGCACTAGGGACTGCGTTAGGAAATTATCGCGGAAATTACGAGGGCAGCCTGCATTAGGAAGTTGTCGTATTCCCTTGTTTAGTTTCTTTTTTTTTTTTTTTTCGGTCCTACTCTACTCCTATTCTAACTCTCACTCTCAGACTTTTGCACTGTCTCCTTGCAGGGCGTGAGAGTCGAAACCCACTTCTGAAACTTAATTCGTCCCCACCCCAACCCTCCTGAAAATGTGGGGATTCGAACCCCCCACCTCCCCCTTCCTTTCTTGGTCATTTTTAACCGAGGAGCTCAATTTCGAGAATTATCTCAAATTGGGTTATTCAAGGTAAGTTGCCCAAGTAAATATAAACCGTGAAAACAGGTATGTTTGTTTGTTTTTTTTTTTTTTTTTGGTAAAGAACAGGTATGTTTGTTTATTGCTAAGTAAAATAAAATATTGCCACGACTTTTATCATATAGGAAAAAAAATTCCCGAAAGTAGAGTTGTTTTTTGTGCTTTGCTAAGCAAGCAAGCAATGATATTAATAAATCAAAAAGACAAAGATAGAGTTGTTTTTATTTGTCTTGTACCTGGTATATAAATTAGTGGAGACATCTCATGGATCAAAGGTTTTTTATTTAAATTGTCTTTCTCATCATAAAAACAAAAAATTCTCTCCATAAATAACATTAGGACCCGGCCACGCGTGTGGTGGAGATGTAGTTTGGCATAAGTAGCTTTCATTGTACACATGCTCAAATCTTGATACTCTACCTGAATATCGTTTCCCATGATATAAGAGGTACATTAAAAGAATTTCACAGGAAACACATCGGTAACGCGAGGGACGCTTGCACAAATGTTTCCATCAACATAAATTAAAGAACCAGTTTACATATAGCAGTGGCCTGCTGAAAATCCAAAATCTTTATTTGATACTTTCCTATTCTTTCTCCAGAGATCCCACTATAGAGATCAACAAGCAGGCAGAGTCGCCGGCCCCGCCCATAGGTGAGCTTGCATAATACTCTTATGCGAGAAAACCTGAGTCCGCCGATCTTTGGCTAGGCCGGAAAAGTTCCTATTTGCATTTTTTGATGTAGGCGGGATTTGCGAAACACAGTAAATCCGACCCCACCCGATGATCTCCTCTACTCACATGTTCTCCACCGTATAAGTTGAACTAATTTTCCCCCCTTTTTTTTTAATGGGGGAGCGAGTTGGAAGATGAGTGCCATCCTAAAACCAATGAAGTATCCAATGCAATGACAAAATCCGTGATCACCCTTAGAGAATTCTCGACAGATGCACGCTCTCTTGAATCTCGAATTTGGAAACATGTAAAAGCGGTTGCGTGGCATATGACGCATTGAGTAAACCCTATGTTTATTTGACTAATACACCTCTCTTTTTAACTAACCTCGTCACTACAACAACTGCGCACCACATGTTTATGGCCATGATGATGGTTTTTTGCATAGGGGAAGACACATGATGCTTGCCGACATGTACTTCGAGCCCACTTGCCAACATATGGCAATGCTTATGATGACGACAATGATAATTCTATTTTCCTGAGAAAATTTCAAAGTATTTTGAAAACACGGCTTTTCAGTCTGCCCGAATCATTCACACCATATCGAGCAATAGAAACTTCTTTATTTTTCTCATGGGATCGTATTATTTGGCATGTAGTGATTGGTTTGGGGGGGGGGGGGGGGGGGGGGGGGGGTAAAATCGTCATGTTTTAAGAGCATCGGACGATCTCTAATAATTTTATGTTTTGTCTTTTTCATTTTAGGGTTTTTTTTTTCCTTTCTTTCTTTTTTCCTTTTTTGCTCCTTTTGAATATCAGGGGAAGCACTGCGAAGTTCGTTACGTTGTTGTTGGTCTTTTCTGTGTCCAAGCCCTAATCATTATCATTACTTCACAAAATTCCATGCTGAATGATGATCTTTCAGCTGACAATTGACGGAGCAACTAACTTTTACTCACCTGACGCACTTGACATCTCACCACCCCATCCCCACATTCCCCTTTATCATTTCACTATCGATTGCAAAAAATAAATAATAATAATAATGATCAAAACGTGTCTAGATTTTTAGTGTTTTTTTTTTTTCAGGAGGTTATTGAGAAGGGTTCTTATTTTCTTAGTTATAAAATACAGGGTGTTTTGGCTGTCCGTACTTAAAAGTTATGACATTTGCGCAATTGAGTTACAAAATTTACGATTTATGCAATCGAGCCTTTTTACTCTCGTGATCATGCATTTAATCCTTTCATCGTGCACACTAAATTTTGTTGATGTGGCTACTGACATGGTCATTCTTTTAGAGTAGCAAGAGAAAAAAAAACTATACAAATGCATGTTCCAGAATTTGACAATAAAGATAAATGTGCTTTTTATTGCGTCATTAATTTGGGAATGATATCATCGTAAATTATGAAAACTTAGTCCGGATATAACGGTTGTACAATGTGAAGATGAAGTAAAACTTGTTATATGATTATTCCTATATAAAATTATTGAATTACGTATTTTTCCTGGCACACAATATTTTATAATATTAGTTACGTAAGGACATTTGAGGAAGAGGCTCGCGTTTTTTGTGCAATACAATTGCCCAATATCTCGCAAGTTGGCTTAGTGACAACCAAAAAATTCAATAGTTCGAGAATGACAAGGTCCTTTATTATTATTATTATTATTATTATTATTATTATTATTATTATAGAGAGTGAAGTGTTCAAGATCTATTAGCATCCCGGATGGTATGGAGGATGTATTGGACGAATCAGAGATTCGCTAGGAGAAGAGAGTCGATGAAATGGTAGGGCACCAGATCAGTATTAAGATGCAATATCTTATTGAACTTCTATTTCTTTATGGTAGTTAGGAGGGGGCTACGTAATTTGAATGAGAAGCAATCTTTTTTGAGGTCATGCCAACGTCAATAGTGGTCGGAATTGGTATGCATGTCGCCATCGTTCGTGAGCAACAACAAAGAGATCTTGCTAATTTTCTCCGGATACCCTCAACAAGAAATTAGACTTGGAGGCCAAAAAACAATTATTAGCTAAAGAAACAAGAGCTTGGCCCCTAACAACCTCCAATCTCTTGGAAACAAGTATAGAATGTCCATGCGAGAGCGACGTCTCCGCTTGGTTGTGATCGAAAAAAAGCACTTCTTCAGAGAGTATGTCCTCGTCACTTGTTCTTGTTGGAATTAGTAATTACCTAGGTTTTGTCGATTAGCGGCAGTAGTGGATTCGTTATTATCTCTTTGTTTCGGACGGTGTTGGATTGTTAGCGGCTGAAACAAAGTGGAGTGCGCGTCCCCCCTTATTCGATGTGTACAAAGATTGGACAGTGTGATTAAAGTTGTCTGGGCGTTCCGAACTCGAGGCGGTCGATTGACTCACCCTTTGCGTCGTCCAGTCGTGTTGCTTTCGTATGTTTCTATGCAGATTTCATGAATCTGTCTCTCTGTCTTTTGTAGAATAATAAGTGGGGTTTCTGTTTTTGTGGAGGAGATGCTTTCTGAGTTCCATCCATTGAGAAGCATTGTAGTTTCGAAGGATAAAGACGCTGTTTTTCGAATTATTGCAATTTGTGCAATGTCGTTCCCGATTTTTAAACGAACGACATCTTCCATGTCAGTAACACCTCATCGGCAAACTTACACCTCCACACCATAAGTGCCGTGGAGGAAAAGGACAGAGAAAGGAAGGGAGACAGAGGGCTCTGAGCTAGTCGGAGGGGGTTCGGTTTGTTGGCGACGCAGTCATGTCGCCAAAACATGGGCATCGATGAGGCCGACCATCGCCGGCTTCAAGAATACCTAAACAATCTGCGAACTCCGTTGTGGAACATGAAGACACAATCTCGTTGTCTGCTTCAAAATAGTTTTCCACATAGCAGAAATTTTCAGAAAACATGATAAGTAAAACTCATCGTGTGCAGATAAGCACTGACTTAAGGATCTAAGTAATCCTTAAATGATATTTCATTGATTTTGGCTTCTGTTTTGGATGGACATCAGTGGAGTAATCAATCGTAAGAATAAGCCCTATTCTTTTCACTTTCACACCGGCTGCACCGTAGACTTCAATTATGTGCACTGCAATCTCCTCGCAGGCAGCAAGGGGAAGCAGCGGTGAGTTCTCCATTAAGATCTAGGTTGGCGGTCGTATGCAAGGGGGAGGAGCAGTGGAGAGGGTCGTAATTCTTATCACTGATCTTGATGAGGATCGTGACTATATCTTTCAAAATGGATCATAAATCTATTTCTTAAGCCATATTCAATAAGTTGACTCATTAAATAGGTTAGCTATACTTGCAAAATGAGTTTAGAATGGCAAAACCCAAAAAAAAATATGAGTGCTGAATGAGTTCACACCTTAAGAGAACTCAACTCATTTTTGTGACTTTCTTTTTATCCTCTATGATAAATTAATGAATCTCCTTAGACCGTTCCAAGTTCAAAAAAGTCTTGGTAAGCTCGCAAGATGGGACCGACTTCACCCTTATTAAAAACATCAAGACGGCTTATTTTTTTCTACATATATTTTATTAATCTTGTAAGTTTCATATGTTACTTATTTGAGTATATCTTTCCTTGGTTGCATTTGGTATTGTCACTTTACACAATATTTTAATCTAAGTTTTTGTAAATTCACTACCAAGTACTAACTTCTCTTTTTCTTCATTGTAAATCAATACAAAAATTGAAAATTCTATGCAATATTGAAAACCAATTCTTTAGCATCGTTTAGTCTAAATAGCAATTTTATCCAAATAACATACACACATGAAGAACTTAAAGTGAGTTAACAAGATAAAAATAATTTTTCATAGGTTGTATTAATATGAAAATATTTAGTAAATGGGTTGAATCAAGTATAGATCAGGCATGGATCTGGTCAATTACGAGTCACTAAATTTGTATAGCTTATAAATGGATCAATTTGAGTCGGACTATTTTTGACCCAATCCAAATAAAACTTAATCTACCCATTTGATAGCCCTAGTTGTGACCCCCACTGCTGTTAATAGCATGGGTTGTTGTCCCCAATAAGTGGTGATGGTCCCAACCCTCTTCGATGAGGGTGGCAACCTCGTTGGAGATCAACAGCACACTACAGCACTTCCCAAATCTCGGCTTGTAAATTTATTGTCTTCGAATTTTAGTAGTTCATTTGAAATTTTTCTATATTCTCAAAATGCCACATCATATGTCATCTTTGCATTTAACAGCGGTCTAAAAAATTTTCAGTTCATGCCAGTATTTCTGTTCTTTTTTTTTTTTTTTGGGCAAATGACCAACATGGACAACACTCAAGAATCACATTGAACAAAAGAAGAAACTCAATTACAATATTGTGCTAATTGTAAAAGCTTATGAAGTAGTGACATCCTCATCTTCTTTAAGTTCTTGATTTGATAAAAAAGAAAAAGTTAATTCATGACAGTTATCATATAGATAGTATTCTAAAATATCATTTTGCTCACATTGTTCTAATTACAATTCATCTAATTATAGGAAAATTAGCAACTCCCCAACATTGCTAATTTTGCTATTGAATTCGAATGTAGTGACAATAAAAGAATTCAAAAACAAAGGAAGCAACATCGTGGACAAAAAAATGTGGCCTAGGTTTCTTGGAAATAAAAAACTTTCATATATGCAACAATCATAATAATCGAGAGTACTTGAAAAGAGCTTCTTACACAGAAAACTAGGAGGAATATTTACTGCTGCATAAAGCGGAAATTCTCTTCCCTTTTTGCACACATCCACATTCCATCAATAAGAAGGAATATTTACTGTTGCATGACAAGCAAGTCTTTGCCCCCAGCTTAAAGTGAGATTATCTTGCTCCTTTGCACACATTCCATCGAAGCAGAGGAATATTCACTGCTGCGTGACAAGCAAGTCTTTCCTAGAGTTAAAGTGAATTTTATCTTTACTCTTTTGCACACATTCCGACCACACGAGGAATATTTACTGCTGCATGACAATTAAGTCTTGCCCAAAGCTAAAGTGAAATTATTCCCCTCTTTTTGCACACATTCCATCGATATTGGGACCAATAATTACAAAGGAATACTTTTACCGCCCCAAAAGTTTGAGTATAGCCACTTCTCTCCTTTTCCTTTTACGTCATCGGGATGTTTGGCAGACAGCCGACTAATCTCGTATTAAATGTGACAATCATTTATCTAATATATATATATATATATATATATATATATATATATGATAATTGTTGGAGCACATAGGTTTAGAAATGTGATTGAGCTGAATTGACACAACAAAGTCTCAAACTTGAGCTTTACTCAACCAACATGTTCGATGTTCGAAACTTAACTGGAACACATCGAGTGGCAAGCCTGTCGAACTTGGTATTGAAGAGCTTGAGCTCAATTTAGCTCAACTTGACATGATAACCGCTTGAGTAGCTTCAAGATCGCTCTGAATTAGTTTACTCAGCGCTCGACTAATGATCGAGCCTTGCCTGAATTGCATGCAAGTATCATGAAAGAAGGTGGCCGAGTATGGTAACCACTTAAGCATCCCTTGAGGGTTGTACAAGGACTTCAGTCGCATTTCCCAAGGTTAAGTTCACAAGAAAGGGAGTGCAAATTTTTCTCGAATTCACAACTCAGTGCATGATCTTGGGAAAACCATTTAGTGCGTGATCTTGGGAAAACCATTTCCAACTTTTACAATACTTCTCCACTGCCATCATTTCTCAAAGATTTCGTGCTCCCACCCACTCGGACAATAATGATCTACATTTCAAAAGAATCTATTAATCTTACTACTGTAGCTGCCTTGTGCTGAATCAATCACTCCAAAGTTTCGACTAAATAATTGAACTCGGAAGCTTTTCACATCAAATGAGACCGCGTGCCAGCACAAAGAAAGAAACTCCGAATCTCGCAACAGATGAAAAAGCTTTGTTTATGTCTGACTTTGGACGATGAAAGGAATCTCTCGTGCGGAAATCTTGATAATTGCGTGGGATATTAGAATAATCAACAACCCTCGGTCGAATGAGTTTGCATGCCGATTCTCCTACGATTTGAAAACTTCGTCGTGATTCCTCTCTGTGTACTGTTTTGAGCATGAAAATCATGGGCCATGTTGTCGACTGAGATTGCTCGGCAATCCGATATTCTCTGTATCGGAGGAACAATGACGTCTTGCTTTACAGCTCACGCATGCATGAATTGATAGAACCCTAATTTTTCGTTTCATTTTTCTTTTATAGGGCAAGGACGAGGCCGTAAGTTTTTCAACGTAGATTAGCTTAGTGTAGCGACAAGTTTTATAAATTTAATATTCTGGTTGGCCAGCAAAGTCAGATAATGTAGCTCTTGGATAAAGACCTTGTAGCTAGAAATCGTGGAATAATAGAACAGAACATATTCCGCTTCTAGTAAGGAAGATTACAAAGTGCCCTTAATCATGACCATCTTATCCTTACATGGGCTTTAAGTAGGATGTCACCGAGCGAGCCTTCCTTTGGTTTCTAAGCACGGAACGCACGTTCTTGAAGTGCTTTCAAAATACTGTTCGATGAAAATCGAGTCTAAGATACTTTGAACAAAGCAGTATTTCCGAATATTGTTTTAATGTCCGATGTACTTAAGTGTCTTCTTAGTTTCTATTTTATCAAATATAATATCCGTGCTTAGACACGCGTGGAGCCGAGTGTACCATTAGAGGACGATTCCCTCATATTATAGTTAAAATGCTTTCGTGCGCAAATCTCGTGTGATCGTACAAAATAAATAACTAAGCCAATTGCAAAACAGAAACTCTGTTTAGCTAAATATCGAAAATAAGAGCGCCGATGATGATTAGGGCAAAGCCATCTATCTTCAGGGCCATCCCTCTTTACTACAGATCATGGGATGGGGGATGAGCTTCATGGTACAGACAGAAGCAAACAACCTTTACAGTATCGGGCGGAAATCGAACGAGACACGCAGAGTTTTGTTGCTAGGCATCTGCCCAAGTAGTGTTAAGGTGCACGTGTGAGGGTGGTAAGTGAAAGAAGTTCTACATTGAGGATGCGGTATAATGTGGAGCGGTTAATACGTCATGGCCATTGGCTTGAGTTTTCAAGCCAAGGCAGGTCGAACCGGATACTTTGGTGGGTTCGGGCTCGGGCTCTCTCAGCGATCACGCATAAATCAGGAAACCATTTTTACTCCCACTGTTGAAGAAATTCTCTCCATGATACTATCTGGATGTGTCCAAAGACCAGACCCAATCATTCCTGCTAAAGCTGGCCAGAATAGAAAGAAAGGGTCCGCTCGGTACGTCCAAGAATTTCAGTGTCCATAGATAAGGGTGAGGACAGGCCCCATCTTTACCAACCAAGAGAATCAATTAAAGATGATTTAACCGCAAATAAATCAGGTGAAGCTTCTGCTGTCCATCCGACTCTGGTTTTTTCCCAAACAGAATCTCCACAAAGCCGCTTTTTCGGGGGGGAGAGGAGGGAGGAGGGAGGGAACGAAAGGTGCCTGTCCAACGGGCAATTATTAGTCAATCATTTACTTTTGCCTTGTGCGTGTTGTTTTCTTCAGATTGTTTAATAAAAGATGGAGGGCGAATCAAAACGTGGGGTGAGATACATGCTGGTGACGGTGTTATCGCAGTGTGAAAACGTCCCGTTTCGAGATTGACATGGCTGCGAGCAGTAGTTACGAGATCCCCGTCGTCGTCGCTGTATGGCTGGAGATGGAACGAACGCATAGGCCCTTCGGTTTTGACTTTGTTGTCTCTCGATAGTGCGGTTCTTTCCGTATTAGGTACGTCCGCTGTCGTAGGTCTAGAAGCGAAGCGATCGGAAACGTCGGTGGTGATGGTTTTTACGAGGACTAGAAGACAATTTCCTCCGTCCTTTTCGCCCATTCAGCATAGGACGTTGACAAGACAGCGTGCGCGTATTGACGCCATGAAACGCGAGAAGAATCTTCTCTTTTGTACGTGTCACGTGATCGGCCGAGCTGAATGTGGAAAAGTTCTTCCCTTCACGGACCGAGAAAAGCCCAGAGCAGATGATCCTTGTGAGCGGAGTAGGACAAAGCACGCTTGAGAGAGATTAGGTTGATGCGTGTTTACGGAGAGGAGAAATAAGAGCGCCACGACTGGTCAGCTAATTATACTTCACGTCGTTTAGATTTGACATGCATCGCAGCCGGTCTCCCTCGAGATATAATTCCAAATTCCACGGGATTGAATGTAATTCGGACGTGTGCGGATATTCCACGACCAAGACCGTAATGTTCCCTTATGGCCTCCTTGATGACCTCTGCCACGGACTCCAGCTCGACTCCGCCGTCCAGTTCGCCACTGCCACCTCCTTGGCCTCCTCATTGTCGACTCCTACGGCCTCATAATCAGTGCTAAGCGCAGCTACACCCTAAATCAACATAGTCAAGTGCCCCCAGCATCCCTACTGGGTCTCCTCGGACAGGGAGAGTTGGATTGCTGGAGGATGCGATGGCGGTCATGACAGAAACCATAGGTTGCGAATAGAGTGAAGAGGCCTTCCGAAAAGAGACCACCGTCAGGGTTTTCATGGCTTTGTTAGACGTTGCAACGAGCTCGAGTAGGGGATTGCGCATCAAACACATGATGGATTTTTTCACAATCCAAAGAATTTCTAATCTCACTTTATCTTATCCTATATTAGATTCCTTTCTGCACAATCAAACACTGCCTTAGGAGATCAAATGAGTATGTTTATATTACGAACGATGTTTTATAATTTGGGGCTTTGCTCTGTCTTGTGGAATCAAGTAGGCAGGCCTCGATCAAACATCGAGCGATGAACCTGAAATCATCCAGATTCCATGACTCAAGTAAACTTAACTGTAGCGATAAGCCTGTTGGGCTGAGGTGTAGCTTGCAACCTCAATTCAACAAGTCTATGCTGCACTGGGCTTTCCCATAGTCATGAGCCCAATATACAATGAGAAATCCGAGGAATGGGAGAGGGCTATAAAAATGAGAATATAATCGATGACCCAATACGCTGGGCTATCTTATCAATTTGAGACTGTCCCAGTTTAACTCAAAAACCCCACTTGATCCATGTCTTGAGTTCCACTACACATCATTTCGCAAAATAGAAGACCACCTTCCTCGTTTTTGTTCCTTAACAATCTATGGGCTTAGCTGAATTTTCAAGGTCAGTTCAAAGACACCATAGAATCACCAAGTCCTAGAACCAAAATTACAACCATCTTGTAAAATTTGCCTTCGGTTCAATTATAAAACCCAATAATTACTGTATGCATAAAATCGAGAACATTACATGCGTTAGATTTGACTAGAGGTGATTGGTTTTAGGGTAGTCGATTCCCACCTTGAAATCGAGAATTGCCCACTAAAGATCAGTTCTAGAAATTAAAATCGAAAAATGTTTTCTAGTTTTATGGACTCACCTGGCAACGTCTATTCAATTCTAGGATGGATCCACAAAACCAGTTGAAATGTCCCCTATAAGTTCATGCAATTCATCTATCCAAAGTGGAGAATTCACATCCTTTGTCGTGATCTTTTCCATTGGCATACTTGACCCTCTTAGATCATCAAAGACGAGGTTTGATCTAGGAGAGACATCTGAATTGCGAGAATTTGGCCAGTGCTTCTGTTAATAACTGTTAGAAAGTAAAACTAAATAGCGAAATTGTCCCCTTAGGATGTTTAATGACAAGGGCTACAGGGAATGTGAGAGAAGGAGAAAAATTGGATAAACCAACAAAGGGAAAATGTCGTGGGATGTTGACAAAAAACATAGTGACGGTAAATCTCTTTTTTACCTATTCAAGTACGTTTCAAGGTGCCAAGTGAACAAGCATCGAAAGAGACGATTAAATCATCAAATCGAAGGACTTACAATTGCGATTGCGAGAATGGAAGAGGTGTGACACTTGAGAGCAAGCGACGAGGTCAAAGGCTGGAGGCAACTGAGAGCAAGAGTGACAAAGGGAGCGATGAGGTCGAAGATGATTGAGAGCAAATGAGAGTACGAGAGGGAGGCATGGCCACGAGATAAGTGAGGTGAGAGATGGAGAGGGACGAAATGATAACTAGGATTTTGATCTGAAAACATAAAAAATAAAATAAAAATTATATATATGTACCGATCTAGTCTAAAATAAAGGATAGACAGTTCCACACGTGTAACCAGAAATCGGGCCAATACTCACCGGTCCAGTAAATTGAAGCTCGGAATCGGAACAATCACCATGAGAACAGCTGGTTTTAGGACAATCCGGTCCAGTTCTGAGTAATTTTTATTCTTTTGCACACCTCTAGATCCTACTTATTGTGTTTTGAAGCGCCTCCTTGCCCTCGGTATACCGGAAAAAGAAAGATTTCTTCAATTAAACTTACGATAGAGTACAAGCAAGACCTAAAAGAAATGAATAAAAAAGCAGTTTGAGAACTACAATCTCTACTAAATATCCACCACGCCTTCAGTCTTAGAGGAACCACTCCTACTGGCACTGCTTGGGAGGCTCCACTGGTCGGAGAACCCGCCGGGTGCCGGGCAGTTCCCACACTTCACGACGGCTCTAACGCTTTCGATCAGCTCCTGCGTCCGGCATTCTTGTGATAATATCTCGAGCAGCTGCTCCGGACAAATCACAAGCTTCACCTTCCAAACCCCATTGTTGCTCTTGCCGCTGTCCCTAGAGAAGACCTCGGTGTACGACCTCTTCAACGCGCCTTGGTAATCCAGCGACATCCGGTACGGCGCGACGAGCGATGACGGTATGCTAGTGGAGCGGACATGGCCTTCTCTCACGACCTCGTTACCTAATAACAGCTTTTGATCTCGCGATTTGCTGCGGTCACCAACGTTGTAAGGGAGCAAGTAGTACGACTCTCCTGCCACCAGCTCCTCGTGGAGAGGGAGCGGATTCCAGAAGAGGTCGTGCGCACGGAAGATGCCGTGGCCCGGGAACTCGTCGGCAATGGTTCGAACGGCAATCGGGGCGTAGAACTCCATGACCCCGCCGTTGGGCGCTGCCACCTTGACGATCTCTTGATTAGCCTCTCCGAAGCCTCCAAAGAGGCAATTCCCCATATTGCAGTGGTGTTCTTCTTTTCTCCTTATGTGTGCATACACACTATGGTTTTGGAGGATAGTAGGAAAGAGGGGGGAAATTTCTGGAGGGAGAGGGAAAACAAAAGATGTCGTCGGTGGGATTCTTCTTGAAAGCTTTCTTGCTCTCACCGAGCCCGCATAAATAAATAAATAAATAAGCCAAATTAGGATAGGGAAGGGAAAAGAAAATTGCTAATATGGCCAACTTTTGCTAGAGCATATATAATATTTACGTCGGTGGAAAATTTTATGGTCCACTCACACTGTGGGAAGTGGCCCAACTGTTCATGACGTGATGGTGATGTTTTTCATTTGGTGTGAGAAAGTGATGGTTGCATTCTTAAAAAATAAAAATAATGGAGCACTAAAGTTTTATATTTTGATTCCGTAATGTCGGGGCCAAATATGAATGGGAATGACTAAAGACTTTAGCTTGAAGTGGAGTACTTTATGGGGGGGTCCAGTTAAAGAAAATTGGACCAGTCAAGGAATTGAGAAACATCACTTTTCTCTTTAGTTCTTTAAACACACTTTGGTCCCTTTTGAGGGGCTGTGGCGTGGAAACTTGTGAGTTGTGACACATCATGATGGTTCTCTAATTTTGGATCTATCTTGTTCTTTAGGTTTTGTTCGAGGGTTCCATATATTACTTACAAAAAAGGAAAATAAGATTTGACGATAACGAAAATTAGGGGAAAGCAATCGGGCCAATTTTCAACTTGAGAACTGGCCCAAACTTACCTAATCTAGCTGGTTTAAGGTTGGTTCACAAGGGGACTTATCCAATTTTTTATTTCAAAGACGGGAAAGCACTCAGTTATACTTGAGAACTTGAAACATGGAAACTGCAAGGCCGAAATTTAGGATGGAACTTTGAACGAAACTGGTTTTAAACCAGTTTACTCCTACCTCTAAATTGGTTTTTTTACTCTTTTTTTAAATAGAAAATATTTGTTAAATTTGATTATGTTTGACATATTATCCTCAAGCAAAGAGAATCATTTTATATATATATATATATATATATATATATATAATTGAAAAAAAAAATAGAAGCCCTGACCGCTTCCAAGGTCAACAAGATCGGTTTTTGGTTCCAAAATCTTGGAGCCAACCCTAATAGTTTAGGTTTTAAGTTCCAAACCTAAAACATATCCCCATTGGAACCGATCACCCCTAATAAGAAAACTAAGCATACATATAATGATTCTCAAATCATGTTAATTTGAGTGCATGAGCAATCAATTTGAAAGATTACATATTAATGAACAGCGACACAAACTATATTTTATCCATCATGCCAAATGAATTCATCGTCAAAATTTTACATCGTCCACTTAGAGTAACTATAGGAGGCCACACTTGCCATCAAATGGGCAAAGTTCGTTCAGTGACACATAAGAGTGAGGTGATTTGCATACATCTACAAAGACGTGATTACATATATCAATGAATAATTAAAGAGCATGAGGTCGATTACATTAAAGTACACTAAAAAAAGAAACATAAGATGATCATGGCACGGTGTTAGTGACTTACCTAATCAATGGTGGGAAACCGCATGAAACATGGGATGCGGTCGCTTGCCTCGCTTTTGTGTCCTATTTAATAGGGGACCGGATTGGCCTTATTGCTTGCAATCGTTCATGTCATAAGCATATGATTGAGCCTTGATAATGTTATGAACCTGGACAAGTCCACTTGTATATATATATATACAAAATAAGAAGTGTGGAATTGAATATGCAAATGCAACTGATAATTTCAAAATCTTAGACTTATAGTTAGAGAATAGAGGGATATTTCTTTCTTTCTTTCTTTTTTTGGGGAATCCCATCGAAGATTGTTCATCATACAAATAATGGCAATAATTCTCTTTCCTTGAATAAAATGCTTGCACCGACCAGTGTAACGCATCCTCCGCAGTTGCTAATAATAACGGATCAACTTATATTGGCTACTACTAAATTTTGTTACTTTCCATCTTAATTCAAGATCAAATTTTGGGTACCCTAACGCATGAATCGGATGTTCCAATTACCATTCAAAATGGAAAATTTCCTCAAGCCACTTCAGCTCTTGATGATGGATTTTGTCCAAGACGGAGGAACAACAACCAAAAACGAACAGACCCAAGCCTTGCGTCAACTAGATTGCAACGGGTGAGCAACAAACGAGAGACGGGGAGAGAGAGAGAGAGAGTCGTGAGGTGATCAACTGAGCAGCGAGCGAGACCGACAAAATGGGTGAGTCATGAGGTGAAGAGAGAAAGAGGAAGAAAGAGGCGGCAGCAAGAGGTGAGGAGTAAAAAAAATTGAAATTAGGGCTAGCTAACTCCAAATTTGGTCTGGTTCATGTCCTAAACCTAGAATCGAACTGGTAAATGCCTTTGGAATCAAGAATCGGAGCAACACCCATGAGAACTAGCCTTAAACTGATTGATTCAATCCAATTCCTCAATTGAACCAAACCAAATGCTCAATCCTGGGTGAAAGAAGTGAATCTAGCCCATTGAGTTCTACTCTTTCTTTGATGATAGTTTCTTATTTTTGATAACTCTGCAGAGAGCTATATCAGGAGACATAATTGTTTGGCAACAGGGCACTTAGTTACACCTTGAGAGATACGTATCAAAAATATTCATTTGCTCAACAATATCGAATCAAATATTAACAATCAATCCCATTGATCAATTTGTGCACTATCCAACTATGAGCATACATGCTTAAAGCCCTGTGACAAAGGCTACCAAGATCTCGGCTATGTCTTCACCTATGTCAATTAATAATTGGGCCTAAAAGGACGTCATGAAAATAGCATGCATATTAATTCCTCAATGGGTTCTAAACGTAACGATTCCTTTAATAACCCAAAAATCCAATTATTTGCCATCTCATAAATCAAAATACATTTTACAAACCAAAACATGTTTTCTTTGACAATCCAATACGTCAATCGAAATTCATTGTATAAACTAGGTACATAAACATTACTTATAACCTTGTGCAATTCCTTTCGCAAAACCTTTTTCAACCATTCACAAATAATCAATTTAAACTATGGTATGCAGTGTACTTCTCACCAGGCGCAGAGCACAGGTGATGCATCTGCATCAACTAAACCAATGAAGGTCCACAGACATGAAACTTTGTCATCACTTACGTTCGCTTTGGAGGGAAAAGGCTTTAGATCTGGAATTTAGCGTAGAGCAATTGAAATCGTGAAAAGACATGAGAAGGTCGAGCCCAGGATGCGCTATTGTGAAGTAACGTGAGAGGTAACATGTTCTGTCTCGACAAATCTGATTGCGTGCTTTTGGAGAGAAAGCGAAATGGATTTTGTCGTGGGAAATAGCAAATGGCACGAAATGAATGGTTGTCGATGGGAAAAATTAACAAAAAAAAGTCAGACCTGTGGCCGCTGGCGACTAGCCAAAGGCAAGGTCGGCAAGGGGCCTCACCGGCCTTGGGGAAGCCAACCTGTGGCCGGGCTATATCGCCGTCAACAAAATTCTAGGCGAGCCTCACTAACCATGGACAGATTACAGCCTCGCCATAGGCAAGGCTGAGCCTTGTCAAAACTTGGCGAAGCCTCACTCAACCATGGCGAGGGTAGCCTTGCTGTTGCTGAGCGAGCCTCGCCGACGAGGTTGACCTGTCAGCACTTGCCTCTGGCTACCGATTAGAGGAAGGAGGAAGAAGGAAGGAGGAGGAAAAAATTATTCAAAAAATAAAAATATTGTTAAAATATTATTCACGTTAGCATCTGCTAGACAACAGTCAAAATTTGTTGGATTGATTAAATTGGCGTAATTGCAAAATATTCGGGATTGAATTGATAAAATATATATATATATATAAAAAGACTGAATTGGAAAAATTACAATATATTTAAGATTATTTTTGTAATTTTTTCATTGGTGGAGAGATATGTCTTGTGAATATGTTGCTTGTCCAACTGTGAGTGATTGGACATGCTATAAATTTGATTAAGCATAGTGATTCTTCATAGGGAGGCTAGAAATAATAAGTACTGTTAAGCGGAGTTAGAAGACGGGTATTCTTCGTGTCCCTTTTTTCATTATTGTTGTCCCACCGAATGGTTCCTATGCTGTTGAGGATCGAATTTCGCCGACAGCTCTAAAATGCATCTTTCAAAGAAAATGAATTCACGAATTTTTTTTTGTTTGGTCGGAAATAAGACATTCATATATTAAAAGCACGAGTTACACGTAGATGATAGTTTAGCATCAGAACATAAGATATTTAAAAGGGATGATGGTGGCGCATATACCCAATTGGTTGCCAGGGAATTGAGGCGGTGCATTTTGGCAAGCCAATCGGCG
Organism: Eucalyptus curtisii; assembly: GCA_017140595.1. NCBI lineage: Eukaryota > Viridiplantae > Streptophyta > Magnoliopsida > Myrtales > Myrtaceae > Eucalyptus > Eucalyptus curtisii. The sequence goes on from CM029498.1 coordinate 8,984,152, forward strand.
GCAGAGTTAGCTTCTCTTGAACAGTAGGAGAGATTGGTAGAAGGGAGCATCCGTAAGATTGCTCTTATTTCTGGAAGAAGGCCGCTTACAGCCCATGGGTCAGCAGTCCGGCCCAAGATGGCTTCCACCAGTACGAAGTTGTTGCATTGTACTTCCCATCCGCTGTCTTCAAACTGAACTGCTTCCACTTTACTCCCTATTCGTTGGTGCAAAAAGCGCATACCGTGGAGAAGCGCTAGGGCTTCGGCGTGCAAAGGAGATTCCGCTCGGATTTCAGATGCGAAACCGTCAATCAGCAAGCTGTTCGAGTCACGCACGAGCCCTGCTACAGAGCTTCTCTCAGCTTCCTTCTTCCAAGAGCAGTCCACATTAAGCTTGAATCTGCTGCTGTCCGGTGCCGTCCAGATCTCGAGCGAGTCAGATCCGCTGGTTTTCGGCTTTTTTTTCTCGGGATCCATATGGAGAAAGCCCGAACCTGGACGTGGGCAAGATCTACAGGTGATTCGGTTTTGGGGTCCTTACAATATTGATGCCTCAGGCCTAGCAATTAACATTTTTTAATTAAAAAGAAAAAAGAAAAAGAAAAGAATCGGGAGCAATTCAATGCTAAAGGCCCAGTTTGACCTCTATGATAAAACCCAATTCGACATTTTGGCAATTCCGATCCATTCATGGCTCGTCAAATTACGATCCCTCTCTGTTTCTCAGTTTCTGGCTCATCGACGCCCGTCAATCTCCGTTCTCGGCGGCGCTTTTTAAAGGTGAGATTCTCTGTTTTGCTTCTTCCTTACGTGCCGAGGATTCCGAACTTAGTCGTAGCAGGAAAAATTTGAAGGATCGAGGCTTGCGCTGCTCTGCCACGCATCGGTGACCTCACGACTTCAATCTACGATCCAGTGAATCGGACGCGGCACTTTGATTCTGAGTGTTGAATTGTCCGGATGTCCAGGACAAACTGGAATCGAACTGTGGACAACTCTGAACTTCTTGCATCGATCATTGATCGCGAGATTTGTGATTCTATCTTAATTCCGAGTTCAGTACGTCTCTGGAATCGATTTGGGATGCATGTGGATGGGAGTAGCCGAGAGGAAATTTGATGACTACGACCTGTTCGATGAAATTTCTGACTCGGTTGCTGATAGATAGTTCCTGGGTAATTCAGTTTGTAAGGGATTACACTCTGTCCACGAGCGATTTAGTAGCCATTTGAGGTTATATTTGATGCATCTTGCTGAATCTCTTATAGATACGTGATTAACACGTGATGTATTAGCCTCCATATGTGCGTTATGTTGATGTTCAATGCCCCTCTGTGTGTAAATAGACTAATCTGAGTTGCTGTGAATGTGTGTTAATGTTGCTGTGAATGTGTGTTAATGAATAGGCGTGTGTGCTTATGAGTTGAATCAGAATACTTTTCTTCTGGTCGCTACATTTTCTCAAACAGTTGGTTCGCATTCTAGGAATTTTACTGTTGATGGCTGATTTCTACCTTTTGGTGTGTTTACTAATAGATTTAGTTACATTGTCTTTACTCATGCTTGAGCTCATCACTAGGAATAAAATCTTTGTTCATTTGCCTTGATAATTGGCATCACATGCTTCAATATCACTTTACTGTTACGGATTTCTTCTATGTATATAAATTTCATGTTGCTAATTGATTTCTAGATTTTTTTTTTTTTTTAATGCTTGGCCGAAATTGCACTCCTTGAATAAAATAAGTTTTTTTTCCAATGCAAACTTTATGGGCTCTTTGCACACGAGTCAGCACTTCCCTTAGGCATTCCTGTTAGTAACTTTTCTTCGTAATGTTTCCAACTTGCCTAATCTTGTCAGAAAATTTTATCAAAAGAGTCACATAATTATCGAAAATAGATATGTAGAGTCATGGTTTGTTGTGTAATGCATATATATAGATCCATCTTCTCGAAGAGCACATGAAGAGTAATGTATTTTCATCCATTTGGCCACTGAACATGGTTCCTAAAAGAGTTTTGCAGTGAGACATCAATAGGATTTGAAAGTGATGACACGCCCAAGAGTTGCTTGACCCAAGAGGAAATCTAGGCCGCGGTAAGATGAGTAAAAATTGTAGTCATTTCCGTCATGCAAACTATTTGTCAATGCCATTTCCATGTCAAGGATCAAATGATCGTTGCATTTTTATTTGCTGGTCTGTTCTTGATCAGATGTGAGATAAATAATGCTGATTGTGACACATTCCAATGAAGCAAACTTTTGTTCAGACATGTTTTCCGTCAACGGTGAATTTGATGAAATACCTGACAAGTTGCTTGAGGCAGAGGGGAAAAAGAATTAGGGATAAGAATGCAATAGATCATGCTTGAGAGTATTCACATCCTACTCTTCTTGAGAGGTACTAATACTTTTTATTTGGAATCAAAATGAAAAATGTAGGAATTTTTTTTTTTTTTTGGACACAGCATCAAGATTTATTAGTAGATCGGGTTCTTGGATTCCCAGAAAGAATAGAGTGGAAAAGCTAATACAGTTCAAAAACTGTTTGCTTACAGCTTTTCCTATGAAATGGGGTTTGGTGACCTCATTTTTCATCTATTTTTCATAGATGAAAAATGTAGGAATTAGAATCCCATTCGTCAAGGAACCCAATCCCACATTCCACATTAAACTAAAGCTTTAAACCTTTACAAAACAGAGGACTCAAAAGCTCTGGAGTACTTATGAGATGGATATGAATGGGGGTATGAGATGGATATGAAGGGGGAGGTGACCCCTATATATTCAAGTATGGGCTTAAAGATCTTTTCTCGATTTGACGGTAGAGATTACATCTCCTCATCTACCCAACTACCTACATTTATTACAAAAGTGTACAATTACAGTATTGCTCGCCCCAGGAGTATTCTAGAATATTCGAGAAAATACTAGGACTGGGACATATATATTCAACGGCCTCTTGTTCATAGACCAGTCACGGCCTTCGTTCAAAAAACCTTTGGATCATGTCGTTTCCGTGGGCCATAACACTAGCATATAGCAAAACACAAAATGAAAAAAATAAAAAACTTATTACGATAGAAGATATTAGCAAAATTAGTGGTAAAAAAGAGAAATAAAAATCAATCTTCCATTTTGTCTAGTCAATAATTTACCAAGAAACAATTTGCACGAAATCAAATTAAGTTAATCATTTTTATATGGAGGCATGGCTTCTATGAATAGGTGATATTCATCTATGCTCATATGAATGCTAGGACCCCTCTTGTATCTGGAATTGCTTGAATATGGGATTGATGCCACTGAAATACACTTTGCACATAACATGTACTGCTCGTCATTTTTTACTCATACGATTAACGTTGGGTCTCCTTTACATGTTATTTTGATCGTCCACTCGTGTACATTCATGTATGGAAGTGTTATGTAAAATCTATGTTCATTTCTTGTGGAACTATTGCATCTCTAGGCCTTAAAGATGTTAAAAATTATGGTGATGTATGCTGTCCAGATTTGATTTTGATCTTAATGAAGGGTATTTGGCTTGGTTTGCATGTCATTTTGGTCATATAAAGCTATATACTACCATAGGAATGAACCGTGCTTGATTCATGTCATTTTTTCTTTTTGCCAAATCCTTGCATGTACGTGTCTTATATTTGTCAAATGTGAGCGAGTGGCATGCTGTCCAGATTTCATATCAATTTTTTTTTTTTTATTGAATCAATCGAATCGAAGGTTGTTTAGTGCTGTTTACAAGTCATTTTGATCATTTTAACATATACATTTATGAAGGAAAGCTTCACGTTAAATCTGTGTCAATTTCTTGTTGGATTGTTGCATTTTGATGTCTTGGATATATGGAATTCGATCTGAAACCTTGCTGGTCAAGACTGTTCATGCTTTAATTGAAGAATGATTAGCTTTGCTAACAAGTTTTTTGATTGACATGGGCATGTACTTAAGCATAGAAATGCATTTGGTCGATTGCATGTTAACTTCACGTTGATTTCCCACTATTCCTTGTGCCATTTGTACATTGGGTATGACCTCATGCTTGCTGGTCAGTCTTGGTTAGATGTCAATTGAAGGAACTTCATTCTCACTTGTGTTATTTTGTTTGCTTGTGGTAATATTTAGACATACTGTTGGTTTTCAATCATTTTAGTATGCTTGATTTCATTCTTTGATGCAAATCGTGGGCTGTGTTTGTTGATACTTGCTGAACGTCCCTCATTGATTGGGAAACAGAGAAAGCTTGGTCCCATTAAAGTGTTGACTTAATTGCTCATGAAGATGTCCTATCATGTAACTGATTTCTTAATCATATTGGCATGTTTAGGCACCATTTTCATAGCAAGACATAGAGTGATGGATGTCTGTGGTTGCTTGGTAGCGATGTTATTTCAGTTGAGGCATTTCATCGAACAATTGGCGTGCGTGATATTTTTGTACTTTTGCACTATATTTACTCTGTTTAGGCACGTTTCATGTTAGTGTGATGTTGGAGTAACTGGTTCATTGGGTAGACACTGGGCCACGAACCATCAAATAACGAACTCCGTTCAGTTTGGGTTTGATTGCCAAACCATTAATGGCTCGGATTTGACCACCAAGTCACGGTTGGTTCAGGTTGATTGGGAGCGGTTGATATCATTCAGGCAATGTTCTGCATGGCCTAAGGGATCACGATGATTTTGGAGCATCCTCATTGCCTATCTGTATTGGTTTCATGTTATATTTATAGAAATGGATTGCATTTTAGTTAAATTTAAACATGGCACTAAGCGTTTTTTTTTTCCTGATTGGCATTTGGGATAATCAGATTTTTTTTTGTCATTTTTTTGGTGATAAAAATGGAATAGAAAATAATGAAAAAGGATGTTCCATTCAGTGAAGAGAAACTAATCTGTTGTCTTTAGTAAATGCTCCTATCAAGCCAGAGCATACTGGATAATGTGTCAATTGTCCAGTAAGATTGTTGGTCAGAAAAAATTGGAATCATAGGCAACTTCTCTGTCTTTTGTATTTTCCCTTTGGGAATATCTGGTTAATCAACATGCCAGTTGACATGTTCATGCTGTTGCAGGAACTTCTGGGTTTCATTAAAACTGTGGGGGGGGATCAAGACTATAAACTTCGCTGCATCATTTTGTAGGAGAGTTAGTATCAAAGATCTTACCACCAGGCTCCAGCATCCCAGTTTATAACAGTGCCAGTGGTAGATATCCCACTCTCTCTTTTCGAGACGCCCAAGTGCAGAGATCTACGATTTGCCAATTGCGTTAATTTCTTCTGTTGGCTTAAGATGCGTCTGGCGGAGGATTGAGTTTGCTGTTTAGACGTTGGGCCACAAAGAAAATGGCTGGATCAACAAAGAACGGAAGAGACTTGAAACCAAAGAATCTTGGAGTGAAGAAGTTTGGTGGAGAGGTAAGTGACTACTGATTCGGCAATTACAGGACCACTATAAGAAATGGAAGAAGCGTAATGTATCTGAACAGCCAGTGGTAAAAGAAGTGAATCTAGCCCATCGGTCTTTCTTATTTTTTCTGTGATGACACCTTCCTTAGGGTGATACCAGGAAACATTATTGTTTGACAGCGGGGTACTCGGTTCCACCCCAGGAACTATGTTGGAATGCGGAAAGATCACACCCTCTTCGCAATGAAAGAAGGGCTAGCGCAGTTTGAGAAGCCCAAGCTCAGGGGGCACGAGCACATTGTTCCAAAGGATGGCCACGCGCTTCACCCCGTGTTCGGGGAGGCTGCTGAGGCACCCGAGCTGAAGACAGCTGCTTGAAACAACCCCGAATTCGAAATTGGATGGTTGAATTATCTGCACAATTCCACATTTCACCGCTTTTCACTATGATAATTGCCAAAGTTGCGGGGTTTAAAAATCTGTAGTAATTGCGTCTTTCGCGGATATCTCTTTATCTTCTTTCTTGAGGCATGGGAAAGAACTTAAGGTACAAGCTGCAACGCTCGAGATAAAATAGTGATGAAGGATCTCAAGGAGTCTTGTCTTGCTGTGTAAAACCGTGTGCACATTTCCGCCATGCATGCTTGCCTGTTCGCATGATGAGGATAGCGAGATACCATTTTTTTAGCAAGATTTTTCTAAATCAATGGTGAGATCGCTTATGGTTTTTCAATAAACATTTAATAAGGAGAAAAAAAGTAGGCGACCAAAAAAAAATTGCCAGGTACATAAAAGAAAAATGTATACAATCGCTTCATAGGAAAAAGTTCCTTGTTAAAAAAAAGAAAAGCTTCGAAGTGGGAGTAGTTGGGTGGGTTTGGTAGAACTTTTGACTTTTAAAACTTTGCGTCTAGCAGCGGGCTTGACTCAAAGGGTTCTATCGAAAGCAAATAATGTCTGATAAGCACCTGCTAAAATATCTATTACAAAGCAACTTAAAATGAGGAAAAAAAAATAGTTAAAAAGAGCATTACTGTTTACGGGTCTACATCAGCTTCGAGACCCTTGCCCAATTGCATCGTGATCGGGGAGCATGACACAAGATGATCGGTTGAGGCGAGATCCAGCTCAATTGCTCGTCGGGATAGTCGTAGAGAGATATTGCTGTTTGAGATCTTGTTTGTCAGGGTTGCTCGACTTGCCTGTCGGGGTCACTTTGCCCTAGATAAGGCACCATTACCTCGGGACTCATGAGCAAGTCATCGTCAGAGACGCATGACCCCTTGCCAGATCTTACAGGGGTTGCTTGAATCCAGGCAAGATCTGGCCAGCATCCCATTAACCCCGACCTGACCTTATCGGATTCGCGTGCCCCTAGCAAAACCTCTTTGGCATCTCTCTCTAATGGTAAGTGTTTGTATAGCATAGTTGGACGATAAAAAGTTACCCTAAATCCCTCGTTCGCCTTCTGAAAATTGCTCCAAAGCCGAACTGATCGAGCGCTTACCTTTGGCTTTGGGCTTTTGTGAAGTGGGAGTAGGCAGGCACCTTCGTCAATCTACCAATCTCAATCTATCATGATGCTTCCCTAGTAACGATCATCCTAGAAGATTTAATCATCTGGCCGGCACGACCATGGAGACGCGCACCATGCGGCGGGCACAAGTCCCACCATTTTCCCTCTCCATTAGTGAATGATCACGTTCTACGCCTTTGGCAATGATGAGCATGATTCGAAAGAATTCGTGGCCAACATTCACTCGAGTACAACACACCCACAAAGGCACGGTACCCTCGGAAAATCCGGCAAGAATTTCGAAATTAACCCTAAGAATAGTAAGGGAAATCCATAGTAGCATCAAATACGAACCGGCTTAAAACAGTACACAAAAGAAAAGGGGGTCTAGATACATGACACCGGTATGAAAGATGGGCCCGAAATTGATCTCAACCATTAGAATAATTGATTCTAAAAGTCCGTTTATCTCACGAAAAATGAATAATTTGGAAATTATTTTCTCAAAAAATGATCCATTTGATTTTAAGGGTGCATTTATCTCACGGAAAATAAATAATTTACAAATTATTTTCTCAAAAAATGATCTATTGTATCGCTCACAAAAATAAATGAATGAAATTTTTTTTCCTTGTTGACAAAAATATTTAGATACGAATTGATGCTAGTAATGAAAATATTTTCCATCGACTAATTATTTCAAAAGATGTGAGTAATTATTTTTAGGGATAAGTGTAATAGAAGTCCTAAAACATGTAACGAAAATGTAATTGAGTCTTAAAACTTGCAAAAAGTGCAATTAAGTCATAAAACTTGTCAAATTGTTTCAATCGAGTCTTAAAATTAACACTCAATTTTTTTAACGAAAAATGCCGACATGGCATTTAAAATGTTTTTATTTTCCATGTGGCTTTTTAAATTTTTTTATTAAATTAGAATTAAAAATTAGAAAAGAAAAGTTAAAATTTATTTAAAAAACAAAACAGTTCAAAAAAAAAAAAATGGCAGCCGCCGCCCATTGCTTGGGGGGCGGCGATGGGCGGCGGTGGCAATGAGGGAGGAGCTGCCTTTTTTTTTTTTTTTAAATAATTTTTAAAAATAAATTTTAACTTTTCTATTTAAGTTTTTAAATCTAATTTTTTAAAAAAATTGAATAAAAAATAATTAAAAAAGCCTTGTGGAAAATGAAAAATTATTTAAAATTCCACGTTTGCACCACGTCAGCATTTTTCGTTAGTAAGTTTGACGGTGTTAACTTTAAGACTCGATTGAAACAATTTGACAAGTTTTAAGACTCGATTGCACTTTTTGCAAGTTTTAGGACTCGATTACATTTTTATGACAAGTTTTAGGATTTCTATTGCACTTATCCCTCATTTTTAAGAAAAAAACATATTTTCTAATTTATTTATTTTTCACGAAATAAATGAAGTCTAAAATTGGAAACAACCTCAAATGGACCTCCCATATTTAGGCACAACATTAAGCTCTACACGAGCAGCCTAGATAACTTCTTCCAAATCGGAAGTTATGGATGGTTAATTATAATGCATGTATTCTTGTTCCGAGCGGACCTTTAGGGCTTTTGCTTATTTACACACTTTAGAAAGTCATCAATATCTTAGTACTTGTTTTGCAGTTATGGCACTGTAAGGTTTATTAGAGTCTAAGTCGTAGTAGCTATTATATGTCTCCCATGCAATCGTTATGTGTCTATACTTTGAAGCCAAAAGCGCCTGGTTTCGCTTTATAAATGTTCCATAACTTGCACTATTACCCTTATATGAAAATTTAAAAAAGTACCCACTGCTTTCTCTTAATCTAGTAAGCACCCCATTCACAAATCCAATACATCATTATCATACTAAAACTGACTTTCGCAACTCTCAAGACTATAATGGAATTATGTTAATCATGTACATTTTCTTTTCCGTTGAATCTAATATGTATAATACATTATATAAGACTGTCTTTTGGACATTTATGTTGCGTTGATTATAAGGACAAGAACTGTGATAGGATAAGGCGAGATATAAAATCATTTAGATAGTAAAGTGGACATAACTTATCCTATCAAGTATTTGGTACACTTTGATATAAAATGGAAATCCATGCCCTTCACTGCTCTCACCTTCAGGAGCTTCCATTCCGTCCTCTATCTCTCATTTGATCAATCATCCAACACATGTGCTTATATCGTTTGACATGATTGCAATGTTGAGATCACTAAATAACCTTAATCGCAGTAAAAGGATGTTGATTTGAAGGTAAAAAAAAATGAAGGACGTGGGGATTTTTTTCCTCTAATATGGTGACATTTTTCCGTTTCTGGATTTCAATCTCAAAATTCCAATTCCAAATGATGCTCGCTCTCTCCTCCTTTGTCTTTCCACGTGCACAAATTTCATTTCATCATTTCCACAAAAGTCAATCATTATCCTTTTCCCGACCCTTGCTCAGGCCGGATGGTCGTCACCGGCCTTTGCTCAAACCCTCGGTCATTTTCTATCTTACATCACCACTGGTGAATGAAGGTAAAGTGTCGCGTCAATTTCTAATTATGTAGCATATGTCCCACCCGACTTTATCTCACTTTTTAGGTGCGATTTTTTTTTTTATCTGATCTATATCTAAGACCAAGTCCTCAACCCTAAAGAGTATCTCGCTTTTGAACTTTCCCTTTTTCTTTGTTCGTTGAACTTTCCCTTTCTCTTTGTTCGATCATAAGACACTATCGCAATCGATTTCACGGTCCGGACCATGAGAAATCACTTGCCGATGGTTTCTACATTTCCTGCGTTTTTGCTTTTGGTGATTCACCTTCATATAGGAGTAGTGTGCTTGTCATCTTCAGGCCCGCTCGCCCCGGCTTTGTATGATTTTGCAGATTCGCTGTTTGAGAGCGGCAACAACAACCTGTTGCCCATCCTTGCCAAGGCCGATTATCGTCCTTACGGCTGCAATTTCTCAGGGGACGATTCACCAACGGGAGGACCGTCCCCGACGTCTTCGGTACATATCGAAATCTAATGCTTCGATTCTCAGCTTTGAATATTTTTCTTTCCTTACGAATCAAACATCATCGTAGCTACATTCATTGCTCGGAATTGGTTGAATTTGCATTATTGTTGTCCCTTATTTTTTATCAACATTTTCTCATTAGCTCGTCTTGATTTTTTTGGTGCTGCCTTATCCTCCACCGTACCTGAGTTTTAGGACATCAGGAGTGATCACCGGAGTAAATTTCGCGTCCGGGGGATGTGGCATTCTTCCTGAAACAGGAAACTTCGTGGTATGAGCTCATTACCGTCCAGTCCCTTTTTTTTATTGCTACTTTGCTTATAATTCGTTTATGTTGGATATTTGAAGTACTCCTCGAGAAAGTAAACAGTGCAAAATTCGAATTAGAAACCGATCTCGAAATTAAAATATCATACGTGCCGTAGATGAAATGATACCGAGCTTTGACAACTCTCATCATATAAAATGTACCCAAAATTTCGCTTAGACATAACAGGAAAAAAGAATAGAAAATATGATTGCGAAACTAGTTTGAATTGAACTTTGAAAACGCATGATATGAGAAGTGTTTTTACAGGGCAAATGTCTTACCCTGGATGACCAAGTGAGATTGTTTGAGAGTGCTGCCCTCAATGATTTACAAAGACTCTTCAAGAGCTCCGATGAGTTCTCCAGCTATTTGGCCAAGTCGATCTTGGCCTTCCCAATCGGCAACAATGACTTCATCCTGAACTACCTCAATCCAATGTTCTACAACACGAGCAAGACCTACAAGACTCAGCCATTGGCAAAGCTCCTCGTTGCCACGCTTTCTCGGCATCTAGAGGTCATCTGCAATTCTATTGACATTGTTGATCTCATAACTAAATTCCCGAGAAAACTTACTAATATGTTAGGGTTACGTATTGGAACATGAACATTTATATACACTTATCATGTCACGCATGTTGAAGACGGATTCAGTGATCGACCATCAATTTTGGTTAAAGAAGTCACAGATCTGCTCTTTGAGCGTGTGACTCCTAACCTTGTTCTCATGACTCATCTCGTTATCCGGAACTTATTTTGTCTTGAAACCATCTAGGATTTATATTGGTTTGTAGTTGGACTGCGTTGTGTCTCTCTTATATTTCTATGGAAATGAATGAAATGTTGTATTGACTGATGGGAGAACAGTAACAATTCGAATAATATCGAATTAACGCAACATAAAATAATCTCTCATCTTGTGTAAACCTAATAGGAATCGATATAGTAGAGTAAAATAAATACCAAGCACGCGAACACAATATGATTTTTTTACGTGGAAAACCTCCTCGATGTGAGAAGATCAAAAAACCACGGGACCGGAGTCCACCCGAAAATCTTCACTATCATCAAAATTGGGTGAACAATATTCTTTTCTAGCAAATACTAGAGGTACATAGCAGCAAAGACCTCAAGAACATAATTCTTGGCAATACACATGAATTTCACAAGAGATCAAGGATAAATCTAACAAAAAACGCAGGTTTTGATCAATCCACGAAAAACCTGATGGAAGTAGTTTCAAATGAAAATCAAACCGTTCAGATTCGAGAAGATTGCGCCACGAACATGGTGACAAAATTTCAGCTCAATCGGACCACGAATCGACCTCCGATCCAGCTTGATGTAAATCGATATTGCTCAACCCCTAGATTTTCCGTTTTATCTTTTTCTCTTATTACTATTTCCTTTTGCATTCTACAACTTTGAAGATAGTGAAACCTTATTTCTCCATATAACTTATTATATGGGCCAAGATTTTTTGCGCACTTTCGTTGAAACCATCCATATAGGAGTGAACCCAGCTAACATTGACCAAGTCAAAAATTTATTCTTTGAGCGTGTGATCCCTAATTTTGTTCTCACGATTTATCTTGTTATTTAGAGCTCATTTTGTTTTGAAACTACCTAGGATTTATACCGGTTTGCATTTGGATAATGTCGTGTCTCTCTTTTATTTCTGGGGAAATGAATGTAATGTTAACTTGACCAAATACTGCTCAAATTAACACTGAATCTTAATAGATGCTCGCCAATATTATTGCAGAAGCTATATAATAGAGGAGCAAAAAAGTTTGTTGTCTTCGAGATTGGCCCGATTGGGTGCATCCCGGCGATCGTGAGGAAACCGAAAGACGATGGAGTATGTGACGAAGGATCGAACCTTCTAGTTTCCTACTCCAATCAAATGCTTCAACCGATGCTAGAGAACATGACATCCAGTCTCGCAGGATAAATGTTAATTCTCGGTCGAGCGAATTCGCTTGGCTACGATGCAATAATCACTCCCTCCAGATATGGTACGAACTCAACTTGTATGAATCGAAAAAGGCTTACAAAATTATATTCAGCTATCCCTTATCAGGATTAAGTTCACATGGTCGGATCCATCATAACCATCGGATCACATGACACCAACCGTGAATCCAATGGCTAGCTGATCCGCACCATGGAACGGAGTCCTGCTAAAATATTTTTCTTGTATTGAAACAGGATTGACAGACTCAAGAAACCCTTGCTGCACAACGTGCGTAAACGGAACTTTGCCGTGCATTCCATTGCTAACCCCGTGCCCTAATGCCGATAAACATTTCTTTTGGGACGGATATCATCCGACCGATGTGGTTTCCTCGATCAGAGCTTCTAGGTGTTTTAACGACACAAAAGTCTGTTCTCCGGTCAGCATTCAAGATCTCATACAAATATGAACATCTCATTTGACTAGTCCTATTTAAGGCTACTTATCATCTTGGGTTATCATCATTGATTAAAAATCGTCTTTGGCATTCATTTTAGGCGACATTTGATCGTTTGGATTTCTAACTTGAATAATATATATTATGAAATTCATGAATTTTGCTATATTCTATTTACAGTTTGGTTAATCGCAATAATAAAACTAGATATTATCTTATCTCATCCTGTCCATTGTTCAGTATGAATGGCACTTCATTGTAAATGAGCTTGAAAATGTACAAACGGAGATCGTAAGAATCTCTCCCGATTCAATACAATCAATCCATGATTATTGTACAATCAAAATCTTAAATAGTAAAGGAGTTCATTCTAGCTTTACAAATCCATAAGTTGACGAGTTATAGCAATATCGACAAGCTAGATAAAAAATGCCAAGTTCTAAAAGAGAATCATCTTCGCAATTCCAAAAAGTATAGTTCTTCAACTCTCTCACCTATTTCATTTTTATTTACTTATTTTTTTATTATTTTTCCTCTCTTTTTTATTTCCTTTCTTTTATTATTTCTTTTTTATTTCCATCAATCCATAATAAATTTTTTGTTAAATAATTAACTATACGAATATACATTAAACACTGATATACCTATAAATATAATAAATATAAATATATAGACGCAATATATATTATGAAATAGAAAGAAATTCAATTATGTGGATAAAAATAGGAATAAAAATAAATGAAAATTGTTGTTATTTTTTGTTATTTTGAATTTTTATATTATTATTCAAATGTTATTTATATTTTAAATTTATTAATTTAAAGAAATTTATTATTGAAGAAAAATAGCTTGAATTTTCCCGGGATCTATGAATTCGGAGGGTGGGTTCTTTCGTAGCTTTTTACTTGTAGGAGGAGTGTACAAGTCTTTTAAGGCTCAGACTTCAGAGTTTCGTTTGAAGATGCAAATTTTAGATTTTGAAAAGTGACTATGGGAATTCTTATGGATCGGAATAGAAATGATTTCGCTTGGTGAGCTTTTTTTTTTTTTTTTTTTTATGAGTTCCTTATTTGGACACACTGATGAAGAAAGATGCAAAGGAAAAGGTGGAATCCCTTAGGGCCCACCACTTACATCCAATAATGCAAAGAAATATAACAAAAAAATTAAGTTTTGTCGTGTTTCTCAATTCTATCTCTCTTTTGTTGTGTATTATAAAGGATGAATATCATAAATAAATAAATAAAAACCCTAAATTGACATATCCCCAATAAATTTATTTTAAATTAATTTTCGAATATAAAAAAACTCCAAACTAATACACATGTAATAAATTTACCAAAATTAATTTTTTGACAACGAAAAATCTTAAACCAATACACCCGTGACAAATTTACCCTACATTAACTTCAATAAAATGTTACCATTAAATTTGTTGACATGGATGACATATGGTAAGTGTGATATGTTGATGTGGCAAGTTCACATGGAAATGCATAGGATTAACATCATAAAAAATCCTAGTGCACCATTAAATTTGTCATAAGTGTATCACTGTGGGGTTTTTCGTGATATTTACTGTGTGGGTTTTCTCACCATACCATGCCTAATGTGACATCCCGAATTTCTAATTCTATTTTCAATAAATTGAAATGGGCATTTCATCTGCACATATAGTTCTTTTCCCCGAACCGATCACTCACGGATAACTAGTCTACTAGGTGAAGCCGTTAAGAAATTCTAATGCATCGGACTTGAGAATTTGACCAGGAAACGACCTTTCGACCGAGTTAATCTGCAAGGGTCATTACGGCACGATTAAAAATCGATTAGAGACCGGAGATAGGTCGACTCGACGAGGCATGTGATTGAGTGTGGGTGATTCCACTAGATCGCACAATTCTTGTCGATCGACACTAGACCGCTTTTACGTCGTTTGGGTACCCCGTGTCCGTGTTTGAAACCTTGAGATTATCCCGACAACCGAGAGTCGCCAATGTGTCAAAGATGTACATTGTGGCTTGAATTGATCAACCACAGTCAAATGCACGAAAATTTCTAAAAGCTACCCTAGATCGGGACGCGCTAATATCGTGCCGAGTGAAATTAACCGTGAAATTGAGATCGAATTCGAAATTGGAAGTCTCGGGTGTGTCACAAATTATTTTAGGATCATTGACTCATCTTTGGAAGATTTTTCATGCTAACCGAGTTTTTCAAAAAATAATCAATTTATGGCTAATTTGGTTTGGAAAATTGGTAGGCCCGCTTTTGGTTGTACTTTTGAGATCTAAGAGGGTTCTATGGTCAAGTAAATATGTGAATTGAAGTGTGGTGACATTGGATTAATTTTATGGACTTCAATTTGGTTCAATTAGAGGAGAATTGGAGACTTTGAATTTTATGCCCCGTGGAAAATGAAATTAGGTTGTGGGAGATTGGAGATAGTGGAAGATGACATCATCTTATGTCATGTAGTTGGGGCAAGAGGGCTAGGATCTTGTGAAGTGGATGGTTGGGATTTCTTTCTTGAAAAGGTGGGCTTTCAACATCATCTTCTTCCTTGATTCAAGGAGGCTTGTCTTGGCTTTTGAAAAGAGGAGAGAGAGAGGGAGTTGCGACCGACCAGCAGCCTCCGCCCGACCGGCCGCCCCTCCGCCCGTTCGCCGCCGTCGTCGCCGCCGCCGCCGCGCGCCCGCCGCCCATCGCGGCCCAACTCCGCCGCCGCTCCGCGCCGCGCCGTCTCCGTCGTCCGGCCGCGCCGTCGCCGCGGGAGCCTCCATCACCGTCGTGAGCCGCCACCGGTTGCCGCCCGAGCTGCCGCCGGTCCTCCTCCACCGTTCCGCGCCCAACCCGTCGCCGAAGCCCCTCCGTCGGCCCCAAACAAAGCAAATGCGAAAAATGGGTATGGCGCGGCTTCGTGGCCCGTTTTGGCCGGCTTCCCGGCCCCGGAGTTTAGGTCCGCCTTTGGGAAAGTCGATCCCCTCGTCGCCCTCGTCGTTTTGGTCTGCTCGGCTCGCTAATCGGGTGAGTTTAGCTCACTAAATCTTGATTAGACGGTTAACGATGCCTTAAGTGTGCTTAGTCTAAGTTAAATAAGTTTAGGTGGTTAGATTAGTTTATTTGGTTGAGGATTAGATTAGAATGTTTAATTAAGTTAAGGTGTGTTTAGTTTAAAGTTAAGCATGTTCATTTTAATATAAGCCTTGATGTGACATAATAGGGTTTTATTTTTTATTTACTTAAATGTTTCGAAATTCTGGAATTTTTAATAATATATTATATTACGAAATTATTAAAATATTATTATAAAAAAAAATCCGAAAAATTATTTCTGATCTCAATTGCTCAGGATTTCGTGCTGATCGCTGCCGTGTATTCGGATTTTGAAATTGATGGTTGGATATTACAAATTGAGCGTGGATTGTGAAAAATATGGAAATTATTATTTAATTAATTTTCGAAATAAATTTAATTATTTATTAAATTCCGAAAATATTTCGGGACCCTAAATTCTTAGAATTTCATGCTGATCGCTGTTGTGTATTCGGATTATGAATTTGATGAGTGGATATTGCAAATTGAGTGTCGATTATGAAAAATATGGATTTTATTCAGAAAATCCCAAGTGTTGGGTTTTGATACCAAAATTGGATTTTAATGATTATATTAAATAGTGGGGTTTGAAAAGTGAGTTATTGGCTTTACGGTTCAAATTAACGTGCCCCCACACACGTGAGTAATTTACGGAATATTTTTAATATGAAGAAAAATGGTCGGGATCACTATTTTAAGTGGAAGCGTTGAGTGAAATGCAAAGTATCCTGGGGCCGAAAAGTATGCTTTGGTTTGTGTGATAACTAAGAGGAATCGTCATGGGTGTTGAGCCGGACTTGCCCCTATATGGGATGCCCACGCGGTGGATGCCGGTCCGATGAGAGGCTGGGCCGACCGGATGGATTGATGCTCCTTTGGGAATGCCGTCGACGTACTAACGAAGCCGCGCTCCATGGGAGGGAGGCGATGCTGGCTATATGCCAATAGATAGCCGAATCCGGCGAGTAAGGCTTATGCGCTGTGTGGCGATGAATAACAATTGGAATGCATGTTGAGTGTTGTTGATGTGTCGGATTATGGGACGGAATTGTGTGGCATGGAATGGGACATGTCATAACGATTTAGTCTTATAATCGGACCCCGCGGTTGTTGGTTATATGAAAGTGAATGCGTTCGGTTGTTTAAGTTCTTATTACGCATATGATTGAATGATATGAACTATGCTAACTGCGGGAAGGAACCAAGGCGAGGTAAGTCCTCTACATGTTGTGTGGCTAGGCCACCCTTGGGCGTATCTTCTTTCTAATAGGGGTTTAGGGGTTGAACTTGCTGCGACAACGTCTCATCCCGGTTTGGGGATTACAATTTCGGTCCCTGGTGGACGGAGCGGCTAGATAGCTTTGGTTGACCTTGAGGAGTTGCGGGCAGAGGTGAAGTCATAAGGATTGGAGAACGTGTCCGATTTGTAGGTCGTAGGACAGTTCCTTTTTAAGAGCCGGTCTTTTGTAGACTTTTGGCCGTAGACCTGTTTGTAATTCCGTTGAATTATGAAAGTGTTATGTTGTGGTTTTGCTTCCTCGCTTTTCTATCCCGTATTTCATTGTCGGGGTTTTATAATACATTCCGCTTGCGCAATAATAAATGAATGGGGTCGGCGACACTACCTGGGAATGTCGCATTTGCATGACCATGGTGGGATGTTGGCGCGCTCGAGGTTCGGGGCGTGACACCTAATGTATCATTCACATCAACAAATTTAGCGGTAAAATTTTACTAAGGTTAACAGAATGTAAATTTATCATCGGTGTACTAGTCTGGGATTTTTCATGGTCAAATGTGTATCAATTAAGAGTTTTTTATGATAAAAAATTTAATTTTTTTATAAATTTATTACAGGTGTATCAATTTAAGATTTTTCGTAATATTAACCTTAAAATAAATTATATTTTTGGACAAAATGGATAATCAAATAAATCAAAGATATTACAATGTTCCCTCTTTCTCTATCCATTTCCTTCCATTCCATTCACCCCACTCCTTGCTAAACTAAGCGTGGCGAAACCTTAACTTCGAAAATGGGTAGGCCAATGGTTGAAGCTCTCACTCATGAGGTATGAAGAAGATATTTATTTTTAAGATTAATATCACAATAAACTCTAAGTGGTACACATATGATAAATTTCTCCCAAAGTAATTCATTGACCACAAAATTTCCTAAATTGGTATACCTATGACAAATTTAATTTAAATTAATTTTTTTATCATAAGAAACTCAAATCAGTATATTTGTGATAAAATTACCATCCGTTGGTTTCTGTTAAATTATAATAATATCATATTCTCATGACAAACGAATGGTAAAATCCAAATTAGTTCACTCGTCAACCGTAATGTTATTGAACTCAATAATTTGACGATGCAATTTAATAAAAATTAAGGAATTATATAAATTGATCATAGGTATATCAATTTTGAGTTTTTTTTTATGATAAAAAAATAATTTTTGGTAAATGTGTTATATGTGTATAAATTTTTCGTGATATTAATTATTATTTTTATAAATAACGCTTTTAACGTTCTAAAGAATTGTAATTTTTTTACCCTTTCTCGTTAATCTTGTACAAAAAATAAACATCGTAACGCACAAAATCTCAAAACCTCCGCGATGAACGTTCGGGATTTTCATTATTTTATGTTTTTGTTTAACGGCCATATCTGATGTTTTCCCCGGGGGACCATGGCGCGAGGGGCACATGCGTAATTGCGCTCGCCCAGATATTTTCCCCGGGCCGGACTAAAATATCGCGGGGGAAGGAAGTAATGATGAAATCGAAAATATCTTTGCGCCCCCCCCCCCCGGTGTTTCGTCTGTCACCGCAGCAGCGGGTCACGTGACCCCCCGGCGGGCCCCGCCTGATCTCCCCAACTCTGGTTGAGTTTTCCTGTGACCGCGGTTAGTAGCGTCAACTCGGTCGCCGCCTCGTCCCCCCCCCCCCGCTCACGCCCACTTGCTGGTTTATATTAATCCGGGTGTAGGGACAAGCCTAGCCGAGACCGAGGACGACCCCAGGTCGGCAAATGGCACGTGTCGCGTCTTCATTGGCACGCTGACATGGCGGTCCCGGAGTAGCTTGATATTTTTCTCGGTGACGAGCTCCTTTCTTCTGTCCGTTTTTCTATTTTTATTTTTTTGGGGCGGTTTTTATGGCGAAAATTTAGGGCTTGCATAATAAGCGATCCATATCTGATTAGAATTATTTTTTTTCTGGAACGGATTTGAAATATAAATCTGTTTAGTAATGCAATTTCATTTTTTTATTTTTTAAAATAAATTTTTAGTTCATAAATAAATTTGCAACAAAAATTAGAGTACAAATTTTTATACTATCTTATTTTTGGAGAGAAATGAAAAATAAAAAATTATTATCATCACTCACCCTTGTTACTAGCCGCTCGCACCAGCCATCTGGAGGAAGAAATTTTGTATCATTATCAAACGAATTTATGTTCCAGGAACATAAATTTTGTATTATTATCAAACTTGTATTTTTACTCAAAAATTC
Organism: Eucalyptus curtisii; assembly: GCA_017140595.1. Classification (NCBI taxonomy): domain Eukaryota; kingdom Viridiplantae; phylum Streptophyta; class Magnoliopsida; order Myrtales; family Myrtaceae; genus Eucalyptus; species Eucalyptus curtisii. The sequence continues at coordinate 9,003,441 of CM029498.1, forward strand.
ACCTAGAAAATAGAAATAAGAAAACATATTTCTAGCTAGAAATTATGTTAACATATAATGATTATCATTCATGTCCTTAATGATAAACTCCTAATACCATAATTACAATCAAATATACCTGCCGCTTTGGTGATTACTAGTGAATTTCAAGATCGAAGGTAGGTCGCCGGAAGAATGTGAATTAAAAAAATGCATGAACACTTTGAAAAATAAGATAGTTAAATAAGCTTGTTTAGACATTTTTATTTCTCAAATCGCCATCACGATTTCGCAAATTTAGTCTGAGTGATTAGCGTCTAGAAGTTGCATAGACCATGCCCTGATCAAATTTTCTTCGTGTCCTCCCGTGTAAAAATTTGAAATCCACCACTTCGATTTGAGTTAGCATTTTCAAAAGAATAAGCCTTCTCAAAAGATTATCTCGATCTTTATTGTACGTAAAATACACTTTCAAATTCCATATTCACTTATACTTTCACATTTAAAATTAAGTCTAATTTAGTGGGATAATTCAGGGGTACTGATAACTTTTGAGATTTTATAAATACAATTCCATATTTTTTGGATGAATGAGATTGAGAAAAAAATAGAAGATAACATAAAGAGTTTCCTTCCATATCTCAATAAGAATGTTAGAAATGAGAATACATATGTTATGCAAGCATATATCGATTCGAACTAATTCAAAAATCTCGCACTTGTGCAATGCATGAACGGAGGTGAATTATTATTATTATAGCAATGCACAATGCAGTATTTCAATCTCGAATGTGAAAAAAGAAATATCATCATATATAAAAAATTATTGAACTAACAAATCAAAAGGGCAAAAGATCATGATTGTAATGTGGAATTGCTACAAATCAGCATGAAGATATAACATCAAGCAAGATTGCAAATCAGCACGAAGATATCACATCAAGCAAGATATCCACAAAAATGATATCCTCATGCTAAATTTTAATGATGTGCTAAAACAAATCTACAATATTAGAAAATAAATTATCAAGATAATTGTCAAAAGAGTGGCCTCCATTAATATGTCATTTACTAAAATATAATTTGAATCTCCCTCGTTATGATTGTGCCAATCTTATTGGTGATAAGAAATCTAGCTTACATACTATTAATGACAAATTCCTCAATAACCAACTCAACTTATTGATCGACATCAAGATGGATCACCACTAAGTTATAATTCAATGAGATATCGAGATATTAAAGGAACAAATTTAACTAGTCTATTTTCTCTAAATTTGTCTATCGGTTAAAAAGGTTTGCACCACATCAAATCCTCTCGTTCCGATTGTTGCTACTACCTTCCTAACTAACTCTATCTAATTATCATTTTTGAAATTTAAAAGTGTCTTCCCGTGCTTTCTTTTTCCTTTAATTTCATAGCACAGATCGGTAAATTCCTCATTAGGTTGTTTTTCTATTTTAGCAAGCTAGCACATTTTCTTTCTCGAACTCTTTTTTTTTTTTTAATTATTATCAACTGCCAATTGTCCAATTAATTGACTCATTATACCCATCGGAGAATTTTACAAATTTACAATTCAAGTAGTGCTGGGATTTTTTTGGAGAAGGTAAATCAATTATGCATCGTTCAAATTAATGATAAGGTCAATGTATGCATCGTTCAAATTAATGATAAGGCCATGTATATTTTCTCATCTACCAACCGTTTAATTGGTAGGTCTTTAATGCGGAATGAGCTGTCTTATCCTTGGATCTAGGTTTGGTTGACAAGTAAGATATGTAATGGTAAGCATTCGGTCTAATTCAACTCAAGAATCAGGCCGAAATAAAACCAAATTAAAAAAAAAACCAATTCTACTTCAAATTTTTTGAAATTGACTTCGATTGGTCCAATTCTACTTGGGAATCGCCCTGAGTAAAACCAGATGCACCTGGACCAAATTAGGACTAACTCTAGGCAAATTTCACGATGTGTGTATCGAGAGGAGAATTAGATCATGTAGACTCTCGAACGTTCTTCATGTAATGTACATAATGCATAATTAATAATTTGTCTTGCCCTTTCAAGAAAATAAAAAAAATCAAATAAAAAAATTGATCGGCTCTCGAGTTGATCTTGGAACTGGCTCGGACCAGCAAGGTCGGTCCCCGTTTCCAAAGACAGGAAATCGGCCCAAATAAGTATTCCACGTCGGAACCGATCGCCCTCGAGATCAGGCTTATCCGTAGACCCAGCTATTCTGCATCCACATCCAAACAAACCGCATGACCCTAACCACGGTTAGCACATAAACCACACGATGCGCAGTGCGCACCCCCCCGCCTCCCCTCCGCTATAAATACCAAGCCTTCGGCCCTTCAAAAATTCCATTGCTCTCTTCCTCGGTCTCCTTTAAACCCTAGGAGCCGCCTCCTTTCTCTCCTTCCTTCTTGAAAGCTTCCTGTTCCGTTCCATCAATGGCTTCCGCAGAGGTTGAGTACAGGTGCTTCGTCGGCGGTCTCGCGTGGGCCACCGACGACCAGTCGCTCGAGAGGGCGTTCAGTCAGTTTGGCGACATCCTCGACTCGAAGGTCCGTTTGTCGCGCGCGGCAGGGGAGATCCAGATCTGACCTTGATCTTCGAATCGAACCCCTCCGATCTCGATCTGATCCGATCTGAATCTGAATCTGTTTGTGTTGCTTGATACTATGTTACTCTGCCCTTAAACTCTTGTGAAAAAAATATTATGTTACTGTGCCTCGAATCGGTACGTCCATCTTCATCTTTTTCAACAAGAGACGGAAGATCGATCGATAACACAGACCCCCGACGCGTTACGGTCCGGATCTGACCTTGTTTTCTCTGTCGGTTTGTCCCCTTTTTTGCAGATCATCAACGATCGCGAGACCGGGAGGTCCCGCGGCTTCGGATTCGTCACCTTCGGCAACGAGAAGGCGATGAGGGACGCGATCGAGGGCATGAACGGCCAGAACCTCGACGGGAGGAACATCACCGTCAACGAGGCTCAGTCCCGCTCCGGCGGCGGCGGGTTCAGCCGCGGCGGAGGCGGCGGGTACGGAGGCGGCCGCCGCGAAGGAGGCGGCGGTGGATACAGCCGCAGCAGCGGTGGATACGGCGGCGGCGGCGGCGGGTACGGCGGCAGCCGCGACCGCAGCGACGGCGGGTACGGCGGCGGCGGCGGGTACGGCGGCGGATCGAGGTACTCCAGGGGCGGCGGCGACTCCGGCGGTGACTGGAGGAACTGAGTTCGTCGTCGGTGCTGCTGCTTTGGATATGTTTTTCAAGTTCGCGTTTGTGATGTGAGGGCTTATTTAGGTGGGTCCGGTGTCGTGGTTTCTATGGTCATGGTGGTGATGTTATGGTTTCGTGTCCGGTTTCGTGTTCGGTTTCCCTGCTTTTTTGATCGATGTTGCGAAAGAAATGAATCAAAGAAATGAAGTGTAGATCTTCGTTCCCAACTCTCGTCTCCTCTGTGTTCTTTTAGATGCGTGAATGTGCTGTGCTGTGCTGTGTGGACTCGCTTTTGACAGGCGTTGCGTCTCTCTGCGGAAGCTCAGTTTGCAGAGAGGCGCGTCAACGAAAGCGTACAGAAATTTTTTTTCAATACCGACACGATCCGCGACTCGGTTGATAGATCTGGTCGCGGATCGTGTCTTGCGAGTTTTGAGTTTTTAAATTTTTGAGGTGTGGGTTGTTGCTTCCTAATGGTGAACTCCCTGAAATGAAATGATGAGGGATGATTCAAGTTTCCGAAGCATAGATTCAGTCAGTGTTAAACAGCGCCGGTGCTTTTTAACTTCGTGCTGCACTGGCGCTACCTGTCTGCTGATATATTATCAATTACTCTGCAATTCTCAAAAGGGCGTTCTTATCGAGATCCGAAGTTGTTTAGTGCGGGACAACACCATGCGATGGGGATAAAGCTTTCGTTGTCGAGACTGGATCGAAACCGACCCATAAAAAACTCGTGAACGGAAAATGAATGGAATCTTTGAATCGTAAAAACGAATAAATTTTGGAAAATGCCAAAACCCGCCTATCTCCTTAATCCGGTTAAACACACCTGATAAAAACGTAACCCTAATGACAACAGCAGACCTAAAAGCTCCTCCATCTGAGCAATTGGCTGCCGCTCCAGCCACCATCTCTAATCCTCGAGCTCCGCCAATAGGCCCCTTTCTCTTGGCCACGGTACATTAAAGACTCGGGATCATCGAAGCACCACCTCTTGGTCACCGCACGCGTCACTGATTTGAGTCGTCTCCTCAAATCTGGTAAAAGACGCCTCTAAGATCTGGCGTCTAGATGCGCTATGGAGGTTACGGATCTGGATGCTACGGTTCCTCCGTGGCCGTTGAGGATGGCCGGCGAGGTGAAAGATCCAATGGCCAATGGAGGAGCCGTAGAACTTAGCAGCGGGTTAGCGAATCAAATGGAGAGCGATGACAGGGCCAAGGGGTCTGACTCTGTTTTTATTGGCTACTTTGTTTCTTTTGGATTTAAGTACGAATATTGCTCAATTATAGTAATAATAAAGCGTGGATGAATAAGATCGTCTTTATCCGTACAACCTTATTCTTGACACATTTGTATAAAAAGAAGACTATATGCTCATCGAATTCAATTTCTTAATATGGAAGATTCGCATTCTTGATCCTCAAACCTTTGTTGATTCCGAATATTTATTAGAAACCTAGCCAATACATTGAATGTAGACAAAAGAGAAGATGAATAATTAGAGTTGCCTTAGTGACCACCATTCTTACTTGAGAAGTGGAGGATAGGGAATTTGATTCCCCTCCTTCTCAAGGCAACCTGCACATAACATTATATAGGATATGACTAGACGAAAAAAAATTAAAATAGCAAAGAAAATATATGAAAATGAGGGAAAAAATTGTAAATAGCACAGATTCAACCCAAGCTAAACCTTGGTCATAGTTAACTAGGCTTATTACAAATGTATCTGTTTTATCATTATATATTGTGAGCTTCGCTTTTTCCATCATTTACACGTATCAAATTTAATCTTTTAAAATAACCACGCATATGAACCCAAAAAAAAAAAAAAAAAAAAAAAAAAAAAAAATCGGGCATCCTAGCTAAGCAATCTTCTGATTTCCGACCTGAAGGGCCCGCTTGGTACGTCTAAGATTTTCAGTGTCCATAGAGTAGAATAGGTTTTGTAAAGGCCCCATCTTTACCAACCAAGAGAATCGATTAAAGTTGTGTCCATGATGTTTTAACACGCAATTAAATCAAAATGAAGCTTCTTCTGCCAATCCAACCATGGTTTCCTTCTGAACAGAATCTCCACAAAAGCAACTTCTTCAGGGGGGAAACGAAGGCCTGTGCCTGTCCTGGAGTGCAATTATTAGTTAATAATCCTCTTTGCCTCGTGTTTTTTTCTCGAGAAGTATGATAAAGATGGGGAAATAAAAAAAGTGGGGTGAGATTTATACTGGCGAAGGTTATGTTGATGCATATGTCCATAGTGAGGAAAACAAGTGTATTTTGATTGGTTAGGTAATTACAATTTACGTTATTTTGATTAGACATATATTGGGGCCCGTCCCCCTCAAGGTCTTATTTCATGACTCTTAGGAGATCCTAGGTGCATTTGTATCACGAACAATTTGTTTTGTAATTTAGGGTTTTATCCCAGTCTTGCGGAACTCATGTGGAGCCTTTAGGCCTCGATCAAACATAGAGTGATTAACCCGAAATGATCCAGAAAAATCAGTCCATTAATCAAGCAATTAGATGTAGCAATAAGCATGTTTAGCTGAGGTCCAGCACGCAAGCTCAATCGGATAGGTCTTCTGTACTGGGCTATCTTATCAACTTGACACTGTGCCAGTTCGACTTAAAAAGCCCACCTAATTCAGATCTTGAGTCCCGCTGTACATCACCATTTCACATGATAGAAGGTACACATTTCCTTTCTTTTGTCTTACTAAATGACCCAACGGCTCAGCTGAATTTCGCAAGTCAGTGGAGAGACGCCATAGAATCGCCAATTCCTTGATCCAAAATAACACCGTCAGATCCGCCTTTCTCTTGGCCACCCACGGCACATTAAAATTCGAGATAATCGAAGCACCATCTCTCGATCACCAACTGCGTAGGAACTCAATGTGTTATCACTGGTGTCACCATCGAGCTCCGCCATGCCAATCCTGCCGTCGCCTCCGCTGCCAACGATAGAGCCCCCTTCATCTTGGCCACACATAGCACATTAAAACTTGAGACCACCGAAGCAACACCTTTCGAGATTTTATATATCCATACAATTATGTTCTTGACACTCATATGTATAAAATAAAACAATATCCTCATCAAATTCAATTTTTTAGAAGATCTTTAGACTCAAGATCGGTTCCCTCATTTCACTCATCTCCATCAAGAAGGTCGGTCGATCTTAATCTTAATGTTCCTCCTATGATCACCGTTCCAACTAGTACTCATAGAAATTCTTCTTCATCTACTATAGATACAACACCTAACCCTCCCAGTAACAATATTAGTGGTCTCAATAATAGATCGGGAATTTCTAGACTAGTATACCAACAAGATCAGCCAGAACTAATAATAGAAAATATTGATTCTCCTCATCATTCTCCCACATATTCACAAATGGTAGATGCTGAACTAAATGTTTTAGAAAAACAATTTGAACCAAATAAAGTGGTCCTTAATAAAGAATTTAACTCCGAAAATTATAAAGAAATCAGGGAATGATTCTTGAAAACTTTTGATAACCAAACCAAACATATCAAACAAAAATATTACGACTACATGTACCAACATGAAGTCCATATATTTTTCTTGGGCCAATTCCATGTTCATATATTTTTCCTAGGCCAATTCCATAAAAAACCTCAAACTTTAAGCATTAGTCCCAAATCTGCCCAAAACTTTTTTTAATCTCGAAACAAACCCTCAACTTTAACTTTAGTCCCAAATTTATGCTCCATCAAAAATCACCTTTAAGTCCGTTTCGCGAAAAATATCATGTTTCCGGAAAACATTTTCCGGAAGTCATTTTCCGGGAAAATGACTTTATTTTCCGGTGTTCGGGCAAAATCTAAAATTTGAGTGGAAAATATTTTCCACCGTTCGTTAGCTCATTTAATTGTTTGGGAAAAATTATCAAAAATTGAATTTTAATATTTTTAATTGACCAAAAAATTTATTTTATTTATTTATATTTTTTTAAAAAATGATTTTTTTTAATTATTTATATTTTTAAAAATCGAAATTTTTATTATTTATTATTTCTTTTTCTTTTCCTTCCTCCTTCCTCCTTCCTCCTTCCTCCGCCGTCGCCTCCTTCCTCTTCCTTCTTCCTCCTCCTTCCGCCGCCGCCACCTCCACCTCCTTCTTGCACGACGATGGCCGGCCGCCCGCCCGGCCGACCAAGACCCGGTGGCGGATCCGGCGAGCTCGAGGCTCGGCCGATCTCACCCGAGCTCGCCGGATCCGGCGACGAGCTCGAGCTCGCTGGATCGCCGCCGGATCCGGCGAGCCGCGAGCTCCGCCGCGAATCCGGCGAGCTCGAGGCTCGGGTCGCCGGATCTCGCGGCGAGCTCGAGCTCGCTGGATCGCCGCCGATCCGGCGAGCCTTGAGCTCCGCCGCCGATCCGCGAGCTCGAGGCTCGGGTCGCCGGATCTCGCGGCGAGCTCGAGCTCGCCTCGGCCGATCTCACCCGAGCTCGCCGGATCGCGGCGGAGCTCGAGCCGCCGGGAAGCGGAGCGCGGATCCGGCGAGCTCGAGGCGGCTGCGAGCCGCCGGGGAAGCGGAGCGCCGCGGCGGCGGCGGCGCCCGGCCGGAGCAGACGGGCAGGAGTGGCCGGGGAGGGCGGAGGCTGATCCGAGAAGGACGTCGTCGAGAAGGACGTCGTCAAGCCATTGCAGCGGGGAGAGCGAGAGAGAGGTCGGGAAAATGTTTTCCTCTTTTCAAAAGAGGAAAACATTTTCCACAATGTCAAGAGAGGATTTTCCGTTGACCGGAAAATGTCTTCCTTGACCGTGTATTTTCCGTCCACCCGAACACCAGAAATTTCGGAAAATATTTTCCTGGAAGTTATTTTCCGCGAAACGAACGGAGCATATCTAACGTGGAAAATCTGCATCAGCACAAAATCTAACGTGGAAAAAGCTCCACAAAATGTCATCATTCCTTTTTATGGATATTGAGAGAAGCTACGGCCTTGCTGCTTCTTCTTTCTCCCTTCGAGCGACACTTTGTGCTCTGAAGACTAGGGAAATTAGGTTTTGGCTTTTACTTCTTCAATTCATGCTCAAAGAGCGATTCGCTCTTGACGACACAAAGCCAAAGCTGACGAGCTTCCCCGCTCTTGGCGCGCCAACCCCTCTCCATGCGTTAGCCTCTCTAGTCATTTCACTCGAAGGGATTAATTGCGGACAAGAGGAATTCCTCCATGAAACGACTTGAGTGATGGATTTCATAACGCTCGATCTCTTCCTATACAGGCTTGCACTTGGTCGCTTGCTCAAGAAGAGGGTGGCGGAAACTACGAATGACCCGTGTGAAAACTAGGTATTTGTTTTTCTATTTTGTTTGTTCTTTTTTCCCCTAAATCTAGTCAATGAAACGAAAAATCATTGTATGTATATGTATGTGCTAAGATGTCTTCTTCTAAATTTAGGGTAATTTTCATGATGATTCGAGTTGATTTTTGTTGATCACGATAGTCCAGAATGGGATTAGTGCAAGATTAGTATCAAATCCGAGCTTGTTAATATGTCGGTTCTCCTTTTGTCGAGCGTATACAACCTGTTTGATGATATGCTTTAATTATTGGATAGTATTCTTAACGTAATTTCATGGTTGTTGAATACGCTATTGAACTTTGGTTTTTTTTTTTTTTATCTTTGTTCACCATGCCTTTGTGCTTCATGTGTTTCTATGGGGATCGGTGATGGTCGCCAGCAAGGCATCAATTGAGTTCATCATTGATAAGAATAATTGTGGCTAAAAGTTGAAGGCAAAAGTTATAAAGGTTGGTAAGGGATTTCCCGTTTGCAGGTTTGCAAAAGAACTATTAGTATTATTCTATATCGATATTGTGGATAGGCAGTTTGCAATCTGGATTCTTACGCTAGCAATCTATTATTTTAACAAGGCAGGATATGAGTAGATAATTAAATGGGAAAAAGGAGCATATCCCCTTTTCTAGTGACCGGATTTAAATTGCCCTTTGCATGCAGAAGTTGAGAAGCTTTCTTTGGAAGAACGGAGATTAGATGACCAAATAAGGTGAAGTGCTGAGCTAGACTGCTAGGATTTTATTCAAAGTACTTGATTAGGCTAGTAATACTCATCACTCTAGTGGAAAATGCAGGAAAAGTTGAGGGGCTTAGGTGAAGATGAGCACAATCAAAAGTGAGATTTCAAACTTATACATTGAATTAATATTCCTCTCCTAGCTATGCACAACATTTTAACTTTTTGTATGTACAGATGGCTCTTTATGACTGAAGAAGACATTTAAGGCCTACCCTACTCAAAGGTGCTTGAGCCAAAGTTATAGTCAACTGTAGCTGTGATATGAAATGATGGAAAAAAACCTTTATTGACGTTTTGTGCTTTGAGAAAGCATTCTCATATCTATGGCATCTTTTAGTAGAGGTTTGCTGATATGAAATTATGTTTTAGATGATGCAGAGCATTTTGTAGCTATTTTTTAGATCTCAATTTTTTTTTTTCGATTTATTTGTTTCTAATGTTGGTGAAAGACCTAATGAGTTGTAATCATTGTTGATCTTAAGCACAAAAATTTCCATATTAGTTTCTTCTTTTTGTCATTAGCTTACTAAAATCACATAATAGGAATCGCATTAGTTTCAATGTGAGGAATAGAGTCTTTGAATTTTCATAATTGATGTGGAAATTATTTGAATTATTTAAATTATTTGAATGTCTTGCCAATTTCTTCTCTCATGTAAACTTGAATGGGCAAGCTAGACCGCAGAAACATTTGCAGACAAACAATTTAGCACACTAAATTATACAATACAAAACCAAACTTATGCATCTCCATCACCTTCCATGACAAAACCTATTTTATACAACTAAATCACAAATAATGATCCAACTCAAGAACCTTCAACCAATTCTAGCACCATAAGCACTAAACATTTACTAGCATTTCTTGGTCCCAAAACATTATACATAACCAAAACATAATGCTGGAAAAGAGAGATGTCCCAATATAGTAAGCACAACTCAACACATAGCCAAAACATCCCAAATAGAAAGCTACATTTCTAAATCACTAAACTGGACATTGTACGTAGCCGAAATCCACTGACAAAAAACATAAAAGCTAATACTTTTCTATTTGCAACAAAATATCTTCATCAAATAGCAAGCATTGAATATCCATTAGCATTTCTTGATCCACGTTTTCATAATCCACCATCGGTTTTAGATTGTCGAGTGCATGGAAGTTTTGAGATATCAATTGAAGATTGTCTTGGTGAAACTTGAACATTCGTTACTCTTATTTGTCCATTGGAGAAGGATAAACCTTCAATGTCAATAACTTTATCACTACTAGGCATCTACGGTATATATATAAAAAAAAAAAAAAATCTAACATGTGAACTTTTTTTTTCCCGATATACATATAAAACATTAGACAAAATATTACCCTTAAATATGAATTCCCAATTTCAGACATAAAAAATCCATATCCTTGTCGCGCTTAAGATACATAATCAACATAAAAACATTAATTACAATATGCACAAATATTAAGAAAATGAAATGTGGCTAAAAAAACAGTAACATGTGCTCTCTCCTTCCTAATGATTGCAAAGTCTATATTATATGGTCTACTAGATTGTGCACTATCCTGCACACCAATGACTTTTTTTGGTCTTTCTCTTTTTGCCTACATATGAAAAAATATAAAAAATACAAATGTTAACAATCATGATAGCCCCTAAAAAAATTATTATTAAAAGTTCCAATTTTTTTCAAATAAAGATTATTTTAGATGGCCTAGGTGTTGTAGGATTTTTGCATGTTTTCTTGTTATGCTCATATTGAAGGCAATTTGAACATCGATTTGGACTCCAACTTTCATTAATTTTTTACCATCACTACTTCATTCATATTTGTCTCTAATTCTATTTTTCTTTTCTCTCCCCATTTTCCTTCTATAAAGTGAGGGTTTGATTGGCTAACCACCGACTTTAGGCCACATTTGTTGTTCATTCATGGCTAGGAGGGAAAATTGATAACATCTCTCATAAGCATCTTTCTTGAATCAGTCATCAATATAATCATTAATATCTCACTTCATGAAATTAATGCAACATATGGTATGTTTACATGGTACTTCTGATATATCCCATTCCTTACAAGCACAAGTCTTCCCAACCAAGTTAACCACAAATCTTTTGTCAAATATTTGTACCTTAAAGTTATTTCCCATTGTTATTCTAGCAATACAATACTTAGACTCCAGCTTAGCCTTCTCCAATTTCATTCTAATCCTCGGGCAAATTGGATCTATTTGATCCACCATTAATTGACTTCTCTTGGCCATCCTCTCCATCAACATAGTTTTTATTCCTTCAAGCATGTCAAAAATAAGTTTTGCTCTTGGTGTGAAATGTATGCGTTGAAGGTCTCACTTAAATTATTATCAACCGCTTCACACTTGGTACTGTCTTGATGAAAGCCCTACAAAAGTGCTTAGGGCTTTGTCTTATAAAGTCTTCATAACCTTTAGGCACTCCTCCTTCAAATCCGCCATTGCTAGGTCAAATTTAGCTTTAAATGTACACCTCACAACCCTCCATAAGAGATTCTTAGGAGCATCCCCTCTGTACAATTTTTTTTTTAATTAGCATATATGTGTCTTGCACAATTTCGATGCTCTACTTGTGAAGATAGGCATGAAATTGCATTCATTAGTCCCTATAAGAACAAAAAAACAACTGATAGAAAATAAACAAATCACATTAATAATTGCACTATTATAATGTAATAGCCAAAAAAAGACATAAGATGAGATATCACTTTTTGCTTATCACTGATAAAAGTCCAACCCTCGTCTGTAACTATGCTTAGGTCAGTGAATGACAAGCTGAGAAACCAAGTCCAAGATGCCTTAGACTCAACTTCCACAACTGCCCAAGTTATTGAAAACATTTGATTGTTTCAATCTCTTCCTATGGCATACAATAACATACCATTCAGTCTAGTCTTAAGAATGCACCCACCTAAATTTATGACACGCCTACATCTTGCTAAAACCCCATTTTCAACTCATCAAAATTCACATAAATCTCTTAAATATTTTGGTTGTTGGGTCGACTTTTATGTCAAATGTTCCATCCTTACTATCTCTCTTGAGCATACCATATTGCTTCTCTATCGGACCCCTTATATTACTAAGAGTTTTCAATATAACTGTAACATTTTTTCTTGTTAAGCGTTAGACCAAACCTTTCTCTTGTATCTGCCTGCATTTCTGTAACTGAGTAAGTAGGTTTGGCTCTAATCTTGGACATGTACTCTTGAGCAAGCCATGTAGCAGTGGCTTACCTATTTTTTAGACTTCTATTATAAGTGTGGAGATATCCAACTCTCTTTATAACAAAATTTTTCACATTCTAAGTACAACCACCATACAAGCTCCAGTCACATCCTCTTACACACATTGCTTCCATTTTTTTATACTCACATTTTTGCCAAAAAAATGTTAAATCCATTCATTACAACATACATCATTCTTGAACTATTTATGGGATTCAAATCTCATGCCTACACTAAACACTTTCTCATTATGATCACACATATGATCATACCTATTAACCATGAGGCTTGATGTGCCAATGGTTTCTTTGAAATCATCAACATCAAGTCCACTTAGAAATTCATTATCAAAATTTGCCTCTTCATTAGCTACCTCATTTTCATTTAAAATAATATTGGGGGAACTTGCAACAAATTTTGGACCATCATTTGCCTCTTCCCCTTTCTCCTATTCGAATTCTCTCATTAACTCGCTTGTCACTGACTCTTCATCATCTTATATATTTGGTTCTTTATCATTGTCATCACACTTATTCTCATTCTGTTAGAAAATACACAAAGTCATAAACCGATAACTAAAAACAATATTCGAACATAATGAGTATAATTGAATGAACTCACCATTGCTTCTGATTCAACCTAGTAATACTCCAATTTTCGACAAGCAAAACTTGTGAGCATGACAATGGTTGACCTACAAATTCAATGTTGAACACATTACATTGATTGGAGCTAACCGTAAACAACACAATTTCCTCCTAAGAACAATAGGCTACCACAATAATCAACTAGCATTCTTGTGTGATTGAATTTTATCACACAAGAATTCAATCATGATAGTTAGGCCTTTGACTCTAACTTTGGCTCAGTTGTGAATACTATCCAATAATTCTAGAAATTAATTCACACGAGTATTCTTGACATAATTTCAAACAAGTCGTGAGTCAAAATTAGGTAGAAATTAATTCTTGTGAATAATCAACCAACATCTTTTGAATACTGTCCAATAATTAACCAATTGACTAATAACATGTGGACTATATCAAAACATCTTCAGATTGAGCAATTCTAAAAATTAATTCATAATAGTATCTCATGGACATATCATCAAATAGGTTATATAAACTCGACAAAAGGAGAAATGACATATTAACAAACTCGGATTTGATACTAATCTTACACTAATCCCATTCTGGATGATCGTAATCAACAAAAATCAACTTGAATCATCATGAAAATTAACTTAAATTAAGAAGAAGACATCTTAGCATGTACATATATGTACAATGACTTTCGTTTTATTGACTAAATTTAGGGTGAAAAAGAACAAATGAAATAGAAGAACAAGTACCTGATTTTCACACGGGCCATTTGCAATTTCCGCCACCCTATCCTTTGAGTGAGCAACCAAGTGTGAGCCTATATCGAGTGCTATGAAGTCCACCACTCAAGTCGTTTCATGGATCCTTCGAGTGAAATGACTCGAGAGGCTAACGCATGGAGAGGGCTTGGAGCACCGAGGACGGGGGAAGCTTGTCGACTTTAGCTTCATGTCATCGAGAGCAATCTCTCTTTGAGTGCAAATTGAAGAAGCAAAAGCCAAATCCTAATTTCCCCAGTCTTTAGAGTACAAAGCGTCGCTCGAAGGGAAGAAGAAAAAGCAGAACGTAATTTGGGACTAAAAAAGTAAATGAGTTGAGGATTATTTATTTGACAAAAAAATTTAATGATGTTTTTTATGGATAGATTTGGGACTAAAGTAAAAGTTATAAAAAAAAAAAACGTTTGGGATTTGTTTTTTATTTTATTTTATGGAATTAGCTCTATTTTTCTTTGATTGGTTAGAAGAACAATTTCTTAAACCAAAGGAAATCATAGTTTTAGATCATAATTATAAATGGAAACTTGATGATAGTCAAACCATATAATCTAACTACCTCCCACTTAGAATGATAAAGATCCAACATGGGGATAATGAAGTAACGGCTACTCCTTTTAAGATACATGCTGAAACTAATTCATTATACGCTGTCAAGGTAATAGAATAAAACAATTATACAAATCAATACTTGGCAACAATACGGAAATAATTAAATAGGATAGAATCAATAATCCAAAATCATATCCAACAAATTACATCACATGTCGAACATTTTAGAAAATCCATATTAAAAACATTTGAGTTTCCAAAAACTTAACTTTGGAGTTTGCTAAAGCCATAGAACGAAGGAGAAAACTTTTGGGAAAATAAAAAATAAGACCTCCTCCAATAATAGATATCCCAAAGTTTCAAGGATTAATTGTAAAGGATACTCTAGATTAATTCAATATTAATGTCCTTAAAAAAAGTACTAATGATTCTGATAATGAGTCTACCATAGAAATAAATAGACTCAATTGGAGACAAATCCAAAATTTTTATCATAGTAGGCTACCTCTTCAGATATTGCTTTAAAAGAATCATAACAAAAAATATTGAATAGATACTCTCCACATGCTATATATGAATGGAATATAGATGGTGTAGTTGAATGTAATATTATGTACATATCGAACCAAATAATTATGTTAATTAATGCCTACAAAACTCAGCAGTATGTTTTCGATTATGTCGTTGCTAATCTTTTAGTAGCTAATTTTATAGGACAATTAAAAGGTTGATAGGATAATTATTTAACTAATGAACAAAAAACTCAAATTTTAGAAGATTATAAAATAGATGACTATGGACAATGCATGGGTGATAAACATGGACAAGTCATCCAGACACGGTTAATACACTTATCTATTCCATCTCTCAACATTTCATAGGAGATCCTTCACATATTAGAGATAGAGACCAAGACTTCCTATTGAACATGAGATGCTAATCTTTGAGAAGGTTTAGGGGATACAAAGAACTTTTCCTCCAAAAACTTCTTGTCATGTCAAATTGTAATCAACCTTTTTGGAAAGACAAATTCTTAGTAGGACTACCTCAATAATAAAAAACCAAGTTAAAGATAAAATTAGTGAATAATACAATGGACAAATTCCTTATGACCTACTTTCTTATGGTGAAATAATTTCTTATGTTTATAGGCAAGGAACACAAATAAATAATTCTATCAAATTACAAAAACAGCCCAAGACAAAACAATCACTCATTAATGAAAATCTAGGGGATTTTTATGCCAAATATGATCCTTCTTATAATGTGTCACGCCCCGAACCCCGAGACACGTGAACAACCCGCCATGGTCATACAAATGCGACAATCCTAGGTGGTGTCGCCAACCCAATTAATTTATTATGCGCATACGGAACGTGCTATAAAACCCCTGACAAAAACTCACGAGATAGGAAAGCAGGAAATCAACACATTCATAAACAAGCGTGCTTTCATAGATAAACATCATTCCATAGATTACATATATGCCAAAAGAGTCAGCTTACAAAAAGGGATCACCACCAAAAAGAAGGAACGGTCCTAAGACTACTAGTCGGACTTGTTCTTCGATCCCACTTCGAATGAGTAGCCTCCGGAGACGATAGGTCATCCACCCTACCATCGAGGGTCATCTACTCCTTCTCCTAGGATGGCTTCCATAACAGCAGATGGAAAATCAAAACTACTAAGCGGACCAATCCTGAAACTATTGGGCCCAAAACGAAACCAAGCCCTATATCTATGAGGCACCCTAACAGCCAAGCCCTCCCCGGACCTGCACCGTGGTCCTAACCACTCATAGATCCAATGGCCATCGATCGGGATAACCGAACTTCCGCTTCGTACTATGCACAGAAGACCATAACGCTCCGTGGGTTCTTCCATCTACGGTCCCGAAATTTTGTCCCACAACGGGGTGAGACATTGTCTCAAAGCAAGTTCAACCCCCTAAACCCCTATTAGAAAGAAAATACACCCCGGGTGGCTTAGCCACCTCACAAGAAGACTTACCTCGTCTTAATTCCTTCCTGCAGGTTAGCACAATTTGTATCACACAATCTCAGGAAATAATAAGAATTTAAACAATTGGAACGCCATCACTTTCATATAAACTACAATCGCACTCAAAGCACGCATTCCAATTATTATTCACTGCCACACAAGGGCATAGCCTACTCGCAATTAAGCTATCTACTGACATTAATGCCAGGCATCGCCTCCCCCCCCTTGGAACACGGCTTCGTCACTACGTCGATGGCATTCCCGAAGGAGCATAGGTCTAGTTGGCCTAGCCTCTATCGCGACCCGAGCCTCGTCACTACGCCGACGGCGATCCAAAAGGAATACAGTCCAAGTTGGCTTAGCCACTACCGCGACCGAGTCTTTCAACCAAAGACACGACAATCAATACCGACCTCCGATACTCCGCATTTCATTCATATATTCTAATCACAATAGTAATCCTTAACATTCAATTTTTGCATCAAAACCCGACACTTGGGTTTTTATGAATAAAATCCCTATTTATCACATTAAATACTCAATTTGCCACATCCATTCATCAAATTCAAATTCTAAATACACAGCAGCAATCAGCACGAAATTCTAAGCAATTGAGGTCAAAAATAATTTTTTCGAATTTTTTTTATATTTTAATAATTTCGGAATATAATATATTATTAAAATTCCAGAATTTCGAAACATTTAATTAAATAAAAAAAAACCCTTTTATGTCCCATGAAGAGTTATTATAATATAACCACTCAATTAACTCTAATTAAACATACTCTAATTTAATCACACCCCTAATCTAATCCATAATTAAAATAAACTAATATAACCACCTAAACTTACTTAACTTAGACTAAGCACACTTATGACATCATTAACCCTCTAATCAAGATTTAGTGAGTTAAACTCACCGGATTAGTGAGCCGAGCGGACCAAAACGACGAGGGCGTCGAGGGAATCGACTTTTCCAAAGGTGAACCTAAACTTCGGGGTCAGGAAGCCGGCCAAAACGGGCCTTAACCAAGCTGAAATACCCACAAAAACCAGCTGCTGATTTGGGGCTGAGAAGGGTGGTTTCGGGGCTAGATCGAGCGGAGGAACGGCGGAGACGGCGATGGTAGCTCGGGCGGTGGCAGGCGTGGCTCCGATGACGTGTGCCGCGTCGAGGCCGAGCAGCCGATCAAGGTGGCGGACGACGGCTGCTGGCGTGCGGACGAGGGCGAAGACAGGGCGGCTCATGCACGGAACGACGTGCATGCGGACGGCGACGACCACGACGGCGACGGCGAAGGGGCGGACGGCGAAGGGGCGTTGCGCGGGGAGGGGGGCGTCGACGAGCGCCCGCTCTTCTCTCCTCTCTCTCTTCCCAAGCTTGAAGATGATGTTGATAGGTGTCTTTCTAAGAAGCAATCTCCACCATCCACTTGTCAATTTCTTCTTCAATTTGGCCAACCACCATGACATCACCTGATGTCATCTTCCACTAACTAAAACTCCCATAACTTCATTCCAATGGGTGCAATTTCTTTCTCCGCCGTGGCATGAAATTTTGTACAACAATTCCTTCAATTCCAATCAATTCCAATCAATTCCAATCAATTCTCTTCCAATTGAGCCTAATTAAAATCCATAAATTAATCCAATGTTCCTAATAAGGTTTGTGACATAACCAGACTTCCAATTTTTGAATTCACTTTGAATTTCACGGTTAATTTCACTCTGGCACGATATTAGCGCATGCTAACCTACCGGGTAGCTTTTAGAAATTTTCGTGCATTTGACTTGTGGTTGATCAAACCAAGCCACAATGTACATCTTTGACACATTGGCGACTCTCAGTTGTCGTGGTAATCTCAAGGTTTCAGTTACGGACACAGGGGACCCAATCGACAGAAAAGCCGACCCAGTGCCAACCGATAAGAATAGTGCAATCTAGTGGAATCACCCACACTTGATCACATTCTTATATCGAGTCGACCTATCTCCGGTCTCTAATCGATTTTTAACTGTGCCATAATGACCCTTGCAGATTAGCTCGGTCGAAAGGTCGTTTCCTGGTCAAATTCTCGAGTCTGATGCATTATAATCTCTTACCGGCTTCACCCGATAAACTAGTTACACATGAGTGACCGACTCAAGGAAAAGAACAATATGTGCAAAGATGAAATGCCCATCTTAATTTACTGAAAATAGAATTGGAAAAATCAGGATGTCACAACTCTTCCCCTTTTATAAAAATTTCGTCCTCGAAATTTAAACCATTACAACACTTTAAGTAAAAAGGTGAGGGTACAATTGTCTCATCGAATCTTCGGTTTCCCAAGTTGCTCCTTCAGTGCCGTGGTGTTGCCGTGACCACTTTGACCAACGGGATGGTCTTGGTGCGCGAACCCGCTCCTTGCGATCCACTATCCGAACCGGCTTTCAACATATGACACCCCACATCCACATCTATTTCTTCGAAATTTAGAACGTGTGTCGGATCCGGCTCATACTTCCTCAACATCGTCACGTGAAAGACGTCATGCACTTGTGCCAACCTCGGTGGTAGTGCAAGACGATACGCTAGAGTCCCTATTCTTTCCAAAATCTCAAAGAGGCCTACGTACCTCGGACTTAGTTTCCCCTTTCTGCCAAAGCGAGAAATACCTCTCATCGGTGACACTCTCAGGAATACGTGATCACCAACCTGGAACTCCAATGGCCTTCGACGCTTATCTCGCATAACTCTTCCGACGGCTCGAGCGCCTTTAACTGCTTTCGATAACCGCAACCGCTCCACCGACCGCCGAACCAACTCCGTCTCGTGATCTTTCTTTCTCCGACTTCGTCCCAACACATTGGCGTTCTGCACGCTCTGCCATACAATGCTTCAAAAGGAGCCATATGAATACTCGCGGTAACCGTTGTTGTAGGCAAACTCGACCGATGAAGTCGTTCCTCTCGCCTTCCTTTGAAGTCCAAAACACAAGCCCGCAACATGTCTTCGAGGGTTTGAATAGTCCTCTCGCACCGCCATCCGTCCGAGGATGATAGGCCATACCGTACGCAACTTGGTACCTAAGGCACTCGCAAGCTCTTCCAAAAGGCGGCGGTGAACCTCGGGTCTCGTCTCGAAGTAATCGTAACCGGCACTCCATGCATACGAACTATCTGGCGCACATACAGATCTGCATGTCTATCCAAACTCAAGTCCTTTCGCACTGTAATGAAGTGAGCCGACTTTGTTAGTCTGTCGACCACTACCCAAATCGAATCATTCCCTCTCTGACTCCTCGGTAAACCCATCACAAAGTCCATCGTGATGTGCTCCCATTTCTACTCGGGTATCCTGAGGGGTTGCGGAAGTCCTCCCGGCTTACAATGCTGAGCCTTGACTCCGTGACATGTCAAACACTTGGCAACATGCTTGGCGATGTCCGCCTTCATACCCGACCACCAACAAGTTGGCCTTTGACGCAGATTCGATACATCTTGGTGCTACCGGATGAATGTTGTAATTGCTACGATGCGCTCGATAAGATCTCCTCTCGAGCTCCACATCGTCGTGTACAACCAATCGTCCTCTAACCTCAATGTTCCATCTTCGAAGTCTCGAAAGTCAGCTTTCCTTTTCTCTCGTATCCTCTTGCGGATTTTCTCGAACATCCGGATCTCTCGTCGAAGAGTCCTGATTCTGACCTGCACTCTCGTCTCAATTATGAGGGTGGCCATAAGATTTGAAAGGTGGCCTACCTCAAATTTGAAGCCCGAATCTCGTGCTCTCTCAAGTAGACTCCACGCCTTGAGTACCAACTGTGCAACTGAAGACTTCTTACTCAGTGCATCGGCGGCCTTGTTCGCCTTTCCAGGGTGATACAAAATCTCACGGTCATAGTCCTTCAGGAGTTCCATCCATCGGCGCTGTCTCATATTCAACTCCTTCTGAGAGAACAGGTACTTGAGACTCTGATGGTCAGTGAAGATCTGTAATCTTTCTCCACACATATAATGCCTCCAAATTTTCAAGGCAAAGATGATCGCTGCGAGTTCCAAGTCATGCGTCGGATAATTCAACTCTTGAGTTCTTAACTGACGGACGCATATGCAACAACCCTACCATGCCGCATTAACACGCAACC
This sequence comes from Eucalyptus curtisii, assembly GCA_017140595.1. Lineage (NCBI taxonomy): Eukaryota > Viridiplantae > Streptophyta > Magnoliopsida > Myrtales > Myrtaceae > Eucalyptus > Eucalyptus curtisii. The sequence continues at coordinate 9,024,062 of CM029498.1, forward strand.
CGCCCCTTAAACGACACATCACCGTAGATCTCAAAACCTCCCGGACCGATGGAATAGTTAACACAAAGGTGCAGTAGTTAGCTTCTGCTTAAGCTCTTGGAAACTACTCTCGCACTTATCTGACCACACAAACTTTTCTTCCTTCTTCAGAAGTCTTGTCAACGGCGATGCTAACACTAAAAACCCCTCTACAAACCGTCTGTAATACCCTGCTAAACCCAGAAAACTCCTTATCTCTGTCACTGTAGTCGGTCTCGGCCGCTTAGTTACCGCTTCAATCTTGGTCAAGGTCCACCGAGATTCCTTCCCCGATATGACGTGACCTAGGAAAGCCACACGAGTTAGCCAAAACTCGCACTTACTAAACTTGGCGTACAGCTTATGATCTCTCAAAGTCTGAAGTACTACCCTCAAGTGCCTTTCATGATCCTCAGTACTCTTCGAGTATATTAGGATGTCGTCGATAAAAATAATTACAAACCAATCCAAGTACTCCCTGAACACACGGTTCATCAGATCCATGAAAGCAGCTGAGGCGTTCGTCAACCCAAACGGCATCACAGTGAACTCATAGTGGCCGTATCGAGTGCGAAATGCCGACTTCGGTATGTCTTCCTTCCTGATCCTTAACTGATGATACCCTGTCCTCAAGTCGATCTTAGAAAATATCGACGCTCCTTGAAGCTGATCAAACAAATCATCGATCCTCGGCAACGGATACTTGTTCTTGACTGTCACCTGATTGAGTTGTTGATAATCGATGCACAGGCGCAATGAACCATCCTTCTTCTTGACGAACAGAACTGGTGCTCCCCACGGTGATACACTAGGACGAATAAATCTCTTATCCAACAACTCCTGCATCTGCACCTTCAGCTCTTTAAGTTCTGACAAGGCCATCCGGTAAGGAGCTTTAGAGATTGGCTCGGTCCCAAGGGCTAATTCAATCACAAACTCTATCTCTCTTTCTAGCGGCAAACCTAGTAACTTTTTCGGGAATACGCCTGGAAACTCTTGCACCACTGCGATGTCTTCTATCTTCAATTCCTCCACTGTCGTATCCACGACAGTCGCCAGGTAACCTTGGCAACCCTCGTCTAGCAAACGAGTTGCCTCGAGCAATGAGATTAAGGAAATCGAGGGTCCTCCTCGACTCCCAATAAATTCGAAGCTCTCACCCCCTAACGGGTTAAACTGAATCGCCTCGTGATAACAGTCCAACTTAGCTCGTTGCTTGGTGAGCCAGTCCGTGCCAATTATCACATCAAAATCATACATGGCCAGGACTATCAAGTCTATCCTCCCCTCTCGCTCACCAATCACTAACTTGCAACCAAGACAGCCACCGAAGCTAACACTTTATCTTTCAACGGCGTAGATATACTAATCACCGACTCCAACAACTCGAATTAATTCTACCAACTTAACATATCTTTTAGCTATAAACGAATGGGTAGCTCCGGATCAAATAAAGCATAAGCGTGTTGGTCGTTCAAAGAAGACCATACCGTGATCACATCGAGCGCATCCTCCGCCCGTCCTTCCGGTGATAGCATACGTCCTTCCCCGAGCCGGAGGTCGGGTCAACCCACCCCCGCAAAGATCATTTGCGGCGCGATTCCTTTGTTCGACCCAACGGTGGTGGCAACCGCAACTCATGCTGTCCCATCTGTTTCCTGGGACAATACCTCGCGATGTGACCCTGCTGGCCACACTCATAACAGGCACCCGTCCTAGGAGGGCATGGGGCTGTACCATGTCGTCTTCCACATAGACGACACACACCATTCCATCTCGGCGGCGGCTTTCCTATCCCACCCCGCTGTTGGGTGGAACAGATACCTTCCTCCGCACATCGACCTCTTCCCAAACCGATCACCTTCCCTGTTCGAGCTAAACCGCGACCCATATGTGGCGGCTCTCTCATTCTGGTTCTTCTCAATCAGCTGGGCTCGCCTGTAAATGACATTGTACTCCCTTAGATCTAGTGGCACCACCAAGCTCTTCACCTCCCGTCGAGCCCATCTCTAAACCTTTGAGCTCGGGCCGATGGTCTCGAACTAAATCGTGGGGGGCATACGTGATAGTTCAAATAACTTCGCTTCATACCGATCGATCGTCATCGTACCTTGGCGAAGGCGCCGAAACCCCGCCATCTTCACGTCTCTAGCACACTCGAAAAGTACTTCTCATTAAAGACCTCGAGAAAGGCATTCCACTCTGGAACTACGCCTCTAGGGAACGCTATCCCTTTAGTAGTCTTCCACCAAGTGCCCGCAATCCCTTTCAACTGATAGGGCTCGCGTAACAACCTTCTCTCGCCTCGGTGCACATCAACGGATCAAAGGCATTCTCTAACTCCCGAACCCACAAGGTCTTGCGGCTTCGGATCTCCCGCTCCCGTGAACGTCGGCGGATTCAACTTCAGGAACTGCTCCACCGCTTATGCATAGGCCTCCCAGCCGGCCATGTTCCTAGGTGGAACTTCACCATGTGCTTCCTCGGTTCATCAACCGGTGTGGCGGCAAGGGCGGCGGCAGAATCAGCAGCCAATAAACAGTTGACGGCATTGGTAGCGGGCGGCCGAAGCGGCCGCTTGCCGATCCATTCGTCACCCATCGCTCAAGCATCCTCATAATCCCGCAAACCTTGGATCCTCGGGGGCTTCTACCCCAAAGATCGACGGAGGCGATGCTGCACCACTCGCGCTGGCCTCAGTCGGCGCTCTCTCAAGGGCACCATGGGCACCGGTTCTTAACGGTGGCCCACCCCGAAACACGGGGCCTGCTGCTCTCAACCTAGCAGCTCTCGGCACTCGGTCACTCATGCTACAAGCTCAATATAGATACCTGTTTGCAAATTCCAATACCACATTAGAACCTGAGTGACCTCACCAACAAGTTAACAAGCAGCTATCAATCACATGCATCAGTATATTAAAAGCCTTTTCTACCAACTATCCCATGACTCTCTCGCTCTTTATCACTCCATACACAGACCATGCTCTGATACCACTTAAACGGGGATGTCACGCCTCGAACCCCGAGACACGTGAACAACCCGCCATGGTCATACAAATGTGACATTCCCAGGTGGTGTCGCCGACCTAATTAATTTATTATGCGCATACGGAACGTGCTATAAAACCCTTGACAAAAACTCACGAGATGGGAAAGCAGGAAATCAACACATTCATAAACAAGCGTGCTTTCATAGATAAACATCATTCCATAGATTACATATATGCCAAAAGAGTCAGCTTACAAAAAGGGATCAGTCCACCAAAAAAAAAGGAACGGTCCTAAGACTACTAGTCGGACTCGCTCTTCGATCCCACTTCAGAATGAGCAGCCTCCGGAGATGATGGGTCCTCCAACCTACCATCAGGAGGGTCATCTACTCCTTCTCCTAGGATGGCTTCCATAACAGCAGATGGAAAATCAAAACTACTAAGCGGACCAATCCCGAAACCATTGGGCCCAAAACGAAACTAAGCCCTATATCTATAAGGCACCCTAACAAAGCCAAGCCCTCCCGGACCCGCACCGTGGTCCTAACCAGCTCATAGATCCAATGGCCATCGGGATCGGGACAACCGAACTTCGCCGTACTATGCACGGGAAGACCATAACGCTCCAATGGTTCTGCCATCTACGGTCCTGAAATTTTGGTCCACAACGGGGTGAGACATTGTCTCAAAGCAAGTTCAACCCCTAAACCCCTATTAGAAAGAAAATACACCCCGGGTGGCCTAGCCACCTCACACGAAGACTTACCTCGTCTTAATTCCTTCCTGCAGGTTAGCACAATTTGTATCACACAATCTCAGGAAATAATAAGAATTTAAACAATTGGAACGCCATCACTTTCATATAAACCACAATCGCACTTAGCATGCATTCCAATTATTATTCACCGCCACACAAGGGCATAGCCTACTTGCAATTCAGCTATCTACTGACATTAATGCCAAGCATCGCCTCCCCCCCTTGGAGCACGGCTTCCTCACTACGTCGACGGCATTCCCGAAGGAGCATAGGTCCAGTTGGCCTAGCCTCTACTGCGACCCAAACCTCGTCACTACGCTGATGGCAATCCAAAAGGAATACAGGTCCAATTGGCTTAGCCACTACTGCGACCGAGTCTTTCAACCAGCACACGATAATCAATACTGACCTCCGGACACTCCGCATTTCATTCATATACTCCAATCACAATAGTAATCCTTAACATTCAATTTTTGCATCAAAACCCGACACTTGAATTTTTATGAATAAAATCCCTATTTATCACATTAAATACTCAATTTGTCACATCCATTCATCAAATTCAAATTCTAAATGCACAAAGCAGCGATCAACACGAAATTCTAAGCAATTGAGGTCAAAAATAATTTTTTCGAATTTTCTTTATATATTTTAATAATTTCGGAATATAATATATTATTAAAATTCTAGGATTTCGTAACATTTAATTAAATAAAAAACAAACCCTTTTATGTCCCATGAAGAGTTATTATAATATAACCACTCAATTAACTCTAATTAAACATACTCTAATTTAATCACACCCCTAATCTAATCCACAATTAAAATAAACTAATCTAACCACCTAAACTTACTTAACTTAGACTAAGCACACTTAGGGAATCATTAACTCTCTAATCAAGATTTAGTGAGTTAAACTCACCGGATTAGCGAGCCGAGCAGATTAAAACGACGAGGGCGTCGAGGGGATCGACTTTCCAAAGGTGAACCTAAACTGGGGTCGGGAAGCTGGCCAAAACGGGCCTTAACCAAGCTGAAATACCCACAAAACCAGCTGCTGATTTGGGACCGAGAAGGGTGGTTCCGGGGCTAGATTGGGTGGAGGAACGGCGGAGACGGCGACGGTAGCTCGAGCGATGGTTGGCGTGGCTTCGGTGATCCTTCGGCGACGTGCACCGGGGTCGAGCAGCGGCTGGGGGGGGCGGGGCGGACAACGGCTGCTGGCATGCGGACGAGGGTGGATATGAGGCGGCTCATGCGAGGAACGACGCGCACGCGGACGGCGACGACCACGACGGCGACGGCGAAGGGGCGGACGGCGAAGGGGCGTCGCGCGGGGAGGGGGCGTCGGACGGGCAGCTTCAGCTCTTCTCTCTCTCTCTCTCTCTCTCTTCCCAAGCTTGAAGATGATGTTGATAGGTGCCTTTCTAAGAAGCAATCTCCACCCTCCACTTGTCAATTTCTTATTCAATTTGGCCAACCACCATGACATCACCTGATGTCATCTTCCACTAACTAAAACTCCCACAACTTCATTCCAATGGGTGCAATTTCTTTCTCCACCGTGGCATGAAATTTTGTACAACAATTCCTTCAATTCCAATCAATTCTCTTCCAGTTGAGCCCAATTAAAATTCATAAATTAATCCAATGTTCCTAATAAGGTTTGTGACATAACCAGACTTCCAATTTCTGAATTCACTTTGAATTTCACGATTAATTTCACTTTGGCATGATATTAGCGCGCGTTAACCTACCGGGTAGCTTTTAGAAATTTTTGTGCATTTGATCTGTGGTTGATCAAACCAAGCCACAATGTACATCTTTGACACATTGGCGACTCTCGGTTGTGGTGGTAATGTCAATGTTTCAGTTACGGACATAGGGGACCCAATCGACGAAAAGCCGATCCAAAGGCCGACCGACAAGAATAGTGCAATCTGGTGGAATCACCCACACTTGATCATATGCTTCTATCGAGTCGACCTATCTCCAGTCTCTAGTCGATTTTTAACTGTGCCATAATGACCCCTACAGATTAGCTCGGTCAAAAGGTCGTTTCCTGGTCAAATTCTCGAGTCTGATGCATTATAATCTCTTACCGGCTTCACCCGATAAACTAGTTTTCACATGAGTGGCCAACTCAAGGAAAAAAACAATATGGGCAAAGATGAAATGCTCATCTTAATTTACTGAAAATAGAATTGGAAAAATCGGGATGTCACATAATGAAATGTCAAAACCAAAATGTAAAGGAACCTACCTTCTCAAGACAAAAAGACAAAAAAAAAAACCACAATAAACCATATTCTAATTAATCTAGACAAAAATACCAAAAAAATCACATATTGATAAGTTGGGAAAAAATTCAACAAGGATATCAAATATTACTCATGTGGGAAAAAGGCATATCTCAAAATATTGTAGAGGTAGTAAAAAATTAAATGAACTCTCCATAGATGACAATATTCTATGCCAATTAAATGATATCATGGCTGTAACAGATGATGACACTTCTTTAGACGAATTTCTTGAAGAAGGTCTTCCAAAAAATGAAATAGAAACCTCTTCAAAATCAGAATTCGCAGAACTCTCTCTTAATAAGCCAATCCTTGAAATAAATATGAAGGCGCTATCAGACGGGCTTCCCCCGTCTGAGTTGAAAGACACGAGACATACATAAAAGTCGTTAACAAAAGAAGAATAATTTCTTCTTCTTCTTAGCATTGCTGATAAGATAACTGACCTAGATGCTAATCAAGAATATTTAGAGAGACTTCAATCTTTGATGAATATTAGTTCTAAACCCAATATGTCCTATAACCTTAAAGATATCTTCAATAGAAATAAGAAAACCTAATCAAAACCTATTAACATTAGTGATCTTCAAAACTAAATAAAACAACAAAAATTAGAAATACTGGTCGTAAAAGCCACTCAAATAGAAATGCAAAATGAAATTTTAAATATCAAAAGTCTTATCACAAAAGTAAAAGAAAAGGAAGAACAACGTGATAACTCAAGTACTTCTTATTCAAATTTCTTAATGTTACTAACAAAAATAACTTCTCGAAAATGGATGATAAATATAACAAGAAAAATCAATAATGAATTCATCATTGGAACAACAACACTTTTTGATAGAGAGCAAATCTATATTGTATCAAAGAATGTCTTGTACCAATTAGATACTTTGACAAAACATCAAAATCCTTGAAATCAGCTTCAAGAGACAAACTAAATATCAAATACAAAATACCAGAAGCCTTAATAATAAAAAAACCAAATGTCTTATAAAACCTCTTTTCTTTTAGTCAAAAACACGAGACAAGAAGTAATCCTAGCAACACCTTTCATACAATTAATCCAACCTTTCACGGTATCAATCAAAGGAATTGAAACCCAAACCTTAAATAGAAAAATCACTTCTAACTTCATCACAAAACCACAAAAACGAAGTCTAAATATCTTACAAGAGCATTCTATTCTAGAAATAAATTGTCTCATAAAAGATTAAGAAAACCAACTTGAATATTTAAAAGAAGACCTTGAATCTAAAAGAATAGAAGAAAACCTTTATAAAACCAAATGTCAAAAACAAAATAGTTTCTTTACAAAAACACAGAGGAAACCATATGCTCCGCCTTACCTAATGCCTTTTGGGAAAGAAAAAAAAAAACATAATGTTGAATTACCATATGAACAAGATTTCTTAGAAATAGAATAGCCACAAAAGCTTGTCCTACTCAAATGAATCAAGAAGTCTTAAAATTCTGCCAGGCAAAAATCCAAGATCTTTTAGATAAGAAACTCATTAGAAAAAGCTAGTTACCATGAAGTTGTTCCACTTTCTATATAGATAAAAATGTTGAATTAGAAAGAGGAGTACGTAGGTTAGTCATTAATTACAAACCTTTAAATATGGCTCTCAAATGGAAAAGATATCCAATACCCAACAAGAAATATTTATTAAATAATTTATGTAGGTCAAAGATATTTTCAAAATTTGATATGAAATTAGGATTTTGGCAATTACAAATTAGTGAATAAGATAAATACAAAATAGCTTTCATGGTACCTTTTAGCCAATATGAATGGAATGTTATGCCTTTTAGTCTTAAAAATGACCCTTCAAAATTTCAAAGAATTATGAATGAAATCTTCAATTCTTATTCTGAATACATCATAGTATATATAGACGACGTTATGATATTTTCTGCAAATATTAAACAATACTTTATATATATATATATATCTACTTTTATTAAAATAGTTAAATAAAATAGCCTAGTAGTATCTCCTACAAAGATATAACTCTTCCATTCCAAAATCAAATTTCTAGGTCATCATATCTATTTAGGTACCATTATCCCCATAGAAAAATTAATCTCTTTTATCGATAAATTTCCAAATGAGATTAAAGACAAAACTCAGTTACAAAATTTTTTAGGAAGCCTCAATTATATTCTAGATTTTTTCTCCAATATTAACATCCTTTGTAAATTTTTACATCAAAGACTACCAAAGGATTCCCCACCATGGACATCCGTCCATACAAATATTACTAAACAAATAAAAATCCATGTCAAAGAAATACCATGCCTACATCTAGCAGACCCATCTGCTTTCAAAATAATTGAGACAAATGCTTTAGAAATAGGATATGACGGTATTCTTAAACAGGTAAAAAATGGCAAGGAAAAAGTTGTTCAATTTGTTAAGCATTGGAACCAAACTCAACAAAATTATTCTACATTCAAAAAGGAGTTATTAGCTATAGTTTTATTTATTTCAAAATTTCATGGCGATTTATTAACTCAAAAATTCCTTTTGATAATTGATTGTAAATCAGCCAAAGAAGTTTTACAAAATGACGTTTTAAACATTGCATCAAAACAAATTTTTGCCGATGGCAAGCCCCACTATCAATATTTGATTTTGATATTGAATTTATAAATGGTTCTTTGAACTCATTACCAGAATTTTTCACAAGAGAATTTTTACAGGGATGCCAACAAAAACCAAAAAAGAAAGACAAATGGAAAGCCCCTACCAAAACATCCTTGACACTAATCAAGTCATGGCTTGACATAATAGGAAATAAATCCATACCAAATACCACTTCTCATAAGGAAGGACCTTCACTTGCTCTAGCATAATTGGCCACCATACTATTTAAGAAAACACTATGATTACTTGCTCATTCACTACAAAAAACAATAAAAAAAGAGCCATCTAATTCCATCCAGGTAAGCAACAATTCTTCACCACTTGCGGCCCAAAGGCAAGCAGAATACAAAACAATTTTGAATGAGGTAGTGATTAGACCACATGCAACCCCTCAAACTTAAAAATCACAATCCTTTTCAAAAGCTCTTTTCAAAATAACAACCATAGAAGATGGATTTTTTTGACAAAGATCCAATCAAATTCGCCAAAAACATATCTCCAAAAAATTGGTTTTTCAAACCATGTAATACAAATATAACCCTTGCTTTTTATAAGCAGATACTAGTGGATACAGAATCACTAAAGTTCACCCACTTTATTGATAAAATAGATCAAGATCATATCTTATACTCTACTATTTCTATTAGTAAAATCATATACCCCACCCAATGGGGAGCTTCACCTCATACATCCAAAAAATTCCAAACCAAGCTCACCTAAAGACTTTCATACTCCTCCTCATATACATACTGGGACTACCAACAAGCTTGGCGGAATGTCTTCTTTAGGCAATATGCCAATTTTAAACATACTTGGTTAGTATTCTTCAAAGATCATTTTTCATCGGAGAATTTACCCAACTGTTTTAACTCTCGGACGGATCTCTTTGGACCTCTTGAAGCAATATTACATCCTAGTATTACACTTGGTTATAAAATATTCCATGAAAATTTTGCACCAACACAACATAATTCATGGTTCTCGTGCCTCATGCACTTCTTTATAAACTTTCGAATCTCATGGGTGATAGCATGGGAATTTGGCTTCAATAGTTCTTCTATAAATCCTATTATACCGGTTCTGGTTCGAAGATACAAAACAAAATAGTGGGATGGCTTCAAATTTCATGAATGGACCTTAGAATCCATTGTTAGAAATTGGTTTTACTGCCAAAAAACCAAATAATCCCAACACCATCCAATACGACATTTCTCCAAGAAAAATCTATAGCAAATGTAGCTCTCGTTGCCATCTAGACGAGGGAAAAATACTTCAACATCATGAGACGAATACTTTCAGAAGTAAAAGAATCACAATGTGGATCTTTCAAATCACATAATAGGCAAGAAGGTTCCTCTCAATCACAACATAGTGGAGATACTAATGAAGCCGACTGCTATGGAATTAATCTTACAGCACAATAGGACAAGATATCACATACAATAACTGTAGGAGCAGGAGCACTAGGGAAGTGGCCGACATACTGAAGTGGGATAGTCTACTGAATATCTTCACTGTATACTGTTCACTCAATAATGTTAGCCCAACACTATTCGTCACTGTAGCATCTACACTATAAATACATCATACTCAACACAAGGAAGGGCACCCCCTTTTTGAGAGCACAAGTTTTTCACCTCTCTCTCTCTCTCTCTCTCTCTGTCTCTGTCTCTCTCTCTCTATTATAAATACACCATACTCAACACAAGGAAGGGCACCTCCTTTTTGAGAGCACAAGTTTTTCACATCTCTCTCTCTCTCTCTCTCTCTCTCTCTATATTATAAATACACCATACTCAACACAAGGAAGGGCACCCCCTTTTTGAGAGCACAAGTTTTTCACATCTCTCTCTCTCTCTCTCTCTCTCTCTCTCTCTCTCTCTCTCTCTCTCCCTCCCTCCCCTTGCCATTGTAACCTTTCTCCTTCCCCTTTCAAGCCTGAATCTTTCTTACCTTGTATCACTGTTTACAAAGTAAGTTTTCTTCGCAATATATGTAGATTAGTTGTTACATAGTTACCAACTTGGATAGTAGTTGGTTAACTACTTTTGTCATCACCATCTCAATACTCCCTTGAGTGCATATTACTGCCCTTGTGAATGGTTTATTTTTTATTTTTGTAAACATTTAACTTTCTATGTGATAATTAGTTTATCAATTTGATTTCCAGTTTATTTACATATTAGCACATACCCCACTTACGTGTGGATTACTGCCTCTGTGGAAGGTCCTTTCTTATCAATTTAATTTCTAGTTTTTTTGAATATCAGCATATACCGCACTTACGTGCAGACTGCCGCCTCTGTGGATGGTCCATAATTTATATTACTAGATTTACATACTTGTTATCTTACCTCAGTCATAAGAGACTGTTTCGATTCGAAAATAATCCTTACGTGTTTTATAATTTTATGTTCACTATTTTATTTAGTTCAGCGGTACTTTTAGAAGTCAAAGATCTATCATAGGACTTTCTCATAATCTTAGATTTGGAAAATTCTCTCTATACTTTGTTTCATCTTTATATAGTACCTCCGATCCTCACTCCTCGATGGTGTATATATATAGATAAATATGTATGTGTGTGTATATTACATATAGTATGATGGCAAAGGAAAATATAAGAAAATGCTTTGATAATTGGGAAAAAATCGTAAATTACACCAATCCAGCCCAATCCAACCTAAACCTTGTCAATAGTTAACAAAGCTTATTACAAGTACATTTTTATCCTATAATTATATATCATGGGTTTCAATTTTTCTATCACTTACATGTATTAAATTTAAGCTTTTGAAATAACCCAGCATATTAGGCATATAATCTTCCAATTTTCGACATGAATGGCCCGCTTAGTACATCTAGGATTTTCAGTTTCCATAGATTAGGGTTTGTAAAGGTCCCATCTTTACCAGCCAAGAGAATCGATTAAAGTTGTGTCAAAGATGATTTAACACGCAATGAGGTCAAAATGAAACTTCTTCTGTCAATCCAACAGTGGTTTGCTTCTGAACAGAATCTCCATAAAGGCAACTTCTTGAGGGGTCAAAGAAAGGGGCCTGTGCCTGTCCTGGAGTGTAATTATTAGTTAATCATCTTCTTTGCCTCGTGTTTTTCTGAACATGTTAGATAAAGATGGGGAAATTGAAAAGTGGGGTGAGATTTATACTGGTAAAGGCTATGTTGACGCATATTTATAGTGAGGGATGCAAGTGCATTTTGATTGGTTAGGTAATTACACTTCACGTGATTTAGATTTGACATGAATCGGAGCCCTTCCCCATCAATGTCTTATTCCATAATTCTTAAGCGATCAAATAAGTGCATTTATACCACGAACGATTGTTTTATAATTTAGGGTTTCGTCCGTCTTGCGGAACTTATGTGGAGGTTAGGCATCGATCAAACATCGAGTAGTTAACCCGAAATGATCCAGAAAAATCTGTTCATTAATCAAGTAATTAGATGTAGCAATAAGCATGTTTAGCTGAGGTCCAGCATGCAAGCTCAATCCGATAGGTCTATGCTGTACTGGGCTATCTTATCAATTTGAGACTCTGCCAATTTGACTTAAAAAGGCCCACCTAATTCAGACCTTGAGTCCCACTGTAGATCGTTTCACATGATAGAAATAGGGTGAGCAAAGAAACGGCCCAAATCAGATCGAATCGATCGATTCTAGATGATTCCTAAGGGCACTGGTCTAATTTCAGATTTTGAAAAAATTGAAAAACAAATTAGAAGATCGCCATTCTTTCTTTTTTCTTCCTGGACAACCCAAAGGCTTTGCTGAAATCCGCTAGTCAGTCCAAAGACACCATAGAATCGACAAGTCCTTGATCTAAAATTACAACCGTCTTGTTGATTTGCCCGTGTTCCGACCGCAAGACTTGATAATTATCCGGTATGCGTAAAAACTGAAAACATTACATGCGTGGGATCGATCGATTGAGTTCCGAAGCGCCTCTTATACCTTGAGAGAAAGGACAAAAACTTTAACTTGACTATAGAGTACAGGAGGAACATCAAATTAAGGGGAAAAGAAAGGAAGTTTGAGACTACAATTGTAACTAAATATCCACCAGGCCTTCAGCCTTAGAGGAACCACTCCTGCTGGCGCTGCTTGGGAGGCTCCACTGGTCGGAGAACCCACTGGACGCCGGGCTGTTCCAGCACCTCACCACGGCTCTAATGCTCTCGATCAGCTCCTGCGTCTGGCCTTCCTGAGATAATATCTCGACCAATTGCTTCGGACTAATCACAAGCTTCACCTTCCAAACACCATCGTTGCTCTTGCCACTATCCCTAGCGAAGACCTCGGTGTACGACCTCTTCAACATGCCTTGGTAATCCAGCGACATCCGGTATGGCGCGACAAGTGACGTTGGGATGCTATTAGAACGGATATGGCCTGCTCTCACGACCTCATTACCTAACAACAACTTATGATCTCCCGTCTTGTTATCCTCATCATTGTAGGGGAGCAAGTAGTACGACTCTCCTACCACCAGCTCCTCGTGGGGAGGGAGCGGATTCCAGAAGAGGTCGTGCGCGCGGAAGATGCCGTGGCCTGGGAACTCATCGGCTATGGATCGGACAGCGATCGGGGTGTAGAACTCCATGACGCCGCCGTTGGGCGCCACCACCTTGACGATCTCTTGAGTAGCCTCTCCAGAGCCTCCAAAGAGGCAATTCCCCATGTCGATCACTCAGTATATAGTCAAGAGGGAGTGTATTGCAATGCAATGATGTTCTTCTTTTCTCGTTGTGTGTGAATATACTCTATGGTTTTGGAGGGAGAGGGAAAACAAAAGATGTCGTCGGTGGGGTTCTTCTTTAATAGCTTCCTTGCTCTAACCTAGCCCACATAAATTAATAATTAATCAACTAATTGATTGATTAATAAATTAATTAAATTTAGGATAGGAAAGGGGAGAGAAAATTTCAAATAGGGCCAATTTTTGTTTGAGCATATATATAGATATATTTCATGTATTAATGATAATACAAAATATTCTCCACCCACACTGTGGAAGTGGTCCAACTGTACATAGCATGATGGCGATGTTTTTATGTGGTGTGACAAGTGAATGTTGCATTCTTAAAAATAACAATAATGGGGCACTAAAGGCTTTTTTAATATAATTTGATTTAATAATGTGGGGGCCCAAAAATATGGTAAGGTCTAAAGACATTGGCTTAAAGTACTTTGTGGAGGGGTCCAGTCAAAGAAAATTGGACCGGTCAATAATTGAGAAAACATCACTTTTCTCTTTAGTTCTTTAGGCAAGCTTTGGACCCTTTTGAGAGGCTGTGGCATGGAAACTTTGGACAACTCATGATGATTCTCCAGCTTTGGATCTATCTTGTCTTTAGGTTTCGTTGCGAGGATCCATATGCAACTTATAAGAGAGGACAATGACATTGAAGAATGATGAGAATCCAAAGCCATTCTCACACTATGTTAATTTAGGTGCACAAGCGACACATTTGAAAGCTTAGATATTAATTTTAGCATAAGGTCAACTTATTATCGTCGATTCAATTTCTAGCAACCATTGAGCACCTAATCAATGAATTATTAAGCGTTTAATTTGAATGCGACAAATCTCATCTCCAAATCACGATGTCGTCCACTCCGAGTAACTTTAGGAAGCCGTGCTCCCTATCAAAGGGGCAAAGTTTTATTCATCAACACTTGCTAATAGAGCAATTTACATACGTTTATGAAAATTTAATCAAATCGAAAAGACTTTAGTAAGGCAAGGATGCATTTGCTCGTGCAGATGATGACATATATTATACATGGCATTTGATTATATTGAAAAGATGCACTAAAAGAAAAGAAACATAACGTGGTCACGCCTTGGTGTCTTATTGGCTTGACCTAATCAACAGTGGGAAACATAGTTCTCGGGATCGCCGGAGAGATGCAGCTTTGGCTTTTATCATAAGTACATTATTTTTTAAAAAATCTTAAAACTATCATGCAACAGCTAATTCAATATTAAACTTTGACCAATGTAATTCTTAACCTTTCAATAATTTGTCATTTAAACTTTTAAATTTGACCAATGTAATTCTTAACCTTTCAATAATTTGTCAATATAATTTATCCGGCCAATTTAGACGGAAAAAAAAAATGCTGACATAACGGTTCAATTAGTGCCCACTATCCCTCATTATATGACCAACATTAACGTAGACGATTTTTGTAATTTTCTTTAGATTTCTAGTTTTTTCCTATTTTTCATTTTTCTCCCTATTCTACTTTTCCTCTACCATTAGCCAGGCCTTAGTGATGGCCGATGAAGGTCGCCTATCACAGGCAAGGGCCACGATGTCCCTACTAGATCTAGGTGTGGGTGGCCAACAAGGGCAACCATCGCTAACCATCTTCGAGGCTCAATGACCGATGGAAAAAGAAGATGAATAGTATAATAAGAAAAAGAAATAAAAATAAAAAGCTCAGAAAAATTAAAAACAATTAGACACATCATCCTTGTCAGTGCCTTAATTGGTCGTATAGACTACATTGAAAAAACCATCAAAAGGTTTAGGCATACATTAGCCAACCGGTTTAGGACTTTTTGGGACATTTTTCTTAATGGAATATGTACAATCAAATATGCAAAATGCAACTGATAATCAAAAGCTTAAATTGGTAATTCGAGAATAACTGGATAAATATTCTTTTGCATCTCAACGAAGGCACTTCATCATAACAATGAAGTTGATTCGACTGGATCGTTTTGTTTCGAACAAGAATACCAAAAAGAAACAAAAAAACAAAAATCTCAAACTATGCACACTATAACATAAATACCTCAAATTTTTTGTGTCACGAAAAAACCAAAATCTATTCATGTGTGACATATATGCCATCTATTTTAATTACATTTAAATATTATATCATAGCAGACATAATTTGAAGTTTTATGTGGTATTGGTCAAAAGTGAAATTCTCACTTTCTCACTTTCACATTGCATAACTTTTGATTCGAAGGGCCGGCAATTACAATTTGCAAAGCTCATTCAGACCCCGTCGCCTACAAACATGCCATCCTCGATTTTTTTTTTTTTGGTGGTCGAAATGAAGCATTTTATTTATATTATAACTGAGCCAGCAGTCCCCACGGATGGGGCATTAGTACATAATAAGGCCCAAAGGCCTTGAGGTGGAGAAGACAGCCAATTGGGTGGAAGCGTTTTTTTCCTTTGCTTATGGTCGGCCCAATCTGCTACAGCATTGGCAGATCGTTGATAGGGACGCAGGCCCATTAGCGGTAATTGTTGCAGAAGTTCCTTGCATTCTGTCCAAGTCACACGTGCTTCCCAGTGGAACTCTTCTGTGTACTTGAAGGACTTCACGAGACTTCGACAGTCAGATTCCACCAAAACCACGCCCAGCTGCTTCTGCTTTATGTACTTCAACGCTTCAAGCAAAGCTAGGGTTTCCAGTTGAAAGATTGAAGCCGCCTGAACTGATTTGGTGAAGCCGTCCACAAGGCAGCCGGACAAGTCTCGGATGATGTAGGTGACAGCTCCTTCCGTCGACCCCTCACAGATTGACCTGTCAACATTGATCTTCAAGGTCCCTGCTGCCAGAGCTATCGAGGTTCGAGGTGTCTTGATTTCCTCTACTTTTTCTGCTTGAAGATGCATAAAGCCCCATTTTTCATAGCTATCTTGCTAAAATCGCGCCAAATCTACAACTTTGCAGGCATTCGGCTTAGTACCTCGAAAGATATAGTTGTTTCGCTCCTTCCATACCTGCCATAGGATGTTTGAGATCGTTTCCAAGGAAGGTAGGTGCGTGTCTTTCCTTATAAAGCGCGCCAGCCACGCATCAATTCGTGTAACTTCCTGTGAATTCACTTGTAGGTTGATTTTCGAGTGGCTCCATACCTGTGCGGTCCAGGGGCAAAGAAGATATATATGCTCGGCCGTTTCCATTCTTTCTCGGCAAAGTTCACATATCGGATAAGGTAATATTCGTCTTTTCCATAAATTCCCCTTGGATGGGATGGCGTTTTGACAAACATTCCAAATAAAAATCTTCACTTTAGGGCTTGTCCACATATTCCATATAGCATTCCATAATTCTCTTGGTGTTTGGTAGGAAGAAGAGGGGTATTCCATTGCAACATTAACAGTAGCTCGTTCTCTTAAAATGTTGTAGCCATTTTTTACTGTTAAAGACCCATTCTTAGTTCCTATCCATACTAGTTCATCATTTGTAATTTGACGGTTGATTGGAATTGCAAGGATCTCTTGAGTGGTATGTTCATCAAAGAGGTTGTTTAAAAGTGGTTCATTCCATTGTTCTGCTTCAAAATTCATCAGCTAAGAAACTTGTTGTGGATCATTTCTGTTTGCTGGGCCCCCAATTAGTCCTCTCTTTAGCCATTTATCTATTCTAATGTTGACATTTTGTCCATTTTCAATCGACCATCTCACTGAATCCGCTATGGCCTCCCTTCCAAACTAAACTTTGCCATCCCCATGAAGGCTTAGTTCCTTTATCAACATGCCAAAAATCTGTTTGACAAAAATAGAGCCCTTTTAATAATTTGCTCAACAATGTATCCGGATTCTTAATCAACCTCCAAGCTTGTTTACCTAGGAAGGCCTTGTTTACAGTAAGTAGGTCTATAAAACCCATTCCTCCCCTGTCTTTCCTGAATTTCGTGATTTTCCATCTCGATTAAATGAGGTGGATTCTACTTAAGTCAAAGTTGGAATCGAGTCTGAATATACTTTCAGAATATTCTCTTGTAACCCCAGTTTTTCGTGCGAGATTTGAGGAGCCGCTTTACACCGCCATAAATTGGAGATTTCTAAAAAATATATATATTTCCTTCTAATTATTGAATTAAGTTGTAAAATTAGGCAGTACTCCAATAAGCAACTTGCAACCAAAAAAGGGAGGCGATTTATCAAGTATTGATTGTCGTGCCTACTGAGGTTTTTGCCAAATTTGGATGGACCACATCTCAATTTTCCTGATCCTGCTGCAGAGAAAATCGCTGTACAGTACAAGTACTTTTGCATTTGCTTCTCGTCTTGCCTACTTCCACTACATAGTGGCGCAACATAATTTCCATGTGACTGGGCCGCATACATATTCTCCTTTCGGGAAACTAATAATAATAATTAAAAGTATAATTATTTTGTGAAAAATAAATAATTTAATTTTTTTTTCTAAAGATGACCGCTTCAACCTAGCAACCCTAACCCCACTTTCATGACATGCTGTTAACTAAGGAATTTCTATAATACTGTTAATGGTATCACCAAGTCTATTTTTTGCCATTGGACTATAAAAATGACAAGTGTGATGTGGATTAAAAAACGATCTTTTCGTCATTTGAAAGAAAGAAAGAAAACCACTTTTTTCCTCAATTGAACGGGAGAAATCATACTGGCAATTCACAGTTCCATTTCTGGTAAATTTCCATCTCCCTAATAGATGAACCATATCCGTCACAGCCATTGATGGAACGAACGTTTCTTGATGAATTCTCGAACTGATGGGCACGACTTCGCTCTTTTTTCTCTCAATGCATTCGACTTGATGACGTTTCGAACACTCTAGACATCAACATTTCATCTCCATTTCATTCTCCAAAGCTTCAAACGAAACACAAAAGTAGACATTAACTTTCCAAAACAGAAGATCAAGTGTTCGATGCGTGCAAAAGATTGTGAACAAAGCAATTGACGAAATAAAAAAAGAGCCACTTTATCGAATTGTAGACCTATGAAGATATGCGTGAGCATGGCTAAGATGAGAATTCCGAGCACATTTTCCACATAGGGACATAACGAATGATATGACTAAGTCGATGCATATTTTATTTTATTGGGGGGTAATATTGATATAACTCTAATATATTTTATATTTCGATATCATATAAGATAACCCAAGACCTCTTCCATTACATTTAAAGAAAATGTTAATACCACAAAAAACGTCCAAATTGATAAACTTATGACAAATTTACTCTAAACTAATGTTTTGATCATAAAAAAACCTCAAACCGGTACATCTGTGACAAATTTATCCCAGACTAATTATTTGACAGTCAAAAATCCCAAATTTATACATTTTTGACAAATTTACCTACCGTAAGTTTATGTTAAATTGGACTAATATCACAAAAAATCACAAATTAGTACATCTGTAATAAACGGAGGGTAAATTTCAAACCGGTACACTAGTAAATTACCACGTGTTATCCAACTTAGCCATTTGACAGTAAAATTTAATGGAAACTAATGAAGGTTAAATTTATCACAGGTGTATAATTTAAAGTTATAGATAGTCTTTTTAAGTCCATACTCACAGATCGAGAGCCATTCGTTGACATCCTTCTTGTTCTCTCATGTAGTACTCCGATCCTAACTCCTTTATGGTATCAGAGCCAGTGAGAAGATATAGATAGTCTTTTTAAGTTCATACTCACAGATCGAGAGCAATTTGTTGGCATCCTTCTTGTTCTCTGGTGTATAATTTAAAGCTTTTGATAGTCAAAAAAAGTAGCTTGGCTGTCAAAGGCGTACCGATTTGAGATTTTTCGTAGTATTAACCCTTAAATAAGTAAGCTCAAAAAGGCAGGGGACATCCAAAGCCGTGCTCATGCGTGTATCGGCATACGACGTGGTTTGAAGCACCGAATTTTAAGGTAACTAAGGTCGCGAAGAGTTCATGTCAACCGTAAAAATTGGGTCGTTTTCATCAAAGTCTGGTTTCTCCTCTTCATGTAGAGAGAGAGAGAGAGAGAGAGAGAGAGAGAGAGAGAGAGATCAACCTTCGATGAAAGATTGGTGAAAGTAACCTTAAATACAAAGACAAGGACATCATCCCATAATACGCGAGGACCCATGAACTAGGATTGCCAAAGGGGGAGGATTTAAGAAGACGTTTAGCAACCTCAACCAACCTCTATTTGGATCGTTTGCCCTTAAAGAAGGTATCTACCGGCCTCGTCAACCCGTCCAAATCCTCTGCCAATTTCCATCCTCATCTCATGTCATCCTCCTACCTTTCTGAATCGGACAACATGCAAAGATCTCCACGAAACCCTTGACGCATTATCTGCCAAAAAAAAGACTATAAAAATTGCAGAATCTTTCCTTGTTGATCGCGAGAGCTTCAGTTACCAATTTACTGACTGGTTCAGTGTCAACGATTCCGTGTTGCATTTTACCAATTCAGCTCTAAACATTTACTATAAATATCAAGTCAATTCTAAATTTTTCAATTGTGCCAACCTAGTCCTAAGTCTTTATGTGAAATTCCAATAAAATATTTTTGGTGATTTCTACCGAAAATACCGAAAATAGTTGAACCGACGATTCAAGTAGGATGTCATTTTAAATAAAGCTGACCACATCGACGTGTCACGTAAGCCCTACCTAGCGGCGATTGCCCCCCTATGGACTACGCCCTAAGGACTACAGCTGAGTCTCACCGGAGGTTTAGAATCGCACTAGCAGAATTGAAAAGTTTACAACTAAACTGGTATTTATTCATAACTAATTCGATAGGGTACAGGGTGTGTGGCGACGCAGATAAATATGACCTAATTAGGGAAAAGATCTAGCAACATTTGATGCGACGGTAAAGGATAAGAGCCAGCCAACAAGTTGTTGACATAGGACATTGAATTTTTTTCTGTCAACTTCTAACCGTGCAAGATCAGCTGGGCGTCACGAATACTTCGGGCATATAGATCTTCCTCTTTTTTTTTAATCCCCCTCTTTAGCCTTGGCTATATATACGACGGTCGCCTCTCGGTGCAATTTCACGCAGGAAAATCCTTGTCAGGGTTATACCGCTTTCTTTTCTGAGGATCAAGATTTTGCAGAAGCAGCAGCAGCAGACGAGGGAGAAGGAAGACAGCAACATGGGGAACAACACAGCCGGGGAGGTCATCACCTGCAAAGGTAAGAGACATCTTACCCTCGATTCTCGGGTTGACAGAGCCAGTTTCGACCCGGTTTTCGAATGGACTGAAGTGATCGTCCAGGACGGATTTCGTAGTTGTCTGCGCGTTTCTAGATAGCGTCGCATACCATCTCTCTGTCGCGGCTAGGGTTTCATCGATGATGATCGGATGGTTTGGTTTCTGTTTTTGTATCTGGTGGCAGCTGCCGTGGCGTGGGGACCAGGACAGCCGCTGGTGATGGAGGAGATCCTGGTGGATCCGCCACAGAAGATGGAGGTCCGGATTAAGGTCCTCTTCACTTCGATATGCCACACGGATCTCAGCGCTTGGAAAGGCGAGGTGATCAAATAACGAGTCGGGTCTTTGGTATCTCTGCCATTATTTCTTGCCATATCAAGCACTGACATTCCCTCTACTCCCCTTGCAGAACGAATCTCAAAGGGCGTATCCCCGGATCTTCGGCCACGAGGCGTCCGGGTACCGAACTCGAACTCGGGCACACGACCGTCCTCTTTAAAAATCTCGGTATGGAGTGATTTTTCGACTG
Source organism: Eucalyptus curtisii (assembly GCA_017140595.1). Lineage (NCBI taxonomy): Eukaryota > Viridiplantae > Streptophyta > Magnoliopsida > Myrtales > Myrtaceae > Eucalyptus > Eucalyptus curtisii. The sequence continues at coordinate 9,045,280 of CM029498.1, forward strand.
AAGTTTCGGATGAACGTCGATTGGCAGGATCGTGGAGAGCGTTGGGGAGGGGGTGACGGACCTGAAGGAAAGGGACCACGTGGTCCCCATCTTCAACGGGGAGTGCGGCGAGTGCGAGTACTGCAGGTGCGAGAGGACCAACATGTGCCGGGACTACGGGGTGAACCCGATGAAGAAGGCGATGGTCGCCGACGGCGGGTGCAGGTTCCGGACTAAGGAGACGGGGGAGCCCATCTTCCACTTCCTCAACACCTCCACCTTCAGTGAGTTCACGGTGGTCGAGTCCGCCTGCGTCGTCAAGGTCGACCCTGGCTTCCCTCTGGAGAAGATGGCCATGCTCAGCTGCGGCGTCTCCACTGGTCTCTCTCTCTCTCCCCTCTCTTTCTCTCTCGAGTTTTGAACAGTTGATGCGAAGTGCGTTCTCGTTTTGGAAGAGAATCTCTATGCAGAAATCGCAAGGAATGTCTTTTTCCTAGTTTGGATACATACGAAGAATATTATCCGGAAAACCATAACATAGTCATCCTTTTGGACATGAAGTTGTCGGAGCGGCATGGAACACGGCTGACGTGAAGGCCGGTTCGACCGTTGCCATCTTCGGCTTGGGCTCCGTGGGTCTCGCGGTACGTATACATCCCACCTCCCCCGATCCCTATCCAATCTGAGCTCTCAATTTCGTCACCGTATTGATTCCGTCGACTTTTATGTACGTCCGAAAGGAGCGTGCCCGTTTCACGAGTTGCAATGCAGAGCGTAATCGTTACTTGCTCGAACGCCCCTCCGCCCGCATGAACGACTCATTTAAAACAAGCGACAGCGACCTTGTCTAGGGCGGGAAAAGATCCCGTCCATGCGGATGTGAATTTTTTTATTTTTTATTTTTTTACTTTGACCAAATTTAAATCGAGAAGTCAATATTTATATGCTTCTGTCAACCTCGAGAAAGCATGGCTAAATTGAAAAAAAAAATGATAAGTAAAAAAATCAAGTGGCCAGTTTTATTAGGAAGAGGAGTCAACGTCTTCGCCGGAGGAGAAGTTAAACATCAATCTCAGTGAGAAGTGTCACCTCGACACTTCCTTCGATCGTGCGCAGGTTGCGGCCGGAGCACGTGCGAGAGGCGCATCGAAGATTATAGGCGTTGACATCAACCCTGCTAAATTCGTCAAAGGTAATTAATTAATTAATTGATTAATTGGTTTTATAAAATTGTCTTAGGTCATCAAAAAATAAGAAATTATTTCGATATTTTTATTTATGATGTCATAATGCTGATTCATCATTTGAAGCCCAAGAGCTAGGAATCACTGACTGCATCAACCCCAGAGGCCTGAGACGGCATCGCATGAGGTATGGCTATGATGCATGTGCTTCGAAAAGAAACCCACTAAAAATTTAAAAAATGAAAATGAAAATAAGGTAGATCCGACGGACGGGAGGGCGTGAGTGGTATTTTTGACTGTTGGAAATCGACGGCGGTTCTTCTGCCGCAGGAGATCAAGAGGTTGACCGGAGGCGGTGGCGTTGACTACAGCTTCGAGTGCACCGGGAACTCGGCCGTCCTGCGCGAGGCCTTCCTCTCCACCCATCTCGTACGTCATCTCCCCTCCATCCAATACTATAATTCCGCCAAAAAAATCAATTAAAAAATGAAAATTACATTATTTTATCACATGCCAAACATAGTAAAGATAAAAAAAAAAAACAAAGATATGCGTCACACGATTTTTATAATATTATTTTCATCTCTATTTATCATTTAGATAGCGTAAGGATCTTTATATGTTTGGTAAGTATGTAACTTCGTGAGGAACTGACACTCGGCTTGTTGCAAGGGATGGGGCCTGACCGTGCTGCTGGGAGTCCACCCGGGCCCGAAGATGCTGCCGCTGCATCCGATGGAGCTCTTCAACGGGCAGCGGATCACCGGCTCGGTCTTCGGCGGCTTCAAAGGGAAGACCCACATCCCCCGCTTCGCCGAGGACTGCATGCGTGGGGTAAGCAAAACAACTCGACTCGCCGTCGCGTCCTATCTTTTTCACCACCCCCTACTTTCCCCCAAAATGCAAAATTAACTATGTTGGAATGTACGTTAAAAAAAGTTAATTTGAAGGGGCAGAAAATTTACCCTTTTTTTTTTTTTTGGTGGCAGGCGGTGAACTTGGAGGAGTTCATATCGCACGAGCTCCCGTTCGAGAAGATCAACGACGCGTTCCAGCTGCTCCAGGGAGGGGAGTCCTTGAGATGCCTCATGCACCTCTGACCTTGTCTTCTCCTTCTGTATTTGTTGCATCTTACTTTGAGAAGAATGTGACATGTAATGAATCTCGTGGTTAAGGCGTATTTCCTGACACGAGCCGCCCTGTTTCGCATTGAAACCTAGCATTTCGCGATTTCATTCACGCTCCGACGCTCCACGATCGAGTGGAGACGATGCTTATTGCGCTTGATGTCGAGATGCGCGTGTGGATTGACTTAAAAAAGTCCTGAATTTGGAGTGGGGTCCGCACGAGTTAAGAGACCGAAAAGGGAGATTCGGATGGAATCTTCAATAGCTAGTTATGTACCGGTCGACTGTGTGCAAATTGCTTGAGAAAGGACGGTTTGCTCGCGACATATCCTTTAATTGAAAACTTCTTGCATAAAATCTTGTTACATATAAGAAAGGTGATTATCGAAGAGGAAGCGATCCGAGGGAGAGGGAGGAGAATAGAGGGATCGTACGCGAGCCGCCCTATTATTTATAGCGCACTGAACCCTAGCATTTTGCAATTTCATTCGTGTTCCAACGCTCCACGACTGCATGGATATATATAACCATTACTACGTTGGCTGGGTTCATGCTCGGTTCCCCCTTGAGGATTTCCAATTAACCTAACTTTGAAGTCGAATTCGCACGAGTTAAGAGACCACAAAAGAAATTGGAACAAAATCTTTAATAGCTAGTTATGTACCAATTGACCGCGTATAAATTATTTGGGAGAGGATGGTCTGCTCAACGAGATATTCTTCAATTGGAGACTTCTCGCATAAAATCTTGTTACATACGGCAATCCGACGTACGGAGTCCTGTCAGTAAATTCGACATAAATAGGTTTGGAACATTGAGGACAGCATCACCCACCCGTTTGTCTCCATAACCCATTCCCTAGTATTTAACGATTTTGATGGGCACCAAACATTAGGTGTTGCAGCATAGGTTTATCATCTTCGCCATTGATAGAAAAATTCTCTTACCTAATCCATTTATGGAGTGCAGAAGGTTGAATCGATACGAATTTGTATCGTTGTTCTCATTAACATGATTGCCTCATTGTTCTCGATATATATATAATTTCACGAAAGTGCCGAAGCAACTTGGAATACCGTTGATATGCTAGCTGGATTGAGTGTCGGTATAGAGTGTCAGAATTTAATTGATATGAATTTTCATCCTACCCCTTTGTGGGTCTTTTGTGAATTGAGTGTCGGTATAGAGTGTCAGAATTTAATTGATATGAATTTGCATCGTACCCCACCGTTGGTCTTTTGTGAAGGTGTCAGAGCAAGCTTAAAACACCGCTATGCTAGCTGGATCGAGTGTCAATCCATTTATGAAATACCAGAATACAATCAATATGAATTCGCATCGTATCTCACCATAGGGGATTCTCGTTAATATGATTGCTTCGCTGTTATCGGTATTATTAAATGATTGCTTGCGTTGATCAAATGAGATGGGTCTTTCATGAAGGTGCCAGAGCAGCTCAAAACGCTGCCAACACACAAGTTGGATCAAGCGTCTGCCACCATCAACCAAATTATGTTTAGGGTCATTCAAACATATGTACCTCTTTGAATCAACGACTGAAGATCCGAGAGGATTTTGTTGGATGCAAATTACGCAATCCTAAGATCTCCATAACCAGAACAAGAATATGCATAATTGAGTAGAAAGATTAATGCACCTGTTTTGGGATCTATTGAACATAAAGCGGCAGCAGAAAAGAGATTACCCACTCATCAAGGGGATCCACGCATCAAATCATTCTCCTCTATTGTCCTCCGTATCACTGGCTCAATGAGGCGGCCCCCCTCACGTTTAGCGTTAGGTAAACACTCCTTAGGTGAGGATACATGAGAATTAGGGTTAGAGGAGAGACTTGAGCACTATTTATAGAGTTTCCAGCCAGGCCCCCTTATTATGGGCCAGGCTCAACTCGGCCCACACTAGCCAACCCTATATTATACTAATTAAGAAACCTTCTATCTCACCTTAAACCAATCCTGTAAAACGGTAACCGTTAAACGGTAAATTACAATATCAATTAATGTAGTCCACATTAGGAAAACTCTTACATTCTCCCACTTGGACTATATTAATTGAAATTGTACTGTATGTGCGCACTTTGGTCTAGAGATAATTCTTAATAGCCAATCCTATCCCATAAAGTCTCAAACACCGAATCATGGTGGTAACTGCATGTATACACACAGAGCCTTCCATGGTCACGAATGTTCTCAACTTTATTGATATGGATTCAATATGATAGTGTGTCAAATGGATAACATCTCTCATAGAGAGATCCCATTTGTCAGTCACCATTCTCTTACCTTAAGCGTCACAAAAACTTGTGCCAATAGAGAATGCCCATTCTCTTACCTTAAGCGTCACAAAAGCTTGTGTCACTAGAGAATGTCTTTATGGTTCCAACGAACCCACATATGTATTGTCCTTACGGTTAACCTTTCTTTATGTATAACAAGGCATATGCACAAGGCTAAAAACCGGATGCCTCTAGCCTTCACTCAAGGTTTATACAATACCTTGAGACTTTATCAATATGTATTCAATATAATAACAACACATTCAAAAATATTTTATTGAATGCGAAAGTTGATACATATCAAACCGTTACTAAATGTTACGAACACAGATGTAAACTTTATCAGAGTAAAGCCAAAATAGCTCCCACTAAATAACAGCATCTCATGATGCTCCTAGGCCCATGCTAATGACATGTCGCTCAAATACACATGGACGTAAGCATTTAGTTAGTGGATCTGCAACCATATCATCTGTGGAAATATATTATATTATAACGTCACATTTCTGTACTATTTCCTTTTGGTCAAAATTTTGACCGCCATATATATAAACCCCTTGACACCTCTGTAGTTAATTCTACAAATTTATTGTCTCAATACAACCATATGGGTCAATCCATAAAATTAAAAACGATCAACTCCTTAATGAGGTTTCGGAGCCTAATAGCTCAAGTAACAACCTAAAAGAATGTTACTAAATCTACTTACATAGTAGACATAGAACTTTATTTACTGCACTTCCTGCTAACATAAATATGTATTCTATTATTAATCTCATGTCATCATAACAGCCAGCAAAGTTTACATCCAAATACCCTATTAGCTACAAGAATTGAACATGTCTATAAGTTAGCATATAATCTCTTGTCCTCTTTAAGTACCTCAAAACCTTCTTGGCAGCAACTCAGTGATCGCGTCCTGGATTTGACTGATATCTGCCTAGAAGTCCCGTCGCAAAGATGATATTTAGTCTAGTGCAAATTCAAGCATACATTCTACTTTTAAGTGCACTGACACAAGGTACACCATTTACTAGATTTTCTCAATATCTAAATAAGAATAATGTAATTGATTCGGTCCATTACCCTTAACAACAGGAGCAATTCCTGGCTTGCATTGATGTAAATTGAATATTTCCAAAATACGATCAGCAAATGTCCTCTGAGATAAATCTAATAAAATATGGCAAGAACAATCCTTACAGATGTTAGTGCAAAGAACAAGAGATGCCTCAAGGTCATTACTTGTAAACGAAATATCATATTCATAAAGTATGAGAAAAATAAATTTCCTCCCATTGACCTTGCAGTATATTAAATTACTTTGTTCCCAATTGAACAAAAAGACAACGCTATGAAACTTTAATAATATTGCCTGGAAATTTGCTTAAGACCATGAATAAGACTTTTCAGTCTACACACAAGTTTACTTAAAACATGTGCTGCAAAATCTTCCAATTGCACTATATAGATTGTGTATCTATTTGGCGTAGCTTTTATCAAAAAAGAGTTATTAATGCCACGTTCACTTTGAAAGAATCATTAAAAGATACTAGAAAGAAATAATTATTTCTTCACTATAAACTATCCACCCCTCTTTCAGAATGACGACTTTATCATCTTTTATGGCATCTAATCACATACTTGATTGAGAACAAGAAACGACATATATATATATATATATATATATATATATATATATATATATATATATATATGTCGCTAAATCAACTATATAGTGGATATTGTAATCATGCTCTCACAAATAGACTATGTAATCTGATGGTATAACTGATCGTCTTTCCCTAACAAATCTCCTAATACACCCACTTCATTCTACACTTGAGAGGTTTGAGAAATTTCATCATAACTATATCAAGAATAGTACCTTGAACCTCAACAAGTTTAGTCTATGGTATAGGAGATTTCACAATTGTCTATATCACAATTATCTGTATAGGCAAAGACAAAGACACGGTGATATTCCATCGCACTATTATCCTTAATAGTCTGAGAGCAGTTATCCTCTACAATAACGTCAATATCTAGAAACTTTACTGTATGTGATTCCATAATTCTTGTACCTTTATTAGGGTCATAATCAATACTCCTTTGAACAATCTGAGTAAGATACAAAATAATTCCGATTGGATCTAAATTGCAACGCACTTGAAATTGGATTAGATAATCTCACTTCTACATGACACCTCTAAATTTAATATGATTCAAGTAATTTATGTCCAGTCTATAACTCTTTGGTAAGAAAACATCTTTTGTATGTGAAAAGAGTTGCTTTCACAATATCAACCCACAGAAGACAAGATAAATTAGTCTTACTCATCATACTCATCACCATGTTCATTATGGTGCAACATGCCTTTTAGCTAAATCTTCGTGTCAGGATTTTCAGGCATAGTAATTAAATTACCACCCCAGAATTTACCAAGTATTTGACAAATGACCCTTTAAGCAATTCAGTATTGTCATACTTGCCAAAATACTTACCGCTACTATTAGGCCTAACAACCTTCAAGACTAATTTTAACCAATTTATTCTTTATCTCGGTCATTTTCCTTAAATAGAAAACTTTTGGAAACAACCTTTTAACCATATACGAGATGTATATGTCATTAGGACTTAAACATAATCTTTGCAGATGTGTCCTAATTTCGATATCAGACAAGACATAATTTCAAGCAACTAAGGCTTCCATCATCTTATAGCAGTGTAGTCCGCAGGCAAACCTCTTTTCAAGTGTTCCAGAATGGACCGCTTCATGAACAGTAAGCAAATTCTATTGCTCTTTTCTCAAGCAACAAATCATATGTCCACAACTTAAAATTTGAAACGGTAAAAACCTCAATAATAGTGGAGTTATTAATTACAGAAAAGGTGACAAAATAACAAGCAATGTATATAATTAGCATCATGTGAGCACTGTGTAACTTGACGTACAAGTACACATCCAGAGAGTTACACGCATAATCATATAATCACCTTTGGGCAGAAAACATGACATGCAATTGTACACTCCCCACATGATAGCGGTTATGAGAATTTATTCCAATCTTTGTGAATTCATCACCTTTGGGCATATGAACCATTAGGATCAGTCACTCCTCCACCACACCATCATGTATCCCTCCATGAACTAATACACAATCACCTCCTTTGGGAGTATGACTATGCATTAGACCAGGAGACATCCCAATCAATATACGAGACCGAAATTTCTTAAATCCAATCAAGCGTGCCACTTTGGCGGTCACTACTCAATTGAATCATTGAAACTCTCTCATACCAGGGATATAATCTTTACTGCTCACATACACCATATACATATGATTTTGACTTTAGTGATAGGGGCAGTAAATCACTAAAATCACATATCATGCTAATTACATTGCTTTGTTTATTAATAAAAAATTAATCATACATATATATATATATATATAGCGAACCTGAAAGACAGATTCCAATGAAATTACCGATCACAACAACACAAGAAACTTCTCATAACGGAGAAGAAAACATCTCTTATGCACCCCGATTACATATTACCAGAACAACATAAAAAGAATGCTGATCTAGAAGATCTCTCACAAATTAACATCAATAGTAATACAGGATACACTAAATCGACAAGCTTGATAGCTTATCCATTATCACTCATGAGTTTCATAAGGCAAAACATGACTCCAAGGCTAATAGTTGATTTTAAGTAACAAATTATCATTGTAATCAACCAATGGCCTATTAATTGAGTCAAATCAGAGAACCAAATATCTAAACTTTAACAATAGATACTATTGCTCTGCATAAATATTGTCATACTCCTTAACCATAAAAAATATTCAATTTAATAGACATTAACCAGTGACCAGATGAGTTTAGGTACAATATGCAATGACTTAACTGACATGCATTACCCACATTCAGCAGATGTGTTAATTAATACAATCAATTTGGTCACAGGTTCTTAAGACGTTCATCATTCAAAAGTTACCAGTATGTAAAGGAGTATGCATGAGCAACAAAAGTTTCATAACCTTTTATTGTTTCTCATCATCTCAATACATAGCTCAAATACTATCAAATAATGATTGTATCTAAGTACGCCATCTTCAGTTCACAATAAAGTTTAATTTTTTTTAATTAATGAATTATACTTTTATAATATTTATGTGATAACATACCAGTAACTCAACACTTGTATTTCCAAAATCACAGAAAAAAATACAAGACAAATACGCAAAATATACTAAAAATACACGTATTTAGGGTTCCGTATGTATTTTCACATCCATAAGATCATCAAACATGTAAAATAAATACACCACGACGTAGAGGATGAACATACGAATCCAACACCGCCAGCCACGCGCCGAACGGAGGCTCCACTCGCCCGCACGCGCCTCCTGAGTGCGCGGCTCGTGGATCTCACGCGCGGGCACGTGAGGACGCGTGAATGCGCGTGGGGCGCATCTTCGACGCCCAGGCGGCACGTGGCCGCGCGTGGGGGCGCATGAGGCCTCCCCCGGCGACGCGCCGCCGACCGTCTTGCTCGTCTCATCGTTCCCAGTCCGAATTTGTGATTTAATTTTATTTTTATTGAACAAAAAATCTCGAAAATCACAAATTAGGGCAAAAACTTTATGCATTCAAGTTCTAGGGTTATGGTTGCTCTGATACCACATGTTGGATGCAAATTACGCAATCCCAAGATCTCCATAACCAGAACAAGAACATGCATAATTTAGTAGAAAGATTAACGCACCTGTTTTGGGATCCATTGAACATAAAGCGGAAGCAGAAAAGAGATTACCCACTCATCAAGGGGATCCACGCATCAAATCCTTCTCCTCTATTGCCCTCCGTATCACTGGCTCAATGAGGCGGCCCCCCTCACGTTTAGCTAGGTAAACACTCATTAGGTGAGGATACATGTGAGAATTAGAGTTAGAGGAGAGACTTGAAAGACTATTTATAGAGTTTCCAAAGGCCTCATTACGGGCCAGGCTCAACTCGGCCCACACTAGCCAACCCCATATTAAACTAATTAAGAAACCTTCTATCTCACTTTAGACCAACCCCGTAAAACGGTAACCGTTAAACGGTAAATTACAATATCAATTAATGTAGTCCACATTAGGAAAACTTTTACAGATTTTTCATGCTTTGGTGAATGCGCAATTTTTGGATGTACGACTCATTTATTTAAAAAAAGAAAATTATAAAAATGATTCATAACACTAACTCGATTTGCAATTTTCTCCCTAAATTTTTAATTTGTTCGATACGATCCATGAACAACCCAATATGCAATGTCCTCCCCAAGCTTTTAATTTACTAACGGGCATCTCTTAATAAATATAATCGCCAACTCATGGGATGGGAGGACAACTATATGGTTGGGGGTTTGCGTGGGCCCGGCTTATTGCCGATCCACCCAATGGAATTGTTTGACGGCCGGCAAGTCATCGGCTCCATCTTCGGCGGCTTCAAGGAGAAGGACCCATCTCCCTCGTTTCGCCGGACGATTCACGCAAGGGGTCGACTCTCCTCGTCTTCTACTTCAAATTGAACGACTCATTATATGCACGAAGCATTCTATTTCTAAGGCTTAGACTTCTGGTTCTTTGTTGAACTGGGGAAGAACTTTTGCAGGAATTGAACTCGGATCTGGGGGTGCAAATTCTCCGGGTGGACCGGACACGGAGGGGATTTTTGGCCCGGCTCAAACAGACCGGACCTGACTTTTTCAAGACCGGCCTGACAAAATATGAAAAGAGGGCCCGGACCGAGCCCGAATTTTCTTAACAAAAAAATGCTATTAGCTATTCAACATGCAATATAAAATAATTTACACAAAATGACTTTTTAAAAACCAGAAAAATGAAAGGGAAAATACCAAAAAAAAAAATCTCAAATTATGCCCATTGTAGCATAAATACCTCAAACTTTTTTCTATCACTAAAAACCTTAAATTTAGTCATTGTAACACAAAAACCCCAAACTTTTTTTACGTCACAAAAAAAAAAAAACCACATATATACCATCTAATTTAGTTACATCTAAGGTATATTTGTCGCAAATGTATTAGTTCATGATTTTTTTATGACCTAAAAAAAATGTTTGGGTAATTTGTGTCATGATTAGTAAGTTTAGAGTTTATTTGCATCATAGTGGACATAATTTGAATTTTTATGTTATATTAGCGAAAAATAAAATTCTCGCTTTTCCACTTTCACATTGCATAATTTTTTACTTGGGTGGAGTTACAGGCCGGTAATTACAATTTGGAAAGCTCATTCACACCCAGTCGCCTACAGACATGCTATCCTCGTTCAAACGAGCTGGATTCTACTTGAGCAAAAGTTGGAACCGACTCGTAATATACTTTCAGAATATACTCTTGTAACCCCATGTTTTCGTGCGAGATTTGAGGACCCACTTTACACCGCCATAAAATTGGAGATTTCTAAAAAATAAATTTCCTTCTAATTATCGAACTAAGTTGTAAAATTGAGCAGTATTCCAATGAGCAACTGCAACCAAAAAAGGATGGCCATTTATCGAATATTGATTGCCGTGCCTACCGAGGTTTTTGCAAATTTGGATGGACCACATCTCAATTTTCCCGATACTGCTGTGGAGAAAATTTCGCCGTACAATACAAGTACTTTTGCATATGAATCTTGTCATGCCTACTTCCACTACATAGAGGCATAACATACTTTCTATGTGACTATTCAGCACAGGGCCGTGTACATATTCTCTTCTCCAGATACTAATAATAATAATTAAACGTACGTTTATTTTACGAAAAATAAATTATTTTAAAATATTTTTCTGAAGATGACCGCTCCGACCTCCCAACCCTATTCCCACTTTCATGACATGCTGTTAACTAAGGAGATTTCTATAAGACTATTAATGGTATCACTAAGTCTATTTTTTACCATTGGACTATAAAAATGACAAGTATGATGTGGATTTAAATAACAATCTCTTCGTCATTTGAAAGAAAGAAAGAAGCCCCCATTTTTCCTCAATCGAACGGAAGAAATCAGACCGGCAATTCACAGTTCCGATTCCGGTAAATTTCCGTCTCCCTTATGGATGAACCATATCCGTTACAGCCATTTATGTAAAGAACATTTCTTGATGAACTCTCGAACTGATGGGCACGACTTCGCTCTTTCTGGTCTCAATGCGTTCGACCTGATGACGTTTTGAATGCAGAAGAATGGGCATGAACTTTCCAAAACAGAAGATCAAGTGTTCGATGCGTGAGGAGTTTACTTCATTATGCAAAAGATTGTGAACAAATCAATTGACGGAATAAAAAAGAGCCACTTTGTCGAATTGTAGACTTATGAAGGTATGCGTGAGCGTGGCTAAGATGAGAATTCCGAGCACACTTTCCACATAGGGACATAGCGAATAATATGACTAAGTCGAAGCATATTTTATTTTATTCGGGGGGCAATATTGATATAACTCTAGTCTTTTTTGATATCATATAAGATAACCAAGACTTCTTCTGTTACATTTTAATAAAATGTTAAAACTACAAAAAACCCAAACTGATACGGTTATAATAAATTTACCTAAAATTAATTTTTTTACCACAAAAAATCTCAAATAAGTACATTTATGATAAATTTACCCAAAACTAATTTTTAACAGTAAAAAATCTCAAATTTGTATATTTATGACAAATTTACCCTCTATTAGTTTATGTTAAATTAGATTAATACTATGAAAAATCACAAATTGGTACACCTATCATAAACGGAGGGTAAAATTCCAAACTAATATACTCATCAACTGTCATATGTCATCCAACTCAATCATTTAATGCTAAAATTTAACGATAACTAATAAAAGATAAATTTGTTACAAGTATATTAGTTTGAGGTTTTTTACAGTTAAAAGATTAGTTACGAGCAAATTTGTTATAACCGTGCCAATTGAAGATTTTTCGTGGTCTTATTTTTAAAGAAATAAGTCTGAAAAGACGGGGACACCCTATGCTATGCTCATGTGTGGGTCGGCACACGTCGTGGTTTGAAGCACCGAATTTTAAGGTGACTAGGGTCGCGAAGAGTTCATGTCAACTGCAAAAAAAATGGGTTGTTTTCATCAAAGTCCGGTTTCTCCTCCTCATGGAGGAAGATTTATCAACCTTTGACGAAAGATATGTGAGAGGAACATTAAATGCAAATTTCCATCCTCATCTCACGTCATCCTCTTACCTTTCTCAATCGGGCAACATGCAAAGATCTTCACGAAACCCATGACGCATTATCTGCCAAAAAAAGACTATAGAAATTGCAGAATCTTTCCTTGTTGATCGCGAGAGCTTCAGTTACCAATTTACCGACCGGTTCAGTGCCAACGATTCCGTGTTGCATTTCATTAAGTGAGAAAATTACCGATTCAGCTCTAAATATTTTCTATAAATGGCAAATCAGTTCCAAAATTTTCAATTTTGCCAGCGTAATATTAAATTTTTGCACGAAATTTCAACGTAGCATTTTTAGCCGACTGCTTCCGAAGATAGCTGACGCAATGATTCAAATAGGATGTCATTTTAAGTAAAGTTGACCACGTCAGCATGCCATGTAAGCCATTCCCTGCAGTGATTGTCCCGAAGAACTATGGCGGAGTTTTGCCAAATGTTTAGAAACACGTAGGCAAAAAAAAGAAATGTTAGAAGGAAAAAGTTTGTTTCACATAAAAGAGAAATACATAATTTTAAATAAAACCAATCCTAAAAAGTTACAATTGAGTGCAAATCCGAAAAATGAAACAGCGTAATACAACTTGTAGAGACTTGCTCATTCCATAAGAACAGATCTGTCATAACTTCAAAGCACAATCAATAGCTGATCGCAAAAACTGACATCACTATCAATGATGAGCAGTAAGCACACGCTGAGATATCCCTCTTTAGTAGCTACGGCTTCACCAAAAAAGGCGGTGCGCACCTAATTTCAGCATCCCCATCACCGTATAGAAAACAACAACACTAATTGGTTGAAAGAACCCATATAACACTTTGTAAAAATCCCAAACCTATAGCTAAATCAGGATTGAAGAGTATCCAAATCAAGATTTAACTCTAAATTAAGAGAGAATAATTGCAAATCAGATGCTAGTTGATCATTAAATTACTTTCAGATAAGCCAATTATTGAATGCGACGAATGAGCTTTGGAGATTTGTAGAGTGCTCGACTGTATGGAGCAACCACCTAGAGCCAAAGCGAGCGAGCAGATCCTGAAACATTAGATTTTTTGGAAGCGCGCGCACTTTGATCGTGAGAGCCCACAGTGATAGCGACGTCCACGAGATTAATGAAGAAGTCTTGAAAAAGTCTCGAAGATGGAGAGAGAGAGAGAGAGGGGGGGACCCTAAAAGAGGGACCTCTCATCTATCTACAAAATTATTCGATCTCATCAAAGTCCAGTTTCTCCTCTTTGTGGAGAGAGAGAGATATCGACCTTCGATGAAGGATATGTGAGACTAATCTTAAGTTCGAAAACGAAGTCACCAATTTATCGAGTAGTGCAGTGTCAACCATTCTATGTTGCATTTAATTAAGCGAGAAAATTACCAATCCAGCTCTAAATGTTTAGTAAGAACAGCAAGTCAGTTATAATTTTTTTTTATTTTACTAGCGTGATCCTAAATTTTTGGGTGAAATTCCAAGATAGTTTTTCTACTCAATTGCTACTAGAAATAGCTGAAGCGACAATTTAAGTAGGACATCATTTCAAGTAAAGCTGATCACGTTGACGTGCCACGTAAACCGCTCTTGGCGATGATCACCCAGAAGGATTCGTCTACCAATTGAAAAGTTTAGAACATAATTCGTATTATAAGTTCATGACTGAGTTGGTAATTATCTTTTACTAATTCGACAGGGATGGGGTGTCTGGCGACGCAGAAAGATATGACCTAATTAGGGAAACGATCCGTCAACATTTACTGCGACTGAAAGGATAAGGGCCAGCCCACAAGTTGTTGACATAAGACATTAAATTTTTTTTGTCAACTTCTCAACCGTGAAAGATCATCCGGGTGTCACGAATAGTTCGGGGATATAAATCTTCTTTTTTATCCCCCGCCTCGCCTTGGCTATATGTACGACGGTCGCCTCTCGGTGCAATTTCAAGCAGAAAAGTCCTCGTTAGGTTATTCCGCTTTCTATTCTCAGGAGCAGAATTTTGCAGAAGCAGCAGCCAAAACATCCGAAGAGAGAAGCAAGACAGCAGACATGGTGAACGACACAGCTGGGGAGGTCATCACCTGCAAAGGTAAAGAGACATCTGGCTTCTGATTCTTGGGTCGACCAGCCGGTTTCGAACCGGTTTTCGAATAGAGCGAAGTGATCGTCCAGGACGGATTTCGTAGTTGTCTGTGTGCTTCTAGATAGCGTCGCGGCATCTTTTGCAGCTAGGTTTTCCTCGATGATGATGGGATGGTTTCTGTTTTTGTGTCCGGTGGCAGCCGCCGTGGCGTGGGGACCGGGACAGCCACTGGTCATGGAGGAGATCCTGGTGGATCCGCCGCAGAAGATGGAGGTCCGGATTAAGGTCCTCTTCACTTCGATATGCCACACGGATCTCAGCGCTTGGAAAGGCGAGGTGATCAAAGAACGAATCGGGTCTTTGGAATCTCTGCCATTATTTCTTGCCATATTAAAGACTGACATTCCCTTTCCTCCCCTTGCAGAACGAATCTCAAAGGGCGTATCCCCGGATCTTCGGCCACGAGGCGTCCGGGTACCGAACTCGAACTCCGGCACACGACCGTCCTCTTTAAAAATCTCGGTATGGAGTGAATTTTCGACTGACGTTTCGGATGAACGTCGATTGGCAGGATCGTGGAGAGCGTCGGGGAGGGGGTGACGGACTTGAAGGAAGGAGACCACGTGATCCCCATCTTCAACGGGGAGTGCGGCGAGTGCGAGTACTGCAGGTGCGACAGCACCAACATGTGCCGGGACTACGGGGTGAACCCGATGAAGAAGGCGATGGTCGCCGACGGCAGGTGCAGGTTCCGGACCAAGGAGACGGGGGAGCCCATCTTCCACTTCCTCAACACCTCCACCTTCAGCGAGTTCACGGTGGTCGAGTCCGCCTGCGTCGTAAAGGTCGACCCCGGCTTCCCTCTCGAGAAGATGGCCATGCTCAGCTGCGGCGTCTCCACCGGTTTCTCTCTCTTTCTCTCTCGAGTTTTGAACAGTTGATGCGAAGTGCGTTCTTGTTTTGGAAGAGAATCTCTATGCAGAAATCGCAAGGAATGTCCTTTTTCCTAGTTTGGATACGTACATAACATGGTCATCGTTTTGGACATGAAGGTGTCGGAGCGGCATGGAACACGGCCGACGTGAAGGCCGGGTCAACTGTCGCCATCTTCGGCTTGGGCTCCGTGGGTCTCGCGGTACGTATACCTCCCGCCTCCCCCAATCCCGATCCATTCCGAGCTCTCGATTTCATCATCATATTCGTCCCGTCGACTTTTATCTATACCCGAAAGGATCTTGCCCGGACAACAAACTTGAGAGCGTCATCGTCGCTTGCTCGAACGCCCCTCTACTCGCATAAAAGCACATTTAAAACAAGCGACAGCGACGTCGTCTAGGGCGGTAAAGGACATGCGGATGTATTATTTTATTTTATTTTTATTTTGTTGACTTTGACCAAGTTTAAAACGAGAAGTCATTGTTTATATGCTTCTGTCAACCTCGAGAAAGCATGGGCTAAATTGAAAAAAAAAAAAAAAAAAAAAAAAAATCAAGATGTCATTTTCTATTGGGAAGAGAAGCCAACGCCATCGCACATCGGCGGAAAGAGAAGTCAAACATCAATTTCCGTGAGAAATGCCACCTTTGATCATGCGCAGGTTGCGGCCGGAGCACGTGCGAGAGGAGCATCTAAGATTATAGGTGTTGACATCAACCCTGCTAAATTCGTCAAAGGTAATTAATTAATTGATTGATTGATTGATTTCATCATATTATTGTAGGTCATCAAAATATAATGAATTATTTTGAATATTATTACTGATGACATCATAATGCTGGTTCTTCACTTGAAGCCCAAGCGCTGGGTATCACTGACTGCATCAACCCCAAGGAGCTTGAGACAGCATCCCATGAGGTATGGCTGGCTATAACCCATGCTCTTTGAAAAGAAAACCCCACTAAAAATTAACCAAAAAAAATAGAAAAAAGAAAAATAAAGTAAGGTAGATTTGAAGGATGGGAGGGCATGAGTGGTAGAAGTGAGTATAGTCCAGATTAGGCCGGACCAACGTCTAACCCAATAACCAACCCATACAGTATTGGTTATCAATTTTTAGGATTGAAAACTGATCCTATTAAGCCTAGGACAGAGAATTGAATCGACTTCATGGGTTCGATTTGGTTTCAAGATCTACCTGTGACTATATATTTATTTTATTTTATTTTCCTTTTTTTATATTACTTAAAAGGACAAACATACTATTTCCAATTATATGTTCATCAAAATGCGACATTGAACAATCAAATTATGAACACCAATATATCAAACATAAATATAAGATAAGGTAACAACAGGAACTTACATTTGCTAAAAGCAACAAACCATAAAAACGAACATGCAAAGCAAGAGAATAGAAGCAAACGGCAAGATGAGTGAATAGAGGCGAACGACAAGGTGAGTGAGGCAAGCAAAAAGAGGCGAGTCATGACCAAGGCAAGTAAGGCCAAGGTGAGCAAGCGAGATCGAAGTGACTCACAGAGGATTTCTACTTTTATTTTTATTTTTTCGTTGAATTTGGTATGGTTTTTTGTTTTCTAATTTACACTACGAACAGAATAGAGGAGGAGGCGCAAGAATTTAAAGTAGATAAAAGCATATATTATATAATATATTATGTATAGGATTAATCCGGATTGGACCAACCCTAAACTTCTAGAACCAAGAACCAACCTACACAATGCAAGGTGCAAAGGTTTTCGGACTAAGGATCAACCCAATCCTCTAGTGACCGGACTAGGACCGCCCGGATTGGTTCAGTTAGGGTCGATCCAAAGTTGATCATGGACGGATGCTCACTCCTAGCAAGTTGTATTCTAAAAATTGGAAATTGACGGCCGTTGGTCTGTGCCGCAGGAGATCAAGAGGTTGACCGGAGGTGGCGGCGTTGACTACAGCTTCGAGTGCACCGGGGACTTGGCGGTCCTGCGCGAGGCCTTCCTGTCCGCCCATCTCGTACGTCATCTCCCCTCAATCAAATACTATGATTCTGCCAAAAAATTAAAAAAAATCAAAGTTACATTATTTTATTACTTGCCAAACGTAATGAAGATAAAAGAAAAAAAAAATACGCGTCACGTGGGTTTTCTTTAATAATATTTTCGCCTCTACTTATCATATAGATAGCGTAACGATTTCTGTGTGTTTGCTAAGCATCTAACTTTGTGCGGAACAACACTCGTTTTTTTTTTTTTTTAAGGGATGGGGCCTGACCGTGCTGCTGGGAATCCACCCGGGCCCGAAGATGCTGCCGCTACATCCGATGGAGCTCTTCAACGGGCAGCAGATCACCGGCTCGGTCTTCGGCGGCTTCAAAGGGAAGACCCACATCCCCCGCTTCGCCGAGGACTGCATGCGTGGGGTAAGCAAAACAACTCGACTCGCCGTCGCGTCCTATCTTTTTCACCACCCCCTACTTTCCCCCAAAATGCAAAATTGACTATGTTCGAATGTACGTTAAAAAAAAGTTAATTTGAAGGGGCAGAAAATTTACCCTTTTTTTTTTTTTTGGCAGGTGGTGAACTTGGAGGAGTTCATATCGCACGAGCTCCCGTTCGAGAAGATCAACGAAGCGTTCCAGCTGCTCCAGGGAGGGGAGTCCTTGAGATGCCTCATGCGCCTCTGATCTTGTCCTTCTCTCCTGCTGCATTCGTTGCATCTCAACTTTGAGAAATTGTGACGTGTAATAAAATCTGTCGAACCCTAGCATTTCGCGATTTCGTTCATGTTCCGACGGTCCACGACTGCATGGAAATAATGGTTACCGTACCTAGATGCTCGGGCTCCCTCTTGGGAATTTTCCACTTAACCCGAATTCAGGTTCGAATTTGCACGAGTTAAGAGACCAAAAAACGGAAGTTCGCACTGGAATTTTCATCAGTCAGTTATGTATCGGTCAAATTGAGTGCAAATTGCTCCAGGGAAAAAGACGATCTGCTCATGGGAACGTGAAGGACAGCATCACCCAACAAGTACGGCGAGTCGACTTACAGAGTTCGTCAGTGAACCCGACATAAATAGTTTGGGAACGTGAAGGACAGCATCACCCATCCTTTTATTCCCATAGCCCGTCCCTTGTATTTTATGATTTTGATGGGCACCAAACATTAGGTGTCGCATCAGAGCTTTATCATCTTCGCCATCGATAGAAATATTCTCCGACCTAATTCATTTATGGAGTGCCGAAGATTGAATCGATACGGGTCTGCATCATGCCCTCACCGTGAGGGAATTCTCATTAATACGATCGCCTATACATACATAAGCAGAGCCTATCAACATCTTCGCCATTGATAGGAAATTTCTCTTACCTAATTCGTTTATGGAGTGCTGAAGGTTGAGTCGAGACGAATATGCATCGTGCCCTCACAGTGGAGGGATTCTCATTAATACGATCGCCTATATATATGTGTGTATACATATATGTACTTGAAAAGACTAATTACCATCGATTTATTTAAACGGCTGCTTGTATTGTTTGGACGAGACGGACCTTTCGTGAAGGCATCAGAGCAGCTAGGAACACTGCCGATGTGCTAGCTGGATCGAGTGTTAGTCCCTTTATGCAGTGCCGAAATTGAATCGATAGGAATTTGCACTGTACCCCATCGTGGGGGATTCTCATGAGTATGAGCAGTTCATTATTACCGGTATTATTGAATGAATGCTTGCATTGATCGGACAAGATGGATCAAAACGCCGCCGATGTGCTAGCTGGATCAAGTCGGTTCATTTATGAAGTGCCGGAATCAAATCAATATGAATTTGCACAGCTCGAAACAGAGCGTTTGCCATCAACCAAATTATATTTAGGGTCTTTCAAAAAGATTTACCTCTTTGAATCAACGATTGAAGATCCGAGAGAATTTTTCTTGCTTTGATGAATGCGTGGCTTTTGGACACGCTACTCATTTGTTAAGAAAAACATAATTACACAAATGGTTTATAAACTTTAACTCAATTTGCAATTTCATCTCTGAATTTCTAATTTGTTCAGTATGATCCATGAACAACCCAACATGCAATATTATTCCCAAACTTTTAATTTACTAATGAACGTCTCTTAATAAATATCATCGCTGACTCCGGGGATGGGAGGACAACAGTATTGTTGGGGGTTCACATAGAGCCCGGCACATTGTCGATATCCATCCGATGGAGTTGTTCGACAACCGGCAAGTCACCGGTGCCATCTTCGGTGGCCTTCAAGGAGAAGGACCCATTTCCCTCGTTTAACCGGACGATTCACACAAGGTGTCGAGTCTCCTCGTCTTCTACTTCAAATTGAGTGATCCATTATACGTATGAAGCATTCTATTTTTAAGGCCTAGATTTCTGGTTCTCTGTTAAAGTGGGGGAAAAACTTCTGCAGGAATTGAACTTGGATGAATTCATAACGCAACAGCTTCCCTTGGAGTGAGAGGATCAACGAGGCATTTCAGCTTTGCTCATGAAAGGCAAAGTCCTTGGGATGCCTCCTCACGCACCTCTGATGATACTACCGGCTCGCACACCAAAACCAGGCAGTCGAATCATGACGAACACATGAGAGGGTGACCCACAAGACTCGCATCGCCAAACATACCGTGCCAAACAGTTGCCTAAACAAGTCGATAGAGCCAAGCATCTTAATCATTCGATGAAGAATCTTAGCTTGGTATGTTGTCCTAAAGGCGCTGCCTAGTTTTCCTCCTAGGAAAACCATCTCATCAAGACACAAACAGCAGTACCATCTACAATCAAAACTCAACCGGTTCTCATTACCTGATCCTGCATCATTGCTGGCCTTACTAAACCTTTTTTAAGCAGCAATATCAGATACATAATGGGGCGACCTTCGAAACAGCTTTGTTGAGTCGTGAAGGCAACAACGGATTAGTCCGGTCCAAAATATCCCATAATCCAAGCTGACGCTCTCTGTCGTTTCGAAGCCCTAACCAAAAGGATAGCACTAAAAAAAATTTCTATCCGGGTTATGGACAGATAGATATCTCAAAAGAAGAGCAAATACAAAAGCCAACATGACACTACCACACCACTTCCATGAAAAAATACCCTATTGCAGCAACAAACCACAATGTGGACATAGATTATCAGACCATATTTGCGACCATGTGGACAACTGGACACAGATTTTCAAGCTAATATTTTCATGATTAGTCAAAACTCGAACAACCGAACATGAACAAGAACTCATAAGCATCAAAACTAACCGATTTGTCGGGGTCAGTTCAAGCAACCATGTCAGAATCTGCTAGTGCTCAGGGAGCATTCTATACTTAAAAAAGCATCCCATGTCCAGAAGAGTGATGAACCAACTATAGTAACATCAATCTCTCAGAGCCTCCAAGTTCCATCCAACAACTCTATAAGTGAGAATAAACAAAACATGGACGCCTATGGTAAGCTTTCATATCTAAGTGGATGACGGTATCTATAAGACAGAGATAAGCCAGACGGCCAAAGAGCAATTTTTACATTGAAGAAGGGATAATCATGCGTTCGAATATATATCCAGATGGTGACAAAGTCAGGTGCTGAGAATGGTCAATGCATCGGCAGGCGAGGGGCACGTGGGCGAACAGGCGTTTTCGATGGGCTCACCCTGAAAATACCAAAGACAAGACGATAAACAAGAGGAGAGCGAATCGAATGTCCACAAGTACAAAAAAGAATGACTGCCAAAAGGGGATGTGCAATATAACAGACCTTATGGGTAGTGATCCAAGAACCACGCCGCTACAGTTAAGGGCAGCAATAGCACTTTCAGCCTGCACAAGTGAAACACATGAATAACGACTTCTTCATGTTTTAATTACAATGACAGGACCCAATGAACACAAGCTTCGTTACTATTTCATGAGCAACATGGCTCTTCACCATGAAGAACTATATTTTCTAACTAATCAGAGGCAGAATGAGGAAACCACATGACATGTCAAATGCAAATTATTGGTGACGAGCTAAAGTTGGAATACCCCTCAACTTTAACAGAAATCAGCAATCACATGCCGAGAGAAACCCCGAATTAAATGGGCACATCATCAGTTTGACTTGATAATGTATATTAATACCAGTAGATATTCTATCAATATTTCTCCTGAAGGGTAGAAACAAGGAAACTTAACTCTATCAAAGCAAACAATTGATATGGGCAGAAAGGTAAAAAATGACACATTGATGTTCAGTAAACTCGTTTACATGTACACAAACTTTTTAGACCAGCAGGGCATTGACTTTGAAGTTCTTTCGAGTGTTAACTACACGGGCTTCCAGCTTTCCAATCGATTAATTAATAAAATCTCAGTTTAGCAAAAATAAAAAGAAAAAGAAAATGCTCTGGACTGAGCAAACTACCCTCCCCTCACTGAAATTCTAAAAAATCCCATCATATCAAATACTACTTCTTGAGCCAGAGATTTTACGTATAATGAATGCAATATGCACGAAGAACGTAGAAATGAAAATCAGTTCTTGTTATCTAAGAAGAGAACAGAGCTATTTCAAAACCAATCTCTGCAACTAAAGCCAATTGATCCTTCCCCGTGATTCTATGGCAAGAGATATTTCCTTTTATCTTTCCTTTTTCCCCTTTCAAGCAGGTGGAGACAGAGTAATTCTTGAACCTAAAAAGTATCTTTGTTAATTCTTTTAGGCTTTTTTCATGGTTACAGGTGGGAGAAGATGCAGAGAGGGCTGCATTAGGTTTTGCCTAAACAACACAAAGCACAGATCACAGATGTTCAGTTGCAGAGGAACACCAACTATCAAAAGCTAAAAGAACTTCCCTTAGTTATGTAGGATAGGAATAGACAAAATGAGATTCTGACGTTCACAAGTGCTAATCAGGAGATGAAGAATGAATAAGTACTGCATTATACTAGCGGTTTCATGGAGAGTAAGTTGTCAGAATGCCATAAGTTTTATATGCATATTTCCCTGTAATAGATCTACAAACCCAACCACACAGATACCCTCCATCATATGTCCACAACAATGGTCGCAAGGCAAAATCTATGCAAACAAAGAACATGTCAACCAACTGAGAGAGCAAGAATCCGTGTAACCAAAAAGAAATCCACCAAAGTGAAGAGAATTTTCCTATCTGGAGAGAGAACAATATGTAGGAAGCACAAGTGATGCATCAAAGAGTTTTGTTTCAGCAATATCCAATTTGCTGAGATAAGTCTCTTCATCCTAGACTTTATTTCAAAGTTCCCACATTGCACGAGTCCCAAGAATCCACCAAGTGAAGCTATTCAGCTCAAGGCCTTTATTATGAAAAAAAGAAACGAAGCGGGGACTAACACACAGCAATGCTCCTTAACAACAGAAGCTAATGCGAAACAGTATCCACACTCACATCCTTCACAGGTTATGGGTGACAGACGAGCAACCTCAAAACCATAGTCAAACCCAACATTGGAAAGGTTCCTAAGGAACAATTACAATGTGAAATAATCGAAAGGCAGATCATCTTCTGAGTTGATGGAAACTCAAGACTGATGACTTAATTTCCTGGGTCATATAAATTTGATCTCTAATTTAAGTTGTAGAATTGTGTGGAACACCTCTACAATCAGGCTCTCAGCCCATGTGACTTGACTGAAATAAAAGTCCAAGAAATCTCGCTGTCCGCATTGACTAGAAAAGGATGGTGATGCGGACTTGAGAGAATATAGTACTACAAAAGAAGATCTTATGATGATCTCTATAACCATTTTGAGATGATTATCATGGTTACAGTATCTTGTTTTATTTATTAGAACTACAAGGTTATTCAACGTCACATGTATCCTACTGACTACAAACCGTTGTTGTGATAGTTGGTATATAGCGCTGAATAAGGTACTATTTATGCCATCAACATTCAACATGCCTCTTCAATTGGATATGACCATTGACAAGGACTATGGAGCTATACCAAAAATGGTCTCAGGCACTGTGAGCCAGAAAGAATTAAAAGAAAAATAACTCTTTCATGTCAATGCTAAGCAAACTGAAAAGTACATTGGATTTAGTAACAGTTACCGGTGAACTTGTCAATGCAGCCACTCCAACCACCCCCTCCCCCCCCTTCTTTTTCTCACCCTCCCTCCCTCCCTATCTAAACCAAAATTTTGCAAAGTGAAATGGAATTCTTATCATAGTAAGAATGAGACTTAGAAGTTCCCACCAGCCACAATTTGGCAAAATCATGGCAATATTTGAAACTTTTTGCCAAATTACAAAAAGATTTGGATTTCCAAGGGAATCCCAGTGTTTAATAGATACTACCAAATGCAGCTAAGTTGTAAAAACCGTCTAATTCGCTTACTCATAAAACGAAGATTCAAGAAAAGCATTCTGCAAGAAAAGTAAAATTCATGATACAATGTGCATCAAAGAAGTTTTTATATCTTTTTATAGGAATGACAACTACCAATAATTCGAGGGATTTCTAGAAGTCCTTACTGAAAAATGGTTCAATATCCAAAATAGGAACCGAGAGCCAAGCTTTCCATAGAAGATAAGGAGTAAATTTCTAAGGATGATCGCGATAAATTGGCTTAGAAAAAAGTGCTGATTGTCTACTACCTAACAAAGTTTGCATCTTCCCTTACAAAGTTTGTATCCGACCATTAAGAAGTATTTATCATGCTCAGAGTGGAGGAAACAGCAATGGCCACAAAAAGCAGAGAGGGAAAAAATGAAGGACCTGAAGAGATGTGGCTGAAAACTTTAAGAAAGCTCATAAATGAATTATATGATCCTTGGCCAAAAAGTGAAAACCTTAAGGTCTTACTGAAATTTTGTATGAAACCAAGCAAGTTAATGTACAAGAATGCATATTTGACACCATTTTAAGGTAAAAGGTCCTGTTTTCGGCATCCGAAAGACAAAAAAACTATGTTTGCATTAGATTATGACTAACAAACAGCTCATCCTGTGAAGTAGAAGTATCACTGATCGATTTTCTAACTACCTATAAAATTATTACATGCTACACTGTAAAGAGCACAGGTGTCGTAACACGTCCTATCAGAGGATACAACATTACTACGTTCTTTTGGCATTCAAGACTGATCTTTTCCTTGGGAATGCTAGTGGGAAAAAATTCAAAAAACAAATGAAAACCACATAAATCTCATTGATGAAAATGGAGAAATACATCAAATGGCAAAGAGTCTATATCTAGAAAAGAACCCAATGAACTTTACTATAAAGAACCTT
The DNA here is from genome assembly GCA_017140595.1 of Eucalyptus curtisii. Taxonomy (NCBI): domain Eukaryota; kingdom Viridiplantae; phylum Streptophyta; class Magnoliopsida; order Myrtales; family Myrtaceae; genus Eucalyptus; species Eucalyptus curtisii. Next base: position 9,070,397 of record CM029498.1, read on the forward strand.
ATGCCGATTCTATATCTACTTTTTAATTCTCCGATTCTAATTCCTTAGCGATGACCAAAAGTTTTAAAGGACATACCAAACAAGTTTAGTGAAGAGACTCCAGGTGACAGAAACTGAGAAATGCTGAGGAGCCTGTTCAATGAGTACGTATCATATACCTTACTCTGTTTAAGAGCACTTCTTGATCGATGTGGAGATTTACAATTGAAAAAATTATTTACGGAGATGGCCTTTGGGAATAGTGTAGTGATTGGCAACCGCTCTCTATTTGTGGAAATAGGTCCTTCCTTACCACTCCAAAAGAAATTCACAAGCTACTCACGAGTGAACCAAGTATACTTTAAACGAACTCATCAACTGATGAGTGTTTTCAGAAGCAAACAACTAAGCCTAGCTATCAAGAAACAACAGAAGTACTGACACTGCTTTTTTTTTTCTTAGAAGAATCTCGACTCCTTTAGAAAACTAGTCTAAATACACAATGATTTGCCAATTTTATCAAACTACACCAGAAGGCAGAAAACTTTCCAGTTTACTCTGGCCCTTTACAAAACACTACAATAAGAACAGTACTTCATGATTTTACAAGTCTGCCAAATCAAAGGAAGATGGGTTCTGTAACTCTACTAGCATCACTTCTCTAAAGCTCAAAGAAAAATGACATTTCATAGCATGATAATGCTTTGTTTAAAAGAAAATAAATTACAAAATAGACAAAGACCTAAAGAGAATACAGACATGATGAGGGAAACGTTGACAAGTCAGGAAGAGGCAGTCTCACCATTACGAACTCAACAAAAGCAATTCGAGTAGAATGGTGATAGTCTCCTAGTAGCCTCAAACGATAAACCTGCATTACACAGAATCCCTCAAATCACTCATTTCACAGGCACAAGTTGTCAAAAAATAAGGAGAAAGATTTTTTTATGCCTGAATTAGGTCACACCTCTCCACAGACGGACTCAAAAAATAGTTTAACGTCTGCTTGAGTAACCTGAATCAAACAAAATAAACAAAGCAATTAAACAACCAATGCATCAACCTGCAACTAACAGAAAACCAGAATCATTTCAAAGGCATTCACCTTCTTATCAATGTTTGTACAATATATGGTCCTTGTGCACATCTCCCGCTCATCCTCATTCTGATATCCCAGCAATGAAAAGGGGATATAAGAAATTATTTACCAAGCAGCGGGACAAAAAATCAGCAAAGGCTTAAAGAAAAGTCTTATAGAATTTAAATAAGGCTAGTTTACCCTTGGCAAAAATGTCGGGTTAACTGGTGCGATAGCTGTTTTAGAGGGCAGCACTCTCACAGGATAGAATCCAAGCATTGTCCCTGACAAGTTGAGGGCAGCCATTGCACCTTCTGCATTGCCAAACTACTGGATTAGCAAATGAAACAGTAAGGAATGAAGAAAGAATTACAAAGAAGTCTTTTGTGCCTGTTTAACATGAGACAGTTAAACTCTGATGAGTAATAAACACATTACCTTCATCCGTGAACTCAATAAAGGCAAAGCGAAGTACAGAATTGGGGTCGCCACAAATACGACAGTCCACAACCTTCACGTAGAAAGAAATGATTCAGAAACAAAGGTCAAGAAAAGCCAATCCAAATTCATGAGCATAAAATAGCAGCACAACCTGCCCACAGCTGACAAATAAAGCTGCAAGTTGCTCCTCAGTGACCTACATTCCTCATCAAAAAAATGTAACTCAGCAACTAAGATGTGCAGCGTGCACAGATAAAAGAAGGAAGCACATATTACTTCAACAAAAGTCGTGGAGTTACACCTGTTGGTCAATGTCAGACACGTAAACTGTCCTGCGAATTATTTCTTCTCGCTGAGCCATACTTGTCCTGCTATTAATCCTCCGTTTGCCTTGATTAAAGTTCTTCTTCTGAGATTACACCCATTGCCAAAAAGCTTGACATGAGTTGCCATCCATCACCATTTCATTCATAGTTAACTTGATTTCAAGCAGGATCAGACTCGAATAGTCACAAGGCCTCAGCTAGTCTAGGTCCAGACATGGTTACAGAAATGAAGGATGAAATAATACCACACATAACATTTTCACATTCCAAAAAATCAAAAAGCACTTTCACATGTTGTGCAGTTCTTGGGGGAAAGAAGTCGATTCATTATTGTGATACTCATACATTTCACTCTTCTTGAAAAGGATCATCCCCGGAGGTCAGATGAATGGCTTCTCTAAGTCAATCCTGCAAAATCAGTCATCTGGCCGCTAGTAATACCACATCCTGGGTTACTTACAGCGACCATTTTCATGCTTTAAACACTGCATAGTGCACCAAATTACTCAAGCCGTCATTTTTCTTCTTTAGACAGGACATTGCAAAGCCCCAATTAAGGACAAGAACAACCAATCCAGTCCCATCAAAACAAAACCATCAGAGCAAGAACTCATACCCGACGGCCCGCGATACCGTTCATCTGCCCGTTCCGGCCACCACCGTTCGTCGCCAAACCGCCATTCCCATTGCCGTTGAAGTTGCTCCCATAAAACCTCCCGTTAAACCCGTTGCCGGTGAGCGAGGGCGGTACGAACTCCTCGGCCATCGGGTTCAGCTTCGAGAACAGCTCCTGCAGCTCCCTGATGTCCCGCTTGAAATTCTCCCCGGCCTCGCCGCCCCGCGGCAGATCGCCCCCGTTGGGCACGAGCGGGCGGCCGTGGCCCAGGTAGAGCGGCTGATCGTGGTGGTGGGGGCGGAGGATGGGGCCATTGCCGCCGTTCAGGGTCGGATCCATGCGGGGCCGCAGATGGGTCTGCTTGGGATGGTCCTGATCGCCGGGCAGGGGCGGGTCCTGCGATGGGTTCTCCAGCTTCCGACCCAACTCGACGCCGCCGCCGCCATTCTCGACAATAGCCATTCGCCGATGGCGATTCTCGGGCTCACCGGAAATTCTACTGCGAACCCAGAAATCTACAGCCTAGGAATTACCGAAACACACGATCACAACAACGAAATCCATAGCCAAAAAGAAATTCACAACCGAAAAGAAAATTCAAGAAAAGGGAAAAAGGGGGGGACAGCTCAGTGTAAGAGTTCCGCCTCAGTCAAGAACATCAGCTTAAAAAAACACTTCACTAAACAACAAAACGGGAGACCCAACAAAAAAAAAAAGAACGAAAAACCCAAAAGGGGAGGAGACGGACCTGGGGAATGCGACGGAGGAAATGATGATGAGATGAACAGAGGAAGACGGAGGGGAATCGGCAATTACTTGAGGAACAAAATAAAGGGTACGGCGAGGGGGGAGAAGGGAGTTCTTGATTCCTACACAGCCCGAAATTTCTCTCCCTTTTTTTTCTTTTTTTTTGGGTTATTTTTCCTCTTTTCTTTTACCCTTTTTCTGGGGTCTGCGAGCGAGCGAGCGAGCGAGCGAGCTCTGTCCCTGTGTCAGTACTGCTGGGTTTTAATTCATCAACAGCGATGGCGAGCGAGATGGACAGAGATAGAGAGAGAGAGAAGGAGAAGTGGGAGGAGAGAGAAGGGCGGTGGTCGGTCTTTCTTGGGATGAGTATGAATGATTCTCAGCCCCGCGTCGTCCTAGAAGCGACGGACCATCTTTCCATCTTTCTTTGGTGGGATTCAGGCTCTCGTCATAGTCACACATGCTCTCTCTCTCTCTCTCTCGCGCTGGAATTTCTCTTACCGTATGTACGTCCGCGCCGGGGAGAGACTACGATGCCTTGGCTCCTCCTCCTTTGACAACGTTAGAGATAGCGTCGAGGGGGAAATGTTGATCTACGCGAAATTTTGGTTAGGATCGTTGAGAATAATGTTGTGTGAGGAAAAAAGGAAGGGAGAGCTTTGGTCCTATTGACTCGATTTGGATTCTTGAATCGAATTGTGCATGGTTCAGTTAGTCGGGTGGCGATTGGCCGATCTTATTCTATGTGCTTTTTATGGCCTGAGAAAGGTGAGATCGCTGGATTTTTAATTTCTTATTTGATGAGAACCCGGAAGGACAAAAAACCCGACTTTTCACGAGGTCTTTGATTTTTTTTAAATGTGCGATTTAGTCATTTAATGATCACGGGAGATACATAAAATATCGCTCCTTGTGATTTCTTGATTTTTATTGGTAAATGCCCTTGCTTTGAGATTTTGTTGATGGAGTGCTTCGGGGGATATTCTTGTGTAGAATAATTTTGGATTCAAGATGAGGATCCTTAGTTATTCATGTCTAATAAGATTTTATTTTAGATTAGAGATGATTTATGCCCTATCCTTTTAACTCTTTTTTTCCAACGGTCTTGATATTAGCTCCTGTGTTCCCAATATGCGAAAATCCATTACTAGATTGTATCCTTCCGATACGCCGTGAGTCGTTACCGATTTCTGTCATGCTTGATGGCCTATCCATCACTCATTCCCTACCAAAATTGCCACATCACATAGGCATTTTGTTAACCACCCTAGTTCCCTAGATATAAATAGCTAATACGTACCTTGACCAGTCGACCGCTGCAAGCGGTTTTTAGGGCACACACTCTACATTGGTCTGACTCACTCTTAATACAACTTAAACCTAAAACCACGACAGGATGAGTCAACTCTCTCGTCATCTAAGCAAAAACCTTGCCGGCAACTCATTAGCTCATTTACTTGAAGCACTTTTTAATCGGCTCCATATGCTTCTCGACTTTGCACCCGCCCTACTTTCATCACATCTTCCGGTGTTACTCTTGCAAAATACTAATCCTTCCGCAAGGCGAACGAGATTTAACTTGACATTAGAGAGTAATTTAGAGAGAGAAATTAAAAAAAAAAAAAAATCTACTCGGATTACCAATCATGGAAATGACTAAGGCCTCAATTAAGAGAGCTCTTAAGTAAATTTAATGGTGGAATCGGATTCAAATGAGGAGGCAGTGGCGATTTGCTATAAAAAGAAGTGGGGATCTTTCAAGTTGTAATCCAGCACGTTTTTAGGGAAAGGCAATCCCTTGCCGCTAATTAGCCATGCTAATCCGGCGCTAACTTGACTAATTATCCCTTGATCTCAACTGATTCCCCCCACTTAACTTTTATATTAATATTGAGCGGTTAATACTATGAAAAATCTCAAATTGGTACATATGTTTAATTTTCTAACCACCAAAAATCTAGAACCGATACATTGTGATAAATTTATTCCAAACTGATTTTTTAATCATCAAGAATCTCAAACTCGATACATTTATGATAAATTTATTCTCGATTAGTTTTCGTTAAATTTAATTAATACCACGAAGAATAAAAAATTAGTACATTTATGACAAATAAATAGTAAAACCCTAAGCCCATACACCAATTAACTATCATGTATCATCCAAATTAATAATCTGACAGTAAGATTTAACAAAAATTAATGGAGAATAAATTTATCACAGATATAATAATTTGGAGTTTTTGATAATCAAAAAATTAGTTTATTATAAATTTGTCGTGTTAGTTTTGGATCTTTCATATTATCAACACTATCTTTTAAATAAATTAGCTCCGGTGATTTTAAAAAAATTTAAAAAATAAATCCCTGTAAAAAAAAAAAAACTCTATTAGTCCCCTCCCAAAAAAAAAAATGGTATTTAGCAGCTTTAAAGTACGAGTAGCTGAAAATTGCAGTCCGTCTTTTTTAGTTTTTTTGTTGCCAAGTACATGTGGAAAAGGAAATTTTTGTATTTCCATAATTTCTCTGGATAAATTTGATTTCGCTCGTACGTAGTCGACTGACCGCGACCGGCCGCCACGTGGCTCGGGCTCAGTGGGGAGGCATTTAAGGAAGGGCACGCGGGCCTGAGTGGCTTAACTGTACCCCGTCTTTTTACTTTTTAACCACTCCTGCCTAGAGAGGACAAAACTCGTCCGCGAGGGCATTTTCGGCAATCGACAGCGACGGAAGCATCGATTTTTCTTCTTTTTTTGAACTTTTTTCCTCGAATTGCAGCGACCACAATTGATTGAATGATGAGTGGGGTTGACATTTGTCACATGTGTATGGAAGCTCGAAGAGTACTAATTAATTAATTAATTAATTATTGTTTTTGATTTTATATATAATTTGCGTGCGATTGGCTGTTTGATTCGTTGGTTATTTATGATTATAAGATTGAAGTATGGTATATTCTCGAGATGGTTGGAATCATCATGTCCAACGTCAATTGTTGATTATCTTTTCTTCTTTTTCTTTTTATATTTTTTTTTTCATTTTGTCTTCTTTGCTTTCGACCTGCTCTTTCATTGATTCGATCCCTAATTGAAAGACCCATATGATCTCACATTATGAATAATAATCAGTTCGATGATGCGTGGATTCTAAATTAATGATTTAGAGCCTATCTTTATCAAAGCCGAGTCCCAATTTCCGGAATGAGGAATTGAATCACTTCCAAGGCCAACATGGGGACTAGGCCTAACCATTTTTCTTTCTCGAATTTTTAAGTATTAAGCACATAACTACGATTTGAGGAAGATACGTCATATGTGAATAATCCATGGCATGATGATTAAGACATCGGTGAATTTCCTAAACTTCTCCAACATATCTATTGTTTTATCAAAACAAAGTAAAAATGAAAAGGGCTTGTTCTCAATCTCTTTTTGGAACAAAGTTACAAAAAAAAAAAAAAAAAAAAAAAAAAAAAAAACTACCGAGACCCTATCGAGAAATGAATTGATCATGGCTGGTTCTCTAGTTCTCTACTCAAAAACCTAATTGGTCCCCATGTGAGCCCAGCCCTATTATTCACCCCCCCTACACACTATACTTTGGACCACATGTAAAATGGAAGGCATCTGAATTAAACTAGACCCGTGTACTTCGCTTAATGGAAACATCACCCCATTTTATAAACATTGCGTGTAGGCCGACGTTAAACATGGTGAGGTATCAATGACAGCGACCTCTCCTGGTTTTATTCTCTCCCTCTCAAACTCAGCTACCAGTTATCATTACAATAACTTCCATTCAAAGCGTAAAATCAAGTTCAAACAGGATCAAAACAATTTCAATCGAACTCGGATGTGGCATTCGAGCTTGTTATTTTAGACCTAAATATAAACAAGATGATAAACTATAGTCTTTGTGCTCGCGCTTAGGCTGGGGCATTGACTTTTTTTCATTTCACGTTTTCCTCGTAATGAAATGGAGCTATAAACCGAAGCACGTGAGATTGCCGCAAAGGATGCTCTGAGTCGACGAATTCTGCAAAGGGAAACAAATCGTGGTGTATGTACTCATCTTCGCTTATTGATAGTGGATGCAAACCTTTTTTATATGATAAATTCCCTCATTAAATAGTTTGCATTCCGATCCCATGTGAGTATGGTTTCCAAGAGATGATGAATTGGGTATTGAAAATGACCTCCCTAGGAATATTTTTTGTTGACTTAGTTCCTTGTGATGTGGCCAACAACCCTACTGGCGTGCGTTTTATGTCCGTAACTTTTGGTCCCTTCCGAAATTCTCGACCGCTGCCTCAGGTAGGGATCATTCGGTACACCTGCCTCGCTTGCCGGCCTTCGATTCAAAGAAGGCGGTGGCATCATAAGAGCAGAGGTAGGAGATTGAAAGAACGGAAGTATAGCCTGAGATTCGATTGGGATTTTCTGAAAAGACATGAGGGAACTCCTAGGGCATCCATGGCATCTAAGGGGATTGTGAATGAGCCTGCTGTTTATAAAGCCCACCGCCTCAAAAGAGGTGGGTCATTTAGGGGTGCATGACAAACCTTTGTTTCTGTTCCAGAAACAATTTTTCTATTCCAAACCTGTTTCTGGAATATAATTCCGTTTGGTAAACTTATTTCACTTTTCTATTTCTAAAATACATTTTGGTTCTAGAAATAGGTTTGGAATAGAAATCGAAGTAAAAATTTTCTACTTCTCTATTTCTCGAATAGAAATGAGAAATAAAAATTTTCTCATCGTTAAATCACCGCCCGAACATCATTCGCTGACGCCTTGACGCCGCCGGTCGCCGGATTAAGCGCCGGACCGGACCCGCTAGTCGCTGACGCTGGCATGCCGGTCGCGCTGCGCGCTGCCCCATGCCGGTCCGCCAGACACCGCCAGACGCTGAACACCGCCGGACGTCGTCGCCGCCAAATGACCAGACGCCGCCGACGCTGAACGCCACCATCGCCACCGGCTCGCCGGACGCCAACCCGCCCCGCCGGTCGCGGTCGTCCCCTAACCATCACCGGGCCGCCGTCCAGAAAGGAAGAAATTTTGTGTCGTTATCAAACAAATTTCTATTTTTGGAGTAGAAATTTTGTATCGTTATCAAACGGTTATTTTGTTTAGAAACTTTTCTAGAAATAGAAATAGAAAAATCTATTTCTGTTCCAGAAACTATTTCTGGAACAGAATGGTTGTCATGCGCGCCCTTAGATGACAAATTGACGATCCTCTTATTTTATGGGCGCTGAAATAAAATGAAGCCAACTATTGTGAATTATCAATCCCCTACTATAAAATTTGTTAACTATTCGATGAATGGATTATTGAGTTAAATATCACGAAAAAACTCAAATTGATACATTTGTAACTCTTTTCTCCTAAACTAATATTTTGACTACCAAAAATTTTAAACTGGTGCACCTTTGACAAATTTATCACAAACCGGTATACTTGTGATGAATTATCCTTGCTGATTTCTATTAATTTTTATTGTCAAATTGCTGAATTGGATGACACATAACAATTAGCTAATATACTAATTTAATATTTTACTCTATGTTTGTCATAGTTATACCGGTTTTGTGATTTTTTATGATATTAAACTAATTTAACATAGGGTATATTTGTCAAAAATGTACCAATTTGGGATTTTTGGTAGTCAAAAAATTAATTTGAGAATAAATTTGTTACAAGTGTACCGATTTGAGTTTTTTATGATCATTTGAGATAAATTTGTTATAGATATATTAGTTGAGATTTTTCGTGGTATTAATCTATTATTTATTTATTGAACTCTTTTACACTATAGTTGTGAGATATGAGACAACCCTTTTTTTTAACAAAAATCAAGTAGGTTTTTTCTTTTCTTTTCTTTTCTTTTTTTTTGCCTTTTGTGGGTGTAAATACTCGATGTGGACAGGCTATTGAGATTCATATGTGAGTTGTGTCAAAAAAAGTCTCATATTGAGCTTATGTGATTTGAAGCAATTAAATATCCCGATTGACCTATAACTTATTTGTTTAAGTTTTTTGAGTGAATGTCGATCTAGCTAAATATGTTAATGGCTCGAGCTTGAACTCCCTATTAGTGAAGGTATTGCATTTCCGCTGCACACTCCCAACAAATGATTTCAAAGCCAATTGTAAATAGGTGGACCTCATCTATTCCAATCAGTTGTGAATATATCAAAGACATCTCATGACCAATGCCCTTTTCAGGCATCCTTTGGGTGCGTTTGGTTCAAAGATACGATGCTTTCACCTCCCAAAGCCCCTTGGAAAAATCTTTGACCGCTTGACAACCATTTTCAAGTAGGCTTTCAGTGAAAGTTAGCGTTGGGAAGAAAAAGCCCAATACTAGTAGGAACTAGCTTTGAGTTTTCGCATTTGGTCAAATGTTGAAACTTATTTTTTTTTCCAAAACTATCATCCTCATTCTTCAAATTTCTTATTTTGCCCTCGTTATTATTTTTTTAAATACCAAAATAATGCTAAAAAAATCAAAATTATGTAAATGCTAAAAAAATTAAATATATTTTGGTCTTTTTAAAAAATTATTTATATATTTGATGTTTTAGCATTATTGTCAAAATTTATATTTAAAAAGTTGCATACATTATTTTTTTTTAATTTTAAACAAATAAAAATAAAAAAATTCCGACGAAAGGTTTGGTCTTTTTAATATATATATATATATATATATATGTATGTATGTATGTATGTATGTATGTATTTATTTTTTATCATTATTTTCAAATTTATATTTAAAAAGTTACATACATTATTTTTTTCAATTTTAAACAAATAAAAATTAAAAAATTCCAATGAAGGGTTTGGTCTTTTTAATATATATATGTATATATATGTGTGTGTGTGTGTGTGTGTGTGTGTGTATATATATGTATATGTATGTATTTGATTTTTTAGCATTATTTTCAAATTTATATTTAAAAGTTGCATACATTATTTTTCAAATTTTAAACAAATAAAAATTAAAAGATTTCGATGAAGGGTTTGGTTTGTTTTTTAAAATATATATATATTTATTTATTTGGTTTTTTTAGTATTATTGTCAAAATTTATATTTAAAAAGTTGCATACATTATTATTTTTTAATTTTAAACAAATGAAATTTAAAAAAAAAAAAAAACTAATATTAATCACCCAAAAGGCTTTTCATATTTGTTTTCCATCAAACGGCATTTCTCTCAAAATTACTTCTCAAAGCATAGTTTATCAAACCGTCTTTGCATTTGCCTAAAGTTCTTTAAACTAAACTACTTTGCATTTTCCCAATGAGCTTTCAAAATACTGAACCAAACGCACCATTTATGGTTCGGCTTATCGAAAGAGATCAAGTGAAGGGGATCATTATAATGTAGCAACGCAATCCCAATGGCAACTTCCTCGTTTAGTCTTCGATTTGGAAAAAGAGACTACGGATGAAGGTAGTGTTGGAGATTTAAGTTAAGACAAGTTGAGCAAAATGATACATGAATTATGGGGAATAAATCTAATACTGAGCTCATACATGGGTGGGAGCTTGTATAAATCATTGCATGAATTGTGTTAGATTAGTCTCAAATAAGATAATTAGTATGGTTTGCAACAACTGATCTATCCTAATTGACCTATAATTCATCAGCTTAAATTTTCGAGTGAAAATAAGTTTAATTGAATATGTCATGACTCCAGGCTTGAGCTCGGGCTCATGCTCTTGACAATTTCCTTAGTAAAAGTATCAGGCTACGCCGTCCCAACAATATCAATGAAGGCAGAATTCTAATGTTTCGTCCGCCCAAAATCGGAACTAAGCTCCGCAGTGGTAAACTTTAGGAAGCTCTAGTAAATCTCTGGTGTGGTCGGTAAATAAAATTTGACTGCCCACTTTCTTGTCTAATACTATTAGACTTGACAATTGGGACCCATCACTTACAAACAAAAGATAAATGATTTTACCATCATTGCATAACCCATGGTCCAAGGGCCGATTCATGTTCGATACATAAATTCAGAGCATAGCACCAATCCTTGTGCATCGGCTCAATGAGGTTTGGTGTCCTTGCATCAATTAGTAAGACACCACGATACAATCCAAGTTAGGACTTACCGACCCGTGTACTTTATTCTCATGGCCTGGAATCTAGGATATTACATTTCTCCTTCTCTAAATAAAATTTCGTCCTCAAAATTTAAATACATACTTGATTCAAATAAGTGCGAGTATAGTTGTCTCATACGTTCTTCGCTCTTCCAAGTCGCTTCTTTTATGGTATCGCCAAATTACCTTAACTAAGGGAATGACTTTATTTCTCAAAACTTGCTCTTTCCGATTCATGATCCATACCGGCTCCTCAATTGATCCCGCACCATCACGAACACAAAGGACGATCATGGATCAATTATATGTGGACAGTGGACCGGTCGCTGGTGATTCTACAAGGAGCTTATACCGACCATGAGCGATTCATGAGTCGATCCTGTTCGATAGTGAATCGGTCACGAATCGATCAAGTCCACATGACCAAGTAACAACGACCATGGGAATCAATGGCATGAAACCTTGGATAAACCAAGGCATGACTTATGCTGAACTGGGGCAAGCTCGGCCTTAGACTCGATCCGCTTGACCAAGACCCAATCAGGGCAAATGATCTAGACCAATCACGAAATTCATTTTTAAGACATTCAATTGACAAATTCTAATAAAAAATGATCATGAACAAGTCCGAGAGGGGTATTGACTTAGTCGCGCTTATTTGTTAACTTTTAGTGAATTTTTTGCACAAACCTTGTTCTCATAGAACCGTCGATTGAGTACAAAAATGAACAACTTCTCCAATGAGGCGACACCTTATGTTAGTCTCGTGAATCCCTTGGATGAATCTTTGGATACAAATTAAGTAATGTGGGGAATGAGTCACTAAACAAATATTAAGAGATGATAGGAGTTCTAGAACATTCCTTGGCTTTGGACTATAGTCTATCATTATCCAGTTAGAGTCACACGTCAATTGCAAAGGGAAGAGAGAGAACTTGCATCGTGAGTGTCATGGTAAAAATATCAAGATCTCATTAAATGATTTTGGACTTTAGTCCATTAATGCCATTGATGAATCACCAAGCTTAAATGTCCTCTTAAATCTTAGGTTACGATGGCCCTAAATTATAACGTTGGTGAACAAAGCAAAAGCAAGTCAATTAGGAGAAGACATTAGGCATCCAAAGGTTTATGTGTTCCCCAAGTGCAATGGACAGTAACGAGCCTGGAGTGACCCTTTGAGAATAAATTAATATGTGGACCAATCACAAGTGAACACAAATGAACAAAGGCGCCAACTTAGGATGATAGATAGGCCAACTCATCTCTTAAATCTTATCATGAGTTTACACCAACAATTGGGAGGGAGGTCTATAAATAGGAAGAGGCAACCTTGCATTATGAGGTTTTCCCATTCTCTCGTTTCCCTCTCGCTTCTTTCCTACACCTATTATAGGCCTCCTCACTGAGTCGCCCCAGAGCCAACCGGTCACTGAAGAAACATCTTAGAGCTAGGTCCAAATTGTTGTAAGTACATTTTCCTAACCCTTCAATAGGGCGATGCACTATGCATATCAATTTAGGGTCTTGTCATCATTTACTTGTGTTCGCTTGTATGTTATGCTTGTTGTGTTTTTAATTGTTTATTCTTGCATCAAGTAAATTCATGGTATCACATGAGTATTGATCATGTCCAGATGTCGAGGAAAGGTCTCGGTGACTATGGATGTATGTCGAAGTAGATGCATGGCCTACGCTTGGCTTTGAGATAACATTGAGGCATGTTGTTTTCCAAAGCAAGCATTGAGTCGATGCCAAAGCCGAAGCAAACGATCCCAAGCCAATACTACAAGCCCGAATCGCATTCGGCATGAGTTTTAGTAAGGCACAAGAGTCATCCATGGAATCATTTTGCATGGCACGCCTTCAAGCCTTTTATTAGGCTAAAGATTTGAGATAAAACAAATTGGTTGATGCTTGAAATGCATGGACACACGATGGACTTATGTGCTGACACTAGGGGATGTCGAGTCGTTGTCTAGGGTAAAATCCTGGATGTCCTCCTAATAGTGAGATCGGGATGATGCTGGCTGAAGAGAGGTTGATACCTAGGGGTTACCTAGATGTCGTCCTGATAATGAGATTGGGGAGATGCCGATTGTCAAGAGGGGAATTGATACCCGATTGATACCAGAGGAGTCAATGGATTTCGATTCAGTGAAAGAAATTGAAATAAATTGAAAGTCCATGTGTGGTGCATGAACTGATGCTTGAATTGATGCTTGCAAAGTTGGGTTAGATTTGTATGAGTTGTCGAGACCTTGCATCAATTTGGAAACATGTTTGCATTGGGTCACTTAGTGCATGAATTAGTTCTGCACGTTGCACGCATCATTTTGAAATTGAAATGGTCGTTAATTACGGAATTTTGGAGGGCTTGTTCTTCATGCACTAACTCTTTGTTCATGATTCTTGAAGATACTTAGACGATTGAGAGCCTTTCGTGTGCATAGGCAAGTCAAGGCATGGGCCTTGCTATTGATTTGCCATCGAGAAGTAGACGATGATTTTATATCCGAGAATCGATGGCGAGATGTCCTCATATAAAAAGATTAGAAATTTCTACTTATTAAGTCATCGACTCATTTTTGTTATTCTTCCCCTTTTTCAAGTGTGTGATGGATGTAGTGACCACACCGCCCATTCATCATGGCCTCCCTGTAGACATGGTCTCCATCGTGACAGACATAATAGACATAGAAGGAGATGTCACTTATCGGAAGCATACCACCACAGTATAAGTCTAGGAGAGTGTAGACATTTTGGTCCCGCACGTTAGAGGTGGTAAAATGGGTCTTAGACCCATATATGACCCATTTAAATCATAAATGGGTCATATATGGATTACTTGTTTTTTGACAAAAAGTAGTTAAATGGGTTTAACAAATAAAAACTTTGATAGGTGGGTCTTAAGTGGGTCTTAAATGAGTTAGATTTAGAACTCATTTTCACCCAAAACCTCACAATCTCTCTCTTCTCTCTTTAACTTTACAATTTTTTTTTTTTTATAAAAACTGAAATTATAATTATTTTATTATTTTAATTTTCTTTCCTTTTTTTTTTCTTCTTCCTCCGGTCGTTGGCACGCCAATGGCGGCCGACCACCAAAGCGAGCCTCAAGCTCGCCGGATCCGGGCGAGGCGGAGGCCTCGCCGACGCCCGACGAGGCTCGAGCCTCGCCGGATCCGGTGAGGGGCGAGCTTGACACCGGCGAGCCTCGAGCTTGCCAAATCTGGCGAGGTGGAGGCCTCGCCGACGTCCAACGAGGCTCAAGCCTCGCCGATCCGGCGAGGGGACGTCCGGCAAGGCTTGAGGCTCGCCTATGGCCGGCCACCGGCCAAAGAAGAAGAAGAACAAAAAATTAAAATTAAATTAAAAATTATATTTAAAAAATAAAAATAATTAAAATTTTAATTTTAAAAAATAAAAAAATCAATTAAAATTCGATTTTTTAAAATAATTATTTTAAAAATTATAAAAATTGTCCATTAAATTTGTGCGGTATAAAACTATTTTAGCAATACCATTCTTTTAAATATATATATAAGCTTTCTTAAGTTTAGTTAAATGAGTCGGGTGTGGGTCGGGTTGAGTTTGGGTCAAAATTTGTGCATTACAATAAATGGGTCATAAACGGGTTAAATGGGTCGATTTGGGTCGGACCATTTATGACCCAACCCAAACCCGACCCAACCCACCCTTTAACAGGTCTACCGCACGTGTGCGAGGCTTGGTGCTGCATTTTTTATGAGGACATCATAAGTCCCATTTGCGGCTTCATGCCACCGGTGGATGCCACAGGAACCCCATAGGGAGTGGGCCTAGAATAGAGGCCATTTTTGGAGAAACTCAATAGAGAAGCTAGGCTACCCCAGCCTTTTTGATCGTCTACGTTTGGTAATGAAAAGAAATAGCCCAAGACTAGGAGGGACATGTAAAATATAACAGCTTTATATATATATATATATATATATATATATATATATATATATATATGTTTGTTTGCTTGTGTACCGGGATCGTTTACAATTCGTTTCCACATGTGCTTAATCAAAGATAAAAGATTTTTTGGGACGTTGATGTTAACTCGCCCGAGTCATGCTCTTGCAACCAAGTCTTTTAAATTTTTTAGAAGTGGGCACTGTACTAACAAAATAGCCATTTTACTATCCTCAAATATAGGACCCAGAAGAGATTGCCGAGTGCTTTAAAATTTTAAAATTGGACCCATCAAGTATTAGTATATTACCAGGTACGTTAAAATTTTACAAAGGGACCCTGTCAATTGATTACTAACTTATCAATACAATTATATATTAGCTTAGTTAAATCTACTATCTATTAATAAATACCAAAAAATCTTTAAAAAAATTTACATATTACCGATGCAAAGATTTATTTTAGCGCCCCACATCTAGTCGCGGATAGCCAGGCACTCTAAAATTTTACAAGGGGGCAAGTAAAGTAGGTATCAACCGAGCTCGCTTTCGAAGTAACGGCTCTGTCATTGTGGATCTAGTATAAATAAATAACGTCTAGTAGATAACTACGGAGTGGTTAAAATTTTAAAGGAGGGTAACTTGCTACTCAACGAGTTTAGGCTCGTAAGATATTAATTTCCCCAGTAAGATTTCGCTTGCAATGTCAAAAAGATGAATAGGTCAATAACTTACTATTGAATTAGACGTTAGTTTGACCCCCCCCCAAAAAAAAAAAAAAAAAAAAAAAGACGTTAGTAATTTCCTTGCTTGGTTATTTCCCTTGAAGCAAACATTCATTTGCAGATTACTTGTTTTACTTGTAAAAAGACCCCATTAGTGGGCTATTAAATGGGTTGAAAGTAGGTCCGTTACAAATCCACGCTCCAACCCATTTGTTTCTGGCTTCCATATTTAAAATTCATTTTGACCTATATTTTGAATTTAAGGCGGCTCATATATAATCAACTTCACTATATTTGGATTAAAATATGGGATTGTCACCCATTTTGTCAGTCTTACTTGTAAGTCACTAACTTCGATGGTGAGATTTTATTTTCCAGTTGGTAATTTGCTATGCTGCTTGACAACTTATTACTGAATTGGCTGTTGCTAAATTCCTTACTTGGTCAGTAGCCTTGCTACCCCCAAAAGTGAGCCTACACTAGTACATGATAAGTAACTTATTTCTGTGGCATGTTACTAGTTACAATTGCAAGATTCTATATTATATGGGACATTTTTAAACAGATTGATAACTTGCTGTTGAAGTTGGCGTTCATATGTTTTTCGAACCGTGGGTAATTTGCTACAGCTTAAACGAGCCTACTTTGGTAAGTTACTTAAGTCAATATTGAGTCATTAATTTATATTTTATTTTAAACGGTTAGTTCCCACTTTGTTGGTGACTCGCTAACTTGTAATTGGGCCTACAATTACATCGATAATTTATTAATTTCACCAGTAAGATTTTGTTTTAAGTGGTAAAATTTATACTTAGGTAGATAACTTACATTAACACTCGATATTCGTATGCTTCTCCCAGTGATTTACAACCTTAAAAGTGGATCTATATTGATAAATCGACAATATTAACGATAACTTACTATTTTCATTTTTAAAGTTTACGTTTTTAGTGGTAAATTTCTTAAGAAGTCAACTTACTATGGATTTGACGTGTCCGGACATGATTCGGTTTTTCAGTTCCCTGTTGTACAGGTCTTTTCTCTTAGGAAGCAAACCATGAAGTCGACTCCAGTCCAAAGAACTACTTCCTTCATAAGCATCGTCGTCTTTGTTGTCCTAAGAAAGTGCTCATGGTGTTGGACTCTGAAGAAAAGCATGTCAAAATTGACCAAATCACAACCGACATTTTTCATCATGATCGTGCTCGGTAGCTTTCATTGAAAGTTATTCCTCTCATATCTATGGCCACTTAGAAAGAAATGAGTGTTGGATAGATTGCACCACAAGTCACACTCTTACTCCATCTGTTACTGGTAATCATTCTGATAAAAAATAAAAAAGGTCATCGTTTTGCAGTTTAACCCACCAAAACTGCTCTCGATCTGGGTCTTGAAATCGACCGAGGCGTCGAAGATGGAAAAACTCGACATTCCAATCTAAACGTGAAGTCAAACGTCTCATATTTCACATCGGCAACTTTTTCCTAACGTAGCTAAACAGATTCGACAGAAGTAAGAAATCTCAACTGAGAAGTAAATAGACAACGTATTGCGCATCGATTAGCACCAGAGTTTGCCGACATATACAGCACTCTCAGTGTCATCAAATGATCATCTCTTTTAAATGTTCGATACAATAAATTCTAAGACACCACCATACCCTAACTAAATAATCAGGTCAATAGATAGCAAAAATAGAACGGCCAAAATGTGTACGACTCTCAATATGCCTATCATCTAAAAACTGGATCAAAGGTCTGCACCTGCAAAACAAAGAAAGGAGCAAAACATGTTTCAGTGGTTAAGAGATTCACAGAGGCAAAGAAGGACTCCTGTGCAGTCTGACTTCTTAACTTGACGAGGAATTTCTATGCAAAGCTCAGTCGAATGGACCATGGAATGCCTTTGCTTTTTGAATGAAATGACAATGCAAATGCAGGATATGTCCAGGACTTTTTTATGGCAAGGATGAAATTCTTCTTTCTGTTTAGTTGGAGAAAGATATTGTTGATGACATCGATTCCAGGACTAATGATTCTAAAAATAGGAACATGGCAATTTGATTGCTAAGTGAGATATCCCCTGTAGAATACATTATACAGAGAAACACAAATAGTGATTTGCAGTCTGAAGATAGATGACTGCTTTCACGTTAGAAGCTCCGACATTGATCCTAGCATACCATAACTAAATAATGGATGTTCAAAAAAC
Source organism: Eucalyptus curtisii (assembly GCA_017140595.1). Lineage (NCBI taxonomy): Eukaryota > Viridiplantae > Streptophyta > Magnoliopsida > Myrtales > Myrtaceae > Eucalyptus > Eucalyptus curtisii. The sequence goes on from CM029498.1 coordinate 9,088,570, forward strand.
TACAGCATAGCGACTGGATTGCAAATGTGGGGCGTGAAATGCCAGATCTCAGCTCTACAATATCCAATCTCTCTCCTATTTACGTTGGTTAGGGCTCATTAGTGTAATTCTAGCGTGCGAGCGTCGATGCAGTGAAATAAACCGACGTTTGCTTGCAAGCAGGGGAAACAGAAGTTCACCTTGCATCATCAGCCGAAGATGTGTCCGACATCTTCTCTTTGACTCTTTTTGCTTTTGATAAACTGCTGATTTCGATGACACTTCCAAAGCACTTGTAATTCTGACTCGGTTTTGCCGTCAAAAGAGCAGCTTAATTGTAGCCAGGCACAAGACGAAGAGAGTTTGAGCAGAACGGCATCTTTCCTGAAATCAGATCGCCACACTTTATAATCAACCAGCATATTGACATCTACCCATCACTCTCAAGAGGTAACAATTCGAAAGCGATGAAAATGTTGAACTTTATACTACTGGAAAAGGAACAAGATAACCAAAAAGATAGAGAGCCGAACTTACCCGGAGTCGCTAAAGTTACTCGAAAATGGGGGCAAAAGCAATCTAAACTTCTTTCAAACTATCTACTTTTAACAATCAGCGGATAAGGCATCACTCAAGGTAACATATCTGATAAGTAAATGTGATAACGACACAAAATGACCATGAGCATGTCTAACGCGAAATTGAATCAAAGTTCAGAACTTTACTACCATAAAACCAGCAACAGGATAGATAATGTGGCTGCATTATAAACATCGGCATTCGAAAGCCAAAATGAGTCATCATTCAACAACCAGAAACATCTCAAACTCACCACGCCCGAAGAAATGGACAGGTAACCAGTGGAAGAGCTCGTGCTCGTCGAAGCCGGTGTTTCTGCGGCCAGCGGTGGGGATCCAGATTTCGAGGGAATCGTCCCATGCCCACCAGCATCGCTGCTTCCGTTCAGCGCGAGCGCATATGCCGGCGTCCCATCGGGCTTGAACAACCCGTAATTCCTCTCCGACGTCGGCCCGGGCTTCATGTTCTCATTGAACAGGGCAAACACGTAGACGCTCAAATCTCCATTGGGCCTCATCGGCGTCCCCTTCTTCTGCGCCATGATCTTCATCAGATTCCCATTATACTTCCTGGCATTCTCCGGGGTCGCGCCGACCTCATCCGCATCGCCTCGCGACGGCCACCCGGTCTCCGAGATGTGCAGCGTCAGGTTCCGAAACCCCAGCGAGGCCAGGGCCGAGTTGACCGCATCGATCTGAGCGAACAGCATGTTGTCGTAATGCAGCCCCGTGGAGGGATCGACCTCGCCGGGGTTCGACTCGAAGAGCACGAAATTGAGCGGCACCTGCCGGGGGTTCGCCTTGTAGGCGAAGAACGGGTAGGCGTTGATCAGGAACGGCGAGCCCGCCTTGGCCTGGAACTTCAGGATCTCCGTCAGGGGCGCGGCGAGGTCCCGCCGGAACGCGCCGGCGGACGGCGGGTACGAGGTCTCGAGGACGGCGAGCGAGTGGGGGGTCGTGACCGTGACCTGGTCGTCGAGGCCGAGCTTGGCGAGCGCGCCCTGGAGGCCCTGCATCGCCGGGAGGACGTCCGCCGTCAGGGACGTGTCGTTGAGGGTCAGCACCTCGTTGCCGACGGTGATGCAGGTGATCTTCGTGGACGGGAGGTAAGGCTGGATGTTGGACTTGAGCCAGGCGAGGGCCTGCCCCGGGTCCCGCATCCGGGCCAGGTAGTCGTTCCCGAGGCCGACGGTGAACTCGACGCCGGTGCCGGCGAAGGCCCGGAGGACGCGGGGGTCGGCGTCGTAGAGCTTGAGGCGGGTGGCGCCGACGGACTTGACGAGGGGCACGACGTCGTCCGGCGACGGGAGGTTGTTGGCGATCTGGCCGTAGTTGATCCCGATGGAGGACGACGCCGTCACTACCAAGGCGGGCCCTGCGGCGGAGAACGGAGAGAGAAAAAAGGGAAGAAAATTCGTGACGGAACAACGGAAAAAACGGAAGCTTTACCAAGAAAATGTTTCATGTCCATTCCGAACTTTCTAAAGTACCGCATTTTAACAAGATGGTTTTCTCGGGAGCTCATGGGGTACCTGAAAGTAGGATCAGAAGCAAGAAGCAGCGGAGGAACCGGTCCGACGCCATGACGGGGACCCGCGCAGGAGAAATGCAATGCCGGACGGAGGAGTAGCGGCGGCGGTGGCGAGTGGCTCCGAGTGAGTGGGGAGGAGTGAGTGAAGTGAGTGAAGTGAGTGACTTGGTTGTGGGTCGCTGTCGGAGGGCGGCGGAAGGACAACGAGAGGAGCACGCGGGCTGCTGCGTGGGAAACGGACAAGGCGGCGGGTGGTGAAGGTGACGGCGGTGGGGGGGACGGGCCCTTTTTCGAGCTGGCTCGACAGGGATGGAGTGCCCGCTCGGCGAGGAATAGCGGAAAGCAGTAGGGACTGTCTCTCTCTCTCTGTCCCTGCCTGCCTCTCACTATCTCTGTCGAGCTAGCGATCTATAAATGAAGCTGCAAAAAGATGGTGGTGGTGGGCAGACGAGCGTTGTGCCTTTTGGCTGCGTGCCATGTGAGGTTAGTTTACTCATTAGTTTGAATTAGGTGACGGAAGAGTTAAGATGGACACCTGTCGGATTTGTTGAGAAGTTAACATCTCAGTGAGTGGATTGCGGACCTTGGAGTCAGCACTGATGAATGTGAGTCATTGGAATAATCAAATATTAAATTATGCATTTCTTTGACGGTTTAAATTTTTTAATAAATTTGTGATAATCTCACAAAATTTAACATGATATCAAAGCTTTAGGATCCTGATTTCGAGTTTTGCTAGATCCCATTTGCTTCCCTAATTAAATATGTCAATATTTTTATCTAATAACTTAAATTAATAGAATAATGAGTGATGAGGAGCAATGATAACTCCATTTTCCTAATGAACGGTGAGATCTTATGGAAAAACCTTGTAAGGGGCCTCCGGCGGCGCTAATCCTCTTTCTCTCGACCATTTCTCTAATGCAAAAGAAATCAGATTCTTTGAGAGCACAAAAAACAAACTCAACCATGCTTTGAAGATTATAATAAGAGAGTGTTTTGATTCGCGCTTCTGATTTTGTTTACCCCTTTTGCGTTTTCGCTTTCTAACTTTCAAAAGCGCGAGTATTCGAAGGCTTTTTAGCCCCCGGCCTGGCATTTGCATCGGTTCGATACTATGCACTTGTGATAACGCACGCACATCCTTTCGTTTCATCGGGTGCGAGAATCATTTCGAGGGGGATGGATGCTGCTTAACGAGGAAATCATGATTTGATTTTGAGAGACTCGGCCCCCTTGAAGGAATCGAATAGGTTCCTTGACTTTATTTTCTTTCAGCGGTGAAAAATATGGCGCTTTTGACGTTGGTTTTTTGTTCTTTGCGTTCCTTTTCAAGGTGGAATGTGGCCCCAAAGGTGGTTGCTTCTTTGCGACTCCGTCACATGGTAGCCGTTCCCAATGAGGAGAGGGCGGGTAGGCGGTGGGGTTCTGCTTTTGAGTGTAGGGTGGGGGGCGTAAGGGACAAGCTTCCTTCGACTGGGGCTTGGGTCCCATTCTATCTTCTTCTTTTTTTTTTTTTTTACTTTTTCTTTTTATTCTTCTTTTTTCAATCGAAAGGCATTTTCCGTTGTCGGACAGAGAAGAAACGACAGAGAGGTGGCGAGGCTAACGTGTCCGCTCTCTTTCAAAGGGACAAAATATGCAAAAGGTAAAGTCGACGTGCGAGAATCTTTCCGTTGCGGAACGCATCGATCCCACCTGGACCGTCTGATTGGAGAGCGTTAGAGATCTCGGCCGTTCAGTTGGCGGAATTTGAGTGTTCGGGTCGGGTGGGGGGACCGAAATTGAGTACGGACAGGCCGAGATTTTTCGATCCGTTTAAACACATGCAGCTACACTTGTCCAAGCCAGATGGGAAACGACCAACTTGGGGGAAACAGAATAGCAATAAACACGAAGATAAGAACCACACTTTACTCACACTAGGGATCCACCCGGTAGTTCTATGGAAGCGCAAACAGTACGCTCTTAGATTTTTCCTCTCTCTTTCAACAGAACTAAGTAGCATCTCTCTTTTTGCGCATCTTATTTCCTTTTTCAGCCAAATTAGGTACTAGCCTCCGTCAGATATGCACTTGTTTTTTCATGCGTGGCTTCTTAAGTAAGTCTCCCGAACTGGCCGGCAGACGCACCCCACGAACGCTGACCTCGCGCATCAAATTCCTCCAGGTTAAAGTCTTAACATAAACACGTGTTAGTAGTGCTTAAGAAACCGAGCACGCGTTTAACCCAGTGACTCAAGGAGTGGCGATGTTTTCCTTGGCAAGGGGAGCGACTTCTTCCCCTTCGACGCCGGGTTCACCGTCGGCAATCTCAAGACCCAGAAGCATCTTCTCCCAGAGCTTCGCCGGTCCCTGCACCCAGAAAGGCAAAGGAAATTCTCATTTTATCCAGCCCTCCATGACACCACGTGAAAATAAGAGTACAAGTCAAAACCATGGTGATTCACAGATTCATCTATTCATGGACAAAGTCGTTGAAGAGCGTCAGTGATGCAATTTTGGACTCACCTTCCATGAAAGATCTTGAGCCATGCAGTTACTAATCATCTCTTTCAGGGCAGCTGTGCCAAAAGTTGCGAGTGCTCTCTTGACTGTTCTTGCCACAGCGTCCACGTCAGCTGGATCGATGACATCGCACTGTACAATAGCTTGTGTTAATTAGTATGACTACAACATTGGTCACGTAGAGAAGAAAATTATGAAAGTAGATTCTCTCTTCTCCTTGACAATGTTGGAGTTACTCACATCGAGACTGAAGCCTGCCATTTGGAACCCTGTAAACCCTTCTTTAACGGTGTCAACGAGCCCACCAGTTGATGCAACAATTGGCACCTGGTTTGAGATTTATATCAACGAGGCATCAGCTTCAAGCACATAATCAGTTAATTTACCAAATTGCTAGTTATGTAGGTCAAATTGTGTTAGCTTGGACATTACAGAGCTTCAAGATTTACCGTTCCATATCTCATGGCTTGCAACTGTATGAGACCACAAGGTTCAAATCTGCTAGGAATCAACATGAAATCAGCCCCAGCAATGATCATATGGGCCAGAGGCACATTGAATTTTGCCACTCCTCTCGCGTTGCTTGGATATTTGATCTCCAGCTCCTCGAGCTGCCTTTCCATAGTCTTTTTGCCAGTTCCCTGAGAGCGAAAATATTTCACTGTAAGCATCAGCTTTCTCAGCAGCATTAAACTAGACACATTTTATAGTAGAAGGAAAAAAGAAGAGATACCGTACCGTTTATGCTTTATAGCAAAATTACTTACCAGTACAACAACTTGAACATTCTCCCCAATGAATTTCGGAATGGCTGCTGCTAAGATATCAGATCCCTTCTGCTCTTCCAGTCTACCAATGAAACCAATCAGAGGGATGTTTCTGTCAACAGGCAAACCAACAGCTGCTTGAAGAGCTTCCTTCAATAGAGGCTTTGCATCCACAACCTATATATATGACATTTGTTAGACAATCCGATTGTGTCAAGTGCATCTTTCAAAACTAATACATCGTTCTCGATATTACACTTTACCATTGTCTCGTCATAGTGGATATCTAAGTACTTGTCAGTTGCTGGATTCCATTCTTGAACATCCATGCCGTTGACAATACCAGTTATGCCAGTTCTTCGCAGGATGTTTTCTAATTCCACACCCTTTGCAACACCAGAAACAAGTTCCTCTGCATAGTACGGACTCACAGTTAAGACCCTGTGGGATTCTATAATTCCAGCCTTCATCCAGTTGATTTTCCTGCCCTCCACAGGCTTGAGATACCTGCAAGATACACCAACAGATTCAGCAGAAAGAAAGTTGATGTTAAGGCAACCACACTACAATGTTCTTGCAAAATGGAAGGTTGCACTAGACCCAGACGACATACCCATCTATGAAGTCAAAAGAACTCTTAAATTCATTAGGTAGATTGACAAGGGCGAAATCTCCAAAGGGAAATCTTCCCTGGTAGGCAATGTTGTGGATGCAGAATGCTACCTGGAATCAAGTTTATCTACTCAGCTGCATGTCCATACTATCAAACAAAAAATGTGTCATAAACGATGAACTATAAGATGAAAACTTACCTTGGCATTTTTGTAAAGCCCTCGAGATTGGTACATTGTTTTGAGGTAGCATGGAAGAAGAGCAGTGTGCCAGTCATTGGCAATGAAGATGACATCTTCACCTGCTTGACGCACAGATAAAATTTAACTTTCGATCAGTATTTAGAACTGAAAACTGACCTTCGACGAAACAATGATAGAAAAAATTCCCACCATATGGTCCTGAAAAATTTTCGCTGTTGTTTAGATTCAGAACGCGAGGTGCCTCTAGAGCAGCCTGCAAGCAATAAAAAGGTGTATTACAAAAATGAAAACTGAAAAGAATACACACATGAGAGAGATAGCATCAACTGACATTGAGATGTTACTTCATACATTTATCGAATTAATCTTTTCTACAGTGAATGGTCTGGATTATGCAATCTTTCAACCATGGAACACATGGGGAAGAAAGTATTTTTCAAGTGATCAGAACTTTACAGCTCACAGAAAGGTTATCACAACCTTATGTCTTAATTGGGTTGTCATGTTACATTAACAAGAGAATGCAACGGATTTAACCAAGCTTTAACACTCACTATGGTTTTCACAATTCCAATTCCAACTTTCAATAGGCAAAGGCCATCTGTCATTCAATTTTATTTTATTTTTTTGGTCGAAAATCTGTCATTCAATTCAAAAGGAAACATAGAGCATAGCATAATCAGCAAGAAATCATATCTTCCAAATGTGCCGATAGTATGGCTGGAAGGCTTGTCCAGAGTATATCACTTGCAAAGAAATTAAAACTTACCTGGCACAACAAGCTAAAGCGAAGTTGGTTATCCTTGTAATCTAGCCCTGTCCGTGGCCCATATACTTTAGAGCCCGTCTTGCCCCACACCTTCAATGTTGACAAACCAAACAGTCAAACAGTCAGGGGGATAAATTTGCTTCACCACATAATCCTGCAAGAGTAGCTTTGCAGATTAGCACAAGAGAATCGATCGGGAAGGATGATCTGCACCTTCTCAAGAAACATTGGGTGATCAACAAATACACGATCAACTCCACGTTTGTAGCAGTGGAAGAAGCGAACAGTTTCAATTCTGTCTCCAACTTTAATCTGCACAGGAAGACTTGTCTGTGAGCAAATATTTTCCTAAACTCAAACTCTGTAGATTATGAAGCAATAAAATAATATATATTCATTCCGTCGGAATGACATAAAGAAGCCACTAACCTCAACTAGAACGCTAGTATCCCACCCATCTTTGTACTGATCATAGCGAGGAGAAACAGTCATGACTCGATGCCCTCTGGCCTATGAAAAATCATGTCAAAAATTAGTCAGACACACTTTAGCAGAGACAGGACTGCTTGAACACTCACTGTGAGAAGTGGTGATCATAACTGCATATCAAGAAGGAAGCATGAAGAAGACATGCAAAGGAAGACAACCAACTTACTGCCATTGCCGGTGGCAAACCACCAAGAACATCACCAAGTCCGCCAGTTTTGCTCCAAGGAGCCACCTCAGCTCCCACAAAAATCAAGTTCATCCCCTTTCTGCAAACAATTTTTCCAGTAAAACCGTCATTCTCAGCCTTGTTAACTTTTCTCTCGACTCTCCCCTTGGTTGCTTTTGCATGAGATCTGAAAGCATCCAGCTTGTTCACAGATCTTAATCCGCTGTGGGTGATCGACGCGTTCCTTAGGCTTATCTGTGCCAAGCTCGCCTTAGCTTCTGCTCCCGAGCTCCCATGGCAGTTCACCTGTGAGCTTCTTGATACGAAGTGTGCAGCAGTGATGGTTGCCATGACTGATTGCTTTTGCTCTGAAATCTGCGATTCGAGATGAGGAAGTGAACAGATTCTTGAACTATTCGACGGATGTATCTATAAACCGAAAGATACAAAAAAAACTAATAGCTTGTTGAATTCACAGAGCAGCACAAGACATCAACCTCTGCTAGAACCAACCACATGAAACTCTCAGGTAATTATTGCTTTATTAGCAAAATCAATGTTCATATATTTAGTACTATAGTCCTAGCAACTCTAGAATTCTGGGAGATAGACGAACACGACTCCGAACCAAAATTGCCAACACGCACCAACATCTTCCATGAAAGATGACAAGCTAATTGTAGATTTAGACTACAAAAGGTATTATTAAATTATGCAACCGGGATATATGGACCGCTATCCATCACCATGTGACGTCACCATGTGATTAAGATCACGCTCTAGTGTTTTACGAAACATCTCCCCGTACGAACGGTACAGTCCAAGTACTTCAAATCGTTGAAGCTAATCTTCCTCTCCTCTCACATTCAATTCAGTTAACCGAACATAGCAATGAGAAATATGGCAAAAAAGTAAATAAATAAAACTATCGAAACAGAATGAATCCTCCATACATAGGAGAAACGGCAAAGGCAGAGAACGAATCGACTACTCCGGCGAAGAAGAAAAAATCAGCGCAAGCAGATCGGAAACGCAGCGACTAAGGCGATCAATGAGCCTCGGAGGCTCGAACTGCAAGTTTTTCGGGAACCGATGCTTCGAAGACAGTGAGAACTCGAATGCACGACTACTTATAAACCAGAAATCCAGGCTCATGCGGTGGAGAACGGCGCGAAATACTCGCTCCACAGCTTAGCCCCTGGAACTGCGGATTTCAGTATCATCAGTGACATCACTTCGCGCGCGCAACTGGCGGGAGCATCATCAAAATATCTTCCAACGGACGCCGTCGAACGAAGCTCGAGCTGACGACTCTCTCGCTTCCTCCGCGAGAGAGAGAGAGAGAGAGAGAGAGAGAGAGAGAGAGAAGGCTTACGAGGTGGAATCGGAGGAGATGCGGCGACGGCGGTTCAGCGGGCGGAGCAGGGAGGACCGGCGATCTTTCTCAGCCGCGACTTCTCGGTGATCAGCTTTCAGTGAAACTCGGTCACTGGAGTCGCCACCGCCGGGAGGAGCGCGGTATTTGTAGAGGCCGATCCCACGGGGCAGCGCGCGCGGACGTGGCGCGAGATTAGTGGCTGGTGGCAACTCCCGTTCCCTAGGCCCCTCTAGATTTGCTTCCGCGCTTTACTGTTTTGATCACGTGCGCTGCAATCATTTTTAAGATGGAGTTTATCATTATCATTATAAGAGATTAATTCTACTAACTGGCAAGCACCCACCATCCAAACCTAATGCGAAGGAATGAAGGGAAGAAGTCACAAATAATCATAAATTATATTTATTACGATCTATTTATTCTAAACTCTTTTTTTGCAACATCAAAAACTCCAAATTATATTTGCCGTGACACGTTTACCTTTAACTTTTTCTTGTAATATAAAAAAATAATTTTTTCAATCAAAATGATGTTATAAGTCGTCAAGGTACCATGTCAATACCGTCTCCCTTCTATTGTCCACGTAAGCAAATTATAATCAGCACTCATTGGTGGAATTTAGATAAAAAGGTAAATGTGTTACACAAATATAAATTTGAGATTTTGAGTGTTAGGGTATAAAATTTTAGAGTAACAATGTTATAGTAAGCATAATTTGAGGCATTTCAATAAGCGTCTGATATATTATATAAATGTACCATCCGAAACCATATAATCAAAGAAGTTAAAATCTTAACACATAAGTCAACTGCTTCATCTGAACTCTAAGATGTAAAATTCAAGAGTTTTCTCATAGGTCAAAGAAGAAAAACTTTCTCTTAAATTGAGAAGACAGGACATGCGGATATCGACACGTTAAAATAAGGAATGCATTTAGGCCGGACACTTGGTTACCGAACTATCGTTGGAAGTCCCTATCAAAAGCTTGCTTCCTACTAGTAGCACAGTGTCTGAAATTGACATGTCTAATTAGTATCCCAATTCTAGAGACTGTGCAAATTAAATATGAAGATCTAACAAAGCGGACTTGATAATCTTACTTAACTATTAGCAAATTCATAAAAAAAAAAAAAAAAAATGAGTGCGAGAGCAAGGGGGTACGAACTTGAGGCCCCCGATGCAGCGTCCCCATCACGATCCTCGTCGAAGGTCTTTTCCCACGACCCCCGAGGGGGAGACACAGAGGTCAAGTGGCCGTGAAACGACGCGGCGTTTTTCTATCTAGTGGCCTACAATCGAAGACCGACGGGGGGAGGCGGGGCCCGCCAGTCGGCGTGCGGTACAGCTCCGGAAACGGGCGTCCGTCCGCGAGCGAAGCGTCGCCGTCGCTCGAGATTTTCGTGCGCCCCGCCGAAACGGACGGACGGTGGTGGAGCGCCGAGAAAGCGAGCGGCCGTCGTTTTCATCGGACGGTCTGTTCCTTAGCTGGAGCGAGCTGCACCGTTGAGATTTTCTGCTGGGACATCTCATTAGTCATTTCATGATCGGACATCAGCGCCCGGCCAATAAAATACACGAGTGATTTTTTTAATGTGATTTTTTTTATATATAATGTTTCTTTTTTTTTCCTGGTATGTAATACAATTGACGTCCCGTTTTATAATTATATAAATGTAACGACACATTTTTCTTTTTACATACTTTAGAGAAAATGACGATATATATATGTTCGTACTTCTAACATATAATTTACACGGGACATATTACTAACATAGCATATGAGACAGTAGTTAAGGGTTGTTTGAATGTAGACTAACGCCATTGCAATCATGCTCATGTTAATTATCGTTATTGGTACTGTTATTGAGTGATTGAAAACTTATTCCCTCCCAAATTTAAAAAAGAAAAAAAAAACCCACACCCCAATAGAAAAATGAATGAAAACGTGTATGATTTTCCATACTAATTTTCGAGCTAGATGTCAGATTCCTCCTATTCATTTGTATTATGTTCGAGCAAGTTTCTTGTATGATGGAATAAATCAAGTCAATTGATAATATTGAGGGATGAGAAGCATGCAAGCTTGCATCGAGGCACATAAAGTAATACAACATGGTTCATGCTTGAGTAATGAATTCAGGCTTAAACAAGTTCAAAAATCGCAAGATCTCATAAAATCACACAATGGATACTCGATCTGTAATTTCCTTAAGAAAAATCTCTCATAGCATTGAGCATGTTCTTTATTTTATTTTTTTTAACCTTTCCACATCCACACATTGTCAAGTGGAAGCAACTATCTTAATCTCACCAAACTCCGGACCGACGCGACACCACTTATGTGGTTGAAAGACATCATGTGGACCACTTGATTTGGCATATGCAATGGGGATTTTTCTATTTGGAATGCCCCACTCCCTTGCTCGACACAAAAATTTACTCGTGCTTTTTTGAAAAATTGTGAAATTGAATTATGGTGGCCGTTGGTGCGGGATCTTTCTTTCAAATCATTCCCTTTTAGCTCCATGCATTTTGAAGCAGTCAAGCTATGTTCATGAAAAAGATGGGACCTAATGCTGGCTTAATCAACGGTGAAACGTCGAGCATAGCATAACAGACTGTAGCAGCACGAGCAAATCAAAGCCCTCCCAAAACCGACACGGTCAGGTGGCCGAGCACCGAAATGACGAGGAAGGTCTTGCTTCAAGAAGCCTCACCGTTGCATCTACTTGGCTAGTGCGAACGAGGCATTCAAATCTATGGAATCCACATTAGATGCACGTTAGATGTACATTATCCGACGGCTCACTCGCGTCGAAATAACATTCTTTTAACCCTATTTTACATAGAGGGTTCCTAAGAAAACTCCAAGGCCAGTGCTAAAGGAACGTTGGCGTGGTTCACATGGTTTTTTCGAGTTGTCTTTCGTCCATCCTTCTAATGAGAAATGTCCAAAACGAGAAGAAATCGTGGCCAAGAAGAACCCGCCAATTTCGTTTCTGATTTTTCATTTGATCCTTGGAAATATCCCATCGAAAGAAAGCTGGTTCCGATGTGAAGCATGTGAGGCTGCTTCCTGTTGTGGCCGAGATCCCATTGTCCGAGAGTGGAAGTGGAAGCACAAGATCAAAGCGTTGCTTTGAAGAGGGCCTGCCGACCATTTTCTCGAGAAAATCATTCAAAAAATCTTAAATTTTAACATTGTTGTCAATATAATTCTAAACTTTTCAATTTTATCAATTGAATTCATTTATGTACTTTTAGCTAAAAATGGCCGATATGCACATTGATCGTCCTACATGACATGAGTACTTTTTAATAATATTATAACAATTTTTTTATTTTTTTTATTTTTTCTCTTTTCCTTCTTTAACTTTTTGATTTTTTTTCTTTTTTTTCCTTTCCTTTTTTCCCTCAGCCTACCATCGACGCCGTTGACCTCAAGTGAGAACAACGGTCCTCGCTGGCCATTAATGAGGTCTAATGGAGGGGAAAAGTGAAAAAGAAAAAAATAGAAGAGAAAAGAAGAAAAAGTTTTAAAAAATAAGGAAAAGAGAAGAAAAGGAAAAATTGAAAAAATACTAAAATATTATTAAGAATTGTCAGCATCAATCATGTGGTATTCACGTTAGCGATTTCCAGCTAAAATTGACTAAAAGAACTCAATTGACACATAAAAAGATTTAGAGTTTAATTGATAAAATTAAGAGGTTTATACAATTTGAATTGGCAAAAGTGCGATAAATTTAAAACTTTTGAAATAATCTCCTTCCATTTTCGTAGCTACGGAGACATCTCCTCCAAAAGCTTACCTGCTTACAACACTCATCGATATGTTGAAATGTGTTGATGGCTCGTTAACTCGTGTTTTAAGAAAATCTCCGCTTGAACACCCTGACAGGCCAAAAGCATCTTAAGAACAGCAATCACGGACCACGTACTTCCATCTGAAAACTCGAACAAACCAGATGCAGAATCTGAATGTTATAGGGGAAACCACAAGTCATATGTGCCTCGGCAAGGACTGGTTTCACCGAGCGTTGCATAAACATCGAGGTAGACAAGCCAAGGCGTCTTCGAATTTCGGTCGGACATGGACCGACAAAAATCTATCAAATGTGCTTGATATTTTCTCAGGCATTCCGTCTCACGAAAACATGGGCGGCCGATGCAGAAGGCGAGGATGGCCGTGTGTGGGGACCTTTGTTTAGGAAATGGCCCTTCGAAGTTGCGATGCTTCAAGAAGGAAATGTTGGAAGAGTGTCCCGATATATATGTTAAGTTTTGTTGAATAAACCAAGCCAAACAAGATTAGTGTCTTATAAATCTTTCTTACGAGACATTGTTTGCCTAATTGAAGACGTGCCCAAAAGGGCGCTTTGCTTTTCGGTCTAATAAAGGATACGCACGCCAATTATGGCCCGACATTCCGCATAAGAAATCTAATCAAAGCCTCTCCAATTTTGGCTAACACGACATTAGGGAAGAATAATTAGAACTCAAAATTAAATTTCTAATTCATCACAGATGCGTAATATATCCAATTAAAGCAGTTAACTTCGTCGATGTTGTCTCTCGTGTTTCTCCATTTTGATGGTATCGACCTCTCAATAAGATGAATCAAACCTATGAAAAAAGAACCCCCATTTCATATCAACGATCAACAAACATAAGAAAGGGCCTCTCATCTTAACATAGCCTACCCTTTTCATCTTTTTCTATCAATTTGGCCCCATCAAGCACCACCAAAACCAATTGATCCAGCGCCGAAAACACCAAGAGTTCGGATGCGAATGAATCGATCTCCTGACGGGCTGCTCGAACCCAACGATTACTTGAGCTCGATTCATTCTTTCTCGAAACAACTAATTTAACCCCATCAAGCCGTCCGTTTTTTCACAAAGTACCACAACCGTATCGAGCTATACGATCCAATGTCAAGCTTAAAAAGCTCAAAACTTTGAGTTCTGAGTTCGGGTTCGATTCAGACCACAACGCACCTTCTGACAATCAAGACCGTGCACTGCACTCTTCCTGGAAAACAGCCTGCAAATCAGTTCTGCAAGAATCAGAGTCAGATTCATTCGCATCTCCAGCCCATCCCACCCAACGGTCAAAATCTTTCGTGTGGCCGACGTTTTCCCAGCAACCAGACCTTTCCGTGAAGCAACCGAATTTCCAGACATCAACATCACAACCAAACCAAGAAAACGTGAAGCAGAATCTCAACGCCCGTTCACAAACAGAGAAAACGAAGAACCGTCAACGTTGACAAGATGCAACACCGACGCCACCTCGCCAATCAGGGAGGTGACAATGATTTGAGACAAATGACCAGAAAAATAAAACAAAAACAGTGAGATTTTCACGTTCTCTAGAAGCAGGCATTTCACCGTCAACCGAAATTCAAAAGCCGAGGGGCAAGAAAATGACCCAAATGACAGGGGAGTCTCCTTGGAATCGCGTCTCACAAACAATGCTTTTCCTCACAATAACTCAACGTCGTTCGAAAATGGGAAGAAGACGACAGAATCTGAGGGGGGGTGCGTTTCTATCTGTGTGCAGTCACCAGAGTCTCGATGAACCGCAAGCCGTCGAACCTCGGCGCGAACAATGTGTCCTCCTCCGAAGAAAGCGAGCTCGATCCCACCACCAGCTTCCTCTCGTTCGAAGAATACGAAGAGCATCCCTGAGAAACGAGCTCAGATAAGTTCAGCGAGAAAGATGAAAAACTGACGATGGAGATGGAAGAAGGGTAGACAGAAAATGGCAGAGACGAGCGGAGAAATCAAGATTTCCAAGACCCATCTCCGACATCGATGAACGAAACGAAAAAGAAACGATTTTTCCACGCACGCGCAGCGACTAGGGCACAAAACAAGAAGCTAGTCACGAATTGAACTCGTTAGGCCACCGATTCAAGCCGAACGACAGCAGCAGCACCGGCACGAACAAGAACAGAACCAGAATCACGCACGACGAAACAAGAAGAACAAAACCCAGGAGGAAAATGGAAACCCGGGACTCACCCCATTCGGACGGGAACAGAGGGAGGGGGGCTCCGATCTGCGGGGGCGGAGGTGAACGCCGCCGTCGTCGACGCCGCCAGCACGGACGCCACCAAGGTGCACGAAGCCTTCACCCCGCTCGCCATCTAAAAGACGGACCAAACCCGACGAGCGCCGCCGGATCCGACCCGAATTATTTGCCTCGCTTCTCCTCCTCTAATCTCCTTGTGCGGTGCGGGGCTTTTCTTTTTTCTGGCTTTCGATCTCCGCGGCGGAGGAGTATATATATTTTTTCGTGGCTACAGATTAAACCGGATTTGGAGGGTCCGGATTTAGCGGGAATGAAATGCGGATTTGGGTTCCGGGCATTTCTGCTCCGTGAACTCGCCCCGGCTCTCGAGACGAAGGAAGGTGGAAAAGGAGGCGCGGAATTACGCGAACTGCCACGTGAGTGGCGGGTCGGGCGGGGCGGAATTTCTAAGCTAACATCCGTCCCTCGATTGAAACGACTGGCTGGCCATGTTTTTTTTTGTCGTTTATTTTCGGTAATATCCCTACCTTGCTTGTAACTATGCTCGGAGCCATGCTGGGTTGGGCATACCTAGGTGCCCTAATTTGATATGTCCTGACCACTTACTTCGCCGAACTAACGGCGGTCGTTGATTTAATCTATGGTGCTTCCAGCCAATGAAATCATAATTTATTGATAATAACTATTGTTACTTAAATGAATACAAATAATTATTTTCCTAAAAAAATTTTAAATCGTTTATTTTTCACTAATCAATCCAACAACTAAAAAGCTAAATATCGGGCTGAGTAATTTTTCTTTTTTTGGTCGAAAAATATTGGACTGAGTTGGATTTGCGCGAGACTAGGCCATGACAATCGCCAGACTGTCTCGCACAGGATCTATTTAGGATGAACGGCGGCGATATGCCAAGCTCACGTGAACCCGACGCACCCTAAAAAGTCCACCCCAGCGGACGGTGATGGGTGAGGCTACGCTTTAGATCTGAGCGGCGGGGGGGAGCGCTGGTCCCACCGGAAGCGGGGCGGGGCCGCTAGGTCTGATCAGGGAGAGCAGGCGAGGGGGACGTACGGTAAAACGATGGGGGCGAGGGCAGGTTAGAAGTTCTCTCCATGTGGGGAGAGAAGGAGGAAGAGAACTTCCTGC
Organism: Eucalyptus curtisii; assembly: GCA_017140595.1. NCBI lineage: Eukaryota > Viridiplantae > Streptophyta > Magnoliopsida > Myrtales > Myrtaceae > Eucalyptus > Eucalyptus curtisii. Next base: position 9,104,734 of record CM029498.1, read on the forward strand.
CGTTTTTCGTCCTTTCACATTTGCTTAAGCTCGACGCCGCGAAGACCCGCCTTGTCATTTTATTATTAATTTTTTTTTCATCGGAGGCACCGAGATTCGATGCACCTTCGCCCGAAAATTAAAAGAAACGAGAGAGAGAGACGGAGAGATTCGTGGGTACCTAGATCTGATAATTTGGTTCGATTCAATGGAACGTTGTAGCATCATTGCTAGCGTATTTTCAGTCAATCTCGAGTTTGATTTAATTTGTCGTTATTTACAGGTGTACCTTATATGGACCAAAATCGTGCATTTTCGGTAATACCGGGCATAAGAGTTATTTCCCTAGTTTGCTTGTAATTATGGAAAGTGTTACTTTTGCTTGGAATAATGCTGGCTCGAAGTGAAGCCACACTTGAAAAAAGAGAAAATTGTTTGCCCAAAAGTATCGAAAAACTGTGTTGGGCCTATCGGATCGAGCATATTCGTGTGGGGCTAATTCGATGTCGATCCATCTCGACCATTTATTTCACCAACCTAACAGTGGTCATTGATTTATTCTTCTACGCTTCTAAGCGATGGAATTATAATTTTCTTGATAATAACGATCATTAGATTAGTACGTAGATTTTATAGCGTTTATCCCTGTGCATTTCATCCGTCAATTGTACGGGACTATGTTGCATGGATGGTCCACAATCATTGATATGGATTTTGTTAGTTTGGTGAGAAATGGGTAACTCAAAAAATATTTTCATCGTTCGTGAAAATACTTAGAATTAACTTTCTATTGATAATAAAATTATTTCAAGTGATACAAATGATTGATTTAAAAAAGTATATTATTTTTTAAATCGTCCATCTCCCGCTGAATAATCCAACCGCGGAAAACTAAATAACGGGCGAGTTCGATTTATGTGAGACTCGACCATGACAATCGTCAGATCGGCTCACGCAAGATCTTTTAGGATGAACGGCGACGTTATGCTAAGCTCACGTGATCCCGATGCACCCTAAAAAGTCCACCCCGGCGGACGGTGATTGGTCGGGCTACGCTATAGATCTGAACGGCAGGGATGAGCGGTGGTCCCACCGGAGGCGGGACCGGTCTGGTAGCTCTGATCAGGGAGAGAATGCGAGGGCGACGTACGGTCAAACGATGGGGGCGACGGCAGGTTAGAATTTCTCTCCACGTGGACGGAACAAGGAGGAGGAGAATCTCCTTGCCCGTCACTCTTTTTTCCTTACATTTGCCTAAGCTCGACGCCGTGATGACCTGCTCTGTCCTTTTTTAATCATCGGAGGCACCGAGATTCGATGCACCTTCGCCCGAATATATATATATATATTTATCACGACGTTATTTCTATTGAATCAATCCAAATTGTCGGATCTAAGTACCCACGAATCTACAAGAAATCCTCCTCTACTCCGCCATGGAGTTTCCCCTCTACCGCTTGCGTAGTCCCCTTCTACCAGCTGGGTAGGTCTTGTTGCCGTTTCCCTCTCCGATCTTAGAGTTTTCTGCTCGCTTCGTGTTTTTCCTTTCTCCATGTGGCCTTTCCTTCGTTGCGCTGAAAACAGACGAAAACCCTCATTTGAGTGTTCTAAAACCCTAATTCTTGCCCCTTCGCTTTTCTTCCTCCGTCTTTCTTCACCTCACCGTCTCCCTCGATCTTCACTCATCTGAGCTCCCTTCGATCCTGACGCCCACGAATCATCCAGGTTCCTATTCCCCTACAGACAAAACATGGCTGATCAGATCAATGAGGACAGGAGACTGGCGGCTCTCTGCAAAAGCATGGGTAACCTCTGGAATGCAGTCGATGTCGTGGATATCCCAAGTGCAATATCTCCTGAAAAATTACTTGAGTGTCGCAAAACCCTATTTGGCCGATTTTACACAAACCCTGCCTTAAACTTTACTGCTTTTGTAAACACTATGAAAAAAGCTTGGAGGACGGATAAATTTACCTGTGCGATGCTGGAGCATGGTTTCTTCTCCTTCTCCTTCCAGTTGGAAGCTGAAAAACAGAGGGTGCTCGAATCTGGGCCTTGGTCCTTCTCCAGCCATCTTCTCGTACTTAAGCAATGCGAACCTGACACACCTGAGTTCTGTTATGTTTTTAATCATTGTAATTTCTAGGTAAATTTCATCGGCTTACCTTATGGGAGAGTTACTTATGATGTAGTCGAGGAAATTGCTTCCAAACTTGGAGTAGTTGTCGAAGTGAAACTGGAGGAGAAAGGAAATAGCAGTTATAAGGTGGGTAAAGCTAAAGTAACGATGCCATTAGCAAACCCTCTGAAGATAGGTGTGTTAGTGAATCTAGATAGCAAGAGGCTCAGGTTGAATTCAAATATGAACGACGCCATACTACGTTATTCCCGTGTAGCGGGGTGGACATTATGCAACGGAGTGTCTTTGAAATACCTTACAAGGAATCAAGGTTGGAACAGAACTTACCAGCCCGATGTGGAAATTGGTCATGCGAGCGAGGTGAGGGAACTAAGCCCATACGGAAAAATCTTTTATGGGAAGCAGGAGCTCCCTCCTGAAGAAGTGGATGTGGTGCCTGAAACCCCCTATCTCCTGCACCTGCAACAGAACAGAACATTCCAACATTACCTCTACTTCCACAGGATTGCAATACCCAGCCAAGGGTAAAGGTAACTTACCAACCCTCCTCATCTCGGGAACTTATCTTGGTTGAAGAGAAAAGCCCCCGAAGAGGGGCAAATGCTGCTTTGCATTGAGGAGGAATCGGTCTTGATACTACATGAGGAACAGATGAAGGAAGCTGAAGTGGGGCTGGATGTGACTCCTCCTGCAAAACTGAAAGGTAAATGTGTGAAGTCGACTAATTCAAAAAAAAGGTAAAATATTCTGTCCATATGGAGCACAATCATCTAAACAACACTCGGTGGAGAGTACTCGGTTAGTGGAAACACCTATTAGGGTGGCGATAAGTCGAGTCAATGGGCTCGTAGCTAGCCCTAATAAGCCACCAAATTACCCATGAAACTTTTAAGCTGGAATTGTCGGGGCCGGCAACCCCCTGACAATCCAGGCTTTGCGAGTCACTATGACTCAAGAAAGGCCCAACCTTGTTTTTATAATGGAAACAAAAAACCAAGAACAGAAAGTGCTCAGATTAAAAAGGATATTAAAGTTTCAGAACTGTTTTATAGTCAATCCGGAAGGTACGGCGGGGGGGCTTAGCTCTTTTCTCGGATGATCAACGCTCTTATCCATCAATTCCTCCTCACCGCAGCAATCTTCACTCAATGTCACACGAAAGATAGCAATCAGAGAATGAATATTATTTTTCTCCATGCTCCAAATGATTTCAGAGAGAGAATACTGCTATGGGAACATATTCATTCAATTAGTGTGCACTATCGAGTACCCTGGCTTTGCTTGGGTGATTTTAACGACATCCTATATCACTGGGAGAAAGTGGGCAGACACAGAGCAGAAACTTACAGGTTAACAACTTTCAGAGACTTTGTTAATCAGTGCTCCTTGATGGATTTGGAATGCAAGGGGTGTTCCTTCACCTGGTCAAATAACCGTGAGGGCGAGAATCTGGTAAAAAAGAGACTAGATAGAGCTTTCTGTTCACTCGAGTGGAGAATTACTTACCCAGAAGCTGAATGTGTAGCTCTCCCGGCAATAGGCTCGGATCACACCCCTCTTCTGATATCCCTGGCTAAACCAAAGCATAAACAATGACAGCAGTTTAAGTACGAAGCATACTGGGCTGAGGATGCAGAATGTAAAACCATAGTCAGAGATACCTGGCATGAACCTGCTTTACAAGATCTTAATGTAATAGAGAAATTGCAGCAAGTACAGTAGCAGTTGACAAAGTGGAGCAAAAACAAATTTGGCCATGCCAAGAAGAGGATTACCTTGCTAAAAGGCGAACTCCAGAACCTGATGAACAGTACACACATTAATGGAGAAGCAACTCAAGTGAAAAAGTTAACTCAAGAAATTGATCAACTATGGCGGCAAGAGGAGATGTATTGGGGCATGAGGTCGAGGATAAGTTGGTTAAAGTGGGGCGATAAAAATACTCGATTTTTTCATGCGACAACAATTCAGAGAAGATGTCGAAACCAGATTTCAATGCTGAAAACTGACAATGATGCATGGGCACAAGAGGAACAAAGAAAGTGAAAGGAATGACAGAGTAATATTTCAAAAATTTATACACATCAGTGGGTTCCCATAACTGGCAACCCATCTTACAACTTATCCCTACCTTAGTGGATGACCAAATGAACAATACCTTGATTGCTCCAATTATAGTGGAGGAAATTACTAGAGCTATGCAGCAGCTAGGAGCTTTCAAGGCACCTGGTCCTGATGGGTTTCATGGCATTTTCTACAGAGAGCACTAGCCAGCAATCTCCAAGGATATTCATCAAGCAATGCAGCTTTTCTTTACCTCTGGCCATCTAGATCCTGCACTTAACAGAACACCCATTACATTAATACCCAAAATCCCACACCCTGAAAAACTCGAGCAATATCGCCCCATCAGCCTTTGTAATTTTCTTTACAAAATAACCTCCAAAGTGCTGACTAACAGGCTAAAACCAATATTACCTCACATCATCGAAGAGGAACAGAGTGCATTTGTGGGAGGCAGGCAAATTCAGGACAAAATATTGATAGTTCAGGAGGTGTTACACAGATTACGAACCAGCAACAGAAGAAAGAAGTTTCAAGCTGTTTTAAAACTGGACATGCAGAAAGCGTATGATCGCATTGAATGGGATTTCCTTAAAGCCTGTTTAACCAAACTAGGATTCTGTGACCTATGGGTTTAATGGATCATGCAGTGTGTCACCACAGTAACATTCAGCATAAATTTTAATGGGGAGCCCTTACCTTTCTTTAAACCCACCCGCGACTTACGTCAAGGTGACCCACTCTCACCTTATCTCTTTATAATTGTGGCCAATGTGTTGTCTATCCCGATGAAGAAAGCATTCGGGAGGGTACACTTACGGAATCAAATTGAATAGAAGCTGTCCCACTCTGTCCCATCTCGCTTTTTGCCGACGATTCGATCTTCTTCACGCACGGCACGATTGTAGAATGTCAAACTTTGGCTGCAATCTTAAATCAATATTGCTTTGCCTCGGGTCGGGCCATTAACCTGAACAAATCAGGCATTTATTTTAGTAAAGGCTGCCCTATAGCCCTAAAGAGAAACATGGCAACAACTCTCAGAGTTCCAGAAATCACAAAGACAAGGAAATATTTAGGCATACCTTCAGACTAGGGTCACTCCAAGAAAGACATGTTCGCATGGATCTTAGCTCGGGTCAATTCCAAACTGGACAGTGGAAGGAAAAATTGTTATCCAAAGTAGGTAAGGAAATTCTCCTTAAAGCGAGTAATACAAGCCATCCCTCAATATGCTATGTCTATATTCAAAATACCTATATCGATTTGCAAAGCAATTGAGAGGAAGGTAGCATCTTTTTGGTGGAAAAGCAATGAGAAAAAGGCTGGAATTCATTGGAAGAAGTGGGATTTGCTGAAAACCAGGAAGAGTGAAGGGGGTTTGGGTTTCAAAGATTTACAAATTTTCAATACAGCTATGCTAGCAAAACAGATGTGGCGTATCACTCAAAATCCAGATTCTCTGTTAACTAAAGTACTAAAAGGGTTGTATTACCCACACTGTGACATCTGGAATGCTGGAAGAGGTTCCCGTCTCTCTTGGGGCTGGCAGAGCATCATCAAGGCCAGGGACTCCATAGTTCCTCAAGTCATGTACAAGATCGGCAATGGAAAGAACACATCAATTAGAGAAGATCGATGGCTAAAAAGTGGCCCCATAGGAGGCCCAGCAACAAATCAAGAGCCAGCCAAAGTAGCGAGATCTTATAAACCAAGACACAGTACATGGAATGAAACTCTTTTACATTCTATGTTTGATGAAAGATGTGTTAAGGAAATCTTAGCCACAACCATCGGACGACCTGATGAAGAAGATAAATTGGTATGGATGCATACAAAATCAGGTGATTACTCAGTTAAAAGTGGCTACTTTATATTCAGGGAAGTCTCAACCAGATCACAAGAAATACAAGCAACCTCGTCATACCAAGTTAACCCCAACCTCTAGAAATACATTTGGCAGTCCACAAACCACCCCCCCCCCCAAAAAAATCAAACTTTTCCTCCGGAATGCATGCAATAATGCCCTAGCTACAATGGAGAATTTACATCATCGAAAAATTGTACCTTCCCCTCTATGCCCCCTTTGTAAGCAGGAAGCAGAAACCCTTGAACATACGCTCCTCCTCTGTCCATGGACTGCTCATGTCTGGAACTCGGCTCCCCTGCATATCCAGATCTCCAGATTCGGCCTAACTCGGCTTGAAGACTGGATCTGTAGCATCCAAGAAAATCCAGCCACCAACTGCAAATTTGATCAAATAGTGGTGATGATGTGGAGCATCTGGAAAGAGCGAAATCAATATATTTTCAATCATCAAACCCCAAAGCCGCAATACACAATCTCTAGAGCAGAGGGGTTAACAGAGAGCTACCGAGCCATAAACAGTAAATCAAAACTCAAGAAAGAGGCAGAAAACTCATCTGGAAAATGGCTACCACCTCCTCTAGGTACGCTGTGAATCAACATAGATGCTTCCTTTGTTCCAGATCAGGCAGAGGACTTAACATCCAACGACGTGAGAGACCCTCCTCGACACAGAGCCGCCATTGCTTGCGTCTGTCGAGATCACCGAGGCCATTTGGTGGATGGTTTCGCGAAGCCACTCGACGCCGCTTCGGCTTCTCAGGCGGAGGCGATAGCCATGGAGGAAACCCTAGCGTTTAGCGAGAACCGAAGCTTTCTCTCTCCACAAGTACACTCTGACTACCTCTCTCTTGTGCACGCGTTAAAGTCTTCCACCGAAATCAGTTGGGAAGTACAATCGATCGTGGGCCGGGCCAAAGTCAAACTCACTCGTCTTCCGGGCCTTTCCTTGGCCCATTGCAGCCGAAGCTCAAATCGCCTCGCGGATTGGACAGCTAAGGCGCGTCGAACCAATACTCTCCCCTCTAACTGGATATCCAACCCCCCCTGCTTTATTTGATCTTTTATGCACTGATGTTCTTGGTGTAATATTTCCTGATATGCAATAGTAAATCATGAGCTGCTGTTTTCTGATAAAAAAAAAAAAAGTACCCACGAATCTCTCGGTGTGTTTACTGGAGTATTTTTGGTCGATATTGATTTCGATTCAATCGTTTTGTGCCAAGGTTAAGATATAGTTGATAAATTTGTTGTTACTTACGTGTTGTGACCATTCTACAAGATATGTAGCTAATTATGCTCGGCTGAAGTTTGAGTTGTTTGTGTCGTAAGTAAAGCTGATCATTGGAATCAGGAATCTGATAGTTCCTCAGGAATTCGCTGATTATAAGCTGGTTCGGTCTGATTCTGAGCGATTTTCGATTCTTTTGCGTATCTTTAGTTTGACCTATCATGCACAATCGATCAATTTGTCGAATGCGAATTGACCCCTTCAACCTATATGTCACACGCTTGTCAAAAACATATATAGTTAAACAAGTCAACATGCTATCTTTATCAACGTTGATATATTAAGTTACAATTGTGTTTTGAAGTGACAGTTGTAGCGCCTTGAAATTAAGAGAGGAAATTTTTTTTTAGAAGTTGCATTGTGCCTTTCACAGCTGAATATACTATAGAGAAGTTATATCAAACAACATCTAAGACATGTAAATGTATGCTTAACACATTCATACACGTTTAAGTGAAGTTCATATCTACGATGTTTTAAATGTAACATGTCATGCAATTCATTTATTATTTTGGTAGGTCTTTCAAATACACAATGCAATTGATAAACGTGTCATTTCACCAACAAATTTCAATTTTGATATGACATTAGTAGCCCTATAGCCGTGCTAACACTTAAAAATATCAATTTTTAATTATTATTGACAAGAAACACACTTAGTCATTAAGCAAGTTTGATGAAAATATAAATCATTGATGAATAAAACAGTTGACAACTTGAATGAATCAACAATTTATCAATGAAATTATCAACAACATCACGTGAGAGTTATTTACGAGAGCAGACTTGAGAAGTTGATCGATGAAGTCGTCAATAGCAAGCAATCAACATATAAAAACATACTTGCTCAATGGTTATATTTATAGTCACTAATTTAGGATTTTGTTAGCTTACTATAAATAAATGTCATTAGATGATAGAGGAGATCATAGATAGTGTAACCTCCTGTAATCGTAACTAGAATTATAAAGTTAGTCAATAGTGAGTTATAAATACCTACTTTGTACCATTTGTAAACACATCCAATCAATCACAGAATTCATCGTTTTTCAACAAATTCATCCATTTTGATGATTGTTCTCAAAATGACCCTTCAATATCTTTGTCCATTCATATCGATCCATCTATATTCTAAAAGACATTCCGTCATTTTTGGTGAAACAAGCAGATTTGTGCCAACGCATCTACACCATTGCATATATGCTAAACCACATCTAGATCATTAAATTAAGCATGAAGTCATGTCAATCTCACGCAAATCCTATAATAGATTATTCAAATACAATTTAGCGTTGTTAAGAAGAGGTGGAGAGTAATGACAAGCGCTATCAACCCCCTTCAAGCATTACCACAAGGGTTTGACACCAATGATGGAATGCTCGTGGTGAGCCATAACTGAAGAAGGAGGGTTGGTGAACCCGTAACTGCAGTCCATTAAGATGGTACTAGTTAGGAAATCTCTCACTTGGGACATATTGCAGTTCTCCAATCGAGCAACCCAATAACACAGGCCATTTATAGATTCGTTTATGATATGAATCTAACTCGTTAAGTCGTGAAAACAGAGTACACCGATTTCGCGGTTGAGCCAACCAACTTGGCGGCAAGCACAGTTTTAGCGGCAATTAAGGCTGTCGGCGGATCAACTGCCTCCGACCCCCGTCCACGTGGCCGATAACTTCTATTACCTGTCATACCTGTCCCTCTCGCTTCCGCACCACTTCCGTAAGGAGCTAAACTCCATCTCCCTCGCTCCTCCTCCGTTCCCTTCTCCTTCTTCAAGTTCGTGTGGTCGAAATCGCTTCACCAGTCAACCCACTCGCACCCAGTCGGGCACAGGTCACGAGCAGGCGCGAACATGTCCGCGGCCTTTCCTTCGGTCCGCGCGGTTTGCCGCCCCGGCTCCTTCGCCGGGGAGAAGCGCGGCCCCCCGCCGGCGGCGGCCTCCGGCAAGCTCGCCTCCGGTTTCCTCGGATCAGCCGGGAAGCTCCGGTTCGGAGCCCTCCCCGCCCGGCGTCGTGGGTCGTCCTCCGTCGTCGTCGCGGTTTCGGACGTCGTCAAGGAGAAGAAGCCTAAGCGTTCCTCCTCCTCGTCTTCGGATTTGGTAAAAAAGGGAGCTCGCGATTTGCTGATCACTGATGTGGATACTGAATTGTAGCTAGAGGATTCAGCTGGTTGAGTTTTTTTTTTTTTTTGGTTTCTTTTGTGGAATTCATTGTTCTGGGTATGTGCAGCTTATCACGAAAGAGGAAGGGTTGGAGCTATACGAGGACATGGTATTGGGCAGGACTTTTGAGGATATGTGCGCTCAGATGTACTACAGAGGCAAGATGTTCGGCTTCGTCCACCTCTACAATGGCCAGGAGGCTGTGTCCACTGGGTTCATCAAGCTCCTGAAGCGAGAAGATTGCGTGGTCAGTACCTACAGGGATCACGTTCATGCGCTGAGCAAAGGGGTTTCTGCTCGTGCGGTGATGAGCGAGTTGTTCGGCAAGATGACCGGCTGCTGCAGAGGCCAAGGTGGTTCTATGCACATGTTCAGCAAAGAACATAATTTGCTTGGTGGGTTTGCTTTCATTGGTGAAGGGATTCCGATTGCCACGGGTGCTGCTTTCACCTCGAAGTACAGGAGGGAGGTCTTGAAGGAAGCCGACTGTGATCATGTCACGGTCGCGTTCTTCGGAGACGGGACCTGTAACAATGGACAGTTCTATGAGTGCTTGAACATGGCCGCATTGTGGAAGTTGCCTATCGTGTTCGTGGTGGAAAACAATCTGTGGGCAATCGGGATGTCTCATCTGAGAGCGACTTCTGATCCGCAGATATGGAAGAAGGGGCCTGCGTTTGGAATGCCCGGTGTCCATGTGGATGGTATGGACGTGTTAAAGGTGAGGGAGGTTGCCAAGGAGGCTATTGGAAGAGCAAGGAGAGGGGAGGGTCCTACATTGGTCGAATGCGAAACTTACAGATTTAGGGGACACTCTTTGGCCGATCCTGACGAGCTTCGTGATCCTGGTAAGCCTTCTAGTCCTATTCCAATTATCATTGTCAGCTCGCATTCAACGTGCCATTGCCATTTCTGGCTATTATAGATATCAAGGTTAAACTTTTGCTGGCATGGATTTACTAAATTTTGAACGGAGAATGCTTGAGTAATGCACAACCTGAGAGCCTGCACAAACGGATTGTAACTCTAAGACAAGGGATAAGATCAGATAAATTGATTATAGGGGAAGATGGCCGAGGCAATTACTGCTTTCAGAGCTTGCGCCCCAGGGTGGAGCTAGCTGAGTGCATTGAGCTCAGTTGATGGCAAAAGTTCTGTTTAAATGAAATACTCAAATGGGGAAGGGATCTTCAGTTGGGAAGACGAATATGGTCACATGGAGAACATTGATAATTTCAAAAGGGCTTAAATTAGCATCATGTGGATGACTGAACTGTCATCCCCTGGCTCTTTGGAGCGTCTCTCTGTCTTGTGATTTAAGATGGCATTCGTTGGCATTTCTTTCATCTGAACTTATATGTTTCTTCCCCAAGAAATAAGTGAGACATTCTCTTGCAAGGACTATTGAAGTCTCAAAAGGGCCTAAATGAGCATCATGTAGAAGACTGAACTGTCATCCCGTGGCTCTTTGGAGTGTCTCTCTGTCTTGTGATTTAGTATTTGCAAATACTTGCTTTAAGATGGCATTCCTTATCTGAACTTATACGTTTCTTCCTCATGAAATAAGTAAGACATGCTCTTGCAAGGATCGCCGGAGTCTCAAGAGGGAGTTGAGCTAGTCATCTTAGGTTGTTGGTTTTTTCAATTTGGATGTTAGTAAACAATGAGGATCAAGAGACTAGGAACCAAGGGTGCTGGTGGAACTTGAGGGCTGAAGAAAAAATTAGGAAAGTGCTTTTAAAGAATAGGCTATTGAAGAGAGAAATTGGTATATATATATTATTTATGTTCACGTATGTGTCGGCAAATTAACATAGGAAGGCGCTTATTAAACTGAAATGGAAATCTTGATTGTTTAGTCGTAGAATGTGTCAAGAGATCATGTTAAACTGTGATAGGGATTAAACTAGGTATTAAAATGGGGATGGATGAGTCATTGGCCCAAAGGAAAAAAAAAGCAGGTAATGTTGGAATGAGTACCTATGTGCTTTGTCTTATAAAATACTGGAAAATCGAGGATCTGCTTAAATAATTTTGATATGATGTGATCTTAGAATCGATTAAATTGAGCCAGTTAGTAAGATTATGACTTGCTGGAAAGAGAAGTCCTAGCACTGTTGCATAACCTTAGAATGATTTGAGAACACACGAAGTAGTTGAGTTACAAGGAAATATGGGATACTGGAAAATATGAAGAATGATAGCAAGCAAGCAACAGAACTGAAAGATCTTGAAGTTTACAGCAGATGTGTTCAGGTGCAGTGTGGTTGCAAGGGGACTAAAAGTTTTAGACTGAAAGAAGTTCGAAAGACATTAATTTGTGGTCTACACCAGCCGGCCTCAAAGTTCAAAGTGCTCTTCTTTTAGCATCTTTCTTCTTACAAGTAAAAGTATCTTTCTTGTCATCTGACTAGATACGAAGGTGGTATCACCAACGGCATCTCTCTTCCCTATCTTGGTGCCATCGGTGAGAGAGGGGTCAGTAATCCAATGTGGTAGATGTTTGATCGAGTTGGAGTTTTAAAGGCAAGAATTGGTTCCTTAGAGGAAAGTAAAGGTCATTCTAGGATGAAGATGCAATAGCATGAGATTCGAGCTCTTATGGTAACATACTTTTGAGTAGTGTATAAGATCGTTTTTCAGGCTTGTCTCTAAAATCCAATATGACTTTTTTGTTGGTGATTTCAATGGGGAACTTCCTGTACTTGTGCATTTGGGCCATTCGACAGAAAAACTTTTGTATTCGTGGACAAAATCAACGGTGCTACAGTGCGGCTTTCAGAATGTATTAGTGATGCTCACCTTCTTATATTCCTTATTCTTCTAGCGAGACACATTACTCACTTCAGACAATCTGGCTAATATATTTTTATTTTATCTTGATTTGTCAGCTGAGAAGGCTCACTATGCTGCAAGGGATCCCATCGTGGCCTTGAAGAAGTACATTCTTGAAAACAATCTGGCAAGTGAAGCTGAGCTAAAAGCCATCGATAAGAAGATAGATGAGATTATAGAGGATGCCGTGGAATTTGCTGATGCAAGCCCTATTCCACCCAGAAGCCAGCTACTAGAGAACGTGTTTGCTGATCCTAAAGGCTTTGGTATTGGCCCCGACGGAAGATACCGGTGTGAGGACCCCAAATTCACAGAAGGGACTGCCCACGTCTAAGCCTCTGCCATTCGTCGGTTCTCTTTTGCCTCCTGTTTTGGCGTGTGCGAAGGTATATGAGACCCTTTTCCTTGTTAAATTGTCTCCTCCTCCTCCTCGATTGCTCTTAGGTTTGCTTCTTTGATTACTCTTAGGGCCCTGCCATTAGCTCCTTCTCAGCTTCAGTCGACATAGAATCATATATGGGGTCGAGCTGCTTAGGCTGGACGATATGTAGATCATTTCCCTCTGCATTAAGTAGACCTGGTTGCAATGGAGTGGATGATGATCGTGCGGAAGCAATTTTCTTTCATTTTGGTCGGACCAATGGCTTCAAATCTCATCGTATCCATTTCGGTTTCAAGTCATTAACGTGAAGCCAACTTTTAAAGGAGTTCAATATTTACTTACGCTATAAGAGCTGGACAAATCAAAGATTGATTATACAGAACATGAAAGAAAAGGGTTAACTATAAACATCAGAACTTATAAAAGGCAGGACATGAGAATGCGTGGCAAAAAAAGCTCATTATTTTTAACTGGGTTTGAATAGAAAACACGAAGAATAACGCGAGCAGCAATCTTCGTCTTGGAAACTTAAAGGCCGTCGCTATTAGCCTATTAGGCAATAATGGCCCTTGAAAGATGCCGTGGGAATTTGAGAAGCTTTGGAATTCAGAGCTTCTCGCGTCATTCCCTTATCCCGGCGAATGAACGTGAACCAAGGACAGAAATTTTTGTCAGGATTTGGATTGGGTCCGAAATTTGCAGAAGGCCTCTTTCCCCTGTTAGGACAATTCTTCCCGAGATCAAAGCAGACTCTGTTGAAGGGCCGCGATGCCTCCATCAACTTCGATTCGATTGCTCTTTACCCTGTTGAGCTAAAGGAACATCTTAGCCAATTAGCCTGTTTCTTGTCTAGTTTGCAGACGATGGGCTGTGTGGCTTCGGCGAGATGAACTCGAGTTGTCGACCCGCTATCATTTTGAGGCTAAGGAGTTGGCTGTTAAATTCTTAATCCATGGAGTGCCACGTCTTGTTGTACCGATTCGTAAAAGGAGAAATCCGATCCCGACCTTGTGTGAGGGCAGTGCTAGAATGGTCGACCTATTGAGAACATCGAAAGTCTTCATGCATTGCACGATTGTTGCGGCATAAATGAAGTTTACGAGATTGGCCTCGCATATCGAAATAAGATTCCTAACTGTCCCTACCGATCATGCCACTTTTAGCTTTTTCGGCTAACGACGAGGAGGCACAAGGGCAAACATAGAAAACGAAACATGGCCCATGAACTGAGTATGTCTGGTGGGGGGAACTGATGCATGTTTTCTGGAACAAGTAAAGCTACCATAATGTTGAATTATGTGACCCACATGAGTCGACCAAACCCCCTTGAAACGTAACTCCTCGACATGGGTTGTCGGCCTGTCGATTGAATCCTATCCTAAATTCCATCCCCACTCGATCCTTTCCGACCATGCCCCTCCCTATGTCGTGGACCGACGTCGTGGATTACAACAATCCATCAGTCGAGTTGAGTAGTCACTGCACTAGTTCTCGTGATCAAGCCTAGTCCCCAATCAAGTTTCCCATTCATTGAATCGGGTCTCCGGCGGCATCCATCGTCGAACATTGAACCATATCGGCTCGACCCGATTCTCTTATCGATGAAACCCGACCCGCGTGGTTCCCGGAAAAATATCTCTGACGGCAGCGACTGCAAACGTCTCGGTTCAACCGCTTCGTCTGCTCGGTAGAAAAAGCAAAGCGAAAGCTGTCACCTGCTCAGTTTCCGCGACGCTTTGACCGCGTCAAGTGGCTGCGGCTCTGCTGTCGCAAGTGGGGCGCCGCCCGTCGGGCCCAGCCACGAGCCTGCCTCAGTCCTCACCCGCTCTTTCCCCAAGGCCGCTCCCGTCGCTGCTCTCTATATATATCGACGCCCCTTCAAACTCTCTCCTCATCAAATCATCGAATCGTCAATCGTCAATCCCACTAGGCCAAGTTCTATTCTTTCTCGGAAATTCGGAGTCTTTCTCAAGATTTAGAGAGACCCAGATGAATTCCATGTTCAGTTCCTTCGACGCCCTGTGCGCGGAGTTCCTGGGCCAGGCCGTCGGGTCCAGCTTCTTCGCCGCCGCAGCCGCCGCTAGTTCGGCCTCACGGAGCGCCCCGAGCGGCCAGCGCGCCGCCGAAGGTGCGAGCAAGAGCCGCGAAGCGAAGCCGCCGCAAGCGGCGAGCGGTCGGAGGAGCGTGCCGAGGTTCGCGCCGGAGCTGGACGGGCTGAACAGCTTCGAGACCCTGGTTTCTTGGTGATGGCGACGGAAGGAGCGATTGGGTTTTGTTGGGGCCCATCAGCCATGGAGATTGTACAGTAGTAGATCGATATGGGTTGCTGCTAAATAGCTTCGAGGGAAATCATTGTTTGATTCTTTGGTTCTTCTTGAGATGTGTTCTAGAAATTCAAAGCATGTTGGAGTTTTCTCTTAATAATTGAACAAATTGAACTTGAAGATCCATCTGTATCATATCCATTACACCTCCTCGAGAACTTATAAAGTGATGTCTGATCGAATTTGCAAGTAAAAAGAAACCGTTTGGTCCCTAAACTCTTGCTAAATGTTCTACTTGGTTCTTGAACTTAGTTACCATAGAAGAACCCATGTGTTCTAACTTGACAATACACATGCACGACCACCTGGGATATTACAAGAAAATACAAAAAGAAAGGAAAAGCCACTGCAATAATCGTAACGGAGGGAGGGATGATGCCCCTGCCGCCCCACTTGCCTCGGCGAGGGCGGTCGACCCTTGCACTTGATGGTGGGGCGCGGTCAGTCAATGCTCAGTTGGTAGTGGTGACCTAGTGGTGCCACTACCGAGTGCACAGGGCATGTTGCTCTCGCCTAGATCTACACCACTGGGAACGAGATGCCAAGAATTCTCTCTTCTTCCCCCCAGTCTTGCTCTTCCCTTCCTGTGCTGCAACTTCCACTGGTCCTTCCTTTTATTATGATTTTTTCAGAATTTTTGTGACTGGGCTATGCACAGCATAACATGTTAACGAATTTGGGTTCCACCAGGTGTCTTGTAAGGCCATAGGGCCACATTGGTTCGAGTTGAAGAGCACATGGACCAATTTGACTTATATAACCTTGCTTTATAAACTTGCATCGACCCGACCCAATTAGGCCCGCTCAAATCTTAAGCTAATCCTACTTACCTTCCAAAGATCTTTAAACCATCGAATGAACTCAGACGCTAACCTCTCGGCACAAATCCACAACTCGGCCTGATTCGATCCGATCATCGCGGTATAAAAAAAAAAAAAAAAAAAAAAAAAAAAATCTTTCGCGAGGCTCGGTTTGAGCCCATCTAGCATCTCTAGCAGTAGCATCCAATCCCGAAAGCCCATCGCAATCCTTTTTATCCTTTTCCGTGTGCAGAAAACTGCACAATCATCGATTCCTCATTGTTTTGATCTCCCAAGGTGGTGGCCAGAATTAGTTGGCAATCCAGCTACAATAGACCGAATGGCCCACGGGCTGTCAGGCCGGCCCAGAACATAGGTCACGGCTGATGAGCTATCAGTTTTTTAAGGCCACCCCCAGATCGCCCGGAGTTGAACTCAGATCAGTTTCTCTTTTTACGTTCCCATGTCTTCTCCACGCGCACCCCCCTCTGTCTCACCGCGGGACCGCGTGACATGTTGGGCGATTTCGAGTTCCAAACGGGAGATTTGTAAGGCCAAAAGGGCTGAATTGGTTCAATCTAAAGAGAACATGACCCAATTTGATCAAAATCATAGTTAAAGAGTCTAGGGACTCATTTTGGCACTCCCTAGAGTATATACCTTACTTTACGAGCCTATCTCGACTCGACCCAATTAGGTCTACTCAGACTTTAAGACGCGATTCTCCAAGCCCAATCCACAGCTCGACTCGGCTTAATTGGATCTGTCGAGCGTATCTCCAGCATCCAATCCTTTGTATCCTTTTCAACGAGCGAAACACATCACAATCATCGGTTCCTCATTGTTTTAATCTCCCAACGTGGTGGGGGAAGGCAAAGACCCACATTTGAACCAGCACAACAAGGCAAGAAGGGCAAAGACCCACCAACAAAGATCCCTCCTTTACCCTTTCTTTCCTCGATTTGGCGAACAAACGAAACCTACACTCCCACCTGTAATCGCGACGTAGATGATGTTCATGGAGTGAAAACGTAACATATAGCAAAGCCCCCTCTCCGTCGTCAGCTCATCGCCATCATCATCATTTAAAAGGGCAGCCAACTGCCAAAGAGGCGACGATCCAGGCGGTCCTTCCCGTGCTGCCTCCTCTTGTTTTCTCCGCCCCGCTTTTCTGTCCCCCCCTCCTTCCCCTTCTTCTCCTGTATTAAAACCGACCCTCTTCCCCCCACTTCATTTCTTGCGAATTCGATCCGACCGCATTGCTCTGTTCCTTCCTTCCTTCCTCTGTGCCCCCTCCTCCTCTCGCCGCCAGTCACCATGTCCGCCGCTTCCCTCTCTTCTGCCATCAACGCGATCCGCTCCGCCTCCTTCGCCCACGACAGGTCCGCCCTCGCCTCGAACGCCAGCCACCCCTCCTCCTCCTCTGCTTTCCTCGGATCCACCGCCAGGCTCCGCTTCAAACCCATCTCGAGTTCCGCCGCCCGTCCCCGGTCCTCCGCCGCCGTCGCCGCCGTCGCCGCCTCCAATGTCGTCAAGGAGAAGCAGCCCAAGTCCTCTACCTCGGGCTCCAATCTGGTAAAGATTCGATCTTGGGGCATGGCCGGTATTGGGTAGCTCGCGTCTGGAGCGTGCGCGTTCGAGAAAGAGAGTTCTTTTGTGGTTAATGGGAGGTTAGAATTCGTGGGTATGTTCTTGACTTGCTTATTTTTTTGTTGTCTGGCAGCTGATCACGAAGGAAGAGGGATTGGAGGTATACGAGGACATGGTTCTGGGGAGGGCGTTTGAGGACATGTGCGCTCAAATGTACTACAGGGGCAAGATGTTCGGCTTCGTCCATCTCTACAACGGGCAGGAAGCTGTCTCGACGGGCTTCATCAATCTCTTGAAACAGGAGGATTCCGTGGTCAGCACCTATAGGGACCACGTCCACGCGCTCAGCAAGGGAGTGCCGGCCCGCCAGGTTATGAGCGAGCTGTTCGGCAAGGAAACGGGCTGCTGCCGAGGCCAGGGAGGCTCCATGCACATGTTCTCGAAGGAGCATAATTTGATCGGTGGATTCGCTTTTATCGGCGAGGGGATTCCGATCGCCACCGGCGCGGCGTTCACGGCCAAGTACAAGAGGGAGGTCTTGAAGGAAGAGGGCTGTGATCATGTGACCGTGGCCTTCTTCGGGGATGGGACTTGTAACAATGGACAATTCTTTGAGTGCCTGAACATGGCTCAGCTGTGGAAGTTGCCTATCATCTTTGTTGTGGAGAATAATCTGTGGGCAATTGGTATGTCCCATTTGAGAGCTACTTCTGATCCTCAGATTTGGAAGAAGGGCCCTGCATTCGGGATGCCCGGAGTGCATGTGGATGGGATGGATGTGTTGAAGGTGAGGGAGGTGGCAAAGGAGGCCATCGGAAGAGCGAGGAGAGGAGAGGGACCTACCCTGGTCGAGTGCGAAACTTACAGGTTTAGAGGACACTCTTTGGCTGATCCCGATGAGCTTCGTGAGCCTGGTGAGCATTTTAAGACAAACTCGGAGTGTCATTCTTGATTGGTTTTTGCTCAATCTTTCTTTTAATCACTGGCTTTGTTGGTGGATATAATCTCCTTTTTAGGTGCATGTCTCTTAGATATTCCTATCGATTTTAGGCCTTTCAATCTTACGCACTAATTATAGTAACCTCTCTTAACAAAGATGAGTGCTTTTGGAGTTACCTAGATCGTGATGCGGGGACTTTGGTAGAGATTT
This sequence comes from Eucalyptus curtisii, assembly GCA_017140595.1. Taxonomy (NCBI): domain Eukaryota; kingdom Viridiplantae; phylum Streptophyta; class Magnoliopsida; order Myrtales; family Myrtaceae; genus Eucalyptus; species Eucalyptus curtisii. Next base: position 9,123,323 of record CM029498.1, read on the forward strand.
GCTTGATTCTTTGAGACATATAGAGCATTGATTGTAAGCATAGATATTCTTTTAATCTCGGCAGCTGAAATATTGATTATCTGAACTAGCATGAAGAAACAATGAATCGGAAGAAGAGTTACACTTTAACCCCATAGATACCTTTGTAATGTGGTAGTTATCCCCGTACTATCTTTGGATGCATAGGTTTGAGTTGGTGGAGCCTGAACGCAGGGCAAATGGTGTGGGTTCTTGCCCTGTAGAGAGTCCATAAAATTGAATAGACTATTGTAATAACCATTGAAGGGTCCTGAAGTGTAAAGGAGGTACTTCTCTCGAAAGCATCGAAAGCAGGTTGACTGTGCTCTGTTACTTGACATCATGGTGTCATTAAATAAGCTAATAGGATAGTTTCACAATTGGCAAAGGCTTTTGTAGAGAGTGGGAAAACAGGAAAAGTATTTACAGCCTGACATTTATTAGAATCTTGGAGGATTGAGATCCAAGATGAGATATAGATCATGCTTAGCTCAGCAGATCAAGAAATTCAGGTTACACTGGGGAGTATAAATATTAGGTATGCATGTGTTAGTAGGTCTAGGACTTTGGGGCTAAAAAATACTATACGAAGGATGAAAAAGGGAAAAGGTTAATGGGCCTATGGGTGCCTGTAGGTTACTGGAATTGATTAGAAGGTCAGATAGAAGAAAATATATATGAATTGGTGGGATTGAGATGGTATCCTGGTTGTAACTCAGCCTTGCTCAATGAATTGTGTTTTTAAGAGTTGTGCATGTAACTGATCTGTTTCTTCTTTATCAAAGTTTGCAGCTTTTCTCATAAGATGCATATTTAATGAGCATGATTAAGTAGGAAGTACTGATTCTGTTAATTGGTGAAGCAACCCATTAGGCTTGCCACCCATCACGGGATCCTGGTTTAACAACAATATTGATACGGATTATGATTAAGGACTAGACACATCAATTGCCTACAATTTTTACTACTCATCATCTCTTCCTCACTGGCTGGTGGTGCTACAACTGTTTGAGGCCTTTGAATCTTGTTTTCTAGTCGACCTCCAAAACATCACATTTGCTGGAAAGTGAAGCTTGTTGGTTTTGATAAGTGGGAAAACTTCATAGAGCAGTTTTCGAGACTGAGCATGATAAAGAAGAGCTGATGATAATATGACCTTTATGGCTGTTACGGTAATTTCTTAATGCAGTTTCTATTGCAAAAGGTGTGCTTGCTTCTTTTGACTGCTGTAGTGGTTTATGATGCCTGGTCCTTATTGTCTTAACTGTCACAACTGATATAATTTTGTCAGAATAAACAAATGTTAACGCTGTTGTCCATTTTTAGAATGATATTCATTTCTAAAGTTGCAGTTAAAGGGTTTCAGTACTCTTTTAAGCAACTTCTGATTCTGTTTTGGTTTCATAAATTTGGCATCTTCAAACTAATTTGGTCTCCTGCCAGTAGAATTGACTTTTGTGGGCTACCTAAGAGAAGGATGTGGTTGGCTTTCTAGAGAGGAGGTAAAAACAAGAAACTTTTACACATGAAGTGGAGAATGGAATAGCTTGTCAGCTGTGCTTGTCTAGGTGGTTAGGCACTGGGCATGTTGTTGATTTGAACTCTTATGTTGGCGATATGTTTCTTTAGAAGCTCCTCTCATTCTGTGTGAATGATGTGCGCAATTTGGATTCCTTACTAACTGCTGTTGAAACATTGAAACGATCTGTGTTTTGTCAGCTGAGAAGGCCAAGTATGCTGCAAGGGATCCCATAGCAGCTTTGAAGAAGTACATGATTGAAAGCAAGCTGGCTAGCGAAGCCGAACTCAAGGCAATCGACAAGAAAATTGACGAGGTAGTTGAAGATGCCGTGGAATTTGCGGATGCAAGCCCTCCGCCACCCAGAAGCCAGCTATTGGAGAATGTGTTTGCAGATCCTAAGGGATTTGGCATTGGCCCTGATGGAAGGTACAGATGCGAGGACCCCAACTTTACTGTAGGAACCGCCAAGGTTTAGTAGCCTCGTTGGGTTACGGCATGATATTTTTTCTACTATCACTGCTTCCTGTATTACTGCAATCTTTTGAATATTTTTAGTTATTGCCAGAGATGTAAGAATAATTAAGTTATTGCAGTCGAAATCTTCTGCTTCTGCATTTCTCGTTTAGTAATTTTCTTGCTGCTATTTGCGAGGGATTTTTTATTTGCAAGGAAACACTTATTGTCATGTAGAAGTTTTCTATTTCTAAGCTGATCTTTGGCTTTGTAGTGCCATTTTTAGCTCTCTTTCAAGTTTTGTCTCTTCTGATCTCTGATTAGATTTCTTTAGGTTGATTTTTTTGGCTAGCCAACTTTATTAATCAGCAAGAACTATCTAAGTATTTCAAAATATACAAGATGGATATAGACAAACTGGACATACAGATAAGGCGAATGAGGGCTAAGACATTAGATCTGAAGATTGGATCTGAAGATTTAAGGTAGTATGACTTCTATAGGCAGGTCACATGAGACTTTTTTAGTCCACTGTCACCATTTGAGGCTTCCGGTCTTTCCATACGATGGGTCTAGCACAGGGAAAACGCTTTTCCTTAAGACCCTGTCGAGTCCGTGATGAAGTGGAGTCGATTCCAAACGTTATAATGGTTGCGATTGCACCCGGGAATTGGTATCGGGTCCAAGCAAGAATCTCTCCTCGAGCATGCAGTTCCGCCTTTAATTTTTTCTAGAAATAAAAGCAAAGCATGATTGTCTGGTCATTTCCAGATAGCTTTATAAAGATTGGTTTTTCTATTGAGTTTCTCGGCAGAACAAAAGAAGAAAAGAAGAAAGTGAGTCGATCAACTGGTTTTGTCAATCAACAGGGGAGGAAACTCTGTTAATGATCTTGAAAGTTTTCCAAGAACCTATGAGCAAAAAATTGGAGAGATATTCCCAAATTGTTATTTTTGTAAGCTTTTGAGTGATGGATGAAGCATCTCAGTTCTTTTAACTTTCGGGTTGCCTAAAAAGCAAACTCACCAGCAAGTGCGGGTGTTGCAGCACCAAGATTCTTTTCATCCCTTCATTCATTTATTGTTATTAATTTTTTTTTTTGTCATGATTTTCGTCACTTTATTGAGTGGTGGTGGGAAACCTGCTCCATCTCTCTCTCCTCTCAGAGGCACTATTCTGCAGAATGGAGCATCACCACTTGGACAAGGATGGTCGGTAATGCAGTGTCCACTGGTCATCTCAGTCTAACCTTCAAATCACAGTCCCTTTGAAAAAGGGAAATTCACAGTTTAGCCTTAGAAGTTGATTACCCAGTGTCGCATCAAACACCATCTTGCTGTGATATTCAGCTCTTATGAGCACTTACTGATCAAAAGAAAAATGCCATCTCCCTTCTTCTCTTTTTTGCTTCTAAAATAAACTGTAGAACCTGAACTATTTCACGCAATAAATCAGACACGAGCGGCATCCGAGTTATGTGGATGAAGTTTTAGCAGCTGAGGGGTTTGGCAACGAGTGTTCGAGCTGCTTTCTTAAGGAATTCACCTGAGACTGCAAATCTGATGTGAATTGTCGCTAGCCCATTTCTTGCGCTATGCCCAGGCTTTGACGACTCCGACTGGAAGTTGCTTAGATTAGATCGGTTGCCACAATGACGCAGTCTTTCAAAAGAGATAATGACATAAGCCATGTCCCGAGCGAACTGAGCGACTGCAACTGCAGCAACTTGGAGCAACTTCCTCTGAAAATAGAAAGCCGGAACATTTTTTACATCGAATGCGGTACCATAAGGATATCAGTGTTTTGAAGATCCGTTGGAACATGTCTAATGGTATTCGTGAGTATATCAGCATTCCGATGGGTAAAATAGGTGAAAGTACTTTTGAAGGAAGTGATCTTTACATGGAAATGAAAGAATCTGAAGTGATTAATGAACAAAATATTGCAGAATCTAAAATGGCTCTAGTCTATGGTTAGGTAAATAAACTCTCCGATACGGAAGTGAGATCTAGATTCTGATATGCTTACGTACACCATAAACCATGTTCCAACAGAGCGTTTCTTGAGATCTAATTGCAAGAGGAACAAGGACTGAAGCATTTGGAAACAGAAAAGAGAGAGGTAAGGCGACCCTATGCTTGCCAACTTAAGGTAACTGTAAAGTAATCGCATTTTTGTTATTTAATATTGATGGTATATTACAGCAATACGACCTCTTTTGCCTCATCTGAACCTATCTAATGGATCAAAAAAGAGTCGGAAAAAATACGATAGATCCCTCTATCTCTTAAAAGGAAGCACACCAGTTGGGTGGTTTCCTCCCTTAACTAAACTGCACAAACACCAGCAGCCTTGAGTCGAGTACAAGGAATTAAGCACAGCTTCGATCACTATCTCCTTCCGGCATTTCCAAACCTTCTAGCTACTCCGAATACAACGGCCTTGGTGAAAAGGCCCCGGTCGAGACTGCAGGCAAGAGCGATAGCCCCTCCCACTAACAGGAGCCTCGGCACCAAGGGTTTCCTAGGCTCATCACGGGCTTCAGTCTCCGATGGATCTTCTTTACCAGAACTCTCTAGAGACTTGAGATAGTCCGGACTGACTTTAGTATTGATCTGTGCCAGGAAAGCACAACGTGACCGCGGAGCCTGCAAGGCTCGTTCCTTCTGATACTCGCGTAGACCAGGATCGATCTTCTTCACAGCTCCCCACATGCCTTGGCGTACTCCAAGCTTCGCAATTTCCCAAGGTATGCCCATATCCTCGTGATGGAACAGCAACACTTCACAGGCAGTTAGCTGGCCATCGCCTCTTCTAGATTCAACTGTGAAAATGCCCCAATGCACACAACTTCCATCAATCGCAAGCTCTAAACTAATGCCCAGATGCATTGTGAAAGAAATTTGAATATAAAGCACACGGTAGAAGCCAAGCAAAACAACCAAGCAGTATGTTCAGGAAATAGTCCAACAGTACCTGCTCGGATGCACCAACTTGAGTAGTATAGGTCCACACGTCTTGGTTTATTTCGCCTAGGAACAGAGGAGCAAGGCACTCCCTGAAAAATGCAGAAAGAATTAATTATAAATGCAGAAAGAATTAATTATTGACAAGGAAATCCAGAGGTCAACAAGTATACATAACCAAGACAAATCAAAGGGGACGACGATTCAATTTATTCCATAGGAACAAAAAGGCAAAAGCGGTGCCGACATTTCTACAAAAATGGTTGATCTAGTGTCGACAATTTCCAGCTCTGTCAGCAGTTTAACTAGAGCTCACATTCTCAGCATCCACGTGAAATTTGACTCTTCTAGGGAGAAAAAAAAAATAAAAGAAAATTACTAGGCAGCTTAGCTAAGGAGTTTGTCAAGTTTCTGCCCTCCAAGGGATCGCCCAATCCGCCCCTAACCAATTTACTATTGCCTAAATATATTGCATTAGTCATGCAAGTCGTAGGATCTGATAAAAGCTAAGCAACACTTTGCTAAATGCTCATGCATGATGTCAGGCCTTTTCCTTGTTGAAGGACTTGCCTACTATCAAATTTCTCATTTTAAATGGTCCAAAACCAAGAGGGTTGTATTCACAAGAAAACAACGAGATATGATCCAAAAGTTAAGTTGGCAATGGAGTTGTCTGCGTTACTTATAGCTTACAAGAAACGAATATGACGAAAAAGATTGAGCAAAAGCCAGTTCTCATACCTTTGTAACACAATAGTACGATCGTCCTGATTCCCAAATCCGTCGGCCTATGATATATTCTCTGTCACTACAGAAGAATGGAAACTGCGCCAAAACACGAAACAGAAAGGAACGAATTAGCAGATGCTACCAAAATCTGCACAGCCTAAGACACAAGCCAAAACAGGGGAAAATGAAAGTGAAAGCAAACGTAAATTTCTTTCGGTCCTCACCTTACGGACCCATTGCACCACCATGGTTCCAGTAGTAGGGCACTCCTCCAAAATCGAAGCTTTAACAAGCATATCGTCCCACTTCAACCGGGACTCATCATCCCAGAAGAAGTCCCTCACCATTTCAGGTGCCGCGTCCTCGAAAACAGTCCTACTCCGGTATTGCGGAGGCCCAGTCTGCAACAGAAACCATTGAAACACGAACACTCTCAACCGTCTAATTTGAATGCTAATTCAACCAAAGATTTCACCTCTATATCTGGTAATACTCAACGAAGTGCAATTGAGAGTTTGTAATTTTGTAACTAGATCAGATTTCCAATTACTTGGCAGTTCAAGAAAAGCGAGGATCATACCTCAGGATCTCTTCGCCAAGCTTGATAGCTCATGGTGGGCACCGACTTCTCCATCATCTGAATCCAAGCAGGCCCTCCGTCTTTCACCTCCACGAGCCGGCACAGATGCTCCAAATCATCACCGTTGACAAGGCTCGATTTCTCTCTCTCGCCCCGTGACGAACTGCCAAATGCAAAGATCGTGCAACGCGAATCCATTAGAATCTTGAAATGAACAAACACCATTAACCAAATTGCCAGCACCTAAATTCATTGCCCGATGAACGCAAGAAAAATCCCAACACGAACCTGGAGTCAGAAACGGCGGTTGGAGGGTCAGCGAAAGTCGGCGCTTCGGATATGTCCTCCGCAGATCGAGAAACCCACCTGGGTCTCCACGACCATCCGACTAGAACTCCAAGAATCACCGAAATCCCCACACAAGCCACCAACAACAAGGCCTCACCCAAGAACGCCCCGCTCGCAGCTCCTCTCAGAATCTCCAGGACAACAGCCATAACAGACCCCACCCAAGAAAGTGGAAAAAGAAACGAGCCCAAGAAGAAGGAAGGGACCTCGGATGAACAGAAACAGAACTATTCGATTTGGGCAAGAGAGAAAGTGCGTAAAGAAGAATTTTCGAGAGCAACCCACGACAGAACTCAGCGAGAAGAACGCCCCCCGGGAAGAAAAAATCGAACTTGGTGTTGCAGAAGAGCAGCACAAGAGTGGAGGAGGAGGGAGGGAGGGAGTATTTCAATCCTCCAAGAAACGAGAAAGGATAAGGATTCTGAGGTCCAGTTTCGTTTCGGCGGCTGCCGCTGCTTCCCAAGTTTCCTTTTCTTTTTTCTCGCTCACAGGTTCTCCTCGTCGCTTGCTTCCCCTATACCAGTTCCAACATCTGGCAAGCCGTGTGCACATATATATATATCCCATTTATCGCCAACCGAGAAGAAGAAGAAAAAAATAAATAAATCCCGAATTGACAGCAGAATTTGGAAAAGCGTGTCGTGTAGTGTGCACATAAAAAAATGGAGCTTCACGAGGGAGCTGAGAACTTTCTGCACGAGACTACCGGACTGTCTGCGTGCGCTTGGGTCGGTGTGAACGCGGGGAAGGCGCCCGGGGTCCGTCCGCCCGCGAGGTCCAGTCGTACTTTCACGATTCAACGAAAAGCTAAAGGCGCCAAAGCAAGATCTGGTCGTGGTGGTGGTGGTGGTGGTGGTGGTGGGGGAGGCATTGTGATGTCGCGCCACTCTGTCCTATGATTTAAGAATTGACATCAACCGAAGACGACGCGGTCTCTCGTTTATCACGTTCGTTTGACTCGTGGAATTTCGGCATTGTGGCCGGTTCTCGTGATTGTCGTTCCCTTTTAACCTTTGCTAATTTTTTACCACTAGGGTTATTTTGAAAGAGCTGTGCGCTATGCAGTTTTAACCAATGATAGAGACATCTGGATATCTTATCGAACCTTTTGAAGCTATGAAAGACATTTTGTCTAGTGAAGTTGTCCGAAAAGATCAAAGTATGTATTTTGATTGAATTTATTCTAGAAATTGCTTGCTTTCTTTCTCTTCCCTTCCCAACCCCTTGGCCCCCATCACGAATCCAATCGTGTCATCGCCAACGCCCCCACCGTTGCCCTTGGCCATCGTTGTGGCGGGTAGAGGCCCTGCTCTTATGGTTCCTTGGGGGGAGCAGGTGAGATTGACGATCAAGTCTTAGATCCGAGATCTTTCGTGTTTGATGTTACTCGATTCGACCTGATGAATTTAGAGAGATCATGTGAGATAGAGAGAGGACAAGGTTTGCTAACAGGTTTGAGCATGGGTGGCAAAGCATGCAGTAGCTTGTGCTAGGGCCGGCAATGACGACTAGGTAGCCAGAGTAGGTGGGTAACACTTAATTGAGAATTTGAATTCCTAATGATCCCTTTGAAATTCACATTCCATTAAATTAATTTCTTCTTATTTCATAAGAAAAAGTCGAAATTTTCACAAATAAATCGAACCGATCATTTCAAAATTATAAAATTTTTTGTTGGCCCTTTTTTATTGTGTACGTGCTCTTCTACTGATATTCACAAAAAATTGAAAAAGAAAGAGAGATTAGACGAGAAGCGAAAGGTTACATGATGAGAAAGGAAAAACAATGAAATTAGCCTCCAAGTCTTTCTTACTTCCTAGTATGGAAACATATTTGTGCACCCGTGATTCTGCCTTACAATGAAAGAAACGTGCCCAGCAAGTCTGGCTACAATAATGCCACGTGGTAAGTTATGACAAAGCACTCGAGAAGTGTTTTTCCCCCGCTAAAATCATATGTTACCTTTTCATCTCGTGGGCAGATTCACATGCTAGAGTTGCCATTGCATCAGTGCACGTAAAGATGAGGAAGAGGACAAGAGTGGGATGATTTTGCGAAATTCGAGTCGAAATGATTACAATATGGCACGATTCGCGTCTTAAGTTCGACCTGACTTGCTCCTATAGGTCCAGATTAAATTTAAAGTTGTCTTGATAAGTGCAAGTTTCAAATTATCTCTCAATTTCGATACTATATTTGCCTATGCAATCATATGAACGTTGCGATTTTAACCATTTGAAAACGATTGTCACGTGTTGCTTAGTCAAAATATTCTTGAATATAAACTTTTCTTTATTCAAATACTTAAAGATATTCCAATTCTCATATGAACTCGAAAGAAAAGGGATTGACTCGACTAATAACTCAACTCATTAATAACCCGATGATATGTTTGGGCCAGCAAACATTGTCGCGAACCTCACGCAAATCTCATTCTCAACAAGTCGTTGCAGCCACTCAATTAGCTTATTTTTGGATTTCGAAATCTAAGGAAAAGTATAGGATGTGGGAAGTAAAGTTAAAGATAGTTTTTTTGGTATTCTCGAGATTAACAAGAGGATTTACAATGCAAAAAAATTGGATTAATTAAGACGGCCATTACTCTCGCTATCGCAAGGTCTTTCGCATTGGGTGTACAAGCTTAGTTCAAAAGTTTGACCTCGGACACGCTTGGCCAGACTCCTCTCCCGGGTCAAAACTGCCACCAACAGCGTTGAAAGGAGAAAATTGAAATTCACATTACAAAATTCTTCCAAAAAAATCGAAAAGAAAAAGAACAAAAAAAAAAAGAAAGAGAAAAAGAAAGGGTTAGGTGGACACTTTTGACATTCTGTCGTCGACTACACACAGCCAGACACTAGCTTAGATTAACCCTAAAATTTCGACAAAAATTCATTGTCCACCCCTCATTATCTTAGGCCCGAAATGTTACTATAACTATTTATCCAGCAATAATCAGCACCGAAGCCCTGATGTGATATTTATCTTCATCACCAAAGAGCCCCATAATTTCTGATCATTCCTTTTCTTCTGGATTGAGAGAGATTATGGGAGTGATATTGCGGAGTCTTCCACTCCTGAGCAGATCTCCCTTTTGTTTCTTCTCCTTAAGCCTTTTAATGATTTTCTCAGGTCCAAAATCCCGACTTAGATTAACCCTAAAATTCTAACGAAAATTCATTAGTAGAGGCTATAGAATAAATTTGGCTACATGTATCTACTTTCGAAAAGCGTGAAATCTCATGTTCGATTTCAATTTGGTCCCTTGGAAGTCGAGAAAATATAGAAGTTACTTCTATTCAAATTTGCAAACGATTGACGCGTTTTCGATTGAATTAGAAGTTTTCCTCTACTTGAACACGAATTCGCGTGCAACAAGTACACGACCAAAAAATAAATATTGACTTCGCCTAAGTCATCCTAATAAAAGCCCTTTTGACCGAGAATGAAGATTGAATGTTTCCGAAGGGTGACCGTGGACATCTGACGTCCAGGGTTGCTTAAATCATAATGTTAAGCGAGATGGCAATTGGCAAAACTTAGCACTAAGAAAAAACTCAGTACAAGCAATATGGAATTTCTTGGAATTTAGAAAAAATTGGGTTGCCTATATCGACTTTCAAAAAGCATGAAATCTCATGTTTAATTTCAATTTGATCTTGGAGGTCGGAAAAATATATAAGGTACTTCTATTCAAATTCACAAATGATTGACGTGTTTTCAATTGAATTGAAAATTTCCGTTTACTTGAACACGAATTCATGTGCAATAAGTACACTACCAAAAATTAAATATTGACTTCAACTAAGTCATCCTAATAAAAGCCCTTTTGACCGAATGAAGATTGAATCTGTGCAAGGGGGTGACCATGGACATCTGACGTTCGGGGTTGCTTGAATCATAATGTTATGCGCGATGCAGATTAGCAAAGCTTAGCACTAAGAATAGACTCGGCACAAGCGATATGGAATTTCTTATAATTTTGAGAACAATTTTAAAGGAAGAAGGAGGGAAGATCAATTGGGATTCACTAATCATTGTAGAAATCATGATTATGCACTGTATTAAGATCATATAAACATACCAAGTCCTCTTCTTTTTTTCCCCCTCCTCTCTCCTCTATGCGTTTTATGTAATTGATCACAAGAAGTCACTTTGTCAAAAGTCTACCCACCATTCACTCGTTCACGTCTTCTTTGCTCTCGTCTGGGTTTAAATAAAAAAAGATTTTCTTAATAAGTGTTTTCAAGGTGTTTGTTAAACAGCTAGTTTAAGAAATTTTGTATTTTTTGATACACCGACCATTCTCGTGTCATGTGATGTGTAATCTCTATTTTGAAAAGTGCAATGCTAAAAAATAAGGGCTTTTTGTTTGGACGTAAACAAAAGTTAAAAGCACTTTCCGTTTCTTTCACTAAAATTTAAGGTATTGTGTAAAATTTATATGTGAAGTGTTATGAAAGTTCCGGGTCGATTTAAGGAAAGGTAAGGTGTGTCGGGGACCAGATTTGGATTAAGCATAAATCAAAAGGTAAAATGCAGAAGTCCATTCATGCAAACCTTGCAGACTTTGATGCATAGGGGGGACTTCATTTCAGTTTGTCTGTTTTCATCGACGAAAGGTCGCACTTGAATTTTTTTTTGCCATCATTTTTTGATTTTACATAGTTATTTACTCGGAAATGGAGCTTCCTTGGCGAAGAGTTGCGGCTCTCATGCACCTTGAAAATATATTGAAATCTTTATGTCTCATTTCGCATTCTTTTAATATGAATTTTGGTTTTTTTTTTTTTTTTTTTTTTTTTTTGGGTTTTTTTCCAAAGGTGTTTCCATTGAAGCCACAATATGCCACGCGATTACTAAAGAAAGGAAAAGCGATAAAAAAGAAGAAGATGCCACTTGCAGTTTTTGTCTTCTTAAAATTAATGTGGCAAACAAGTTACTCAAGTTTTGACTCGGGAGCAACTTTTAGGATCGAACTCCACGAAAAAACTGTTTCAAAACTCAAGTGGTGAAGCGATGCCAAACCCACCTTATTATATAATGTGCTTTAATTAAAAGTATGTTAAATGACCAGCAAGGGAAACTATACAGTTTTTAAGGTACCGTCTTTTTGGTTTCACATAGCATATTGAAAATCCAGACATTTATCTATTCGTAATGGTTGTTAGCAAAACCCGCACTCAACTCTACTGAGAAAAAGATTGTGAACATCGTGGCTCAAATTGAATAAAGAAAATCGTAGCAAGTGTCATAACAACAAAAGTCACCGAGGCCAAACAGATAAATCAACATGTATATATAAATACAATTTCGTGATTTGGTTTGGTTCCAAAAAATCAAATTGTACTAATAACATATAATAAGTTCAATTTTTGAAATGTACACGAATTGTGCATCTACATGAGAAGAAGTTGTTTTGACCTGATTCAACCCGTTTCGTGCGGGCTGGGTTCTCTAAAAATAATATTTTGAATGATTGCTCAAGGTGATAGTTATTAGCAGGTTTTCTTGCTCGTGATATGATCCGAAGGTCTTGCTTATAAGACATGAGGCATGGTTTAAATAGTTAGGATGTTCAAAGTTAGTGATGATTGGACTTGAGCAAGCCTTTACAAGGCTCAAGTAGGCTCTTGTCGAGGCAAGATCCACTAATGGGTGGGACTCCCTACAACAATACTTTGTATTCCCTCCTATCTAGAAAGAAAAAAGATAGGATGGGATTTGGGGAGTCTGTCGGTTGTGAAGGTAGGCACTAGGGTGAGTGGTTCAAAATTCTATACGAGTTCCATTTGAAAATTGAAACTTACACGTTGAAACATGTTTCTTATTTTTTGAAATCTGGAATTTATCTTACATATCGTAGAATCTCGAACCTATTTTGTCACAAGTTTTAAAATCGATTCAAAGGTTTACCTAGATTTCATCTATATTATTAATTGAACGATTTTAGTAAATTAAAATCTTTAAGCTACAATTTACAGACCATAAATCTCCAGTAACTCTATACTATAATGAGGGGATTTATGTTTAGAATCAGGGAAAACGAAGTCAGTTACTGCAGATATGCCTTTCTATAGGGGGCAAACCTCTTGCTCAAGTCCTTCAGGGACAGCTTTTTAGCCGATGATTATCCAGAGATTTAATTCAAAGCATAGAGTTGCCAAAATGATAACGTTTCCAACTAATCGAGCTGCATTGCTTAGAGGATTCTAAAGGCTGGAGAAAAGAAGTATTTAGAGAGACATTGAGAATTTTCACAAGTACATATTTTACTTTAAGAGACTCTACCCAACATATTACATCATCTTTGCCTTTACAATTAACACTCTAATAGTGTTTTTCTCATAATAAATCCTCTCGACCGTCACAAAACACATCATCTCCTGAAAAACTCTCAAGAACTCTCGCATTTATCACGTTGTTGAAGACTTTATGATCTCTTTTGAGTATTGTTTGGTACTCCTTAAATCTCCAACCAATCCTTCTATTTATAGTGGTAGATCTCATCCAAATTAGAAATCACGCCTAATTCTAATCACCTCCCAATTAGAAAATTTTCTGATTTATTGAATTTATCTAATTTAGGCAGTCACCAAAATTATATCCTGATATTCTTCCTAAATAAGACTAATTCTTATTTAGATTTCTTCCTTTTCAGCTGATATTCTTCCTAAATAAGACTAATTCTTATTTAGATTTCTTCCTTTTCAGCATCCTACTATAATAAGACTCCTTTCCTATCATGTAATCTTGATAAGTAATATTCGAGCTATTTCAAATCGACTCCCGAATATGTTGGGCTACTCCCAATAAAGTATAATAGCTCTCCGCACCTAAAGTGGGGCAGAGCGGCTTCAAAATTCGCTCAAGTCTTTCAACTTAGTCTTTCAATCGACTGCTGGCACTATACCTCGGTTGAAAGACCTGAGCGGAACAAAGAAGCGAGAGATGGTTTAAAAAGTTGAGATGCTCAAAGTTAGTGACGGCGACAACTAAAGAAGAAACGTAGAAGAAAGGAATGGCTTTTTCCTAGATCTGCGCTGCGCTGTAGAACTACTGTTGACCCTTCCCAGCTGCTCGATCCAGTTACATCCGAAATGATCGTCTTTTCTGTTCCTCTACAGCGTCACTCATGACAAACACCTCGTTTGACTTTTCGTCCCTCGCTCGTTCTAGTCCCTCGACATCCTCAACCCACCTTCCTTTTCGCGTCCATAAAATTCAAACTCTCAATATATATATCATCATCACAATATTCATTCAGGGATCTCATTGACAGCATTTCTCCTTTGAAGATGACTCGTGATTCGTACTCAATAGCTTTTCTTTTCATTTTCGGTACATTGATCACGCATGATACAAGAAAATCATCACTTTGAAGTAAACCGTTTTTTGCATCTGCATATAGTGTAACTTAGTAAGTGCGCGAGGCCTGTTACTGAAATCCTGTATTCATAACCCGCTGGTTGTCTCTTTTTGTTCTTTGTTTTTATATTGCTTTTTCTGCTGGGTACCGCTTGCTGTTCAAAATACGCCCTGCTGATTCTCGACCGCTCTCGTGCTGCTCCCCAAAGGCCCCGCCATGCAAAGAGACGAGACTGAACAGGACGATAGCGCACCGATTAGGACATGCGAACGGAAAATGGAAGCAATCATGCAATTCATACATACACGCAGATTCTGATGACGCCAAAAGCCGTGTCATGTCGAGTCAAGAAATACCCTTTTTTTTCTTTTGTTTCGCAGAGCTTTAATTGGACTCTGGCATTCGAACGTCAGAGGAAGCTCGCACGGAGCGAGTGATGGATTCTTGCTCATTTATTTATCCTCTTGTATGCTTCCCTCGTCGGAATATTTAATGCTGTCATAATTGTGGCGACCATATAATAATGCAGGGGAGACCCGATACGTTGCCAGCTTAAATGTGCGCGAGCAAGCACGACTCTTTCTGTGACTACCCTCTCGACCCCTTCGATCGTTCCCCTGATCCTGATCCAGATTCGACCGTAAAGATGTGATCTTTCCTTCTTTCTCCGAGGTGGGTTTCTCGCGCCAGAGTCGGTGGTGCTTCGATGAGAGAGAGATCGGAAATGGGGAGGCGCGGATTCGTCGGCGGGAGAGATAGGGACGGGCTCGCATTGGTTTCGGAAAGGCTGATAGAGGCGGCGCTGAATGGCGATGCCGGGACGGTGAGCGAGTGCTTGGAGAGCGAGGCTGTGGATGTGAATTACATAGGGACGGTGAGGCTGAGGGTGAGGTGCACCGAGAGCTTGCTGAGAGAAGAGGAGGCGGATGAGGTGGAGATCGAGGTCAGGGACTTCGTGACCGATGTCACGCCCCTGTTTGCGGCTGCGCACTCTGGTCATCTGGACGTCGCGAGGAAGCTCCTGGTAAGATTTCCGGACTCTGTTCTTTCCTTGCTCTGTTTCTATGTCTTAGTTTTCCTGTTAGTGGGGTACGTGCTTGTGGTTCTATTGAGATTTTCTTCTTCCTGGCGTTCGTCATAATGTTCCTCAATTTCAAAGTGATAGCCATGGATATGGGAAAGGTAGCTATCACGAACCGAACCGTAGAGAAGTTCTTGCCTTTCGCTGACTTTGAAAGTGAACATCTGATTAAGGATGAAGTTGGACAAAGTGAGGTCCTCACTTGAAGATTATGCAGCTTCCGTTTTCATTTGCCAATTTGGGCTTTCGAGGATTTTTCTTTTTGAGCTTATTTTCCTTGTTAATATCCAATGAGAGAGAATTTGAGCTAGCAAAGCTTTCGTTTTCATTTGCTGATTCGGCTTTTTGATGAATTAATACTAGCTTGCTTCATTGAAAGGGAAAATCCGTTATGGATGTCTCTCTAAGAAACATTTGGATACTGAACGTCTACTGAGTGTTCTATAGGTGGAGATGCTGGTCGGTTTTTCGATTTGGCAGAATTTTCTGATCACTAAAGATAGAGAAATGAAAATTTGGTGAAGTGATGAGCAAAGCATCGTCAACATTGCTTTGTGACTGCCTGCTTTCACAGGGAGAGAATTTGTGTCATGTAGAGATTCTTCTCGAGCCTTTTTGTAATCCATCTTTTTGCTGTAGTCAGCTGGAGCTGATGTTAATGTGGAACTTTTTCGAGGCTATGCAACCACTGCCGCTGCTCGAGAAGGCCATTGTGCCATCCTTGACATGCTCGTCAAGGCAGGGGCATCTAAATTGGCATGTGAACGTGCGTTGATGGAAGCTTGCCTATCTGGTCAGGCCGAAGCTGCTGAGCTGTTAATATGCTCCGAGATGATTGGACCTGATGTGGCTCAACATGCGATTGTATCTGCAAGCTGCAGAGGCTTTGTTGATGTTGTTTCAAAATTAGTCAAGGTATGCATTAATCTACTCTTACTAGTCATTTGGCTTCTCTATGACATGTTACTGACGAATTGATGATCTTGCTCCTACAGAGTGGGGTCAACATTGATTGCACCGATAGGGTTCTCTTGCGCTCCCTGAAGCCTTCATTGCATGCTAACGTAGACTGTTCGCCATTAGTGGCTGCAATTGTTAGCCGGCAAGTGGCTATGGTTCAATATCTGTTAGAGGTAACGTTGTACTTAATTCACAGTACGTTTCTCATTGGTGGTTTCTCTAGACATGGTGGTAATATACGTTGCCTTGGCTGAACTGGAGTACGCTGTCACTGTTGGTCTTCATTTGCGTTAACTTATCTTTTGTTGCTCGTCATTGCTTACGTGTGCTTAATTAAAAAATGTAAGTCACCAATCGCACATAGAGCATGCTCCTTCCCATGTTTAGTAGCATCTTCATCACCCCCATTTGGCTTATTTTTCGAGTTTAAAGGTCTTAATTTTGCATTTCCGTGCTGATGAGAAAGCTTTGTCTTCTAACGGCTAATCATCATGTTTGCAACTTTTAGGCAGATGCAAAAACCGGTCGACACGTTAGGCTCAGTGCTTGGTCTTGGGACATCTTCTCTGGTGAGGAACTGAGAGTCGGTGCATGCTTGGGGGAGCCCTACAACGAAGCATGGTGTGCAGTTGAGTACTATGAAGCAACCGGCCAAATCCTACAGCTCCTGCTTCATCACGATAACTCGTTCCTCACAAGCCAACTACAAGGAAGAACCCTTCTTTCCTATGCCATCCTCTGCCAAAACCAAGAGGCGGTTTCCTTGCTTCTTAAGGCTGGAGCCGACGCTGAGTTTCCAATAAAGACCGAGAAGGGACACGAATCTCGTCCGATTCACTTGGCTGCTAGAGTTGGTTGCCCTTCCATTTTAAAACAATTGGTTGAGCATGGATGCGATGTTGACTCAAGGACTGAATCTGGGAACACAGCATTGATGATCGCTGCCCTATTTGATCAACCGGAATGCTTCGTTGAACTAATTACTGCCGGTGCTGATCTGGGCCTAGTCAATAATACCGGAGAAAGCGCTGTATCTTTGGCAAAGAGAAGTGCTTATGCTTCCTCTTTGTCCAATATTTTCGGGCAAGCAATCACTGCTCGAGAAAAAATCTACTCCAGCAGCCTGGAGGTCTTCTCCCCGCTCCATTTTGCCTCGGGATATGGAAATGTGGAAATTCTGCAGAAAATCCTTCGAAGTTCAATGGACAGTATAAACAAGCACGACAATTCAGGTTTGACACCAATCCTGGCTGCTGCAAAAGTCGGCCACACTGAGGTATTTTGCCACCTCATTGAGTCGGGTGCTGACATCAGTGTCAAGAGCCGGGATGGACAGACGGTCACATCAATTCTTCAACATCACACCTATGCCAGTTTGAGGATACGGTTTGAAGAAATATTGCTTGATGCAGTCTTGTCACAAACTTTGAAGGGCTACTCAGAGTTCCGAGCCCTTCACTTTGCTGCACGTACTGGAAACTTGCCCGCGGTAGGCCAGCTCTTGAAGATGGGTTATCCTGTGAACTCTTTGGAAGAGAGCGGGCATTCACCTTTAATGCTTGCGGCAAAGGAAGGGAATGCCGAAGCTTGCAAGCTGTTACTACTAAACGGGGCTGACTGTGGAATCCTGAACCATAGAGGTGAGACAGCCCTCCAACTTGCTAGGAAAAGCAGTAAAAGCAAGGCGGCAGAGGAAGTGATTTTCGACCATTTGGCTCAATCTCACGTGCTTCTGGGCGAGGAGCTACTCAAGCATACTAGAGAAGGAAGGGGCTCACCACATTTAAAGGTTGTTAGGATGCTGAAAACGGGTCTGTTAACGTGGGGGACGTCTAGTAAGAGAAATGTGGCGTGTAAGGAGGCCATGGCAGGGCCTAGTGGGAGCTTCCTGAAGAATCGGAGGAAGAAGATCGCTGACGAGAACGCTACGCTTTTTAGGGTGGTGACTGAGACTGGGAGAGAGGTTCACTTTGAGGCAAGATCTTCTACAAATATGGCACTGTGGGTGCGGGGTGCCAATCTTGTGTCAAAGGAGGCATCTTCTGGTGACTGGCCATCGAATTCATCTGCCAAGTATGCAATAAGATAGAAACGGGGGATCAGGACAGCAATGAGGCACCGTGTTGGTCTTCCAGTATGTAAAATTTGTACTAATTACTGTACAATGCCGAGCTGTTTTTGAAGCTGCTATAGAAAAATCTTGGTTGATCAAATGGAGCTGCATTTACAAGCGTGATACTGCAAAATCTTTTACCCTCCCCCCTCCTCTCTCTCTCGTATTAAAGCTGTTCAGCATTGTTCTCAACAGTCCTTATTGAGCTCAAATGCCGTAAAGGGGTTGATCCTGGAAAAACAATGGTGAGGTTTGAAAGTCATTTTAGCTCAAGCTTTCTGGTTGAGAAGTCAGTGTTCAGTTTCTAACAATCTTTTTGGATCAATTATTATAAACTTAGGGCGCGGTTGGTAACCATTTTGTTCCCAGAAATAATTTCTGATTAGAAATGATTCTTTTTTATTCTATTTCTGAAAATAATTTCTAAGCATTTTAAGGCGTTTGGTAACTGTTCAGAATATACATTCCCGGAATAAAATTGGGTTTGGCACCATCTTCAAAATTTCTACTCCAAACTATTTTCTTTAAATTTTTTAATAATTTTGTCATTTTTTTTTCCTTTTCTTCATTTCTTTTTTTCTTTTCTTTCCCTTCTTCTTCTTCAACCTTTGGCTGGTCATTGGCCTTGAGATGATCGGCAACCGACTAGACGAGGGCCGACAACCTTGTCGGAGCATCGCCGGCCCTCGATGGGGCCACGCCTGGTCGATCGAGCCTCGTCGACAAATGGGTGAGGCTCGCCAGTGTGGGCGAGCCTCCAATGAGCTCACAGGACCTTGGCCTAGCTTGGTGAGCCTTCGGCAAGGTCGTCGGAACTTGTTCAATTGGTCACCGACAACCGGCGGCAGTGGGCGGAGGGCAACAACGGCGGCGGTGGCGGCGGTGGAAGAAGAAGAGAGAAGGAAGAAGAACAAGAAAAAAAGAAGAGAAAAAAAATGGGTTGGCTTGATTCTGGAATTGTTCTCAAGAACAAAAAATCAATTTTTTTTTTTACTTTCCAATTTTACTCCAAATCTATTCTCGTGAACAAATTTATTTTCTAGAATAAAAAATTTACTTAATGAATTTCTATTCCAAATCTACTCTCGGCAACATACATTGTTTTGA
Organism: Eucalyptus curtisii; assembly: GCA_017140595.1. NCBI lineage: Eukaryota > Viridiplantae > Streptophyta > Magnoliopsida > Myrtales > Myrtaceae > Eucalyptus > Eucalyptus curtisii. Next base: position 9,142,569 of record CM029498.1, read on the forward strand.
TCACTTAAATTACTCTATGTGCTAAATGAGCAAGTTGCAAACGTTAAGGAAACTTCTTATGCTAGATCTTACCAAATTAAGACAAACATATTGAAGTTTTTGGTTTGGAGGTCTGGGCCCCCTGCAAACCCTCCGTGGATCTTCCCCCAGTGCATCATTAGGAGATTCTAGATGAATTGCTCGCTCCTTGTGGCTAAACCTTGTGGTTAAGCATGATGTTTTATGTATGTTTCTTTCTACCTGCTATCTTTTTTGGAGGAGTATGCTTCTCATATCTATTTCTGTGAACCAAAAATAATTTTATTATGCTTTTTGGAATGTATGTTGAAGAATATAACCAGCTCTCATAAAAAACAGTCATGAAATCTCGATATTCCGGATCACTGTCTGAACACTGCCAGTTGAATTGGTACCTTAAAGAACAGAGACTAATAAAGCCTCATACATGTAACTGTGGATGAATGACAGTGTTTTGAAAATTCAATTGATTAACCATCTCGACTGTGCATGTGAACAGTGGAATTCCAGGCGATTATTCGGTCTGGTATTGCACGAACCGCAAAAGTTAAATTAGATGGACTCGTTTATAGGCGTGGTAGATCGATGGTGCCAATCAAGTGCAAGGGACACGTAGGAAATGGGGTTAGTTTCACCCACTTTTTTATAAGCTATTCATCTTCATATTCTTCAAGGTGACTACTGTCTGAGGAGAAATACTCTTTTACGCATAAAGGGATAATGAAAGTCTGTGGTCTGGCCTTCACTCCTCATTCTTGAAGCCAAGAAAACCCCCGTTAGCGTCACCTTTTAAGATAAGTGACCCTTAAAACTTTAGGGGACCTTTAAACTTGGCGGCCCTTGTACGACCAAACTCTGTTTTTACTGCATATTATTTCCTATGTCCGTGCCCTTTATTGTTGTTTAATCAGTGGGATCTTGAACAAGAACCACCCCTTCAAATTGTGGCCTTGATCACAAAGCAACATGTTCAAATCAGGAGCGAGGTCATTATCTGGTTTGACCTTACTTGGTTTCCACATCTTTTGAATTCTTGGTGTGGATTGCACTGCTTTTGTGCCTGACCTCGCAAGCTCCCCTTCAAGGATACTTAAAAGTGGGTATTGTCGCTCTCTATCGCATCGAGTTTCTATATTGGGTAGTTGCTAAAGCAGCAAGCGATCGATCTCATGGTCCTGATATTCACTTCATCTCTTTGTCAAAATCACGAAACATCGGCAACACACCACGATGAGAAACTTGGCAACTTTGCTGGTGGTCGTATGTTTTCTTCTTGGGCAATGGGGCATTACCAGAACGGTGAAGGCAAAGAGCAATGTGTGTGAATCTCATGCTTTTAACGTGTTTCTCTGTGATTCTGTTCTCTCTTAGAAAGGAAGCAATCCTGGCAAATTTATGGGCAGGTTTATATCGTGTACTTTGGAGCGAGGAAGCAAGGCGATCCCACAGTGGAGACCGATTCGCATCATGACATGCTTGCATCAGTACTTGGGAGGTAAAAGGAGTTTCGAAACTTTCGAAAAGAACAACAAAAGCAGGTGTTTTGATTCAGTTCCTAATGGCGTGGTCCGGTGACCATCTGCTTTTTTCTCTGTTCTCTGGAACGTGTTAATTCTGCTTCAGCAAGGAAGCGGCCGCCAAATCGATCTTGTACAGCTATAGGCATGGCTTCTCTGGTTTTGCTGCGAAGCTTACCGAGTCTCAGGCGCAAGAACTCGCCGGTATGTCGGTGTATAATTAATTTGCATTCTTTTGCTAGACCTGCAGATCATTTCGTGAGCTTGCACTTCGGCTTTTGCTCATGTTTCAGGATTCCCTGGGGTCGTCCGCGTTATGCCTAATACCCTTTTCCGCCTGCAAACTACTCGGAGCTGGGATTTCCTTGGTCTGTCTCCCTCTCATTCACCCACCGGTCTCCTTTACAAAAGCAGGATGGGTGATGGAGTTATAGTAGGCATGATAGATTCAGGTCGATTTTGTCTCTACATCTTTGCCCTCTTTCTCTGTTTCTAGATTAAACCATGCCACTAGCTTTATGTTTCACACAATGTAGCAGGAATTTGGCCGGAGTCGAAGTCATTCAGTGATGAAGGCCTTGGACCGATCCCGTCGCGCTGGAAAGGTGGTTGCGAACCGGCGGAGCAATTCGATCCAGCCAAACACTGCAACAGAAAGATAATAGGGGCTCGCTGGTTCGTGGACGGATTCCTCGCAGAGTATGGAAAACCCTTGAACGCCTCGGGGGACCTGGAGTTCTTGTCGCCAAGAGACGCGAATGGACATGGGACTCACACGTCCAGCACCGCCGTGGGTTCTTTTGTGAGCAATGTCAGTTACAGAGGAATTGGGTATGGAACGGCGAGAGGCGGTGCTCCCCATGCCCGGCTAGCGGTGTACAAGGTGTGCTGGAACGTGCTCGATGGACAGTGCTCGTCTGCAGACATATTGAAAGCATTTGACTTGGCAATTCATGACGGAGTGGACGTGCTGTCTCTGTCCATTGGGACTGCGATTCCTCTCTTCTCCGATGTGGATGACCGAGATGGCATTGCTACCGGTGCATTCCATGCTGTGGCACGAGGAATAACTGTAGTTTGTGGAGCCGCCAATGGTGGACCGGCGGCTCAAACGGTGCAGAACACAGCGCCATGGATACTCACTGTCGGAGCAACTACCATCGACCGAGCCTTCCGTACTATCATAACCCTCGGAAACAATGAAACGTTAGTGGTATGTGTTGCTATTTGAGGTTTAGCAGATGAAAGTATCCTAGGAATTTTGCACCAAATGTGTGATGAGTTGCTTATCGCTCTCTAAGGGCCAGGCCAACACAGGAAAGGAAATCGGTTTTACGACTTTGCTATATCCAGAAGGCAAAACCCTCGACCCTACTTCGGCAGGGTTAGACCATCTGCTCATCTGATGATTCTGTTATCGTTAATTGCGGACAGAGAAAGCTAAAGCTGCTAATCTTCTCTTGAATTGATCACAGGGTATGTGAACTTCTCTCACCTAATGCAACATTGATGGCTGGGAAAGTGGTCCTGTGCTTCACCTCCACACCAGGTAGGTTCGTAGTAACACTCGCTTCAGCGGCCGTGAAGGCGTCTAGGGGCGTTGGCGTGATAGTTGCCAAGAAACCCAGTGACGGGTTGGCTCTGTGCAGCGGCGACTTCCCATGTGTCGAGGTGGATTACGAGATTGGAACCCGAATTCTATTCTACTTCCGCTCGGCAAGGTATGTCATGACAGTCTTCGTCATGTTGCGGTTTGTCGAAACCTAAAGCTAATCACTCACACAGAATTGAATGGCGGTTTTCATGGATCCTGCACAGATTCCCTACGGTAAAGTTGAGCCGGACAATAACTGCTGTTGGCAAAGCAGTCCAGGCAAAGGTCGCCTTCTTCTCTTCCAGAGGGCCGAGCTCCATTTCCCCAGCTGTTCTCAAGGTACATCTGGTTCTTAACTGAGTCCTTCAGCCGTCGGCCGTCCAGTTCGTAGTTCTCCGGGTACATCCGACTCACAGGAGTTCCATGAAAGTGGTTCAAGACTCTCGGAAACATACCCTCATCTGCTATTTACCGTCTTTACCGCTGTTCGACTTATTTAGGAGCATGTGCTGATTCTAGTTCGTTTGAAGTTTCATGGAGTATCAAAAGATCATCAACTAGTCTCTTCTGCACAATCAAATAGAGATAGAAACATCTGCTTTGATGTTGTTCTGTGACACAGCCAGATGTAGCAGCACCCGGGGTGAACATACTGGCCGCCACTTCGCCCTTCAATCCGTCGGAGGACAACGGATACACGATGCTCTCGGGAACTTCTATGTCGACCCCTCATGTTGCGGGCATCGTGGCGCTGCTCAAAGTGCTTCACCCAGATTGGTCGCCGGCGGCATTTAGATCAGCCCTTGTGACTACCGGTATTTCTCCAACTCAACTGAATCGCGAAACAGTTCTTTAAGATCGACTTCTTGCCTTTTTGGTCCGCGGACTGACCGGCGAACATATTGCATCAGCCAATACGTTCAGAGACATTAACATTAGATGATGTTCCATCAATCCGAACACCGCTCAAGCGATTAAGCATTGCTGATATTAAAAGCCTTTTTGCAGCCTGGCGGAGCAACCCGCCGGGTTTTCCCATATTTGCCTCGGCATTGCCTCCGAAACTGGCCGACCCGTTCGACATGGGAGGCGGCATTGTGAACCCGAACTCCGCGGCCGAACCAGGCCTGATCTATGACGTGGGCACGCCTGACTACATCCTCTACCTATGCGCCATGGGCTACAACGACACCGAGATCTCTCATCTGACCGGAAAGCCCGCTCCTTGCCCCGCTAGAAGACCCTCTGTCTCCGATGTGAACCTCCCCTCCATAACCATCCCGAGGCTCACGAGCACTGTCACCGTGACCAGGACCGTCACGAACACCGGAAACCCCGAGTCGAGATACTGGGCCGTGATCGAGCCGCCCTCCGGCACCACGGTGACGGTGAGGCCTCACGTCCTGGCGTTCGACCGGGAAACCAAGAAGGCCGCCTTCAGCGTCACGGTCTGCGCCGCCGCGCCGGTGAACACGGGGTACTACTTCGGAAGCTTGGTTTGGACCGATGGAGTGCACGCCGTGAGGAGTCCCCTGGCCGTCAGGATAGTGAATCAAACTCCATTCCACTGGGCTGAATAGTAAGGCTCAAGTGGCATCGTTCGCGCATTGTAATCCTGACGAAGCAAATAAAAAAATCACGTTCGCTTTCGATTGACATGGCGGCCGCATCCGTGACCTATTTCCAGAGCCGCACGTATTTTCCGATTACGACGAAATGTCAGTCCATCCGTCGAGCCGACTCGAGTAATTAAAATGCACGTTACGTGAAGTTTGAAGTGGATCGCAAAGCTTAATCGATGAGCTGATAGTGTGATCGAGAGATTCGTGGTGCGCACGAGTGCAGAAGCTGGACTAAGGTCACTGCCGTTGCGAGCTTCATACTAAACCGCAAGATGTGAAATTTGTTTGTTTTTACCCACGAAAACTACTGCGTTCAACTATAAAAATTGAGGTTGGGCAAAAAAAAAATAGGATTAATATTACAAAAAAACTCTAAATTAGTACATTCATGGTAAATTTTCCTCAAACTAATTATTCTCGAATTAATATATTTATGACAAATTTATTTTCCGTTAAATTTTGTTGTTATATTATTGAATTGAATAATACGTGGCAGTTTGTGATTTTTCGTATTAATAGAGTATAAATTTGTCACATTAGTTTCGAAGTTTTTGATAGTTAAAAAATTAGTTTGTAATAAATTTGTTATAAATATACCACTTTGAGGATTTCAATGGTCAAAAAATTAATTTGAGGGAAACTTGTGATAAGTGTATTGGTTTAGGATTTCTGTGATATTAACCCAAAAAAAATTAAAATCAAGGGTAATTATCCACTGACCATGACTTAAGTTATTGATTATAATCGACACTGTTTTATCATTAAGAAAAAATGAATTTTTCTTTAAAATTCGTGTTTCATTTTTTCCATAAATTTTCGAAATTTAAATGATGACATTTTATTTTCTCAAATTTTGGACGGAAAAAAAGTGGAGATTACGTGCTTCTTTTTTGTCCGCTAGTAGTGGCCCGTGCTAGTCACACCACTTGGGGAGGAGGGGCATCATTTGCTTCACGACTCATCCATCGGTAACCGTTGGATAGCGTCGACGAACGCCCAGGATGACCTCTTCCTCGAGCACGCGGATCGACTTCCCCTGCCGTCGATTACCCGAGAGTATCCGACGGCCCAGATTTCCCCCCCGCCTCTCCGCGCAATAGAAGACCTCCGAAAGGCCAAAAAGTAGGCGCCAAAATCGAAAAACATTCAAATCTCGTCCCACCATATATATATATATATATATATGCGTACATCTTTATCGCCATCTCCATCTCCATTTCCAAAGCTCATCGACATCGCAGAACTCTCCGTTCGGCAAGCGAGGAAGGAGGAAGCTCTCCGCGAGAGGAAGAGGATGTCGGGAAGAGGGAAGGGAGGGAAGGGGCTGGGGAAGGGAGGCGCGAAGCGCCACCGGAAGGTGCTGCGGGACAACATCCAGGGCATCACCAAGCCGGCCATCCGGCGGCTGGCCCGGCGGGGCGGGGTCAAGCGCATCAGCGGCCTCATCTACGAGGAGACCCGCGGGGTGCTCAAGATTTTCCTGGAGAACGTGATCCGCGACGCCGTCACCTACACCGAGCACGCCCGGCGGAAGACGGTCACGGCCATGGACGTGGTGTACGCGCTCAAGCGGCAGGGTCGGACCCTGTACGGGTTCGGAGGCTGACGAGGGTCGGCGTTGGGTTTCTGCTATGTATTGTTGTTGCTAGTGTTCTGTTGAATCAAATGCAGTGAGTTTAGGAATTGCTGTCGATGATGGTGTTGATGTGCTTCCAATGTTAGTGCTGTTGATATGCTGTTACTGCGATTCGTTCACCACGAGTTGGTTTTTCTGTCTTCTTTACTCTCAAGTTGGGATCTTTTTAATTGGGGACGGACTACGACGTTGCGCACGCCAGCCGTTTGACAAAATGCTTAAACGAGCAGGCATTCCCACTAAGCTTTACCGAAGCTCTGCTCCTTCCCCTTCTCGTGGGCAAACTTTGTTATTTACTCTGTTCAAGTGTTGGGTTCCCCCAAAAGCTTCGTGCTCGTGAAAAACGTGGACGAGCTTTGCGAGGGGGCCCCGCTTCGCTAGGCCCGATCGCACACGACCACGAGCAGATTCACTTTCCTCCCTACAATTATGCGCAAGGGCTGGTGTGGGAACGTGGGCTAACGACAAGAAGCGCTAGCTCTCTGTCCACGGCGCGTTCTTCGGCCCGCACTAGGGTCGTCGGCCGGCGCATGCCAAGGATGTAAAAAATATCAATTTATCAAGAAAACGAGAGGAGGAATGCTGCTCCCGCGCGGATCTCAATTCCGTCGGAAAAAAAAACAAAAGATATTTAAAGTAATCAGCGTGGAAGGCATGCTTCTGGACTGTCTGTCGATCCCGTACGGCCTCTCAATCCACTTAAAAAAGTCAAAACGAAATATAAAGTCGTTCCGAGATTTTCTTCCCTGGGCCCGTCGACGGAATTCTCGGGATGCCCATTGGCGGGATTGCCTCGGGCACGAAGCACGACGTGCGCTAGATTTCCACGAGAGCCGGAAGCGACAACTCATGGTCGGCAATTAAGGACGTAACATGGGGAGTGGAGTGTAGTGACAGTGAGAGGATCGAATGAGATTTCTTTCCAGAAACCCCACCGCATCGCCGGCCACCTGGCACGATCTGTTTGGGACACTCTGACGCTGGTAATCCATTGAGGACGTCTCGCAACGTGACAGGAAAGAAGACATTATCCAAAAATAACTAAATTTATTGTAATTATGAATTTATTATTATTATTTAGTCTTAAACTTATCGTATTTATATCAATTCAATTTGTTTGGCCAACTTTCATTGAAATTCGCTAATATGGATCATTTTCCTTTCCTTTGTCCTTCGGCTGATCACGGATCTCAGCGATCGGCCATAAACAAGGGTTGGTAAGGCCACCCTCTTGGCCTCTGGTGAGGGTAGATTAGCGTATGGCCACCCTCGCCACAAGTTGGGCAAGGCACGACCTCGCCGGCCCTTGCCTAAGTTGGTTGCCGAGGTTCGACAATCGGCTAGAGGAAAAAAGAAGGGAAGGAAAAATAAAAAAAAAAAAAGAGAAAGTAAAAAAAGAGAAAAAAAAAGGAAAGAAAAAAAAATAATTATAATATTATAAAATTTTTTCCATGTCAACACTAGTGGTTTTTTAGTCAAAATTGATTGCATGGATTGAATTGATACAAAAACAAAATATTTATGACTTAATTGGTAATAAAAAATGTTTATGATTGAATCAATACGATTGTAATAAGTTTAAAATTTTTTTAATAATTTTCCACAATCTGGGAGGCAACCCTTACTATTTGTGATGTGAATCTTCAATGGAAACAACTTTGCATGATTTGTGAGATTGTCCAGTTATTCGGAACATATGGAATGATTTCTACAAGCAAAATTATGGGTGCTATGATTAGGACTTACCATCGCAAAGCAACATGATTTTTATAAATTCATTATCAATATGGACTCCAAAATTATCGCTGAATATTTTAACTAAGAGAATATTGCGGATAACATTGAATCAGCTACTTAAAGATATCAAAAGACTACTCAACTTTTATTTTTGAGTTTATGATACTTAATATTTTTCAGGAAGGTAATTAGCCTGTCGATGTGCTTGTTAATATTGGTAAAACGTAGGAATTGGGTGCCACATCCAACTTGTGGTCTTTCGGAGACTTCAAAGTTACTGGGAATCTCTCTCTTTCTGTCGCATCCAATCTGTCTCTATAAGGACAAACCAAGCCATCAGGATCAAGCATGCCCCCACACTGACAAATTCTGCAGTCGTGCAAGGCTTGCGTTGTAAGTCGCAGCACCAAGAAACGGAGCCATCAAAATCCAATGGAGTTCCTGCTCGCGCATCGTGGGAGCGCTGAAGCATTGCCGGACTGTAAGGTTGCGGAACTCGCGAGGACAGAATCGATCGACCAGCCATTAAGGAACTGATAAGAGCAATAAAGGCCGCCCCGGCTGACGCCCCCACGACGTGGAGGTGATTTCCTCCTCTCTTGACAGCCAACAGGGTACGTATTTTGTCCGAAAGGGTAAATTGCAAAGAGTGGGATGGGGGGCCGCTCTAGAACACGAAGACAATCGTATGACATCTAATAATTGATTTTCCGAATTGAGATAGCAATTTACACACCTGTTAAGATCTAAATTAAGTAGTTTGTTTTCACCAAAGTAGGATTATATTCTTTGAAAGGCGTTGTTGTCCCTTCTCGGGAGGTAGAAATCTTCTTGAACGATTTGTAAGGTAATGCAAATCTTTAAATGATGATCCTTTTGCATAGCTTTTCTAAGTAAGTGATCGTTTCACTTAATTTTTTTGAGTATATTTTTTGGGGGGTTTAGCTCATGTGAGACAGACTGAGTGGTTAGATTAAGAGTTTTATGAATTAATTTTAATACATCCCATTTTCCTTTTACTAACAAAGGTGTGCAAATTCAATTATCTAAATGGTCCTATTAAGTTTACTACAAGAAGAAATAATACTTTTCAAATCACTTTTAAAATGACATAATTATGCATTTTATTAGAGTCATATATTTAAATAATAATAATAATAATAATAGATGTCCCTATAGCTATGGCAGCAGGTGCTGAGCAAATAATTGGATGTACCATGTAAGAGGCACGGCTGCGCCGATTCACAATATAAAAATTAATTTGTAATAAATTTGATAAGAGTATTAATTTGGAATCTTCGTGATTCGAAAATTGATTTGGATTATACGAGACACAAAGTACTAACTAATTTTTTTGTGGTATTAATTTGAAAAAAAAAAAAATTTTGCCGTCGAGAGCCGGTTCAAGAAACATATAAACTACTCTTTGCACCTCTTCATCTTTTCCACATTAGTCTCTCTCTCTCTCTCTCTCTCTCATATGTAGTTTCGTGGAACCGCCATGGATGTCCTGTGCCAACTCAAGCTCGCGCTCGTCACAGCCCTCGCTTATCTGGGCCTGCTCAAACCACATAATCAAGAGGAACAAGAAGAAGAAGGAGAGGAAGGAGAAGTTATCCCCGACCCCATTATCATAATGAACGGCTCATCGCCGACGTTCGTCCAAGTCCCGGTCCAGACCCTGATGGCCATGATCAAGAGCCGAGTCCCCGTCGTCGAGTACGCGGGGTTCCAAGAGAGGCGAGGCCGTGGAGGAGAGGGCGACCGCGGCGGAGGAGGGTGCGCGGTATGCCTGAGCAGCATCGAGGGGAGGGACGAGGTCAGGGAGCTGAGCAGCTGCTCGCACGTGTTCCACAGGGAGTGCTTGGATCGCTGGGTGGACTACAAGCAGGTGACTTGTCCCGTCTGTCGGTCTCTGCTCTTGCCTTCAAAATGGGAGAGAACAGTGATTTCTTGTTTTCCCAGGAATGAAGATGATGGATGATGGAATTTGAGCGCTTTTCTTTCCTTTTCTTTTCCCTGGTGTTTTCTCTGTCATACGTGGTTCCACCAAACGCGGAGTGTTATTTCTCTACGTATCTGTTTTCAGCTTTACCCAAGAAAGGAACCAAGAAAAGAACGAAAAAGAAAGGGAGAAACGACGATTACGAACTAGTCTCAAGAAGGTCTCAATAAACTTTGAATTAAATGGATCTCCATATAGCCCGGCCTTAGAATTAGAACCGGTTAACAAGCGAGCTTGAGTCGAACAGTTCGACCCCGAATGTAGTGGCGGGATTCAATCACCGGCGCCAGCAGCACGTCTCGCAAGTCGAGAGGAAAGACTAAATATATTGTAATTTTGCTAATTCAATCCTAAATATTTTTGAATTGAGTTTTAAATTTATTGCATTTGTGTCGGTTTACTCTATCCAGCCAATTTTGATTGGAGTTTGCTCACATAGACACCGACCACATCCTACGTGATGCCACCGATATTGACGTAAATAATTTTTATAATTTTATAATAATCTTTTTCTTTCTCTTTTTCTTTTAGCCGATCATCAGACCTCAGTGATCGGCCAAAGATGAGGGTTGGCAAGGCTGCCATCGCTGCCTGTGGTGAAGGTAGATCAATGTGAGGCCACCCTCGCCACGGGTTGGGCAAGGCATGACCTCACCAGTCCCCACCTTTCTTTGTTGTCGAGATTTAGTGACTGGCTAGAGAAAGAAAGAAGGGAAGGATAAAGGAAAACAAAAGGAAAAAAAAGAAAAGAATAAATAAATAATTAAAATATTATTAAAAATTTTCCACATCAACACCAATGATGCTATGTAGAACAGTATATTCATATCAATGATTTTCTGGCCAAATTTGTTTGGAAAAATGAATTGGTATAAATAAAAAATATTTATGACTCAATTGATAGTAAAAAATATTTATGATTAAGTCAGCACAATTGCATTAGGTTTAGGACTTTTCTAGTAATTTTCTACAATCTTGAGAGGTAACCCTTACTATCTGTGAAGTGAATCTTCAGTGGAAACAACTTTGCATGTTTTGCAAGATTGTCAAGTTGTAACATAGATTGTACTCGTTCCACAATATTGTCTTGAAGAGTTCTTTAATGAATTTATCTAAATAGTTAGAAATCCAACTTGGCTGACAACGGAAGAATCAACTTCCACTATAATTGGAATACTATTTTTGGTGTGAATATATGGCATTTTTGGTAATGGAAAAACAAGTCACTTTTTCCACGAAAGTTTTATTTTTCCTTCCAACCTTGTACAAGTAATCCACTCACATACAAAGGGAAATCAGAGGTTTGCTTATGATCAACTTACCTAAAAGTGGTTCATGTACTTCTCCATTACGGTTGCTTGAGTTCCTCCACCTTTGGTTTGGATTAAACCGAATACAAAGGTAATCCATGACTTGCAGGAGTCGGATGATGATTCTGAAATGAAGGGGGTGACTCGCTTGATGATTTTACCTCATTTGGTGGAATATGTTCATCTTTACAAGCAAAACTATGGACGCTATAATTGGGACTTGCCATTGCAAAGTAGCATGGTTTTCATAAACTCATCTTCGAGACGGACTCCAAAATTATCGCCGAATTTTTCAACCAAGAGAGTATAGCGGATAACATTGGACTGACTACTTAAAGATATCAAAAGACTACTGGGCTTTTATTTTGAGTTCAAAATACTTGATACTTTTCAAGATGGCAAATGGCCTACCAACGTGCTTGCTAATATTGGCACAACGAAGCCGTGACATTCAGAATTTTCACCCACTAAATTAGTAAGAATTCAAGAAAGGCTTAAGGTTAACGAGGTAGAAATATCAATATCTCGAGACGCCTTGGAAAGATTTGTTTGACTTGTTTGAGTTCAAGAATATAGGAGAGCTCATTGGATAATTTTAGAATATTGTTTAGGCTATATTCTTGCATAAAATTAGAATATTATGATCAATTTAATTAATATGGCCATTATACCCTAAAGTATACTTTATATTGTATAATGGATGATTAAATTAGGGTAAGATAAGTGGATGCCAAGCTTAATCACCCTATGCCGGACATCTATTGCCTAATCTTAGCCTCCAAAATTTTATTTTTGCCCTTGGATGATTAAATGCATGTAATCATGGCTGAATAGTACCCAAGCTAATAGATTTTCATGCATGAAATGTGTTCAACGAGCCAAGTGAACACCCATCTTTTTCTTAAGCATGACCAGCGCCTTTCTCTCTCTTCCTCTCCCTCAATTTCTTCATTTTGGCCAAGAGTTCTCTTCATTTCTCTCCTCCTCTCTCTTGGCCGCTCCATCATCGAACCCTCTCTTCTCCATTTTCTTCTCCTATCTTGCCATTTCTTGCTCAAATCCTCATCACAAGTGAAGTTTAATCTCAAGGCAAGGAGATAGGACTTATTCCTAAGCCTCTTGATCTCTTTTTCTCTTGGTTTTGCTAGCTTAGGTCATGGTAGATGATGTTGTGGGGCTTGATGTGTTGTTGTTCGGAATTGTTGTTTTTGTTTGTGTTTGAGCAACCAAGTTGAGGATCCGACGATGAACGACCTTGGTCGAGGCTTATAAGAGAGACTTGAGTCATTTTTATAGGTTGCATGTTGATTTCTAGTGATCTTTGGCTCTTGCATGTGGATGATTCGGCTCTGGATGGTTGAGGAGGTAAGCTAGATGCTAAGATTGTGCTTTGCATGTGTTATCTGTGGCTTATGGCAGTGAAATGAACCTTAGATGAAGTCTTGAATGGCTGTTTTAGCTTGTTGTATGTTGTTATGGTGAGTGGATGTTGATGAGGTGACAAAAGAACGGAATTCGTGTACTTGGGGTTAAGCCCCGAAAATCGCGTGCATGTGGTACCTTTCGGTTCATTATTTTTGCTGCAACTTTTCTAGACCAGATCTCAAGAAGTTTCCTTCTTCAAAGTTGTTTCTAATATCCTAAAGTTTAACATAGTTACATTTCAGATTTTTGTCAATTTGGTTGGCCAAATAGTTGTTTTTTTCTTCATTTTCCTACTGTCCAGTACTATTGAAATGATGACCTTTACCGTTTCCTGATTTTCTATGGATTTTTCTAGTCAGAATCTTGACGAGCTTTCTTCACAAAAGTTGTTCGAAATTATTTAGACTACAACATATCCAAAAATGAGAATTTTTAAAGGTGATTTGAATTCTGTGTAAATCCATTTCCGAAGATCTACCTATTTTGTTTTGCTCCTCTGTTTTGCCTCAAGTTCAAAGAAAAACAAGCTTGCATGTCGATTTTGACCTGGTGTTTTTCATGAGAAATCTTTGTTAAGGTATTTTTTGCAACATATCCAAAAATTAAAATTTTTGAAGTCATTTACTGTTTTAATCGAAGTGGCTTCCAAAATCGGAGAAGACTGCCATTTTCTAACCGATTTTAAAGATGGAGTTTTTATGAGGGGAAAACAAGGGAATCTTGAAATGATGTCTTCTGAAGAATCAACTAACACACTTTAAGGGGTGTATGACAACCACCTATTTCTGTTTCAGAAACAATTTTTCTATTCCAGACTTGTTTTTAAAATAGAAATCCGTTTGATAAAATTATTCCATTTTTCTATTTCTGAAATAGATTTTTGTTCCAGAAATAGGTTTAGAATAGAAATCAAAAGTAAAAATTTTCTACTTCTCTATTTTTGGAACAGAAATGAGAAATAAAAATTCTTCTCATCGTTCGTCAACCGGTCCTTCATCCGTCGCCGCCGACCACCATCCGTTGGTCGCCGGCCGCCGTCGGTCGCCAGTCCGCCACCATCCGAAAGGAAGAAATTTTGTGTCGTTATCAAACAAATTTCTATTTTTAGAGTAGAAATTTTATATCATTATCAAACGGTTATTTTTGCTTAGAAACTCATTTAGAAATAGAAATAAAAAAAATATATTTCTCTTCAAAAAATTAATTTTTGGCCAAAATGGTTATCATTTGTGCCCTAAGCTTTCCAACAAGATATGATTCACTGTGATGTGATGTCATTTTGTGATATTTTCAAATTATTAAATGTAGTGGTAGAATTTGTAATTTTTGGCTATTGAGTGTGCATGAGGTATTAAGTGTTGCAATAGTTGCACGTTATAGCCTATGCACGAAATTGATGGAATGCAATGCCACATCATGTATATGCCGAGCGTGTGATGATGGATAAGCATGAGGTTATGGATGGCAACTAGGGGCGATGTGATTAGGCTACTTGGGGGTAACAGAGTTCCCCAGCACCTGAATGTTTGAGGGATAACACGATACCCCAGAAGTTCCTTGATGATGGCTTGGAATGGATGTTCGAAGAGTTTCCTAAGATACTGTGTGTCCCTAGATGTCCCGGAGTGGGAACTCTGGGGGGCAACAAGGTTCCCCAAAAATCTGGTTGTGTGTGATAGGTCGGAAGTGATCCGCACAATACCGACTTCCCATTGATTGAAACCGTGAGATAGAGGTGGACCAAATGACGTGGTATGCGTAAACTGAAACTTGTGCTTAAAACTATTGCATTTCGTGTGCTGCATGTACTTGTGAGTGCATCATAGATACTGATTGTTTGCTAGTTGCATTATAGGATCGTGGTAGGTGAGTCCTAGGAATCAAGAGTGCGTTAGATCGATTGATTTATGAATCTGTCTTATCTTTTGCTATGCTTTGGCTTACTCCTGTTGTATTACAAATTTTCAAATAATTAAGAACAATGAACGTACCTCCTTTGGCCTGATATGTACAACCATGTTATTTTGAATGTATGTCGGAAGATGTTACTTTTCCAGAGTTCGAACACTTGCGTGTTTGTTAGATGTTTACTGTCTAGGTAGATATAGGCTACACTCAATTGATACCATACTGTTTTATTGGGAGGGCAACGAGTTGAAGGGACCTCTTAGGTTCTGGAGTAACAACAATAGCAGGGACTCTAAGGATGATAGCAGTAGCAGTGGACCATTCAAGTATAGCAACCTGGATGAGGAGTGGGATAGTGATGGTTGGGAATGGAGCGTGATGTAGTGGGCTAGGCGAGTTAGTTTTCAAGGTGATGATATTCGCAATAGCCACTTTTTGAGTTTTGGTCCCGTGATGGGCGATGGATGTTGTGGTACGTGTGGGTGTCACTGATGGGGTGTAGATATCTTTTTGTTACCCTAGGTCTAGGATTGGAGGTTATTTTGTTGTGTGCCACCTTTGTAACTAAATAACTAAACCAATGAATGGAAACTGATTTTGACTTATTATGCTTTCGATTGTCCATATTTGCATAATTCATGTTATACAGGCCTCCACACTAAAGAAGAATTAACGATTATTAAGATGACGTAAATGAGGGTGGCGTACCTGAGGTGTCACATAAGTGACTGGATACTCTATTTTGCTTGTGGCCTTACGGAGATCTATTACATGTTTTGTTCAGTGATAAAGTCGGATTCGCAAACTTCAAAGTTGGTTTTGTACCAAGACTCTCCGTCACTCACATCCAGTTTCTCCCTGTAAGGACAAACCGAGCCATCAGGATCAAGCCCGCCCCCACATTTGACAAAGTCTGCGGCAGTGCTAGGCTTGCGTCAGCAGTCGCAGCAGCACAAAGAACCGAGCAATCGAGGTCCAAAGCAACTCCTCCTCACGCATCGTGTCAACGCTACAGTAGTGCTGGACTACGGGTTTGCGTAACTTGCGGGGAGAGAATCGACCGGCCCGCCGTTGAGGAACTGATGAGAGTAATAAAGGCGGCTCAGGCTGAGGCCCCCACGACATGACGGGATTTCCTCCTCTCCCGACAACCGACGGCGTAGGGTGAATTGCAAAAGGTGAGATGGGCGGTTGCTCTGGAACATGAAGACAATCGTGTGACATCTAATACTTGATTTTCAGAATTAAGACGGCAATTTACAGAACGGTTGAGATCTAAATTAAGCAGTTCATTCTCGCCAAACTAGGGTTATATCATTCGAAATCACAACGTTGTTGTCCCACCTTAATTGATACAAATCTTATTGAGGGATTCACGAGGTAATGTCGATCTCTAAATAATGATCTTTTTGTGTAGCTTTTCTAAATAAATAATCATTCAATTAATTTTTTCGAGTACATTTTTTTGGAGAAATTAGCTCGTATAAGATGGACTGGATGGTTAGATTAAGGGTTTTATGAATTAATATTAATACATCTCATTTTTCTTTTATAGAAAAACGTGTGCAAATTCAATTATCTAAATGGTCCCATTAAGTTGACCATAAGAGAAAATACTACTTTTCAAATTACTTTTAAAATGATAAATTATGCATTTTATTAAAGTCATCTATTTGAGTAGTAAGTTTTAGATGCTTTATATATATATATATAGCTAAGGCAGCTCGTGTAGAGCAAATAATTGGATGCACCATGCCTACGTAGAGCAAATAATTGGATGCACAATGTAAAAGGCATGATGTACCAATTCACAATATAAAAATAAATTTGTAATAAATTTGGTAAGAGTATTAATTTATTCGAAAATTAGTTTGGATTATACAAGATATAAACTACTAATTTTAGACTCTTTTATGGTATTAACTTTAAAGAAACTATTTTTGCCGTCAACAGCCGGTTCAAGAAACGTATAAACTACTCTTTGCACCTCTTCCTCTTTTCCACATTAGTGTGCGTCTCTCTCTCTCTCATGGAGTTTCGTGGAACCGCCATGGATGTCTCTTTGCACCTCTACCTCTTTTCCACATTAGTGTGCGTCTCTCTCTGTCTCATGGAGTTTCTGGATGTCCTTTGCTTTTTTTCCACATTAGTGTGCGTCTCTCTCTCTCTCTCTCTCTCTCTCTCTCTCTCTCTCTCTCTCATGGAGTTTCGTGGAACCGCCATGGATGTCCTGTGCCAACTCAAGCTCGCGCTCGTCACAGCCCTCGCTCATCTGGGCC
Organism: Eucalyptus curtisii; assembly: GCA_017140595.1. Lineage (NCBI taxonomy): Eukaryota > Viridiplantae > Streptophyta > Magnoliopsida > Myrtales > Myrtaceae > Eucalyptus > Eucalyptus curtisii. Next base: position 9,159,620 of record CM029498.1, read on the forward strand.
TGCTCAAACCTTATAATCGAGAGGAACAAGAAGAAGAAGAAGAAGAAGAAGGAGAGGAAGGAGAGGAAGGAGAAGTTATCCCCGACCCCATTATCATCATGGACGGCTTGTCGCCGTCGTTCGTCCAAGTCCCGGTCCAGACCCTGACGGCCATGATCAAGAGCCAAGTCCCCGTCGTCGAGTACGCTAGGTTCCTGGAGAGGCGTGGCTGTGGAGGAGAGGGCGACGGCGGCTGCGGAGGAGGGTGCGCGGTGTGCCTGAGCAGCATCGAGGGGAGGGACGAGGTCAGGGAGCTGAGCAGCTGCTCGCACGCGTTCCACAGGCAGTGCTTGGATCGCTGGGTGGACCACAATCAGGTGACTTGTCCCGTCTGTCGGTCTCTGCTCTTGCCTTCTAAATGGGAGAGAACAGTAACTTCTTGTTTTCCCAGGGAAGATGATGGTGGAATTTGAGCTCCTTTCTTTTCTTTTCCCTGGTGTTTTTACTGTCATGCGTGGTTCCGCCAAATCTGGAGTCATTTATCGACGCATCTGTCAAGCTTACCAAAGAAAGGAACCAAGAAAAGAACGAAAAAGAAAGGAAGAAACGGCGATTTCTCTTTGAATTAAATGGATCTCCATATAGCGCGGCCTTAGAATTAGACCTGGTTAACGAGCGAGCTGGAGTCGAACAGCTCGACCCCGACTTCGGCGGTGGGATTTGATCGCCGGAGAGGCGTTTCTGTACTCTTGGAGCTGGCGACTTCGAAAGATAAATATCAAGAACGTAGTAGAAACTAGAAGGGGCGGCATGACATTTAACCAAGTGCGAGTCGCTTTCGCCGATCGCAATTACATAGCCGAGGCGTGGGGGATGCGTAAGAGCACATCGAGAAATTATCTCTAGGGAGTCCGATTCTAGTACCTACTTTTTCCAGCTTACGGAAAGAGATACCCCGCAGGCATTCGTTCGTCCTTGCGTCATGGCTACGTCATAGGTTACGCAAAGCTAACCAGGCTTATCCGATACTTTTCCCCGCCACGGCGCAAAGTCCAGTTTAGCCTGGAGGCCACTTTCCTGGACTTTCTATCGTTTCCACGTCAGCAGCACCCGCTAAGGAGCATCTCAGTGCAAACCTCACGCGCACCGGATTTCCACAAGACCCAGACCATCATCATCAGTGAACTTCCCTCGAGATTAACAACTCGTCGTCGGCAAAGTCTGTCCATTCGTATACCGACCGAACGATCGATCGGGGGAGGCGTTTGTGGAACTGGAAAGTTGCCTCGGACAGCAATTCGGTTGCACGTCTGGGGAAATTCTAACGTTTTCAAAGAACAAGAACCTCATTTGTTATTTCGACATTACAGCTTACTTGATTTCGTTCACGTTGCCAATCACGCGCGGCTCTAGGCTGTATGGTTGCACGACTCGCGGGGACAGATTGAGACATCAATCGGGAACGCCATGGAAGTTGAGAAGGGCAGAAGGAATTGAGCTGAACCCCCCATAAATTCATGTGACTTCCCCGACACTAAAATGGATATAGATTTGTCCAATTTGGCTTTATAGTCAAAGGTTACGTTTGATCGTTCGAATTTTTAATTAGGATATGACTGGATTCTTGAATATAAAATTTAGGGGATTTGGTTACATTTTATCAACTATTTAGTGATTATAATAATAAAGTCGAATATATTCACATCATATTATATATATTATTTGGTATAAATGCCTATATGAATAATAAATTTTACAAATGGAGATGGTAAAAATATCTTGTGACACTCTTATTTACATTACTTTTATTTTCTTTTTTATTTTTCTTTCCTCTTTTTTAATTAATTTCTTTTTTATTTCTTTTTTCCCCTTCCATCATTCTCTAATAAAATTTTATTAAATGGAAAATTGTACTAATATACCTAAAATATGTAATAAATATATATTTATATATTGAATATTATAAGATATAATTAAATTTGAATATATAAATAAAAAGAAGATTAAATTTTAAAACTAAATTTTTATTTTTTGTTATTTTGAATTTCTTATATTAGAATTCAAATATTATTTATATTGAAATATAATTTTAAAGAAGAAGGCCATAGCCTAATTTATCAAACTATGACTTTCCAATGTACTAAAGAACCAAACTTGACAACTAAAAGAAAAAGTACAAAATGTTTGGTGGGCAAGTAACTTCTTGCATGCAAGTTATCATCACTTAAGCTTTAGCCATTGAACACATATGCAGGAAGAAACCTATTGAGTAATTCATATGTTAATACCCACTCTCAAATGATCATTACCTTGTGTAGTTGCTCAAATGATTCCTATTAAAGTCTTAACTCACACAAAATAGATTAGGTCATTACATATAGCATCAAGGCAAAAAATCCTCCAGTAAATAGTAAGATTCTGTTGACACTTAAATTTAACTATTTTATTTAAAATTTAATCATGTAAAAAATTAGGGATCAAATTTTAAATCCTAGCAAAAATAATTTCTATTAAAAGCGAAGGAAAAGCAAAGTTCGAGCCAGAGGAGACAGAGGATCGTGAGGGAGTAGGGGGGCAGCGGATCGCGCAACGGGATCTCAGGGTCGGAGCTAGACCGGCAAGGTAGCTGGCGGTGGCAGGAGCCATGCGCGCTTGCTGCCGAGCTTAAAAGCGAGAGAGATATTCCGGGGGAGGCCTTTTCTTGTTCGGCTGTGAAAGAGCTTGAGAGAGAGGCAGAGAGCAAATCCGAGAGAGTGATAAGTCGTCGTTGGAGGCCTGTCCATCAGTCGCCGTCCATCGCTACACCTCATCGGAACCAGGTAGCCCCCGAGCCGCTAGTACCCTGTTTCTTGGAAGCGTTGGACCAGAGCTTGCGGCCGACCAGTTCGCGCGAGCTCCGGTCCCGTTGGTCCTTCATTAATGCTACTGCGTGTTCTGATAGGCTGTGTCAGGAACCTGGGCCTGTTTTGAGTCTCGGTTGAGTCGGAGAATCCCTCCCCAGCAATGCATGCCTGTTTGTTAAAATGCGTGAATGAGATATGAGTTCCATCGGTTTGTTTGGGTCGAAGCTGAGGTTCTGGAACGTATCAACGATTTTGTGAATCTGGCAATGTGAGAGCGATCCGTTTTAAGTAGTGGTGACGTGAGAGCCCATGTGTTGTCCTTAGACCGAGAATCGCTCGGTTGGATCAGAAAATCGCTGTTAAAATGGCATGTTACGTGTTCGATAAAATGCCAAAGTGATATTCCGAAGTGGTTCATCCTTAGCCCATTTCTCTAACGTTGCCCTAGTTTGAGTTTGCTTCTGTTGTTGTTGTTGCCCTCTCTGTCTCGCTGGAAACGTACTCATTGGGAGTCGTAGGTTCGGTGAGCTCATTTTTGAGCCGGAGAGGGCGACCGGCGATTCGGACGGTCGCCGGAGTAGGTGGCCGGCGGAGGTCGGCGCCAGTCGGGACAGAGGACCGGCGGACAGTGGTGGTGCGGTTGTGGTTCGAGAGAGCTGTAGGGGAGCGTTCGGTGAGGAGAGGAGTCGTCGAGGAAGAAGATGGGCGTAGAGAAGAATTAAAAAAAAAAAAAAAGTGCTGAAAAAATTGAACAATAGAGAAAAAGAAAACAAAAGTTGGCTTCGGGAAGGAGGAGTCGCAGAGAAGAGGTACAGTAGAAAAGACGAAATGGGGAAAAGATAAAAATTAATTAAAATATTAACATTAATATAAAGATGAAAATGAAAAAAAAAAAAGGTTTTAAGACATAGGTTTTGTCTATTTTAGGTTTAATCCGGGTTTGGGTTGGGTGAAAGGGCCGGATCGGGTTTACTGGACCAAACCTTTTTTCTGAATATAATAATATTAAATATTAAAGATATATTAACAAATTTCAAAATTCAAAAATTTCCGCAAAAATAAAAAATAAAAACCTTTTCAAAAATTCAAAAGCCTCTAGAAAATATTAAAAATTCGATTTAAAAAATAAAATATCAAAAAATAAGAAAAATTCAAAAATTTTCAAGAAATTTCAAAATTCAAAAAATGTTTAAAAATTTCAGTAGTGATTAGAAAAATAATTAAAAAGGAAAAATTGAAAAAGATTAAAAAATCCAGAATTTTTTTTTGGAAAATTTGAAAATTCAATTTTCCCAAAAACTCCGAAAAAAATTAAAAAAATCCTTAAAAATGTTAAACTTAATATTTTAGGTTATTTCCTATTGAAAAGTGGAAGTCTTTCAATTTAAAATTATGCACAACGTTGACCTGCACAACATTGACCAAGCCCTTAAGGCTCTATCTTAGGGTTTCAATTGTCCTTAGAGACAAATGCTCTTAATTATGCACTTTCTTGATTGTGGCCTTCCATTAGCTTAGTTAGAGATGGCATGCTCCTTGTTTGATAATGTTAAATCTTTGCTCTCCCATGTAATTTATTTAATGCTTTCCTTGGCTGTTGATTGTTATTTTAATGATTGCACACTCGTATGATTATCTTGATTTAAAATTAATCCAAATTGCTTAGCCATTTTTTTTTAAATGAACAAGATTAGGTTCCAAAAGGGCACTAATTGATTAGTTAGTGTAATCAAGTGCTCGACCCTAGATCTCTAGTTACATAAGAAATGAGGTACATTCTCATGCTTTAATTGGTTTCTAGTCGACCCCAGCAGGCTAGTGGCGACTCCTTACTACAAAATTCTTATGAACACTTTGACGTCGCATGAGGTATAAGTTTGGGAGAGCACGTGCCTAATCATGGGCTATATGCCCGTCTTTTAGGTAATACCTCTAAAATTATTCCCTCTCTGGAGGGGTAGGTCGCGACAGATTTGTAGACAAACTATGCTTATACCCAATCCAATAAGGGTGGGAATGATCGACAGTATAAAAGGGTTTGGAAAAGATACGACTCTTAGCAAGTTTCTAGGATAACAGAGGGACTACAAATAGATTGAGCTACACAGTGAACATGGGGAGTATTCTTGGCGATATAGATCAATACTGATGAGGACGTCGGTTCTTTTCTTTTTCATTTAATTATAAGAAGGAAGTTTTGGCCTAATTTACTAAATCATAACTTTTTGATGTACAAAAGAGTCAAATTTAATCCCTTAAAAGAAAAGGTACCAATTGTTTAGGTGGGCATAGCCCAAACACCCGACTCTCTCTAAATCTTATGCAAAATTAGCCAAAAATATTAGCACATTTCTTGCCCTCCCTAAAGGCATAAGCTATCTGAATTGTCGGATAGTTGTCCAAGATTGGACAAGTTTCCTCCGATAGATTATCCCACAATACTAGTGCTCATATGCCCGGGGCGAATTGAAGACAAAATCACTTGAGAATAAATTTCCAACTGTTTTTTTTTTGTCTAACCGTAATAAAATAGCCAATTTGAGGCTCCATAAGCTCTCTAATTCTGTTGACCAAAAAAAGAAAAGAGAGAACTCCCTAATTCTAATCATGCACCATGATTTGAATCCACCAAACCAGTTGCCAACTTTCGTCGCAAGTGAGTTCACCACCAACTCCTAAGCCCAGGTTGCCTTTAGAGGTCTCGTCGGTGTTGAGCTTCGCGTGGTTCGATTGCGGGAGGACTTCATCTGACAAAAACATCCCGCTTTTCTGATTTACAGCAAACCATCTCTCACCTAATTTCGCATGTACCATCATGTAACTATCGAAAGGCTCGGAGCTCAAACATTACCTGGAAGAGTTCTCTCATTTCCCCCTTATCATAGGAAACAACTACTTACCTCCAACTATTACCAGCCGAAGCAAAACTTCTGAGAGTGATTGTGCTGAAGATTTAGCACACCTTCTGGTACCAGAGACCATCATAGCGCGTCTGCGCAAATCTCTAAGCACGTGTAAAGCCGAATCATCAGTTTAAGGGCATAAACACGACCGTGAGGATCACTTGCTATCCTGCCTTTAGTATGGTCCTCGGTACCAAGTGATATTTCATTAGCCACTAACCAAAGAACGCTTGGACAAAGAGGGGGCTTGGACAAAGTGTGGCTCTCGACAATCTTCTAAAATAGCAGGAGAGGGGGTAGTAAAGGATTGACCCACATATTGAATGGGGGAATATCACTAGGTGATATGGGCACATTTTGACGAGAACGTCAGCTCTATAAAAAAAATATTCGTGACATCCTAAGTTCCGAGAAGTCATATTGAGTGATTTATAAGTTAATACTTACTCTTAAATTATCACAATTTTGTGCAGTTATTCGGAGTACTCCTTTTAAATGCTTGATTTACGTGGAATGAGTTAGATTATCTAAATATGGTATTATTTTTTTCTTCTTTATGAAGAAGGTACGTAGATTTAATAAACTAATGAGCCTAGTGTTGGGAAAATATGGCTTCGAATTGGGTAGAACAATGAAGAAGGATCTTTAGAGTACTCGAGTCGGACTTTGAGGCGTGATATCACTTTCTTTAAGGATTTATTTGCCCCACAAAGTTGCTAATAGTCACAGGCAAATATCCTCAAGGATACAACAAAGTCTCAAAATGAGAATACTAGATAGCAATTCTAGTATTTCTCCAGGGTTTCTTTAGGAAACAATTGAAATGATGTCTGTAGTTTTTAGAAAGAAGACTCGAAAAGATGAAAAATGATCACACACTATCTTCCTCAATCTGACATGTATATATATAAAAAACAGTCTTAAAAATGTAGGCAACTCTTCGTGAAAAGTTGCAAAAATAAACAAACACATCCTTTCGAAAATTGCCCAAAATGAACAAAGGCGTCCATTCGTAAGACGTTAAAACCAAACAAATGCAACCCTTCGGGAAATGTTGCAAACTGAATGGGTATCTTTTTCAAAGGTTGTCTTGAAAAGACACAGACAAAAATTCAGAATAAAAAATAATAATAATTATTTAATAAATAAAATTTCGAAATTATAATTTATTGATTAATCAATTTCCGAAAATTCTCAACAAACAAAAAACAACCTTTGAATTGATTAAAATTAATAAGATAACCGTATGAAATAACAAAAATAAACAAAATGATTAGTGCTAATTAAACCGCACAATTATTTGCACACATGCAGGCGGGTATGGTGGGGTTTAGCCCACACCCAATCATTCCTTTAGATACACAAATGAAACCTCACATTTATTAATTAGCTCACTTTCTCCCACTTTTCCTATGTGGGACAAGGAAAATGCACACTTTTATTTTTTTTTAACAAACAAACTTCCAACAATCCCTCACTTTGTTTGTAGAAACAAATATTTCAAAATTAAAATTTTAAAAACGTACGGCCAAAATTTTAGTAAAATTAATATACATACATAAAAGTGTCTTTCGAGTTAAACTTTTACTTAGTGCAAGTATATCAAAGCTCTATCAAAGTAACAAGTAGTTTGTCTTTAAACTTGTACTTTTATGTAATATAACTGCACATACCGCACATACACTAATCTCTTGTTTCAACGAGAAGTTCTATATTACTCCGCACTATTATGGCCTTGTGCTTGATCCTGTTTCATGAGCTCTTTAGAAAGCAACCCTCACTTTCGTAAGAAACGGCACTACTTCTAAGCTCATATAGGTGAAGTATCTACAATGTGTTTCTATTACTATCAACACATTACAAGTTTGTACTATACTTCATTAAGAATTCAATCCAATCTACAAAACGTAACATACGATATTGACTTCTCATATCAGGGCTACGTCAGTATCAAATAATCATATTTAATAACTTGTTCTTACCCATTAAACCTTGTAACTAGTGATGCTCTAGAAAAAGGTCAGGTTACCATTATTGGTGATTTCAATTAAAGGGTTTTAGCCCCATTTCTTGTGAGGTCATTATTACCATGTGTCTTGGTAAAGTCTTTGTTAAAGAATTGGCAAAATTATTACTTGACCTCACATAGACAATTGTTATGGTACCATCTTTAATCAATCGTCCCACATATTCATGTCTTAGACTAATATGTCCAGACTTATCATTATAGGCGCTATTATAGGCTCTTGCCAAAATAGCCTGACTATCACAGTGGATAGAAATAGGAGGCATAGGATTAGGCCATAAACAATAAATTCTTAATCCATTCGGTCTCTTTCCCAGTTGTCGCTAAAGCAATATATTCAAATTCAAGTGTTGAGTGAGTTATACATGTCTGTTTCTTACTTGCCCAAGATACAACACCTCCAGCTAGTGTGAAAATCCATCCAGAAGTGGAACGCTCATCTCTCATACTTGTAATCCAACTAGCATCGGTGTATCCTTCTAATACAGCCGGATAATTATTATAGAACAATCCTAAATATTTAGTTCTCTTAAGATAACCAAAAGTTCTGGTAATAGCTTTCCAATGTTCTATATTTGGATTACTAGTATACCTACTCAACTTGCATACAAAATAAGTAATATTAAGTCTAGTACAATGCATCACATACATTAAAGATCCTATAACACTCGCATATTCTAATTATGCCATCGCTCTACCAGTATTATGATTTAATTTAATACCGGAATCAAATGGAGTACTTATTTCTTTAAAACCAAGATATTGAAAGTTATTTAATAGTTTTTCAACATAACTACATTGGCTTAAAGAATAACCCCCACTATGCTTCTTAACTTTAATACCTAAGATAGTATCTACTTCACCCAAATCTTTAATTTTAAACATGGAAGTTAGATACTTCTTAGTCTCAATAATTCCAGTCATATTCGTTCCAAAGATAAGCATATCATCAACATACAAGCATACTAAGACATCAAGTCTTTAGTGAATTTAAAGTATATACACTTATCAGCACTACTATTGATGAAATCATTTGACAATATGACCGAATTAAACTTTTCATGCCACTGCTTAGGAGCTTGCTTAAGCCTATAAAGAGACTTAATCAATTTACATACTTTTCTTTCATTTCCAAGAAGAACGAAACCCTCTGGTTGTTCCATGTAAATCTCCTCATTTAAATCTTCATTTAAGAAAACAGTCTTAACATCCATTTGATGAACACAAAGATCATAAATGGAAGCTAGAGCAAAAAGAACTCGAATAGAAGTTATACGTGCAACAGAAGCATACGTATCAAAATAATATATTCATTCTTTTTGTCTATATCCCTTGGCCACAAGTCTAGCCTTAAAAGCTTGAATAGAACCGTTAGAATGATATTTTCTTCTAAAAACCCATTTGCACCCAATAGGTTTTGATCCTTTTGGTAAATCTACTAATACCCAAGTATTATTGGACATAATTGAGTCTATTTCATCATTCACAGCTTCTTTCCAAAAAGAAGCATCCCTAGAAGACATAGCATCATCTTCGCTTCTAGGATCATCTTCTAAATTTAATATTAAATGATATTTATTTATCACGTTATTATCTCCATCCCATTCAATAAGAAAAACATGAGTAATAAAATCAGGACCTAAGTCTTTTAGTTTCCTAACTCTAGTACTTCTCCTTGGTTCAATCATGTTTTTAGAATCAATCGTTTCTTTCTCTTAAGAATCTCTTTGAGTTTCCATAGATTTTAAATTATTTTCAATGATTTCAGAACTTGTAAAACATCTATTCTCAAAGAATTCAACATCTCTCGATTCTATAATGACATTGGACTCTAAATCAAGAAATTTATAAGCTTTACTGTTTTCAGCATACCCAACGAAAACACTTTTGATAGCTCTAGGACCGAGCTTTGTTCTCTTAGGATCTGGTACTCGGTAGTATGCCAAACACCCCCACACTTTAAGATATGACAAATTTGGTTTTCTACCTTTCCATACTTCATAAGGGGTTATGTCATTTTTCTTAGAAGGTATTCTATTATGAATATAGCATGCAGTAAGTAATGCTTCTTCCCAAAGATTAATTGGTAGCTTTGAATTTGAAAGCATACAATTAACCATTTTTCCAAGAGATTGATTTTTCCTTTTAGCAAAACCATTTTTTTGTGGAGTATATGGTGCCGAAACTTGATGAATAATACCACGTTCTTCACAAAATGAAGATAATTCATTTAAGAAATATTCTCTACCTCTATCTGACCGTAGAGTTTTGATTTTCTTTTCTAATTGATTTTCTACTTCAGTCTTATATTTCTTAAACATGGTAAATGCTTCATCATTGGATCTCATGAGATAAACATATAAAAACCTACTGCAATCATCCACAAAGGTAATAAAATACATTTTACTTCCACGTGTTAGCATACCATTGAATTCACATATATCACTATGAACAAAATCCAATAAATTCGAATTTCTTTTACCACTAATAAATGGTTTCTTAGTAAGTTTGGACTTAGCACATATTTCACATTTATCAAATTCGCCATTGAAATTTATCAAGTATAACTATTTCATATTATTCAAATAACGAATATTTATATGTGCCAATATACTATGCCATAAATGTGAAGACTCAACAATATAAGCAGAACTAGTAATGTTATTATTATTGATACATAACCCTTTCCAACAAACAATCTATTTTTCGACAGGATAACTTTGTTGGATTCAAACAAAACACGAAACCCCTATTACAAATTAAATCAATAGAAACTAGGTTCTTCCTAATTTCGGGTATAAATAACACATTAAGAAGAGTTATCTTCTTTCTAGAAGTGAAGTCTATCTCCACCGTGTCTTTTCCAGCGGAGCATTATTCGCCATCGGGATCTCTTGAACATTTGAGTCAACAGTTTCTTCAAATTGCTTGGACATGTACTTGTGTGTACTGTTACTCCATAATCTAATCACCAACCAGATTAGATAGTAGTAGAATTGATTTCAGAAACCATAGCCATCGCATCATTAATTTTAGAGATTTTCATGTTCGAAAACATGGTTGAAATCATGGCCACATTTGCATCTGTCTTCACCGTTGGAATGTTCTTTTCTTTTGAAATGCTCTTGCGGTGAATGCAATCCTTGACTTTGTGTCCCTGTTTGCCACAAACAAAATAGCAACCTTTTTTTTTTTTTTTTTCTTTTGTGTTCTCTTAAATTTATGCCCGCCTTTTACTTTGAAGTTCTGGCCGATTTTTCGTTTTCTTTCCACAGCATTCACCTTGGAATTATACAAAACAGAATTATTACGTAAACGCGACTCTTCATCAATGCGAAGATGTTTCCGTATTTGCTCCAAAGTAAAGTCCTCTAACTTGTGCATCAGCCTTTTTCCATAGTTTTTCCAACTTGGAGGCAATTTCGCAATAATTGCTCCAACTTGAAAAGTTTCAGGAATATCAATCTTGAGGGAACAAATTTTATTTACAAGCACTTGTAGTTCATGGACTTGTTCCAGCAAGGGTTTGGTATCAATAAGCTTGAAATCAAAATACTTTGTAATTATATATTTGTTAATACCTTACTCCTTCGCTTTGTACTTGAATTCCAGTACATTCCAAATTTCTCTAGCCGACTTCATTTAAGTGAATTAGTCGTACAGACGATCGGAGAATGTATTCAGAATATGTCATCGACAAAGTAATTCGTCCTCCACACGTTTCTTCTTCTCCTTATTAACTCTCTCAATGGCTTCCGCACTTGGCTGTCATCCCTCAGAAGTAGGCTTCGGATCTTCTATAGGCGCCAAGTTAGGATCCAGTATGTAGGAAATCTTCAGAGTAGTGAGTAAGAACATCATCTTGTCCCTCCAGCGAACAAAGTTGTTCCCATCTGTCACGACCAATTTTTAGGGTACACCACCTAAAATCAGGCTAATGGACTACTAAGTCTAACTTAGCTCGAGCTCTTCCAAGCCCATACCAATTCGCGACTTAGGTTCAAATATCTAGCATGCAAAAGGGTTTTATCTAGGAGTTGCCACTAATCGGTTTACGGTAGATCGATTAGACACCTAAGTAAAATAATGTGAGAATTATTTTACTCCTACGAACCAGAGACTAAAGGTAAGGGGACTTGATTACACTAGATTTTTTTAATGCCCTTTCGGTACCATTTCTTTTTAATTTCAAAAATGTTTGGCAAGCAGCATGGATTAATTTTAACCTAAGATACTAACATGCAACTGGTGGTCATGCGGGTGCACAATCAATGAAATAACATTCAATAAACCAAAATGATAGATTGTACGAAATTATAAACTACAACTTTATTAAGGTCTATTCTAAAAAAAACTTACGAAAATGTTAATCAAAATGCATAACCTAAACATGATTTTCTAAATAACATGACACCTAATTTTTCTTTTTTATTATTATTCAATCTTAATCTAAACTTAATATGCATGGATTTTACTTTAATGACATGTGAGATGCAATTCATATTGCATAATTTGAACCATCACAATATATATGCAATCTAACTTACATGATCCTAAATATGCAAGTGCTACATGATATGAGACGGATGACATGGTAATTCTATATGCATGTTCTATTTATGATTTTTTTTTAATGATTCCTTTTCAATAAACAATGATGACATAAAATGGGACTAATTATGAACTAAGCTATTAACTGACCAAGTAAATTACCTTTGTGTTGTCTTTTTTTTTTAAATGACTTAATAATTCTTATTAAAAAAAAAGCAACCTAATGATGCAACGCTAATCTTTTGGCATTTTTTTTAAAAAAAAAAAAACGACACGATGGGAATACTAAAATATTGAACTATGGCTCACTAACTAAAGTGCAAAATCTATATGATTTAAATAACATTTTTTTTGTTCTTTTTTTTTTGTTTTGATTTTATTAAAGGAAAATTATCCTAATTCTATATGAATCTTAAAAATGCGTTGCTTTAAATTTGAAATGTGTATGGACCTAAATATCTAAATTCTAGATATGACATTTGATGCATGATATGTAATGAGCAACTAACGGTAATGCACCAAAATATGTGTCCTATTGAAAAATCCATCAATGTAAATCAACGACATATTATTTTAATGGGCATCAATGATGCAAAGCAATTCATGAATTTGCCATGAAAAGTCGAAATAATAAAAAATCTAACCCGACGTCTCGCGGCTCAATATTTTTTATTATTATGACTTAATATGAAGAATTTCCTAATCGGATAATGATAAAAATAAATCAGAACAAATCAAGTTAGAATAAAAAAAACTTTAGTCCGAATACTCGAACTAAATTTGGCCTAAAAATTTTACCTATTCTAGGGTACGGCTTTCTCGAGGGATGGCACCGGCACAGTGATGGTCTGCGAGAGCGGTGGGCGCACGGCCAACTCGAGGAATGGTTCGGCAGCAATGAACCGAGTAATGGTGCAGATGTGGCAACAGAGCAGCAGCACGTCGGAGCCGAGGCGGAGCTAGGCAACTCCGGCGACTCACAAACAGAATAGGGAGGAATGGTCTCGAGACCTGCTGGGGCGCGAGCAGAACCGGAGCAGAAATGGCGTCATCGGTAGCAGCTTCGAACGGGTGGAGCAGAATCGGAGCCGGCGGGGAATGCGAGTCGCGTGCGGGCGGCGTCCGAGCTCGAACGGTGTCACGGGTTTGATTGGCTTGCGGGCCGGGTCACCGATTGAAGACCACGGTTGGCGGATCTAGTTGCGGAGGCGTCGGCTCGGTGTCCGGTGGGGCAGCAGCAACTCGGCTTTGGACTGCCGGCGCGGAGGGGAGCACGGGCTTCATGGACGGATGGGCGGTCGTCGCTTGGAGAGTTGGAGGCGGCGGCTCGTGGAGGAGGCACGGCGGGCGTCGGGCTGCGAGGGGTTGCGGCGGAGCGCGACGGAACAGACGGGCGGCGTTGGGCACCGGGTCACCGACAACTAACGGATTAGCGCGGCGGCACAAAGCAAAGGCGGCGGCGGGCGGGGGGTGCGGCTTCAGCGGCGGCGTCGATGAAGGAGATCGGCTTCGCGGGCTTTACGGACAGCGACCAGCGAGGAGCGGAACGGCGGCGGTGGCATGAGCACGGGGGAAGGCCGGCGTCGTGGTGCCGGCGCGGCGACCAGCGCGACCTGGGCTGGCGCGGTCGAGGGCTTCCTCGCGAGGAAGATGACACTGTCGCCCTTCTTTTCTTTCTCTTTTTTTTTTTTCTTTTTGCTGACCGGTCGCTTCCTTCCTATTTCCTCTGCTCCCCGCACACGTCCCCCTTACTCTCACTTTTCTCTCTGCCTCTCAAAAAAATTAGTTATCTTTTCCACTTTTTTTGACTTTCTCCCTTCTTGTTTCTTTTCACTTTTCGTATTCTTTTTCCTTCAAAAACAACTTTGAGTTTTCCTCTATAAATAAGAAGCCTCGGCTTCTTATTTATAGAGGAAAACTCAAAGTTGTTTTTGCAAGTGAGATATTCAAAAAACAACTCAACAAGAAAAAAACAAGGCTCCAAAATTAAACAATAACTAATTTTTTTGAAATTTGAAATGTGGATATATTTTCAACAACAAAGATGTTTTATTATTAAAAAAATTTCAAAATTTTCCTCCACAACCAAATGTTTTATTTTATTTATTATTTTCTAAAAGATAAGTTTGATCCTAAATATTATTATTACCTACCTGCAATGCTATGAAATGTTTAATATAACAAGTAAATAGCATGGTTAAAATTAGGTGTCAACACCATCGAACCGGTACAGTTTGACCATGTCTTGATTCATTACTTTGATTGTCTCCGATTCCATTCTTGCGAAATAAATCCTTAAAATTGTTGGGAAAATATGACTTCGAATTGAATGGAACAATGAAGATGGATCTTAAGAGTACTCGAGTCAGATTTTGAGGCGTAATATCACTTTATTTAATTATTTATTTGCCCCACAAAATTGTTAATGGTTACCGAAAAATATCCTCTAGGATACAACAAAGTCTCAAAATGAGAATACTAGATAGCAATTCTAGTATTTCTCTAGGATCTCTCTAGGAAACAATTGAAATGATGGATGTAGTTTTCACAAAGAAGACTCGAAAAGATGAAAAATGATCACACACTTTCTTCCTCAATCTAACATGTATATATATAAAACAATCTTAAAAATGTAGGTAACTCGTCGTGAAAAGTTGCGAAAATGAACAAACACATCCTTTCGAAAATTGCCCAAAATGAACAAATGCGTCCATTCGTAAGAAGTTAAAACCGAACAAATGTAATCATTTGGAAAAGACTGCAAACCGAACGGGTATCCTTTTCAAAGGTTGTCTTGAAAAGACATAAACAAAAATTCGGAATAAAAAATAATAATTATTATTTAATAAATAAAATTTTGAAATTATAATTCATTAATTAATCAATTCCAAAAATTCTCAACAAACAAAAAACAACATTTGAATCGATTAAAGTTAATAAGATAACCGTACGAAATAAAAATAAAAATAAAATAACAAAAAGATTAGTGCTAATTAAACCGCGTAATTATTCTCGCACGTGCGGGTATGGTGGGGTAGTCCACACCTAATCATTCCTTTAGATACACAAAGGAAACTCACACTTATTAATTGACAAACTTTCTTCTACTTTTCCTATTCCTATATGGGACAAGAAAAATGCATTTTGTTTTTTTTTTTTTTAACAAACAAACTTCCAACACCTAGTCTTGCTCACTAGTATGCAGCTCTTTGCCTCCTCTTCATCCTCTCTCTCTCTCTCTCTGTCACTGTTGTGGAGTTTTGTGGAGCGGCCATGGACATCCTGTGCATGCTTAAGCTCATGCTCGTCACAGCTCTCGCTCAACTGAGTCTGGTCAAACCACACGATCAAGAAGAAGAAGAAATCCCCAGCCCCATTCTCATCACGGACGGCTCATCAGCTTTCCGCTCGTTTTCGTCCTTTCCTGTCCTTTTACATTATGAAATACATAAATTGATATACTTATGGCAAATTTACTTAAAAATAACTTTCGTGTCATAAAAAATTCCCAACTCATATGCCCATGCCGCATGAACTCACTAATTGGTTTTACTAATTTGCGATTTTTTTGTGGTACATAAATTAGTTTATCATAAATTTAACATATGGTATATTAATTTAATTTTTTTTTGTAATTTGAAAATTAATTTGGATTAAATGTGGTATAAATATACAAGTGTTAATTTTTTTTTTTGGTATAAACCTTAAATTATCTTTATCGCCAGGTGTCAACGTTTCGGTTAAAGAAACATATAAACTACTATTTTTCTTCTCGAAAAGCTTCTAGATGCCGAAACACCCCTTTTAAATATTGGGGTGGGTTCGTAGCTCTTCGCTCCTCTTCATCCCTTCAGATTACCCTCTCTCTCTCTCGATCTAACTGTTACGGAGTTTCGTGGAGCCGCCATGGACGTCCTGTGCCAACTCAAGCTCGTGCTCATCACAGCCCTCGCCCATCTGGGTCTGCTCCAAACGCATGGTCGAGAGGAAGAAGCAGAAGAAGAAGCAGAAGGAGAAGAGATCCCAGCCCCATACTGATCATGGACGGCTCGTCGCTGTCGCTCGTCCAAGTCCAGGTCCGAACCCTGATGGCCATGATCAAGAGCCAAGTCCCCGTCGTCGAGTACGTGAGGTTCCTGGAGAGACGTGGACACGGACGTGGAGGGGGCGAAGGAGAGGGCGACGATGGAGGGTGCGCGGTGTGCTTGAGCAGCATTGAGGAGAGGGACGAGGTGAGGGAGCTGAGCAACTGCTCTCATGCGTTCCACAGGGAGTGCTTGGATCGCTGGGTGGACCACAATCGAGTGACTTGTCCCCTCTGTCGGTGTCTGCTGTTTCCTGCCGACCGGGCAAGAACAAGAAGTCCTTGTTTTCTCGGGGAAGAAGATAATGTAACATGAGCTCTTTTCTTCTCTTTTCTCTTTCTTTTTTGTTCCACCATATTTGTGGTCATTTATCTACGCATTTGGCTATTTTCGGCTTACCCAAGAAACCAAGAAAAGGACAAAAAAAGAAAGGGAAAAACGGCGATTTTGAACTATGGTCTCAAGGAGGTCAATATACTTTGAATTAATGGATCTCCAAGTAGCGTGGCCTTAGAGTTCGACCTGGTCGATAAGCGAGCTTGAGTCAAACAGCTCGACCCTGGTTTTGTCGGCTGGATTTGATCGCCGGTGGCACATAGGAGGAGGTGATCCTGTACTTTTGGAGCTGGCAGCTCCGAAAGATAAAATATCAAGGACATATGATGTTAAAGGAATAGGAAACCGACATAAGTCGGTAATGGAATCGAATATGTAAACCATTCTCGTCCATTTCGCGCCTCTCCCTTTTGTTTTTCCAATCCTCCTGCACGATATTCTCGTCTTCCGAATGAGTCTCTGGTTCTTAATTTTAGAAGAGTAATCTGTCCGACGATAATAAATTCTCGGATCAAACCGGAAAAAGAACTATAACAAGAGTTCAACTTGTCAAAGTAGTAGAAAGGGCAGCCTAACGCTAAACCAAGTGCGAGTCGCACTCGTGATCGCAATTACATCACCGAAACAAGTGAATGCGTAAGAGCACATCGAGACATATCTCTAGCTAGTCCAATTCGAGCTTTTATTTTTTCCAGCTCATGGAAAAAGACGGTCTGCTAGCATCGTTGAATATAGGCGCTAGTGCGCTCTTTCGAAAGGAATTTAGTTGCACGTTGTGGTGACTACATAGTAGGTCACTGAAAGTTCGGTTTTCATCAATTACCGACTAAAATTAAAGTTTCCAAAGAGGATGCGCAACAGCAATAATGATCCGATGGAAAGGCCACAGCAGTTGACCGGGCTTATTTGATCCTGTCCCTGGCATGGCACAAAGTCCAGCTGAGCCTGGAAGGCATGTTCCTAGACTTTCCATCATTTCTGCATCGGCAGCACACGGAAAGGATCATCGCAGCGCAAACGACGCCTGCACCGGATTCCCACAAGATCCATACCATCATCCATGAACTTCCCTTGTGATGAACAACTCGTGGTCGGTGAAGTCATCGATTGCTAATGCTATATACTTGATCATCCGGGAGGCTTTTGTGGAACTGGAAACTTGCCTCGGACAGCGATTCGGTTGCACGTTCGTAACATGGGGAGGGAAACGAGAATCTAATGACCTTTCTAGAAACCGAGCCACCAAAGAACAAGAATCTCCCTCCCTCCCTCCTCTCTCTCTCACGCGTCCGTCCAGTTTCTCTCGCTAAGGACAAACCGAGCCGTCAAGATCAGCATGCCCCACATGGACTATTACAAAGCTGTGGCTGAAGTTGCGTCCGGAATCGCCGAACCAAAGAACCAGAAATTCCGGTGTTAAAGTTCCTTCGTGCGTCGTTTCAACGTTACTGCCGCTCGATCTTGGCCGCTTCGCCAATCGCCACGGTGCTCTAGGCATTACAGTCGCGCGACTTGCGGAGAAAGATGGAGACATCGATAGATCGACTGCCATAAAAATTGAGAAGAGCAGGAGGGATTGAGCTGACCGCCATAAATTTAAGCGACTTCCCCGACACCGACGTGTATGAATTTGTCCAGTTTGGCTTTGGAGTCGAGAGGTTGGTAGCGCTGGACTGTAAGGGCGAGTTGGGGTTAAGTTCAGAAGGAAGACAGTGTCAGACGTATTGAGATGGATTTTTAAAAAATTAGAGTTAATATACCAAAAATTTAGGGTCAAGAACAATCCAAAGTTTGATTTTCAACAATGATGAACTTAATTACAGTCTCCAAAGAGCACGGGCAACAGGAAAAAATTGATGAATTGATCGGCGAGCCCTCCGTTTTTCTCATTTCAATATGAATTGGAGAAGAACATTTAATTTTATGGCTAGGAGGATTCTCGAATAAAATAAAACTTATGCGCACTCTATTTTAATGACCTTTCGAGTAGGAAATGATTGCTTTCCAATTGTCTCTCTCGATATCAATTTCAACGGGATCAACATCATTGCCCATGCTAGGTTTTCTATTTGGTTTAATCTTAGCTTCTAACTAATCTAATTGGAATAATCATACATTTGTCCTATCATTAACCATATACCGGTGCACCCGCGCGCGCACACACATATAGATATAATATGTGCAAGTTATCATAACTTAAAACTTCAGTCGTTGAACACATATTCAGGGAGAGATTTTATTGAGTGATTCATAAGTCAACCCTTACTCTCAAATGGTCATCACCTTGTACAGTTGCTCAGAGTGCTCCTATTAAAGTCTTGACTCACGTGAAACAAGTTGGATCATTAGATATAGTGTCAAGGTAGAGACCCTCTAGTATGTGATGGTGTTTGTAAATTAACTATGCCTATACTCGATCCAATAGGGGCGAGAGTGATTGGTAGAGTAAGAGAGTTCGAAAAAGGTACGGTTCTCGACAAGTTTCTAGGGAGGGAGCATGAATAAATTGAGCTACACATTGTATAAGACGAATATTGTTGGTAAAACGGATTGATATCAGTGGGGATGTCGGTTCTTTTCTTTTAATAATAGGAAGGAAGTCTCAAGCTAATTTACTAAATCATAACTTTTCAATGTACAAAAGAGTCAAATTTGGTCCCTAAAGAAGAGGTACCGATTGTTTTGGTGGAGAATCAATTTCCAACTGTTTTGGTGTAATGGCGGGAGGACTTCATCCGACAAAAACATCTTTGCTTCCACAAATCAACAGAAACCTACGTCTCAACTAACCTCGCCTGTACGATCACGTAACAATCGGAAAGCTCGGAGCTTCGACATTGGCTGGAAAAGTACTCTCATTTCTCCAATGTCAAAGGAAACAGCTAAATACCCCCGAAGAATTACCGGCCAAATCGAAACTTCCTGAGAGATGATTGTTTAAAGATTTAGCACACCTTCTAGTACCAGTGACCATGTCCGACCGTCTGATCATAGCATATGCACAAATCTATAAGCACGTGTAAAGCCGAATCAGTGTGGATCACCTGTTATCCTGCGTTTACTATGGTCCTCAGTACTAAGTAGTCTTTCATTAGCCACAAACCACAAAGAAAGCTTCGCCTCCTCTTGAGGACCTTTACTCTAATTTTCTCCAAAGCATCTTTAACAGTACAATATACGACCAACAATGTAAGAAGGACGGACGTTGTTTCTTTAAACTGGGGAGTTTATAACGTGCTAAGTCTCATATTGGTTGGGGAGGCCATGCTGAGTGATTCATAAGTGGTGAATGGGCTAGGTCCATGCTTGATCCAATGAGGACGATGAGTGATCGCCGAGGCAAGAGAGCTCAAACAAACTGCGATTCTTGACAATCTTCTAGGATGGTAGAGGGGTAAGGATAGGAAAGGATCGGGACACATATTGAATGGGAGAATATCACGAGCAGATATGGGCTCATTTTGATGAGGATGTTAGTTCTACAATACAAGATTTGTGACATCTTAAGTTCTGAAAAAACCATTTTAAGTTATTTATAAGTTCACACCTACCCCTAAATAATTACCAGATATGGACCAATATTTTAGGAGACTCTTTGAAAATGATGGAGTCACTCATTTTAATGAAGTCGCTTACTTCAAGCAATATATTTTAAACTTTCAAAACACAATTACTAAGATATAACCAGTATCTAGATGGCACTATTTTTCCACATTTTCCTCCGCTAATTAATGGGACTTGGATAGAAGAAAAAGTTAAATGCACCATGTAAGAGTCATTGAGATATCTTTTGTAGGAAAAAACTGATGAGAACAAATAAATGTTGTCTGAGGCGTGCAAGCGTAAGCACTGTCCTTAAGGATAATTCCGCCCTTCGGAGTGCGAAACTCGGTGCGATAGGCTTCGACGGCTATCCTCCCAAGATACAACAGACCTTCTTCTATATTCCGCACCGAATATTAGAAGGAACAAAACAACGTCTGTGTATAACCCAAGCAAAGAAAAGGAAACGAAAGATTTCAAAAAGAAAGAATATTTTCTGTTTTATTCAGTGTGTATTTTTAAGATTGCCTTATGAGATTTTATATTCAGACAAAATAGAGCCGTTAAAAGAGCCGTTGTAAAATAATGAACGATTTATTTGAGAAATAAATTAAACGTTACAAACAGATTGAAAAGCCGTTATATGACAGTTAAGAAACCGTTATGTGACCGTTAAAAATAATGATGGTCTTCAATGCGGTCATAACTTTTATCGAAGCTATTATTGTAAATATTTCAAAATATTATTGAAATATCCAACATCTTTCACGTGTCAGCTGAATTAAACATACAAACTATCCTGTTCTTTTGGAAATGCTTCTAGAAGCTGAAGCGCCCCTTTAAGGGATTTCGCAGCTCTTTTCTCCTCTTCATTCTTTCACCTCTCTCTCTCTCTCTCTCACTGTTATGGAGTTTCGTGGAGCTGCCATGGACGTCCTGTGCGGGCTCAAGCTCATGCTTGATCGAGAAGAACAAGAAGAAGAACAAATCCCCAGCCCTGTACTCATCATGGACGGCTCGTCGCTCTCGCTCGTCCAAGTCCCGGTCCAAGCGCTGACGGCCATGGTCAAGAGCCAAGTCCCCGTCGTCGAGTACGTAGGGTTCCTGGAAAGACATGGACTCGGAGTTGACAAAGGAGCGAGCAACGATGGAAGGGGCGCATTGTGCTTGAGCAGCATCGAGGAGAGGGACGAGGTCAGAGAGCTGAGCAACTGCTCCCACGCGTTCCACAGGGAGTGCTTGGATCGTTGCATGGACTACAATCAAGCGACCTGTCCACTCTGTCGGTCTCTGCTGTTCCCTTCCAAACGGGAGAGAACAAGAAGTCCCTGTTTTCTAAGGGAAGAAGCTAATGAATATTATTGAGGCCTTTTCTTTTCTTTTTCCTTCCCCCGTATTTTCTCTATTCTATCTCCATTTATTTAGGCATTTGACTATTGTCAGTATACCCAAGAAACCAAGAAAAGAAAAAGAATGACGACTTTCAAGTAGCCCGACGAATGTCAATGCGCTTTGAATTAATGGTTCTCCAGAGCTCTAACACTAACGTCAAGTGATTTTGTCAAAAGTAATGGCAAGATTTGACCACCGGCAAGGCTTGATGTCAAGAACATATCCAAACTTTGATTTTTTTTCAATGATGAGCTTGATTACAGTCTCCAAAGAGCACGGGCAACATAAATAATTAGATGAATTGATCGGTGAGCTCTCCAATTTTCACATTTCAATATGAATTGGAGAAGAACGTTTAATTTTATGGCTAGGAGGATTATCGAATAGAAAAAAAAAAAAAAAAAACTTGCACACACGCTATTGTAATGACCTTTTGAGTAGAAAATGATTACTTTCGGTTGTCTTTCAAAATCAATTTTCAACGTGATCAAAATCATTGCCATGCTAAGTTTTCTACTCATTTTAGTCTTAGCTTCTAGCTAACCCAATTCAAATAATCAAACATTTGCCCCATCACTAACCATATACCGTTATATAGGGAAAAGTACCAAAAAAGTCCTAAACTTATTGTGTTGGTACTAATTCAGTCCTAAACTTTTCAATTGGACCAATTTAGTCCTAAATCTTTTAATATTGGTACCAATTCAGTCAATCCGACCAATTTTGCCGGCCGGCGCTGACGTGGACGTCGGCCGGTGGCCGAACGCTGACGTGGCAATTTTTAGGATTTTTTTTTGAATTTTTTGAATTAATTTTTATTAATGTTTTTTTTTTTCCTTTTATTTTCTGCCTTCTTCCCGGCGGTGGCCGCGAAGCCCTCGCCTGCCGCCGGCAAGGGTCGCGGTCCTCGCCTGGCCTCTCTCAGGGCCGCCGGTGAGGGCTTCACGGCCCTCGCGTCCGCCCTGGCGATGGCCGCCATGGCCTTGCCAGCAGCGGGCGAGGTTGGCCTCGCCCAGATCCGGGCAAAGCCGCCTTGCCGGCGGCCCTGGGAGAGGTCCGCGACCCTTGCCGGTGGCAAGCAAGGGCTTAGCGGCCCTTGCCGGCCATCGCCAGGAAGAAAGTAGAAAAGAAAAGGAAAAAGAAAAGAAAAAAGAAAAAAATTAATAAATAATAAATAAATAATTCGAAAAAATAATAAACAAATCATAAAAATTGCCAAGTCAACGTCCGGCCACCAGCCAACGTCCACGTCAGTGCCGGCCAGCCAAAATTGGCCGGATGGACTAAATAGGTACCAATATTTAAAGGTTTAGAACTGAATTGGACCAATTGAAAAGTTTATGACTGAATTGGTACCAATGTAATAGGTTTAGGACTTTTTTGGTACTTTTCCCCCGTTATATATCATACATAGAAACCAATTGCATGAGAGTTATCATTACTTAAACTTTTGCCGTTGAATAGATATTCAGGAAGAGACCCTGTTGTGGTTCATAAATCAGCATCCACTTCTAAATGATCACTACCTTGTATGATTGCTCATAGTTACTCCTATTAAGGTCTCGACTCACATGAAACAGATTGAGTCATTATATACATTGTTAAGGCAGAAACCCCTCCAACATATTATGTGGTTCGTAGATGATTTATGTCCATACCTGATCCAACAACGACTTGAGTGATTGGCAGAGTAAGAGGGTTTGGAAAAGGTACAACTCTTGACAAGTTTTCAGGATAGTAGAGGGAGCATGAATAGATTAAGCCACACATTGAATCGGAGGAGTATTGCTAGCAACATTAATCAATATTGATGATGACGTTGATTCATTTTCTTTTTTATAAAAAGGAAGTTTCAACTTAATTTATTAAATCATTACTTTACGATGTCTAAAGGAATCAAACTTGATCCCCTGAAAGAAGAGGTACCAATTGTTTTGGTGGGCATAAACCGAACCCTCGACTCTCCCTAAATCTTAAGCAAAATTTTCCAGAAAAATCAGCACATTTGTTTGCCCGCCCTAGGTACATAAGCTATTTGAATTGTCGGATACTTCTCCGAAGTTTGACAAGTTCGTTTTCAATAGATTAACCCACAATACTAATGCTGATATGTCCTGATTGAATTGAAGACAAAATCCCTGGAGAATCAATTTCCAACTCTCTTTTTGTCAAACCCTAATGAAAATAGGCAATTTGAGGCTCAAATTAAAACCCTAATTCAAATCATGCATGCAGTGCAGAGCAGAACCTCGCGATCGGAATCCACCTAGCCAGTTCCCAACTTTCGTCGCGAATGGGTCCACCACCAGCTGCCAAGCCCGAGTTGCCGTTAGAGGCCTCATCGGTGTCAAGCTTCACGTGTTCAACAGCGGGAGGACTTCATCCGACAAAAAGCATGTCGCCTCCACGATTTAACAGAAACCCACATCTCAACTAACATCGTCTGTACACTCACGTGACTATCGGAAAGCTCGGAGCTCCGACATTAGCTGGGAAATTACTCTCCTTTCTCCATTGTCACAGGGAACAGCTACCTACCTCAAAGAATCACCGGCCACGGTGAAATTTCCTGAGAGTGATTGTGTCAGAGATTTAGCACACCTTCTAGTACCAGGGACCATGTTGGACCATCTGGTCATAGCATATGCGCAAATCTCTAAGCACGTGTAAAGCCGATTCTTTAGTTTAAGGGCATAGACAATCGTGAGGATCACCTGTCATCCTGCATTGACGACGGTCCTCAGTACTAAAGTCTTTCATTAAACACTAATTAAAGAAAGCTTCGTATCCCTCTGAGGGCCTTAACTGCAATTTGCTCAAAAGCATCTTTAACAGTTACATGATCCCTGCTTTGTAGAGCCACATACATTGTAATTCGCCATATCCGGACATGATGGAGGTAACGTGGACTATATACTATTGAAATAGTTTGTTATCATAAAAGATGTGTCTCATGGTTAAGAGAATACGTAACTCTTGATCAAGAGAATACGTGATTCTTAATCAAAGAAGACGTGGTTCTTGGTTATGAAAATAAATAACTCTTCGTCTTTAAAGGAGGTTAGCGATAGTTATGAAAAAAAGTTATTCTTGAAATAACAAGTGGTAATAATTGGGGATAAGGTACATATGTGTTAATTGATTGTCTGTGAATAGAGACTAATTCACATTATTTGTAATAATCAAAACTGTCCGTAAATGCTATTACTTCATAATTCTCTCTTCTTCTCTTTTTATATACGCAACTTTAACATATTCAATGTGAAATTCTAAGAGAGAAAATTGAGTAAATGCTGAACTCATTTCTCTATGGCTTTGATGTATATCTTGGATGTATATTTGTTTTAAACCCAGTAGCAACAATAGTGGAAGCAAATAATATCTTAAGGATAGTAATTGTTATCACCCATTAAAGTATCAATGATCTATAATTACTTCTCTATCTTCATTAGCAATCAAATTTCCCTAACATATATGACCAACAATGTAAGGACGGGCATTGTTTCTTTAAATAGGGGATTTTGATAACATGCAAAGTCTCATATCGGTTGGGAAGGCCTTGTTGAGCGATTTATAAGCCGTGGACGGGCTAGGTTCATGCTCGATCCAATAGGGGCGAAGAGAGATAGTCGAGGCAAGAGGGCTCGAACAAAGTACAGCTCTCGACAATCTTCTAGAAGGGGAGTAGGAAAGGATTGACCAACACATTGAATAGGGTATTATCATTGGGGCATTAGTTCTACAAAAACAAGATTTGCGACATCCTAGGTTTCATATCGATTGTGAGAAGTGATTCTGAGTAATTTTTAAGTTAACACCTACTTCTAAATGATCATCATTTTGTGTAGTTATTTGGAGTATTTTAGAGGCTTGACCCACGTGGAATAAGTTAGATTATTACAATAAGGGTTTTGTAAATTAATATAAATGTGTATGATTTTTTTAAATGAATAAAGTATGTAGATTCGATAAATTAATAAGTTGCGTCTTGCCAACTGGTTAAGTTAACTGAATTAGTAAATTATATTCTTCTAAGACACTTTGAAAATGATGGAGTTACACATTTTAATAAAGTCGCTCCCTTCAATTAATATAAACTTGAACTTTCAAACCACATTTAATAAGATCTAATAAGCATCTTTCACATTTGATGATGGCACTCTTTTCAACATTTTCCTCCGCTAATTAACGAAACTTGTACCGACCAAAAAAGAAAAAATTAACGAAACTCGTACAGAAGAAAAAAGTTAACACCATGTAATAAGGGTCATCATGATATGTTTCGCGTGTCAGCTATATTAACATATAAACTATCATGTTCTTTTCGAAATGCATCTAGAAGCTCAAGCACCCCGTTTAAGATTTCGCAGCTCTTTGCTCCTCTCCATTCACGTCTCTCTTTCTCTCTCTCTCTCTCTCTCTCTCTCTCTCTCTCTGTGTCACTGTTTTGGAGTTTCGTGGAGCCGCCATGGACGTCCTGTGCCTGCTCAAGCTGATGTTCATCTCAGCTCTCGCTCAACTGGGTCTGGTCAAACCACACGATCAAGAAGAAGACGAAGAAGAAGGAGAAGAAATCCCCAGCCCCATACTCATCACGGACGGCCTGTCGCCGTCGCTCGTCCAAGTCCCGGTCCAAGCCCTGACGGCCATGATCAAGACCCAAGTCCCGGTCGTCCAGTACGCAGGATTCCTGGAAAGACATGGGTATGTACGTGGAGGTCGCGAAGGAGGGAGCAACGATGGAGGGTGTGCAGTGTGCCTGAGCAGCATTGAGGAGAGGGACGAGGTCCGAGAGCTGAGCAACTGCTCCCACGCGTTCCACAGAGAGTGCTTGGATCGCTGGGTGGACCACAATCGAGTGACCTGTCCCCTCTGTCGGTCTCTGCTGTTCCCTCCCCAAACGGGAGAGAACAAGAAGTTCTTATATTCTCGCGGAAGAAGATAATGAAAGATGAACTCTTTTCCTTTTCGTTCCTCTGTATCTTCTCTGTTGACTACTTTGAAGTAGTTGGTCGATCTACTTTGAGTTAATGATTCTCTAGAGCTCTAACGCTAACATTAGCATTGGGTGACCTTAGAAATAGACCTGATCGATGAGTGAGCTTGAATCGAATGTCTCGACCTGATTTCAACCCCAAAATCATCCTTCAAACCTGTCATTATGTCAAAAAAGATACATAACTGATGACGAGATTCGACTTTGCCGATCTGCGTGTGATTTTGGACATCAATTTTCCCCTAGAGAGAAGAGGAAAATTCAGACTTCCAAGTCTCGTGGCAGTCGCCGTAGATCCTCTAACAGGAAAATTAAAAGTGACCGGCAGAGTTATATGTTCGGAGGGGATGATAGCTGAATTATACCTAAGACGATTATACTTTAACAGCCAAAAAAAAAAAAAAAAGCTTATAGTAATCTAAGAGATAGGGATACCGAACTCACAGCCGATTGCAATCAACGAATAATTTCCGAGGATATTGGTTAAATTATTATTTTCTATCACATTGAGTTTGATCGGTGGCTTTATTTGGACCGGTTACCACGCTACAACGAAAAAGAAATCATTTGCCACAAGACTCAAGTCAGAGACATTTATAACATTTGAATAAAGGTTTTAGATATTTATTTATTTATTTACATTTTATTTTCTTGAAAACATGGTTGTCCGAATTTACAAGAAAAGATATATTTATTCCATCAGAATCATAAAATAAAATTTTCTTTTGGGAATGAGAGCGCCCAAAAGACCTTTTTCATTTCTATGATTTTAAATTAAGGAAATCGAAAGCGATTTCCAAAATAATTTAAAACGTGCTTGAGGGGTCATGAGGAAGAAATTCGGAAGAATCCACAAATAGGGCAAATCAAACCTATTTGATACACATTATGAGTCTTTTTATATTCAATAATTAATTCGATAAGCAGAGTTTAAGATGGTATATTCGAATCTCAACACAACAAGCATAGTGTAAAAATGACTCCTTCTGGATTTAAATTTCTTTTTTGTTGTTTTCATTCGATGGTCCAGAATTCAAATATGATAAGACTCATTAGGTATGATGTCAAAAAGTTTAAAAAAAAAAAAACTTATAGATAGACGGAGATGATGAATTTGTTTTACTAAAATTTTCATGAAAAAAGAAAATATTTTTTAAGGAAAACGGTTGGTTTTGATGTATTTGGGAGTTTAAAGAAAGTAATTTCCTTCTTACCAGAAATGGAAGTCTCCCCCAATCTAAACTCGTTCTAGTCCATGAGAATTGTTTTCCATTACATTTGATCATCTAAATTTCTAACCAGGATATGATTAGATAGGATATAATATGAAATCCAGGGAACTTTGCTATATCTTATCCACTGTTTGGTAATTGCAATAATAAAGTCGAATATATTCACATCATATTATATATAACGTTTAGTAGAAATGCCTATATAAAGCACAAATTTTACAAACGGAGATGAAAAAAATCTCTCACAACACTCTTGTCTATTTTTTATTTTATTTTCCTCTATTTTTTTTAATTAATTTCTTTTTTATTTCTTTCTTCCCCTTCCATCATTCTCTAATAAAATTTTATTAAATAGAAAATGTACTAACCTAAAATACTAAAACAACTAATATATGTAATACATATATATATTTATATGTTGAATTTATATTATAAGATAGAATTTATAAATAAAATAAGATTAAATTAAAAAGAAAAACTAATTTTTATTTTTATTTTGAATTTTTTATATTAGAATTCAAATATCATTTATATTGAAATATAATTTTAATTTGTTAATTTAAGAAATTTGTCAGTTGAGAAAAAACTTTCTTATTATGGATAGTAAAAATCATATCTACCCTTATCCTACCTCTTCTTTGGGATAATTTTATCTTATCCATATCCCTTTTATATCTGACTTTATTATATCTTAAGTAGCATCAAACATAAGATAAGATAAATTTTATTCTGTTATGAATTTTGTTCTAACTGCCAAACGCAGCCTAGAAAGACATACTAAATCCCAAGAGCTTAATGGGATGGATAACTCAATTATGGGAAAGAATATTTAAACGCTGGGCTTCAGCCACTCAATCTACAACTTGATTTGCATTCTTGCCCATATGAGAAACATTGGCCTTCTTAAGCTGGCCCAAAAATTCGTGGGCCTCTATGATCAGAACGTTTGCTTCTGCTTTTTTTTTTTTTTTTTTTTGGTCGGTACTCTGCTTCTTCTTTGTTGGAATCTTATGTTTAGGAACTCTTTTATCGAATAATACTAGTTTCTCCGACCAAAAAAAAAAAAAAACACTAGAAAAAGTTGGGATGCAACTTCCTAGAACAATTTTCCTTCAAATAAACGGACCTCGCATGTAGGTAAAGAGCGTGCAAATCCCGTAGATAGGCGATGTGGCAACGCACAAGATGCCGAACACCTGGAATGGTCCCTATTGAGAAGTATTCCTCTGCTTGTGGGCTCGTAGCTCGATTTTGCTTGAAGCAAGAGGCGACCGGGAGAGTGAAAAAGAAAGTGAAAGGAACTCAAGGCCCACGAAAGCAACAAATGGGTTGTGTTTGGGGGTCCAATTGGCATTGCGTTCGGGATTGCACGAGAGCACGGCCATTAGGTCAGGTGTCGTTTTTTATTAGACCGCTCAACCGTTTCAATACGGCGATTTAACTCGACCCGCCATGGATCGTACGAAACTACGGTAATTTCCACGCACCTGTCGGCCGCGAGGGAGCAATTATAGAGAGGTTCATTCGCGGAGAACTTGGGCCCGATCTCTCGTGGGAATGGCCTGAGCCATTGGGGCCTCGAGAAAAGAGATTTGGTTCGAGATTTCTTCGGATTGTATCTTCAGGGCCTCCGTTCGATTCGTGACGATCGTGTGATTTGTAAAAGCTGTGCTTTTTTTTTTTTTTTTTTGTTAAACATTAACAGCACATTTATCGATTGTAGAATTTTTATAGAAACATATAATGTAAATAATAAGAATAAGGAATAATTATTGAGGAAAATTCTCTTATTAGTTTTGAAGATTAACAAAATTTCCTTTAATCGTTCTTTGATTCTAATAATAAGTTTTTTTCAAATGAAAACTCTAATATGTATCATTAGATGTTACTCATTAGACTCAACGACATCTTATCTTCTATATTCAATCTTGGAATAAGGACAATGATTGGATCTTGTGCTAACCGCTAGAAGATCGGCGTGGATTTCCTACTAAATATACCTTGATTTTCCGAAAGGAATTTATCTAAATCAATCTTAGTGCATATGGAATGTTCAATCTACCAACGGAACAATCATATTGAAGGCGGAAATTTCTCCATAGGAAAGACCCAACTTATGGAAACCTAATATCCTATATGGATAATAGATATTACGAGGAACTTCTCTCTCAACAATCCAAAAGTAATCAGATCTTCCTAAAGACTCAAGTCCAACAGTTTGATTAGATGGCTGATCAAAGGTGCAATGATTAGCTTGGACACTAAAGAGTATAAAAAAGGGAGTCATATTGCTGAAGGACACAAGTGAAGTCTTATCCCAAATACTTCTTTCTTACTTGAGCTGATTATTATAATCTGTTCGATCTTGTAAGTGTGAGATTAGCAGATCTTTCACACGAGCTTGAGTAGCACTTACTCAGTCCTTGTAACCTATAGATTTATATTGGTGGAATCTAGCTGATAGACTGTTAGCGTGGGAGAGCAGACGTAGGTTTGTGAAAACTGAACCACTATACTTCTGTTGTATACAAATTTCTTTATCCCTAAAGTCCTGTTTACATATCTATGAAAAGTTTATTGTACACCGATAAGATCTAAAGACTGCACAGCTACTTGTCATATGTTGTCCTATTGCAATATTGTTTTAATTTGTTTAAATTCCGCACTATCACTTATTCACCCTCCTTTAAGTGATTAATTTAGCCTAACAATAATGACACAAATGGTCCTTAAATTTTGACTCAATATATAATGTGGTATATGAACTTTAGTCTAGTGTGTAACGTCATCCTTGAAGTTTTAATTTTTTTAATACAATCCATATGTTGTATGAAATTTTTTTAATATTATCCCTAAACTTGAAATAATGGAAGATGAACATTTCACATAATCTAGGGAATAAATTAAATATGTACTAAAAGTCCCAGTATCATATTGAACAAATTAAAAGTTTAAAGATGACGTTGCACATTAAACTAAACTTATGGTACCAGACTGAACAAAGTTAAAATTTAGGGATTATATTATACATTTAGTCAAATTTTAGGATCATTTATGTTATCTACCTTGAGAACAATCGTGCCAAGCTTTGCTCCCCCAACGCTAAAAGAACTAAATATAACATGTCGGAGTTTTACCCTTAACTCTACTTAGATCGCGTATGACAATCATTCTATTTTTGTTCTAAAACAATTTTTTTGTTTAAACTTATTTCTAGAACAAAAATCCATGGTGACGCAATTTCATTTATTTTTAAAAATAATTTTTTAGTCTAAAAATAGTTTTGGAACAGAAACGATAAATAAAAACTCTCTCAATTGCTCGTCCTCTGTACTAGTTGGCTACCCATTTGCTGTTGCTACCTGTCGTCCGTCAGTTGACAGTCGCACGTCGCCATTGCCATCCGCTAGTTGCTGATTGCCGCTGTCGTTCGTTGATTGTCGTTGCCGTGTGCCGATCGCTGTCACCGGTTGCTTTCCATCGCTACTGCCACCATCTGTCGCCTCCCAGGAGAGAAAAAATTTGATGAAATTCCATTCCTGGAATAGAAATTTTGCGTGGTTATCAAACATGAATTTTTGCTTAAAATCTTATCGATAAAAAAAATAAAAAAAATGATTCTTTTTATAAATCAATTTTTAACTAGAATTATTATCATTTGTGCCCTTATACAACCGCTTGAATCATGGCTATTCATCATGAAACGGTTTGAGTCGTGGCTATTCATCATGAAACGGTGGTCCCACAGGCCATACATGGGCCATAAGTGTTTGTCGTTTCGTTCCTCTTTTGCCGTCCGCCCTCTACTTTTATTATGTTTTCCAGGTGGGCGGCTAATCTTTTTCAGTTCAACTTTCAATTCCCACCCATTGGCATATTTCTCCTACCAGTCAAATCTTACTAAGTTTCAATCGCATCGAAACTTTCATAATCCGCTCAATAATTGATTTAATATCATAAAAAAGATTCCAGTTTATCCATTTATGATAAATTTATCTTACATTAATTTGTTGATCGACTTAAACTTTAAATCGATATAACCAACAAAAATCTTAAATTAATATATTTATGACAAATTTATCATTTATTAGTAATTATTAAATTGGATCGATATAAAAGAAAAAACCTCAACCTAATAAATATATGTGATAGATGGAGTTTCAAATTAATATATCCGGTATTATCTAACTCAGTAATTTGACTGTAAAATTTAACTAAAGCTAATAAATGATAAATTTATCACAATATATCAGTTCTACAGTTTTTGATGATAAAAAAATTAATTCAAAACAAATTCATCACAAATAAAATTTTTTGTGGTATCAGTAAGAACAAGAGAAAATGTCACAAATGGTCCATGGACTTATACTTAATGTATAATTTCGTCCATGAATTTTCGATTGGCTCAATTTGATCCCTGAATTATCGATAATTGTTCGATCTAGTCATTCCGTTAAAAATTAACTATTTTTCCTTTTTTTTTCTTCTTCTTCTTCTTCTTCTTCTTTTATCTTCCTTTTGTCGGCCATGGCGGAGCCGTGGAGGGAAGCCTGCGTCGGGCGAGGGTGGCCCTCACCGGTGTCGAGCGAGGGCCTCCCTCGCCAGATCTGGCGAGGATGGGCGAGGGGCGAGGACGACCCTCGCTCGATGCCGGCGAGGGCGGCCCTAGCCAGCCCAGGCGATGGCGACCCTCGCCGGACGCTAGCTTCCCTTCGCCGGTAGAAGAAGAAGAAAAACCTATATTAAAAAAAAGCAAAAAAAAAAAAAAAAAAAAAAAAAGACCAAAATGCCCAATTTCGTTAACTTTTTAATTAACGGAATGACGAAATTGGTCAATTTTTAAATAGTTTGGGACTAAATTGGACATTTATTGATAGTTCAGGGATCGAATTGAGCAAATCGAAAATTCTGGGACGAGATTGCACATTAAAGAAAAGTTTAGGGACAATTTGTGACATTTTTCCTAAAAACAAAAAACGAACGTGGGTGTCGGGGCTATACAACAACCCGACCCCACAAAAGCCAAATAAACAAAATGTGAAAGAAAATGTTTTTAGGCAAGATCCGCATGATACCATACTTAAATTAAAATAAAAAAGAAGGAATTTCTAATTTGTTTTGCTTTTCTACTTTTGGAAATTTCGCACCACGACAACGAGCTCCCCGCCGAACGTCGCTGATAAGTGGGAGAAGAGTCGAAGCTCGCGACGGAAGTTGATGGAGACGAGGGAGACATAGTCGTAGCGCCGCCGCCGCCTTCGCCGCCGTCGCCCTGGAAAGCTCCGGCGACCGCGTCGATCTCTCCGTCTCCGGGGCAGCAAGGTTTCTTGGTTTTCTCCCGTTCGCCTTGATTTTGTGGTTTTTTTGTTGTTTTTTCGCTCTTTTTTGGGGTTCGGATTCGTGGTTTGATGCTGTAATATCGGTGGGTGTCGAATTCGGCTTGAGCTGGTAAATGGGTTTTGTTGGAGGGTGGTTCTTTTCTTTTTCTTGACGCGATTACGTAGGAATTTGAGGGTGGCTCTGAGCATTGACTTGATGGTGAGCTTTTTCAAGATATTGGATTCGATGCGGTGTGCGACTGGAATTTTGCTGATTACGAGCCAGAGAGGCTGCTTTCAATGGCTTAGAGTCTGGTTGTATCTGGGTCGAGAGTTACGCTACTGGGAAGTTGATGGGTGGGACCTTTCTCGGCTTTGAAGAAGATGATGAGGTCCGTTTTGCTTGGATTGCAGAGGCCTAATTCTTGCAGGGGGTCACTGGTTTTCCTTGTTTTTAGCCTCTTTTAGAATTTGTCGGGTGCGGATGTTCAGGTGTGATTGTGTAATTCTATTTTTGGTTTGGGGATCTGTCATCCGTGCATGTTTGTAGTGTTCTGTCATAAGTTGACTTGTATGGCAGATATCCTTCGTCCTTAGGACTTGTGTTTATCCTCTTTTTAGCTGACGGTATCATTAGTTGATTTCATCGACCCATTGCCGATATTTCTTCCTACTGTATCTTTGCTTATGAGAATTTTCTTCACCTATATGTCGTGAGTATTAGGCCAGTCATCTAGGTAATTGTACTGGAGCTGTGACTTAACTTTGTTGCTCGGTTCTGGTTTTAGATGTCCCTGGTCTTCAATGACCAACAAATTGATTGCTTCATACTTTTTCGTGGGAAAAATTTATTATTGACCTTGGTTATAAGCTCGTCATTCTCCATTCATTCAAAGGGTTTCGCAGTTAGATTTTGGAGCCACAAAAGTTATAAGAAAGAAGAACGGGGGAAATACTTGGGCATGATACACCATGAATAAGTGTGAGGGTTTGTGATAGAATATAGGAGGCTGGGCTAGGTTTCTAGGATCTAATTATGGTATTTGGTTATGTTATTTTAGGATGTTGACATGTTTCGAGGACTTTATAGACTGTGATGCTGGATGCAGGCAAAGTAACAGTTGCATGCTAGAAAAGACCTTTTAAAGTATACAAGCTAGCGCTTTGAGTTGCTCTAGTATGTTGGAGGATTGTTGATGTCAACAACATAATGAAGGGCAGATCCAAACCTATAAAAGGAGTTTTTAAGTGCGTACACTGTATATCAATGTCGTCACTGTTAACATCCAACTTTTATAGCATGTCATACGGTTGTGGATGTGACATATACTTTTCAGTGACCACATGTAGGATCTAAGTGGACTTCCATAGGTATGTTGAGACAGATGATGTTGCTGAAGAATGTCGAGAAATACTCTCTCATATTGAGTTTGATAGCGCAGGGATCCTTCATTGCATTTAAACCTTAGCGAAGAAAGTGTATTTCTCAGACCAAATAAATAAATTGTGTCTGACTTATTTGTTGTGTCCTTTTCTAATTTAAGTGAACCCAAAACATTGATGTTAGTCTGGTCCATCTGCAACCAGTCCTAATCTACAGCTCATACAACACGTGGTGCCTCACCATTGGTGGAAAAGCTTGGCCAAAATGAAATAGGCAAACTAGGAATCAAAGTAGACCAGTATATTTCATTTTTGGGCAAGCATTTTGGTCTATAATGTGGCGCCATGAGTTGTTATGGCCTATGTGTGAGGATTAACTACATCAACATTCTCAGTCCCTTAGAATGAAAAAAGACACAAAAACCAAGTGAAAAATACTCGTTAATTCTGGTCTGACAGGGGGGATCATATCTTGGGTTGGACAAGGCCCAAGAGTGCCAGTGTAAATTTGGGGAATGCAATCGTCTCACTATATCTGGCAAACTTCAATTTGTCATCTTTTTTTTCTTTTAGTGGAACCATACAACTTTAGATGAGGAAATGAAATCAGCCATAAAGATTTCCTGGTATAGGCTTATTCTTACGCTGGTATCCTTCAGTGTACCTTTAGCTATGCGGCCATCACTCACTTAGGGTATTTGACTCACTTTGTTGTTTCTTTTGCTACAGATGAGCACGCATGATTCTGAACATGGACATATCATTGAAGTGTGTGGAGATGTGCCAGCCATGGAAATAAGCCAGGTTGGTAGTAAGGTATGCGCAGAGGCACCTTGTGGTTTTTCAGACGCTAGAAATAGTTCAAAAGATGCAAGAGAGAGGTCAACCTCTATGAAGAAACTTTTGATTGCGGTTGTGCTTTGTCTTATCTTCATGAGCGTAGAAGTAGTTGGTGGTATTGAAGCCAACAGTCTTGCCATTCTCACAGATGCAGCGCATTTGCTGTCGGATGTTGCCGCATTTGCAATATCCTTATTATCTATTTGGGCATCAGGTTGGGAAGCAACTCCACGCCAGTCTTATGGTTTCTTCCGAATTGAAATTCTCGGTGCACTTGTCTCCATCCAGATTATATGGCTACTTGCTGGGATTCTTGTGTATGAAGCAATAGAAAGACTAATCAATGGTACAACGGAAGTTCATGGCTTTCTTATGTTCATTATTGCTGCCTTTGGTCTTCTTGTGAATATTGCCATGGCACTGTTACTGGGTCACGATCACAGCCATGGACATGGTCATGACCATGGTCATGGACATAGTCATGGGCATGATGATGCGCATGAACATAGTGCTCATGCTCATAGCCATGAGGATCATGGTGATTTGCATACTCATGGATTAACCGTCAAGAAACATGACCATCATCATCATGGAAAAGATTCTAAAGGACATGCTGATCAACATCATGACCATGAAACAGGTCAAACTGAGCCGCTTTTGCAGACTTGCTCGGAAGCTGAAGGTGACTCAAAACCTGGAGCCAAACAGAAGCAGCAACGTAATATTAACATACAAGGTGCTTATCTTCATGTACTTGGGGATTCCATTCAAAGTGTGGGTGTGATGATTGGCGGTGCAATTATATGGATTAAGCCCGAGTGGAAGATTGTCGA
This sequence comes from Eucalyptus curtisii, assembly GCA_017140595.1. NCBI lineage: Eukaryota > Viridiplantae > Streptophyta > Magnoliopsida > Myrtales > Myrtaceae > Eucalyptus > Eucalyptus curtisii. Next base: position 9,195,880 of record CM029498.1, read on the forward strand.
CTTGATTTGCACCCTGATATTCTCAGTAATTGTGCTTGGGACAACAATAAGGATGCTCCGTAACATTCTGGAGGTTTTGATGGAGAGTACGCCTAGAGAGATTGATGCCACTAGGCTCGAGAGTGGACTTCTGGGGATGGATGAAGTGATTGCAGTCCATGAATTGCACATCTGGGCTATAACGGTTGGAAAGGTGCTATTAGCCTGCCATGTCAAAATAAAGCGCGACGCCAATGCTGATATGGTCCTGGACAAGGTCGTGGACTACATCAGAAGAGAGTACAAGATAAGTCACGTCACCATTCAAGTAGAAAGAGAGTAGATGTCGGAAGGTGAATGATTTAGTTATGGCATTGTACATGGATGGTAGTGTTGGGATCACATTTTAGCTTCTAATTTGTTTGGATGCTGCCCCTTCGGCCTTTTTCTCTTAGCTGGGCCTATGATGTAATGTTCGCTTCTCCTTTATTAGAATCTTATGTTTAAGAGCTCTTTTATCCAATAATACCAGTTTCTCCAACAAAAAGGAAAAAAAGGAAAAAGAAAACACTGGAAAAGTCGGGAAACAACTTCTCAAGAACATTTTTCCTTCAAATAAATGGACCATATATGTAGATAAAGAGCGTGCAAATCCCGTGGACAGGCGACGTGGCAACGTACGGGATGCCAAACACCCCGAAGGGTCCCTATCGAGAAGCCATTCCTCGCTTGTGGGCTCGTAGCTCGATTTTGCTTGAAGCAAGAGGCAACTGGAACAGGGAAAAAGAAAGTGAAAGGTATTCAAGGCCCAGGAAAGCGACAAATGGGTTGTGTTGGGAGCCCATTTGGCGTCGAGTTCGGGATTGCACGTGAGCACAGTTGTACTTGTTAGGTCACATGCCATTTTATATTAGACCGATAACCGTCTTAATACGACGATTTACCCCGACGCATCACAAATTGCGTACGAAACTACGGTATTTTGCCCGCACCCGACAGCCGCGAGGGAGCAATTATGTAGGTTCATTCGCGGCGAACTTAGGCTCGATCTATCGTGGGAATGGCCTGAGCCATTGGGGCCTCTAGAGAAGAGATCCAACTCAACATTTCTCCAGATTGAACTTTAGGGCCTCCGTTCAATTCGTGAGGATTGTGTGATTTGTAAAAGTTGCATTATTAATTTTTTTTTTTGTAAAACAGAATTAGCATCACATTTATATGTCATGGAATTTTTATGGAAACATATTGTTGACGCCTAAATTTTCCCCTTTACATAAAATATTAGGGATTAGTTTCTAAAAAAAATGAAAAGTAAAATGAATAATTTCCATTAAAATGCATCGTGTATTTTCAGTAAAAAGCATTGCACATAGACATTAAGACCATTTACATTATTATCACTAATTATTAAAATTTTAAAAAATCAATAAAAAAATAAAAAATTAAGAAAGAGGGGGGGTTTTTGGCCAAGAGAGGGAAGCGACAGGGAGAGGGCGAGCTCGAGAGAGAGAAAGAGGGCGAGCTCGTGAGAGTCCCCGACCGTCGCCGGAGGCTCGCCGTTCGTCGCAGCAGCTCTTTCCGAACCAGAATCGTGTATCATCGAGTAGGTGCGGTTTTATTCGTTCCGGCGAGTGGATTAATGGCCGCCGGAGTTCATGGCCGGCGGTGTATGTGCCGTTGGTTTGGGCGAGCTTTCGATGAGGAAGCAAGGTCTCGGTGAAGGAGAAGCATCGGGGAAGAAGAAGAAGTCCAAGGGTGAAGAGGGTTCGAGCGAGGGCAGAAAGGGAGAGAGAGAGAGAGGCTCCGGTGGCCACCGCGCCGCGCACGACTTCCGTCCGACGACCACGCCCAGCCGACGTCCTCAAGCCTAGCGGTGAAGGAACCCGGCTTTTCGCTTTGGGCAGAGCTCGAAGAGGAAGACGAGACCGCAAATCCGGAAAGCTCTTCGCTTTCTGATCGAAGCTCGACGCGCGCTTGTGCCCAAGATCGCTTGCAAAGATCCGGAGTCGAAGACGTAGGAGGCGCGACGGATGGTGGTGGTTCGAAGCAGGTGAGGGCGAGCTTTCTAGGGGGTTACGGTGGACAATGGGAGCAGGAGAGAATGAGAGGAAAAGAGGGAAGCTTTATGCTTTCAATGAGCACCCGAGACTAAAGCGAAAAGGGAATGTCTGCTCTACTCTCCGATCTTTTCGACGCCTCCATCGGACAGCTTCAACCCATCAAACCTCCATTTTTGCTAGTGTCTCGCAGTGGAGACAAATTCGTCTCGACCCGTGAAACTATACGGGGCGATGCTGCCCGTGCTCGCGTTCTGGGGTACTCCTGCTGATGAGCTTGAACCCTCACGAATCACTCGACATTGACCCACGAGACGAGGCCGTGCTTTTGCTGTTCGGGTCTCGGGCGCAGGCCCCGGAGCCAGAGCTTGTTGCGCTTGATTGGGGTTCGACTGCACGAACTGGATGCGAGGCCACCATGTGCTCCGCCGGCTCGTGTCAATCATGGCGAAGGAGCTCCTGAATGGCCAGCGGGTGGTGGTGGTCCGGACGGAGGTTCCCGGCCTGCTGTCAAAGAAGAATCATCTGCGTTTCCTGCTGGAACAGCAGGAAAACCGAAGCTAAGTCCTCTATGCCTTCTTTGGTTTTCGAGTTTTGTCCAATTATAATTTATAACACTGACTTATACGATCCCCTAGTCCCAAAAGAACTGGAGCCCCCAACTCTATTTATACTAGGTCCAAAAAAAAAAAAAAAAACTCTATTTATACTATCGCTTGAATTATGGCTATTCATCATAAAATAAGGCCATAAGCGCTTGTCGTTTCGTCTTTTGTCGTTTTCTTAGTGTTAATATTTTGAAAAACTCCAAATTGATATTTCAATGATAAATTTATCTCAAATTAATTTTTTAATCATAAAAAACCCTAAATTGATATATCTATAATAAATTTACCTCAAATGACTACAAAAAATCTCAAATTGATACACATGATAAATTTACCGCAAACCACAAAACTCCAAACTGGTATAATTTATGACAAATATATCTTCCGTTAAAAATAATACATATAGAGTAAAATCCCAAATAGGTATACTCTAAGCAATTTTACAGTAAAATTTAATAGAAACTACAAATGTACCAATTTAGAGTAATTTGTCAAAGATGTACCGATTTAGGATTTTTTGGGGTAAATTTATTATGTGTGTATTAGTTTATTAATGTGCCAACTCGGCCGTCTGTCGTATTAACCCTTAATTTTATTATGTTTCTAGGTGGGCAATCTCTTTCATGTCATTTTTCAATTCCAACTGATTGGCACATTTCTCCTACTAGTCAAATAATACTAAGTTCTAATCACATCGAAACAATCGTAATATGTTGAATAGCAAATATTCCAAAATAAAATAATTTAATAACACAAAAAACTTCAAATCAATTCATTTGTGATCAATTTATCATAAATTAAATTTTTTGACTAGCAAAAACCCTAGATAGATACAATTGTGACAAATTTATCTTACAAAAATTTTTAAAATAATATATTTATGACAAATTTACTTTTCATTATTTTCTATTAGATTTAATTTGGATTAAATTTACTACAACCATATCGATTTACGACTTTCGTGATATTGACTCAATAAAAATATTGCGAAATAATATGTTTTGGTTGTGGATTCGCTAGCAATGACTGTGCATGCATTGAACTTGGATAATAATCTGATTGGGGCAGGGACCGCATGATGATATACTTAAACCAAATTAAATTAAAAAAGAGAGGATCTTTCTTTTTTGGAATTTTAATCGAGGACGCCAAACTCCCTCCCCAACCTCGGTTATAAGAGGGAGAACAGTCGAAGCTCTCGACGGAAGGAGATGAAGACGAGGGAGACCTAGTCGGAGCGCAACCGTCTCCGCCGCGAAAAGCACCGGCGGCCGCGTCGATCTCTCCATCTCCGGAGCTCAGTCCGGAGCGGCAAGGTTTGTTGTTTTTCTCCCATTCGCCTTGACTTCGGTGGTTTTTTTTTTTTCTTTCTTTTTCTCTCTTTTGGGTTCGGATTCGTGGTTTGATGCTGTAATGTTTGATGCGGCAAGGGTTTTGTTGGAGGGTTTCTTTCTTTTTTCTTTTTCTTTTTGTTGATGTGATTATGTGAGAATTCGAGGGTGACTTCGAGAGTTGACTTGATGATGAGCTTTTCGAGATATTGGATTCGATGCAGTGTGCGAGTGAGTTTTGCTGATTATGAGCCAGGGGAGCTGCTTTCAATGGCTAAGAGTCTGGTTGTAACTGAATTAAGAATTACGCTACTGGGAACTTGATGGGTGTGGGCTTTCTTGGCTTTGAAGAAGATGATGAGTCCGTTTTGCTTGTATTACAGAGGCCTAATGCTTGCAGAGTGTCACTGGGCCCCCTTGTTTTGGCCTCTTTTAGAATTTTTCGGGTGCGAATGTTCAGGTGTGATTGTGTAATTCTATTTTTGGTTTGGGGATTCGGCTGTCCTTAGCCTTTTATGACAAAGATCTGTCATCCGTGCATGTTTGTAGTGTTCTGTCACATAAGTTGACTTGTATGGCATATCTCCTTGGTCCTTAGGACTTGTGTGTTTATCCTCTTTTTAGCTGACGGTATCATTAGTTGATTTGATTGACCTGTTGCCGGTATTTCTTCTTATGGTATCTTTGCTTATGAGATTTTTCTTCGCCTATATGTCGTGAGTATCGGGCCAGTCATCTGGGTAATTGTACTTGAGCTGTGACTTAACTTTGTTGCTCGATGCTGGTTTTAGATGTCCCTGGTCTTCAATGACCAACGAATTGATTGCTTCATACTTTTTCGTGGGAAAAATTTATTATTGACCTTAGTTATAAGCTCGTCATTCTCCATTCATTCGAAGGGTTTTGCAGTTAGATTTTGGAGCCACAGAAGTTAGAAGAAGAGGAATGGGGGAAATATTTGGGCATAGGAGGCTGGGCTAGGTTTCTAGGATCTAATTATGGAATTTGGTTATGTTATTTTAGGATGTCGACATGTTTCGAGGACTTTATAGACTATGATGCAGGATGCAGGCAAAGGAACAGTTGCTAGAAAAGACCTTTTTAAATATATAAGCTAGCGCTTCGAGTTGCTCTAGTATGTTGGAGGATTGTTGATGTCGACAACGTAATGAAGGGCAGATTCAAACCTATAAAAGGAGGTTTTAAGTGCGTACACTGTATATCAGTGTTGTCACTGCGAACATCCAACTTTTATAGCATGTCATATGGTTGTGGATGTGACATATACTGTTCAGTGACCACATATAGGATCTAAGTAGACTTCCATAGATATGTTGAGACAGATGATGTTGCTGAAGAATGTCGAGAAATACTCTCTCTCATATTGGGTTTGATAGCGCAGGGATCCTTCATTGCATTTAAACCTTAGCAAAGAAAGTTCTCAGACCAAATAAATAAATTATGTCTGACTTATTTGCTATGTCCTTTTCTAATTTAAGCGAACCCGAAATTTTGATGTTAGTCTAGTCTATCTGCAACCGGTCCTAATATACAGCTCATAGCAACACGTGGTGCCTCACCATCGGCGGAAAAGCTTGGCCAAAATGAAATAGGCAAACTAAGAATCAAAGTAGACCGGTATATTTCATTTTTGGGCAAGCATTTCAGCCTATAATGTGGCGCCACGAGTTGTTATGGCCTATGTGTGAGGATTAACTACATAAACATTCTCAGTCCCTTAGGGGGGATCACATCGTTAATTCTGGTCTGACAGGGGGGATCATATCTTGGGTTGGACAAGGCCCAGGAATGCCAGTGTAAATTTGGGGAATGCAATTGTCTCACTATCTGGCAAACTTCAATTTGTCATCTCTTTTTCCTTTTAGTGGAACCATCCTACTTTAGACGAGGAAATGAAATCAGCCATAAAGATTTCCTGGTATAGGCTTAGTCTTACTCTGGTATCCTTCAGTGTACCTTTAGCTATGCGGCCATCACTTTATTCGACTCACTTGGTTGTTTCTTTTGCTGCAGATGAGCACGCATGATTCTGAACATGGACACATCATTGAAGTGTGTGGAGATGTGCCAGCCATGGAAACAAGCCAGGTTGGTAGTAAGATATGCGCAGAGGCACCTTGTGGTTTTTCAGACGCTAGAAATAGTTCGAAAGATGCAAGAGAGAGGTCAACCTCTATGAAGAAACTTTTAATTGCGGTGGTGCTTTGTATTATCTTCATGAGCATAGAAGTATTTGGTGGTATTGAAGCCAACAGTCTTGCCATTCTCACGGATGCAGCGCATTTGCTGTCGGATGTTGCCGCATATGCGATATCCTTATTCTCTATTTGGGCATCAGGTTGGGAGGCAACTCCACGCCAGTCTTATGGTTTCTTCCGAGTTGAAATTCTCGGTGCACTTGTCTCCATCCAGATTATATGGCTACTTGCTGGGATTCTTGTGTATGAAGCAATAGAAAGACTTATCAATGGTACAACGGAAGTTCATGGCTTTCTCATGTTCATTATTGCTGCCTTTGGTCTTCTCGTAAATATTGCCATGGCACTGTTACTGGGTCACGATCACAGCCATGGTCATGGTCATGACCATGGGCATGGACATGGTCATGACCAAGATGATGCACATGAACATAGTGATCATGCTCATAGCCATGAGGATCATGGTGATTTGCATACTCATGGATTAACCGTCAAGACACATGACCATCATCATCATGGAGAAGATTCTAAAGGACATGCTGATCAACATCATGACCATGAAACAGGTCAAACTGAGCCGCTTTTGCAGACTTGCTCGGAAGCTGAAGGTGACTCAAAACTTGGAGCCAAACAGAAGCAGCAACGTAATATTAACATGCAAGGTGCTTATCTTCATGTACTTGGGGATTCCATTCAAAGTGTGGGTGTGATGATTGGCGGTGCAATTATATGGATTAAGCCCGAGTGGAAGATTGTCGACTTGATTTGCACCCTGATATTCTCAGTAATTGTGCTTGGGACAACAATAAGGATGCTCCGTAACATTCTGGAGGTTTTGATGGAGAGTACGCCTAGAGAGATTGATGCCACTAGGCTCGAGAGTGGACTTCGCAGGATGGATGAAGTGATTGCAGTCCATGAATTGCACATCTGGGCTATAACGGTTGGAAAGGTGCTATTAGCCTGCCATGTCAAAATAAAGCGTGACGCCAATGCTGATATGGTCCTGGACAAGGTCGTGGACTACATCAGAAGAGAGTACAAGATAAGTCACGTCACCATTCAAGTAGAAAGAGGGTAGATGTCGGAAGGTGAATGATTTAGTTATGGCATTGTATATGGATGGTAGCGTTGGGGTCACAATTTGGCTTCTAATTTGTTTGGATGTTGCCGTTCTGGCCTTTTTCTCGTAGCTGGGCCTTTGAGGCCCTTCAGGAGTTTGATGTAATGTCCTCACTTTCTGTCTAAGTTTCTTTCACCATGATTACTGGTTCAGTAAGTGTTAGAGAGAGCCGTTCCAATTTAGCTGAATTGGGTCTTTAACAATGTTTACTAGTTCAGTAAGTTTCTTTCGCCCTGATTACTAGTTCAGTAAGCTTTCCAATCTTCGCATCATTGAATTTCAGTAGTTTGGTTGAAGATTCATTTTAGTAAAAAAATTGCCTGTTCCGATGTACCTTGGCTGCTGAGGGCATTTAGGGTTAAGTGCCTCTACTAATCCAAATATCTGTGATTGGATGATTCAACTCTTAACCTTTAATTGTGGAAAGCTCAAGATGAAAACATTAGTAGGAAAGCGAAATCCACTTATCATTTGGAAATAATTTGCTTGTGGCCGATGTACCTTTCTGCATTCTGCCATGCAGAAATATGCCCGTCTGATGGAACTTTCATGACGAATTGAGGAGGGATACGGAAGCACATACAAGTCAAGCGGTTTCGTAGTAATCATGTTGATAGGAGAGACTACTTGACATGGCATGTAGAATTCCAAGATTACATTGCTGCTCAAGCTCGTTTGATATGATGATGTTGTTTACTCAGTGCCAGGAAGACATTGATTTGCCTTTTATCGGTTGCAATTTTAACTGGTTGTCCAAAATTTGCATGAAGGAAAAGCAACGAAATAGCGGGATGTTCCTTCGTTCTGAATCACCCAACGTTGCTTAGTTTAATAATGCTCCCAAATTAACTTTTCGTGAGCCAAATACATCCTGTCAACAGAGATTTACATCATGTACTCTCTGTACATGCGTGCGTGGGACCAATCTCTTTATTATACATGATCAATCAAACATGAATTATTGAGCTTTCGTATCTACTGATGAGCTGGGCAATAAACTAGCCTGCTTGAGCATACAATTGGCAGGATTCGGCATTCTTGTAAGAAGTTGTGAGCACGACATGCCACTTGAGTGCCAGAAAACCCTGCCTCCGTTGCTAGAGTCTTGAACTCTCTCTCGGTCCTCTCTTTTCCACCTTGAAACATGCTCGTGATGAACACGTACAATTGAAACAGGCTCGCAGAAGCAAGATTAGCTCCAGGTGTTTCTGGAATCACCAGATCAACCACCATGAGTTTCCTGCAGTCAGGTGAAGTGTCGTAGCAGTTCTTCAGTATCTTGATACAGAGTTCACCGCTCCATGTATGAAGTATTCACTGTGATCAGTTACTGAGTTAGTGCTCATAACGTGCAAAGAACTGAAATTTAGACGAGACTTGGAATTTAGGGAAGTTAACTAGAACTCTGATAATAATGAAAAAAGCATTCTTCTAGCTCCTTGTTCTGCAAACTTCCTGTGGCATCTAAGACAAACCTTCATGAAAATGGCATCTCTTTTAGGAATACATACAAACATATCTCCTGCAATTTTCTCAATACCTGTAGCAAATCATAGTCTCCATCAGATTTCGAAATTAATCAATTTATGAATTACTAAATTGTCATGTGTCTCAAACAATGATGCTTTAGATTATTTATTGTGATTAAAAGGAAGTAGGAAGGAATGTCTCTTTTGGTTTGCATTATGTCCTTGACCATAATTTACATTGATGCAATACTAGTTAAGAAACTGCATCACTATTCCCAAATGAAAATTCAACTTAGGGTTGGTTGAGATAGCAAAAAATTATCGAATAGTTTATGGCAGAAATGCTATCTGTTTCTCCCAACACAATCGCATTTGTGGAAGGAGGTCTGTATGATAAAAAACCGCTAGAGATACCTTTAAAAGTTTATGCAGGTGCTACATAAAACCTTCGGGACTTCATAGGAAGTCTTGACCGTTTTGACTTTTCTGACAATGTCAACGGCCGATAAGTCTGTATGAGAGTTCTCCCTCGCTTCCGTACCTGGATAAGAAGGCGACTCCTCAATAACCGATGCCAGGTCGAAGTCGATCCCCTTAATGTGAGGGTATTTGGAAATGATCATGCTAAGAATGGAACCTACACCACGTCTACATCAACCGGTGAGTTGAGCCCTTCAAAACCTTTGTAGGCGTCCAAGATCGTCGACATGAAAATCTCAGAAAATCTGGCATTCTTCCCTAAGTATGAGAATGCATTCACACCATGTGCCCTTTCAAATGGAACTCCTCCTTCTAGAACCTATTCCCACAAGAGCCATTGGGATGCATAACAAACCAAAATTTCTATTCCAGAAACAATTTTTCTATTCAAGACTTGTTTTTGGAATATAAATCCGTTTGATAAAATTATTTCATTTTTCTATTTCTGAAATAGATTTTTGTTTCAGAAATAAGTTTGGAATTTTAAATCAAAAGTAAAATTTATTTACTTTTTTACTTTCGTAATAGAAATGAGAAATAAAAATTCTTCTTATCGTTTGTCCTTGTTACGAACCGATCGTCCATCTGTCGTCGTCGATCACCTTCCGCTGGCCGCTGCCGGTCGCCCTCGGTCGCTAGTCGCGGTCGCCATTCTTCGCTCGTTCTTGCCGTCGTTGTTGTCCGTTGCGGTTGTCGTTCGCCACCAGTCAACGCTCCCAATCGTTAGTCACCGATCGCCGAACGTTGGCCATCACCGATTGCCCCGGTTGCTTGATCGCTGTCCACCGTTGCCGCCGTCCACCGGTCGCCATCCGTCGATCACCGTCGACCACTCACGTTACTAGTTGCTTTGGTCACCGGTCGTCGGTCGCCGCCGACCACTATCGGTCGCTAGTCGCCGATCACTGACCGCCGTCCACTAGTCGCTGCCACCCTGGTCACTGGCCACTGCTGTCTGCTGGTTGCCGGCCGTCGTTCGCCACCGACTGCTACCGATCACCGCTGTCCAAAAGGGAGAAATTTTGTGTCGTTATCAAAAGAATTTCTATTTTAGGAGTAGAAATTTTGTGTCGTTATTAAACAAGTATTTTTACTTAGAAATTCATCTAGAAATAGAAAAATTTATTTCTCTTCCATAAATCAATTTCTAGCCAGAATGGTTATCTTTCGTTTCCTAAACTGTCATGCACTGTACTTCCCACATGCGAATAATGCAGACAAAGCATGATTCATAAACGATGCATCACACTCCGACATATATGAAAATGGTTTATCTCAATATGAAACATCTTTGATCCCAAATACTGAAATTTGAAGTTTCAGATTGAAACTACAATTCTACAGCAAAGAGCTGTAGGAACGGCCTTGTAACTCAGCGTTTCATACGACAGGACACGAGATGTCTAAACTATGAAGACGAGGCAGAAGTACACGTCTATACCTTTTAGAAACAAGGAATTTGGGAGAAATCAAATCCATATGAAAATGAATCAAAGGCTAAAACATAATTCCGTAGAGCAAATCTGTCAGGCTTAGTCCTATTTAAGGTGGACGAACATAAACTCAAGGTGAGAATCTAACTTTAAAAAAAAAAGCAGCTTTCATATCATCTACGGAGAACCTAGTAATTTCTTCTCTTGTATGGAAAGAACAATTACCACATATCAATCATGACCTTGTCCTGAACCATCAGCACCTGACCACTCAATGAACCACCTATCCGGTTCCTCAAGAAATACTTGTGGCCACGGGTGCCAAACTATAGACCCTGCAGCCCTCCTCACCCTGGTGATCTTTTCCAAGAGAGACACTGAGAATCGAGTGGCTTGCGAGGAGGCTAAGCATTTTGTCCAGCGTGTCGTGTGCGTCCGGGTTGTTCTTGACGGGAATCTTGGAAGCGATATGCGAAGGAGAGAGCATGGCGTCCGGGCCTTCTCTCTCCAGAATCTCGAGCACGCCCAGCTCGACCGTCGCTTTCAGGACCATGGGCACGACCGATGAAGTCGCTAGTTGCATGGCATACAGTGCGATCGATGACGATTCATTTTCGTTGCTGCTGCTGCTGGCCATCATCTTGTGTTTGTCTATGGAGTTTATTGACTATTCAGCTCAAGTCAACAATTTTTTTTTTAAAGCTAATTTCACGGGAGAACAAAATGATGGGTTGATGTTGTAACGTCGTGCTAGGGTGGAGTTTTGTAGTCTTTCTAATGGGGACGCTGTTGTTGTTGGTCAACGTGTGCTCAACTGTTGTGTTTTTTCTTGTTCAAGTGGTGAGGGATTTGACTGGCTTTTTTTTACGAAGAGTTCTGAATGGTTGTGGGGGTCTTATCGGACACTTGGACATATGTTTGATACTCGATTAACACATGTCGTCTGGTGAACTCTCTCGATATTCTCCGATACTTGAGTCCGAATTCCAATATGCGAGTTCAAAATTCCAACAAGTAATTCCGACACACGCAAGGTCAATTTTATTTTTTATTTTTAATAAATGAGATGTCAAAATTTAAATATGAAAAAAATAAAAGATAATAAAAGGGGGAAAAACCTAGTCTTTTCTTCTCTCCCAATTTTCACTTCCCGTGACACATAATTCACCCCTCAAGTTTGTTTTTTCTCTTTTTTTCTCGACACGCTCTGACACACAAGTCCGAATGTGGAATATTTGTTTTTTTTCCTCCAAATTTTATGGATGATTGAAATGGAATTGAATTTGTCAAATTGAAATATTGAATGATATTAACAGATAATAAATTAATATTTTTAGTGTAAATTCATTTTAGGTTCTTTTTATTATTATTTATTTATTTGTGAATTTGAATTAAATTAATTTAATTAAATAATCATAAAGATATATATTTAATATACAACGTATCCCAACATGTCGAAATTCACTTCTTCTTCTTCTTTTGAGAAATGACATGTCAACATGTCGTGTTGTGTCGCGTGTTGGTATCAGTACTACTTAGGTGGGGTCTGACTTGGTTTTCTAGAATAAGAATATTTGTAAAAAGGGTATGGGAATATGACACAAATGGCCTTTGACTTTTGGCCTGATGTGTAATGTTGTTCATTGAACTTTTAATTTGCTCAAATATGGTCTTTGAATTTTAACTTAATATGTTATTTTATTCCCAAATTTATAATTTGTTCAATGTGATCATTGAACTTTTTATTTGTTCCATATGGTTCTAGAATTTTGTTACATGTTCAAAAATTAGTTCATAAATTGTATGAAAATGTCTGATGTTGCCCTTCTATTAATTGAAATTAATAGAATTTGCTGATTTTACTTTCAATTTAGTACGTTTGAATATTGAATGGTGAACAAAAAAAAAAAAAATTCTTACACGTGGTTTATTTATAAAAGATATTCAATTCCAATTATAACATAACAATTCTTTTAACTTGTTCAATTTAGAAAAATAATTGATGACATTGATTATTATGTCCTAATTTGAGTTGAATATTATACGTGAATAAATGCTATTTTTTTGTCTATTGTTTAGATTGGAAGTTAAATTAGTAAATTCTGTTAATTTGAATTAATTAAAGGATAACATTGGAATTTTCATATGATATATGGACTAAATTGAACATTTACCAAAAGTTCAATGATCATAGAATAAATTAAAAGTTTAAGGATGACATAACATATTAGGCCTAAGTTCAAAGAGCATTGTATAGTTATCCCAAGAATCTCCGAGATTACTATCTCCATGTTTCTTTTTCTAATTTAGGCATTTACTCAAGCATGCATAACTGGGTGAGATTGCTTAATATATTGCCCGCAGTATAAATTTTATTGAAATAATGCCGTCAGTGATTGTTTTATTGAAAATTCAACTGTCCATTTACTTCTTTTGGGTTGTTTCGAAAGGACCATCTTACCTTTTAAAATGGGTCACTAATTCACCGTTTGTCTGTGCGCCGTTTTTAGGACAGAATTTGTTGAGCATTCCTCTCTACTTTGTTAAAACTTCGATGACTTGAAAAAATTATTATTTAAAGAAAAAAAGTATTAGGACAATTTTAAAAATAAAAAATTAGAGAGATAATTTTGAATTTTGGGCAAAGTTGATAGATCACTGATGATATTATCCCACTTTTATTAGGCAAAATGCGTTCTGCAAACAGCGGTTTACATAATGTCTGTCTGTCTCTCTCTCTCTGAGGAAATTTGAAAGGGCGTCACTTAGCAGCTAATCTCTCTATTGTACATGATCAAGCATAAATAATTTGTTGAGCATTCCTCGCTAATGATGAGCTGGGCAAGCACTGGCCAGTGTGAAGCATCCAGTCAGCAAGATTTGGCATTCTTGTATAGCTCAACAAGGGAGAAATTATGAGCAGAATACGCCACTCGGATGCTGCAGAATCCCGCCTCCTTTGCTAGAGTCTCAAACTCTTTCTCGGTTCTCTCTTTTCCCATCGGATTCATGCCCCGCATGAACACGTATATTTGAAACAGGCTTCCAGCAGCAAGATTGGCTTCAGGCACTTCCGGAATCACCAGATCGACCGCCATCACTTTCCCATCGCATGGCAATGCGTTGTAGCAGTTCTTCAGGATCTTGATACAGTGTTCATCATCAAACATGTGAAGTACCCACTGTCATATATGACCAGTGTTAGTGCTTAAATTGCGTTTGCACAAATGCACAGAAGTCTACAAAAAAATTGACCTTGAAGCTAAAAAGAATCAGATGATGGCAAATAAGAAATTCTTCTAGCTACTTATTCTGCAATCCTGCTGAAGCAAGATGAAGTTGTTGGTTTGTCTAGACTAACCTTAATGAAAATTGCATCTCCTTTTGGTATGCTTTCAAACATATCTCCAGCAATGTACTCGATACCTGCATACTCCATCAAACTCCAAAATTAATCAATTTATAATTCAGCGAACTATCTTGTGTCTCGAATAATGATGCTTTGGGTCCTTCATTGTGATTAAAATGAAGTAGGAAGGACACGTTGGTTTACTGTAATATGCCATTACCCTTAATTCCCATTATACATTATTGTTGGCAAATGTGCATTTGAAAATTACACTTACGGTTGCTAGAGACTTGCGTAGCAAACCAGAACTTGGTGACTAGTTTATGGTAGAAATATCCCTTCAAAAAGATTAACAAGGTAATTTGGTTCTTAACCAATGACATGCAGGCCCTTGTCAAAGGGATTGCCATCTTTCTTGCCATAATAACAAATTCGCGGAAGGAGTGATGAGAGAAAAAAAGAGCTGCTAGGCAGGCCTTCTCTATACATTTCAAAAATCAGACAGATTCTACATTAGCATTTCGATCAGGACATGGTTTGACTCTGCTAATAATGTCATCAGTAGATAAGTCCGTATGAGAAATTTCCCTTGCTTCCATACCTGGATAAGAAGGCGACTTCTCAATAACCGATGCCAGATCGAAGTTGATTGCCTTAATTTGAGGGTACTTGGAAATGATCATGCTAAGAATGGAACCATTGCCACCTCCTACATCAACCAGTGAGCTGAGCCCTTCAAAACCCTTGTATGTATCCAAGATTTTTGACATGAACAATTTGTTGTATTCTTTCATCGAGTTCTTGAAAATCTCAGAGAATCTTGCATCCTTCCCCAAGTACGACGGTGCGGTCATACCATGCGCCCTTTCAAATGGAACTCCTCCTTCCAGAACTGCATCTTTTAAGTGGAACCTGCTCAAGGAATTTTATGGAAATTTGAATACCAACAAAAGCCCCCCAAAAATGAAAAAAAGAAAATGCTCGCCTTTTACCTACCGAATTACTTTTGAGAATTACACTTTCAGTATACAAAATGATGGAGATAAAGCATGATTCACAGACGATGCATCAAAATCATAGTAATGAATATGGGATATTTCGGTATAGATTCTTTACATCCTAAACAAAGAACTTATGACATTGAGATTGAAAGTATGTTAATGCAGTCTAAGGCCAAGAATGACAGTGACGACTTAGTAACTCAACATAGTGCAGAAAAGGCAGTAACTTAATAGGATATCATACAATTTCCACGCTAGGAAATGATTCAAATACATGTCTTTTCCATTCAGACCGAATGAATTTGAAATAACTCAACATCCTCACGAACAAAGAGCATGAACGAACCGTGAAGCAAATTTGTGAGTGCTAATACTTTGTCATACTCACAGTAAAGTTGGAGTATTAAAATCAGGAGGTAAAACTTTCTAAAAAGAATCAGCTTTGATGACAATCAGACTCATCATCTATCAAGATCCTACTAATTCTTCTGTTTTCCAAGGGAAAAAGAATCATTACCAGAAATCAATCATGACCCTGTCCTGAACCATGAGCATCAGATCACTCAACGACCCCCTTCTCGGTTCCTCAAGAAGTACTCGGCCACAGGTGCCAAGCCATAGACTCTGCAACCCCCATCACCCGGGCCATCTTTTCCCAAAGAGACGCTGAGAATCGAGTGGGTAGCGAGGAGGCTAAGCATCTTATCGAGCATGTCGCGCGCCTCCGGGTTGTTCCTGGCGGGAATCTTGGAAGCGATCTGCGAAGGAGAGAGCATGGCGCCGGGGCCTTCTCTCTCCAAGATCTCGAGCACCCCCAGTTCGACCGTTGCCTTCAGGACCATGGGCAGGACCGATGAAGTCGCCAGTTGCATAGCGTAGAGGGATATCGATGAGGCCGACGATTCATCTTCCTTGCTGTTGGATATCATCTCGTGTTTGTCCATGGAGTCTCTTGACTGTCTAGCTCGAGTTAACGTTGATGAAACGAGAAACTTCAGAAGCTGATTTCAGGGGAGAACAAATTCTGATGATGGGTTTCTGTCGTAGTGGATGCTGCTGCAAGATCTTGCGCCGTTTTTGTGGGGTCCGATGTTGCTGTTGGTGTTGCTGGTCAAGACGGGGTTAGAATTGGTTTTTGCCTTTGTCGTCTTGTTTGACTAGGTGAGGGGTTAAAGGGTCCTAAACCGTTTCGGAGTTTGACTCGTTGACCGACGACTTTTCTCAACGGCTGCTGACATGGTTTTGGTTCTAGAAACGGTAAAACCTTGCTGCTTTCCAGTGAAAGAGTCCATTTTTGGCATCTCCATGTTTTCATTCTCCAAAGTCTAACATCTCAGTTTAAGAAATAAAGATATAAAAAAATATATTTATGTAGCGCGATTTATCTTATTTTGTCATATTTTATCTTGTCTGGTATGGTAAATATTAAAGTTTTAAATGTTTTGATATGCATCTTCTAAAAATAGTTAACGTGTCTCGATCTGCATGTTTGATAAAGATGGTTTACATGTCCGCTTTGTCATCTCGAGAAAATTGTTTAAAAGTTGTTTAAGATATAACACAAAAATAAACTACTTTTGTAGTTTTTCTCCATGACTAGAACACCTCAAGTATATTGGCCGGGCTATTAAGCTCCGCAAATGTGAGCTTGTGGTTAAATGGTTCTGCCAAGATCCTCTTTTTAGTATCAACTCTTTATGTAATTATTCCTTGGGTCAAAATTGAAGTAGGCTGTTTTCAAGTTGTCTTTCTCATTAGGGCAACCGATCCACAAATGTGCAATAAATGGGTCACAATGAAGAGAATGTCTCGCCTAGGATATTTCATGTTTCCATTTCCTCTTTGTCATTCACGAATGCTCTCTCTTTAGGTGCAAGCCCTAGCTAATAATATATGGATGTAGTCCATTTTTATTCTGCATTTGTTGCATGAATCATGGAAAATTGGGTATTTTCTATTTTGTTTATTGTGGATTATAAGTGATCCATTTTTAGTTCTGCATTTGTTGCAGGAACTATGATGCGTTATGCACGGATACCTGCAATCCCGAGAACGGACGAAGGAAAAGCAAAACTTAAAAGGCGATGTGAGTTAGCGATTATCGGTGGCATGACGGTGATTTAGTATCACACGTGGTCAGTCAATCGGATGATACGAAATCATCTCGTAATGGTTATCTTATGTCGGATTTTGAGAAGGTGCCGGCTTTGATGAACACTCTTCCACCTGAATGGCAAGCGTGTTAGATCGGCTATGGGAGGTCAACGTGGTCCCGGTTATAGGAGGCTAGTGGTAGCTTTTGTTAGAGAGTATTATAGGGTTGAGTTAACCAAAACTTCAACTCTTAGGCGAGCGCCACATGGCGCGAGTGAATGCGCCTTGGAGGCGACATGAGAGCTCTCCAAAAAGTTTTTCCATGGTTGGCAAATGTGCCTTCAAATTTCTCAGATATTTTGATTGATAGATATCCACAAATGTTACACTGGGATTGTGACAAGAAGGGTCACTATGCTCGCAATTGTTGTGAGCCGAAAAAGGTAAACACCTCTTGTACATTTGAGAACTTTGCTTATGTGTCAAGTTCTGATTATTGGCTGAATCAATCCTTTGTGGATCAGTAGATTCGGGAGAAACAGAACCATGTAGCGAAGGATAGAGAATCCTTCGTGGAATTCCGACAGTACCAACTGAACTAAGTGGATCTATGTAGGAAATAACTCCAGAGATGAAGTTAAAGGGATTGGCACATGCCAATTGAACATGCGTGGTGGACGCACCTTGTTCCTACATGATGTTCTATATGCTTCGGAGATTCGTCGAAATTTAAGTGTCTGTTTTGGTGTTGGTTAAGCTTGTTTTTAGTGAACTTCCGTAATAGCGGTGTAGATTTGTATTTGGATACAAACTACTATGGTTGTGGTTACTTTTTGGATGGTTTTATTGTACTAAATATTGACTTGTGGTGATGTCAATATTTGTTATTCCCTTGTTTCACGTCTTCTACTTAATATGATAATGATGTGATTATGTGGCATGCTAGACTTGGTTATATTGGCCAACAACATATGAATAGATTAGCCAAAGAGGGCTTGTTGGGCAACATTGAAAAAGTCGATTTGCCCATATGTGAGCATTGCCTAGTAGGGAAAACGACAAGCAAACCATTTAGAAAAGATAAAAGAGCTTAATTTCCTCTCGCATTTAATCCATTCGACGTCTGGTGGTTCAATGAGGCAGTGATAAGAAGGCATGCAGGCTGTTTATTTCATCACTTTTATAGATGATTATACTCGATTCGGATATGTCTATTTGATTTCTCATAAATTTGAAGCATTAAGTTGTTTCAAAGGGTTTATGAACTTGGTAGAAAATCAATTAGACAAGAAAATAAAAGCATTGAGATCCGATCGAGGTCGAGAATATTTATCTGATGAGTTCAGAAAATTATGTGATGAAAAAAGAATAGAAAGACAGTTGTCTATTCCATATACTCCGCAACAAAATGGTGTTGCGGAGAGAAGAAACAAACCCTCTTGGAAATGGTTAGGTCCATGATGGCGCATGCTAACTTACCTATTACTTTTTGGAGTGATGCGTTGTTAACTTTCGCCTATATACTTAACCTAGTGCCTTCCAAATCAGTTACTTCCACTCCATATGAGTTATGGACAGGTAGAAAACCGGACTTAAGTTTTCTTAAGCCATGGGGTTGTGCTGCCTATACTCATGAGTCCTCTCACAAGTTTGGGAAATTGGGTCCCGAGGAAAGAAAAGTATTTTCATAAGATACTCCGAACACTCGAAAGGGTATGT
Source organism: Eucalyptus curtisii (assembly GCA_017140595.1). Lineage (NCBI taxonomy): Eukaryota > Viridiplantae > Streptophyta > Magnoliopsida > Myrtales > Myrtaceae > Eucalyptus > Eucalyptus curtisii. Next base: position 9,214,742 of record CM029498.1, read on the forward strand.
GTTCATAGGTGAGCAGGAAAGTGGGAGTATAATCTGAATTTGAATCACGAGATGTCACATTCTTAGAGGATGAATTTCCTAAGAAGGGCAAAGTAGGGAAGATTACTCCCTATTTGAGACCTTGGATCAAGATAATGATATTAGTGGAGTTCGTCCAAGTGGGAGTAATATGAGAAGTGATGAATTGAATTCAACTCATTCTCAATTACAACCACATGATAAGACGACATCATCATTATCTAATCCAAGTGGGAGCATAATGGGGAATGATGTGCAAAGTGTACAATCTCCCATACGGCGAACAAGTCGCCAAAGTATTCCTCGTCGACGTTTTGACATTGAAGGGGAAACTTTTATGATTGCTCCGCAAGATGAGGATGAGCCTAGAAATATTAATGAGGCTCTGAATTGCCCTAGTAAGGAAAAATGGATTCATGCAATGGAAGAGGAAATGGAGTCAATGAAATCAAACCATGTCCTCGGAACGGGTTGATCTTCCAAAAGGACGCAGAGCTATTGGGAACAAGTGGGTTCTCAAAATAAAGCGAATTATGGCTCGATAGAAAGGCATAAGGCTGCCTTGTGGCGACAATAAATGGGTCACAATGAAGAGAATGTCTCGCCTAGGATATTTCATGTTTCCATTTCCTCTTTGTCATTCACGAATGCTCTCTCTTTAGGTGCAAGCCCTAGCTAATAATATATGGATGACTCGAATGTCGTTTTCCTTTTCAGAATCTTCTGCCGCTAAACTTATATGAGCAATGCAAGGGATACTTGGATCGATTTACGTGTAATATCGATTAAGAAGGTGATGTGACAAGCTCCTAACTTGTGGCGCTTGCGCATTTGACACCCAATCCAAGTTGACCACATGATTTTTTACATCAATTTTGTAAAGCAATTTTTGTATCTCCATGTTTCCTTTTCTAATTCATCATCTACTTAAGCATAATAAGGTAAGTTGCACAGTTTATTGCCCGCAAATATAAATTTTATTGAAATAATGCTGTCAATGATCGCTCTAATGAAAATTCAATTGTCCATCCACTTTTTTCTTTTTGTTATTTCAAAATGATCCTTGTGCTTTTTAAAATGGGTCATCAGTTCACCATTTGCTTGTGCGCGGTTTCAAGGACGAAATTTGAAGACTTGGTTTATCATCACAAATTTGCTGACTTGAAAAGTTTATTTTTTTCTAAAGAAAAATAATAAGGACAATTTTAAACAAAAGAAAAAATATTACATACGGTTTTGAATTTTGGGCAAAGTAGATGGATTACTGATGGTATTGTCCCATTTTTTTCAGGCAAAATACGTTCTGTAAACAGCGGTTTACAGAATATCGTCTCTCTCTATCTCTATGAGAAAATTCAAGGGCGTCGTCGCTTGGCAGCTAATCACTTTAGTATACATGATCAAGCATACAATCTTTGTTAAGCATTCCTCTCTACTGATGAGAGCATGCGATTAGCAAGAATTGCCATTCTTGTATAGCTCAACAAGGGACAAATTATGAGCAGAATACGCCACATGAACGCTGCAAAATCTCCCCTCTTTCGTTAGTCTCAAACTCTTTCTCAGTTCTCTCTTTCCCCATCGGATTCATATTCCACATGAACACGTACAATTGGAACAGGCTCCAAGCAGCAAGATTGGCTTCAGGCGCATCTGGAATCACCAGACCGACCAACATTACCTTCCCGCTGTCTGGCAAGGCGTTGTAGCAGTTCTTGAGGATCTTGATACAGTGTTCATAATCAAACATGTGAAGTACCCACTATCATATAACACCGGTGTTAGCACTTAAGATGTATTTGCATAAATGCACAGAAATCTACAAAATCGACCTAGAACTTGAAAAGTCAATGAGTATTTGTGGATAATGACAAATGAACCATTCTTCTAGCTACTTGTTCTGCAATCTTCCTGAAGCAATATGGAGCTGTTGGGTTCTCTAGACTAACCTTAATGAAAATTGCATCTCCTTTTGGATTACTTTCAAACATATCTCCCGCAATGTACTCAATACCTGTACCAAATCGTAGTGTCTATCAAGATCCAAGCAATCAATTTGCAAATCACTGGACTATCATGTGTCTTAAGTGCTGATGCTTCCGCTCTTCATTGTGATTAAAATGAAGGAAGATGGATTTTCTTTTTGGTATTCTGTAGTATGCCACTGCCCATAATTGACATCGATGCAATCCTAATGAAGAGACTTCACTATTGTTGGCAAATGAAAGTTTCGCTTAGGATTGCTAGAGACTCATGTAGCAAGCGAGTGAACAGTTTATGGAAGGAGTATTCCATAAGAGATTGATAAGGCAATTTGGTTCTTAAACAGTGATATCAGGCACTCATTAAAGGGACTACTATCCCTCTTGCCGTAATGACCTATTCATGGAAGGACGTTTATGTCATAAAAAGAGCTGCAAAAATTCACACAGATTCCACATTAGCATTTCGAACAGGACACAACAATGGTTGACTTTGCTAACAATGTCAACCGTTGCAAAGTCTGTATGCGAATTCTCCTTCGCTTCCATACCTGAATAAGAAGGTGACTTCTCGATGACCGACAACAGATCAAAGTTGATTGCCTTAATGTGAGGGTACTTGGAAACGATCTTGCTAAGAATGGAACTATCACCACCTCCTACATCAACCAGTGAGCTGAGCCCTTCGAAACCTTTGTATGCATCAAAGATTTTCGACATGAACAATTTGTTGTATTCTTTCATTGAGTTCTTGAAAATCTCAGAGAATCTCGCATCCTTCCTTAAGTATGAGACTGCGTTCATCCCATGAGCCCTTTCAAATGGAACTCCTCCTTCCAGAACAGCATCTTATAAGTGGAACCTGATCAAAGAATTTATGGAAACTTCAATACCAAAAAACCCCCAAAACAGGAAAATGAAAATGCTCGCCTTTTACCTACAAAGTTACTTTTGACAATTACACTTTCAGTATTCCAATTGATGGAGATAAAGTGTGATTCACAAATGACGCATCAAAATCACAGTTATGAATATGAAATATTTTAGTACAAAAGATCTTTAAGTCCTAAACAAAGAACTTTTAAAGATTGAGATCGAAAGTACGTTAATGCGGTTTAAAGGCCAAGAATGATGGTAACCATGTAGTAACTCAACATAGTGCACAAAAGGCAAATTCCTTTTCACAGGATACGATACAACAGTCTACTACCATAAAAATGATTTAAATACGAGTCTTCTGCATTCAGTCTGAATGAACTTGGGATAACTCGACCTTGTAAGATATCAAATAGCATGAACAGACCGTGAAGAAGATTCGATACTCTTAGTACTTTGTCCAAATAATAGTGAAGGTGGATAAGTAAAATTAGGGTCTGTAATTTTCTCCAAAGATGCAGCTTTCAAGGTCCAATTAATTCTTCATTTTTAAAGGGAAAAGGAATCATTACCAGAAATCAATCATGACCCTGTCCTAAACCATGAACATCGGTCACTCAGGCTACGCATAATAAAATTTCTACTTCTCTATTTCTCTGTTTCTCTGTTCCTTGGAATATGTTTGGAACAAAAATCCGTTTGGTAACACAATTTGATTTTTCTTTTTCTGGAACAGATTTCTATTCCGGAAATTGATTTGAAGAAGAAATCAGAAGCTAAAATTTTTAACATTTCAGTTTCTGAAATAGAAATTGAGAAATCAATTTCTGTTCTAGAAATTTTGTCATGTGCACCCTCAATGACCCGTCTTCTCGATTCCTCAAGAAGTACTCGGCCACAGGTGCCAAACCATAGACTCTGCAAACCCCATCACCCGGCCATCTTTTCCTGAAGAGATGCTGAGAATCGAGTGGCTAGCGAGTAGGCTAAGCATCTTATCAATCACGTCATGTGCGTTCGGTAAATTATAATCCTAAATAGCATTGAAAAGTAATTTTAACATAAATACCGTTTGGCAAAACCCACATTTGTAAATGGTTTTTGCTATTTTTTATTTTTATTTTTAGTTTGAAAATCAAATTAGGCAACACCGCATGGGGCCGTGACCTTAGGCGATGTCGTCGTCTAAAGTTGTAGAGGCCAGATCGGTTGCGACCTCGGTGACTTCGCCGAGGTCACGGAGGCCAAATCTGGCTGCTTGAGGTCGCGATCTCAAGCGGTGTTGCTTGGTTCGTGAGCATCAAGCGACATCGCCTGGCTCGTGGGTTGCGCCATCTCAGGCGGTGGTCATCGGGGACGCGCAACCCCCAGGAGACAGTGGCTACCGCCGAAGAAGCCCGACTCTCAAGCGGCAAATCGAGGAAGACTAAGATGAATGGGGAAGAATATGAACAGTGACGCGGATGAACAGTGGACTTACATTTCCAAAAAGCCGAAAACTCAAATTAGGTTTGGACTTGCATTGGGCTTTCAACATTCCCAATGCTGACATTTGGCAAAACGCCTATTGGGAGCCCAAAGCCTCTTGGAAAAGCTAAACCAAACAGAGCCAGCATGGCGCCCGAGCCTTCTCTCTCCAAGATATCAAGCATAGCCAGTTCGCTAGTTGCGTGGTGTGGAGTGGGATCGATGGTGATGATGACTCATCTTCCTTGTCGATAACTATCATCTTGTGTTTGTCCATGGAGTTTCTTGACTGTCCAAGCTTTTACTCAATGCCGATGAAACAAGAACATCAGCTGATTTTTGGAAAGAAAAAACAATATTGAGGGTTCATGTTGTCATGCATGTTGCAGGTTAACGTTTGTGCCCTTTTCATTGCATACGATTTTATTGGGCGGTCAACATGTAAAGAGTTCTGAATCATTTTGGGGTCTGACCTGTTGACCGACGACTTTTCTCTATGATTGCGTTCTTCAAGTTGCCGGGGAAAGTACACTAAAAGTGCCAAAAGTTGTGTACGACACTCACTTTGGTGCCAAAAGTTTCCGTCAGATCACTTAAGTGCCAAATTGAAGAAAAAACGATCACTTTGGTGCCATCGGCGAAATTCCGGCTAAATTAATTACATGGCTTTTATATTTAAAAAAAAGAAAAGTCGCAGTGGCTTTTAAACGACGTCGTTTTCCATCCTCCTTAAGAAACGACGTCGTTTTGCCGTCATAGGTGGACAACCTCATAAAAACGATGCCGTATAGCTCATATAGGGACTGCAATTAGGGTTCTTTATCCAATCCTTGCCCAATGTCAGCCACCATCATTCGTCTGCGGTCGCTCGGCCACTGTCGTTCGCCCGCCGCCGCTCGGCCACCGTCGCTCGGCCACCATCATAGTTGCTCGACTAGGTGAGCGAGGAGAGGTTGAGGTTGTTGTTCAGGCAAGAAGTGGCGGGAAGAATAAGAGGCGAGGGCGAAGGAGGAGGAAGAATGGGGGTCGAAGATGCCACTGCTGGTGTCGCTGTTGATGTCGCTGCGGGTGTTGCGGTGCCGCTGTGGTGTTGTTCTTCGAGGAAGAAGATGAGGAGGAAGCCCATGTCTTCTCTCTCTCTCTCTCTCTCTCTCTCTCTCTCTCTCTCTCTCAATTTGAGGATTTAGGGTTTTTACTTGGGGGAAAGACGCCAAACGGCGTTGTTTTGTTGTTTGGATGTTGACTGTACTCTCCGATGAGCCATGTTAACTTCAAAAATTAATAAAAAAGTGCCACGTCAGATTTTCGGCCAATTAGATCGGCGTTGACACTGAAATGATCATTTTTCAAATTTGTTAGCACTTAAGTGATTCAAAATAAAATTTTAGCACCAAAATGAGCGTCGTACACAACTTTTGGCACTTCTAGTGTACTTACCCCTCAAGTTGCCACATAAAAACAAGAAAAACTTTATTGCTTTTCGGGGGGAAATGTCTCTGAGGTGGAGTCAAATTTAATTTTGACATCTCCATATTTTCATCCTCCCAATTCAACGTCTACTTTTGATAATATTAAGACATTGCAATATATACCGTAAGCACGATTTGTCATTTTTTATTACATCCTATCTTATCCTATCTTAATTTGTCTCATATGATGACTGTTGACGCCTAAATTATTTGTTAGGTTTTCTTTTATTTTTTATTTTATTTTGTCTTTTTTCGGATAAATAAAAAAAACCGTATAAAAACAACAAAACAGCAAAACAAAAACTAAAAAAAAAAAGAAAAAAGAGAGAAGCAGCCCTTGCATGGGCCCTTGGGGGCCCATTTCCGCCAAAGCCCAGCCCTTTCCCCTTCTGTCTTCTTCCTCCTGCCCTCTCTTTGTCTTCTTCCTCTGTAGCACGCGCACCGGAGGCCAGACGTGCGCGATGCCGGGATGCAGGAGGAGGTGTCGATGATGACGCAAGCTGAGGGACGCGGCATTGAAGGCAAGCATGCCTCCGTGGAAGGGAGAAGATTTGACGCCGGTTCGGCCGGCGAGGCCGGCCGGTCGGCGCTCCAAGGACCGTCGGCCTAGCCACCGTCGACCGGCCCCCCTGCGCCTATAAATAGGGCGTCGGGGGAAGGCAAAGGGACACGGACGGGGAAAGATCAAAAGCTTGCGAGCGCCGGGAGCTTCCTTCGAGAGACTTCGAGGAAGGCCCGAACGCCCACAAGTCCAGATCTGAGGGAGCCTAGAGAGGATCCGAGGCGACTAGCTCCGATCACTTCCTCCGAGAGACATCGGAGGAGGTCCGAGAGCCGGCCAGCCAGAGATCTAGATCTGGTCGAGCGAGGGAACCCTAGATTCGCGAAGAGGGGATGCCCGAGAGAAGAGAACCCAGAGAGAGCCGCCGCTGCGAGCCGTGCCCGACGCCAACGCCACGCCGAGATCCGAGAGCCGAGGCGTCGCTATTGCTGCCCCCGTCTTCGTCATCGCCACCGTTCGTCGCCACGTTACGCCGTCGCTACAACTAGGTATCGCCCGACGCTCGCCATCCGTCCGCGTCGCCTCGAGCCACCGCGGGATCCATCCCGCGGTCGCGCTCCGTCGCCGTCTCCACCACCCACCACCTCACCACGGGTAGCCGCCGCCGTCGCCATCACACCCCCGGTCGGCTGCTGTCGCCGCCGTCGCTGCCGCGTCCGCTCGGCCCTCCGCTCCTCGGTGCCGCGAATTGGGAACCCTAGGGTTCCCGATTTTTCGGGTCGCGACCGGGTCGTCGGGTCGGACCCGGGTCGTCGGGTCGGACCGGGTCGCGGAACCGGGTAGGGTTTCGCCAGTCCCTCCCAAAACGACGTGCCGTTTTTACACCAAAAAAAAAGGACAAAAAAATCTGAGTTGGGCCCGCAACGCGGGCCCGTCCGCGTCGGGTCACCGGCCCGGCCGGACCCAACCCGCGAACCCGACCCGGGTCGGCTTTTTCTTTTATTTTATTTTAAATAATATTTTAATAAATAAATAAAAATAAATAATTTATTTTAAAAAAAATCAAAAATAAATGAAAAATAAAAAAATGATTTATTTTCAAAAAATATAAAAAAAATAGTAAAAAATGTTTTATTTTCCAAAAACATCAAGAAAAATAAAAAATACTTTATTTTTTTGAAAAATATTAAAAACTATTTTATTTTCCGAAAAATAAAAAAAATAAAAAATATTTCATATTTTCCAAAAAATGCCAAAAATCCAAAAAAAAAAAGTCAAAATTCATGAAAAAGCCAAAAAAATTCATAAAATACCAAAAATTTTCATAAAATGCCAAAAAGACTTGTATTTTTCCAAAAATACCAAAAAAAAAATCCCTTTTATGTCCTAAAAAATTAGAAAATGACTCAAAAATGTTTTTCCTCCCAAAATGCATGGAAAATCCCTCGAACATCCAAAAAACCTCAAGATTTAAACAAGATTAGGTACCGAAAGGGCATTAGTGATTAACTAGTGTAATCAAGTCCCCGATCCTAATTTCTCTCGGTTGCGCAGAGTGAGTATTTCTCCCGATACTTCGCTTGGGTTTCTAATCAACCCACCCCAAATCGATTAGTGGCGACTCCATTTTAAAAATTGATTTACAGGTTAAAAACTTAGACTATTAAAGTCGTGAATTGGTGGACTTGGGAGAGTCCGGGCATAACTAATTTCAGCTTAGCCATTAGCCTTGTTAGGCGCCCGTACCGATTGCGGCGCGCAAAAAGAGGTCGCGACAGCTTGGCGACTCACTGGGGAGATTGAAGACTTAGGCCATTTTTGTCTTGTTTAAATTCTTTACTTGACTTAGGTTTTTTTCTTTATGCGGTCAAAAGCTTAGAAATTTATTTTAAGTTTGCTTAAAATAGATTATCTTGTGATTATAAACTGTTGTGCATGCTTTACTTGTTTTAAACACTACACATGGCACACACAACCCGGCCGCCGGACCTAGGCCGCCATAGGATTTCTAGGATGGTGTTAAGAAAGATACGACCTCGAACGCGAGACTGCGATGTAGAGGTTGCCTTTCTTTTCCCCGAATTTCTTAGCCGAGGTTAGGAGGGTATGCTGCTAACGCGAGACTGCGACGGGCGGATATCCTTTTAATCTCACCAAACCTTCTTAGTTAGAAATCGAGCCGCACGTCCCATGCGCATGTCTTTGTGCTTGCCATTTTTCTTTAAAAAGCAAAAGTAATTTCTTTACTTTTACTCAGTCTTTTTATTTGGCCCATGGCAATATAGGATAAGCTTTTCAAGTCCCAATCTATATGCGATGGGGAAAGACGATATCCAGTTCATTCCTACTCCCAAGGCGGAGCTCTTCAGATGGTGGGGTCAATTAGATCAGTTTGCCCAAGAGCGTGTGAAGGCCAAAGTCGGTCATCTCCTATCGTTGATCCAAATCACTGTTCGCCCTGAAGTCATACAAGCCATGGCACATTTCTGGTGCCCGAAGACGGTTACGTTTATGTTTGGTAGGTTTGAGCTAACCCCGACCCTGGAAGAATACAACATCATCACTGGAATGCCTCTTGAGAAAAAGCTCGTCAAACCATCAACAGGCGCCCTCCCGTGGCGCGGGTTGGCGCGACTTTTAGGAACTGAAATCCATGTCATGAGGCAAATTCTTGAAAACAACCATAATATATGCCCTCTAGAATTTGTGAATGCATGTTTTCAAAACCAGCCTATGGCCCAAAAAAGTGAGATTTTTCTCCTGGCCTTTTTCGGGCTCATCGTTTTCCCCCATCAAAGAAATGCCATAAGTCCTAAGATGGCATGGATAGTTGATCAAATCTTGAGAGGAGGGAATTATGTCAACATGATTTTAACTGAAACATTCTTGTCTTTTAATCGTTTTAAAGACAACTCGGAGAAAATCATGCGAGCCTCTCCTGAAATTTTACAAGTCTGGTTCTTTTCTCACCTAAGCGAATTTCGAGACTTCATGCGATCATCTCGAAACGAATGCTTTTGAAAACCCATTACAAAAATTTATGGTTTTAGGACCATACATTCCCAATCAAAGCTGTTTAAATTGGGTAAGCTTCCTAAGAGACCCAGCTCTTGAGGCATTCCAATGGTGTGCTGGTTGGTTCCATGAAAAGAGAGCTCGCTTCGCTTACAAGCGTTGTCTCCCAATTCCGTTGCTCGGCCTCACCGGCGCCATTCTCTATCACCCTTATCGGGTGGCACGACAATATGGAGCCCTTCGGAGATCCCACCGCCTTTCATCGGAAGATCTCTTCGCTCTTTTCAACACAAGCCGTGACTACGCATTCGAAGTTTCTACCGCTCGGGAAACCCGAGACAAGTGCCATTGCAAAAGGATCGTGGTACCTGAAGGGCTTGAGGGAGAGGAAAAAGCCCACCACGCCTCCATGTCCTACATCCACAACCATCGTATCCCGACAAAATGGAAGCCATCAGTCCCTCACTCGATCAGAGAGAGTAGCCCGCACGAGCAAGCAGAGCTCATGGAGAGGGATTTGGGAATGGACTGGATGCACACCTCGAGCCAGCCCAAGGAAGCGAGGCATCCTCGCAAGAACAAGGCTCCCGTTGCATATAAATTGGCAATCATGTGCCCCTTAGTGTTAATCTTGTGAAAGTTTTGTCCCATTGTTTAGGGACTTTTGTTTAATGTCTAGTATTTCATTCTCATTTCAATTTCAAGTTTTAGATGTCGAAGTTTGCGGTCTATAAAATCCTCTTTTGATAAATAAAAAGTAATTAGACCATTGTCATGGGTCAATCTCTGTTTATTTTCGTGCTCATTCATTGTTTTCGCAACGAACAGGTAATTATGAATCGCCGGCCACCAATAGCTCGTGAATGGCCTCATGCACTAGGGCCTGATCAGAATGATGTACAAAATTGCCTCATTAACATTGAAAACGGCGTAGGACAGATGTCCATTGTCCTTCAACAACTCTCAAGACAAATGAAATCTACTCGAGCTGAGCCCAACTCTGCAGTTGCCTTAAACACCATCATGACACCCACATATTTGCCAAAAAATAGCCAGTACCATAGACAGTTTGAAAAGATCATGAAAAAGTTAAGCCAGCTGCAGGAGCATAATCCCATGGACATGTCCAATTACACCGGCATTGAGATCCCTGAAAAACTCAAAGCACCCGAATGCGAAAGGTATGCTTGATACCTCCCGCCCGAGACCTACTTGCAGGCCTACCTGGTTCGAAGGATGATTCAATCGTACCAATCGAGCTTGACCGGCCCCGCTTGCGATGGTACATTGTCGGAAGATTAGTCCCCTTAAAACCTGGAGGGAACTAATTCATGTTTTTCACCAAGAATATGATTTTGACATCAGCCTTGACATAGCCTTGCCCTACGAAGAACTGATGATCACGGAGCACGAGGAACCGTTAATCGCTGAGATAGGAAAAGAGCATGTCAATCAAGCCTTGCATGATAAATGGGCAGCCGAGCAACATCTTGTTGCTGGAAAATTTCCCACTAGGAAAGGCAAGGAGCCTTTGTACGAGATCAAAGACACGAGCTGTTCAAGAGTGGGGCACGACCGACGACTCCCCAAGCTTACTCCAAGAGCTAGGGTCCAAAGAATACCGACCCCTATCAACCTGGAAAGCGAATCAGACAGTGAAACTCTAATGTCTCTCACTTCCCTTGACAAAATCGAGCTGGCGAAACGCAGGGCCTTACTCAAAAGGTCTGGACCAGAGGCCAAGAAAAGAAAGCCTAAACAGATCAATTCGGCATCTGCCAACGAGCTACCGCACCAGAGCTTCAAGCATTCCCAAGAATACAGCTTTGAAGGCTACCATCCCCTAGAGTACAACCCCGAAGACTTCCCGGCTCCGAATACAATCTCAAGAACTTCCAGCGTTATTTCAACAATGAAACCGACGATTCATCGTATAACTCTTGTTTCCTACTCTCATCCGGGGATGAAGGCCCGTCGAAGAGGAAGCATATGTCTTTATCCGCTACGATCCTAACGAAGTACTAAGCTTGTCCTCTGACCATGAGGATAGCTTCAATACTTTATTCTCATTCGGAAATTTCGACCAAGAAGAAAGCAATGGGGTAATCTCGGTAGAATCCAACTTCCCCGAAGCAGAAAAATTCACCACTACAACGGATATGCGGTGGGAAAACCAAAGGCCTAACCAAGATACATCAAGCTCGTCTTGCGCTCATAGGATCATGACCCCTGAAGAGATGTGGATACCTAGTCTCCGTAAGTATAACGGCACGACTTGCCCCGTGGCACACTTGCAGTATCTCCATGCGGAAATGAGTCGGTACTATGGCCCGATGTCGTTCACAACTCGGGCGTTCAAGAAACTCTTACGGGGTCTGCATTGCGGTGGTTCTTCACAGCAAATATTTACCTCATACGGGATTGGAGCAAGCTGACTTCCACATTCTTGCATCGGTACCAAAACCAGATTGGAACCCGAACGCCTTGCGAGAATTTGGCCCACTTCGAAGAAGACCGATGGAGGATTTCCGAACATATGCGGGGAGGTGGAGGGCTTTCATGATGCAAATCCACCCCGAACCGGCTGAAGAGGAGTTAATGAAGTGGTTCATAGAAGCTTTGTCCTGCAAGCATCGCTTGTTGGCTGCATGGGTTACACTTCCGTAGCTTCAACAAGGTAGTCATCGCATGCGAATACTTTGAATCTACTGAAGGCGAGGAATTCAAAGATGTTTAGCTTCAAGACCAGCACTATCAAAGCGCTCCTTTACACAGGAGTTTTCATGGGTTTTACTTGTTTTTATGATTTCATGTTTCTTATCTTGTCTAGTGTGCTACTGTTGTATTTTCCATTCCAAGTACTCTAATGTATAATTCTAGTATTTTGAAGGCATGAGGCGGTATTCCAAACCAGCCCGGTGATGCTATCTAACCATGAAAAGAAAATATTATCCGAGGAAAATACTGAGGGCTGGGCTTCCTCATGCTTTCTTCCCCCCAAAGTTATATACTTTTGAAAAAACAAAAAAAACATTTCGTTACAAAAGTTTTTGTCAAAACAAGATGTTAAATCATGTTTGTTTTTCTAACTCATCCATTTCGTGTCTCAGAACATCATCCCCCTTTAACTTAGTATGACAGAAGCATTTGAAACGGCACATCGTGTGAACTCGCCGAATTCAAAGACATCCTTTCAAGAAAGTGGGGGCAAACAAAAAGGATCATCCTGTTTCAAAAAGGGTAAGTTTTATTCCCTAAACATAATTTTGAAAATAACGTCCCCTCTCTTCTATGTACAGGAAACAAAAATAGGAGGTAATAGGCATAGGCATACGGTTAAACTCGAAGCATGCACACCATGATAGCTCGAGGCAGGATAACCTCCCCCATGCTACTTTTGCAAGCCGTCCTCAGGAGCTCTGTGCACTCCACCTCACTCGTATCCAACTCCTTCTCAAGACGGAGCATTATCTTCTCCCTCGACATGCCCGAACAATTAGACGATGCAGTTTCATTGAAGGGATTTCCAGCTTCGACAAGCCAAGAAGCACAAGGAAGAAATTTCTTCTCTTCCTTTGAATTCATTACTCAACAACGGAGAAAATCCAGACAGTCAAGGCGATCTATAGCCCCCTACTCCGCAAACGCCTTTAGAATCTGGAAGCTTCACTCCGTGTTCCAGACACATGTTCTTCCAAAAAATAATTACCATCAGAAAACTGGAGGTTTTTTTTATTGTCCATCTCAAATTCCATAGAAGCTTGAGGTACGTGACTCTTTGCTTAATACAAATATAGTCAAAGACGAAGGAGAAATTCCACAAAAGGAAGGCGTTGAAGATGAATCAACAACCATCAATCATGCATACATGGCCACAAATGAGAAAAGCCAATCGGAAGAGACATTGAAATTTGTCAAGACGATGAGGCCGTCATCGACATTCAAATATCCCTAGGAGTCAGCAAATATAAACTCGGGGAAGAGTAATTTGGTATCGTTTCCAATACTCCCGATCTGGACTTGCTTGTGACATTTTTTCTCCTATTGACAGGAAGCATAGGATTTAAGAAACAAGCTTAATGGTTAATTTGGGCAAATCAAGTGACCCATATCGATTTACCTAACTTGGTATGAAAGGACGTGTCGTCCAAGAGCCGGTTTGGTTAAATAAAAAAGAAGCGCCCTACGGACACCGTCAGCGCCTCTAGCCAAGTGGTACCTGGGAAGAAGCAAAACGGTTCGAAGTCGGGGGTTCGAATCCCCGACGCGGCAGTTAGCGGCTTGGTAAAAAAAAAAATAATTTTTTTTTTGCTTCTCTTGCGCCTGCAAATTACGAGAGAGCAGATGACCTAACGAAGCAAAAGACATAGAACTTCATATCCTCCTCATACTTCGGGACCATTCAAACATCTCGTAAACCAGTGAAGGGTAATGTTGTATCGCTCCCAAGATAGTCGACTCTTGAAAGAGCTTCTGACTAACATGACCCCTCTTATCTATTGCAGGATCACCTGATCGTCAAAAATACAGAAAACAAATCAATGAGAGACACGTCAGACCATGATAAGCTCTCCCAAGCCAAATGGCGTCTCAAGTATCGCCAAAACAAATGACAGAAAATCTTCAGCCTCAACTCACATTTGATTTTGGCCGACTAATTGATCTACTTGTACATCTTCTCTTCTACAGGGGCAAAAGCATAAGGGCCCGTCAAATCAATAAATCAGATTCCCAATCCTTGGCTGATCATTCTTGTGTCATTTTCCTATAGGGACGATCCATTGACACCTATTTGTGAATAACTCTTTTGATGTTCAAAATTCAACACATTTGTAAATACAATTTCACCAAGTGAATACCCCTAAAGTTGTCAATAGGGTTTCTTGAGTAAAAATCATTTATTTGTTTTGAGAGTACAAACTCTCTCATACTTAAAAATGCCGCATGCCTTCTCCAAATGGATTTTTGCATGATGATTTCGTCTGTCCAAATCACTGATTCCATTGAGGATTATCAGAACAAACAACTAAGTGAAGAATACAAGATTGATTGAGCATGCTAGATGAGGCGCGTCGAATGATGACGGAGCAAGCCATATCCTACACACGAGTCCCCATCTATACACTTGTGAGATGAGTACGAAGATTCCGTGACTGCGGGGTAAAGATTTCTCTCGCGAATGGTACGATAACCAAAATAGTGAGAGGCATTTCATTACTCACCCCCTTTCGAGCCCCATACACTGGTGAAGCTTATCTCATTAAGAATCACCCCACATTGGAGCATGTCAAAGACAAGGCAAATCAGCATCACATGGTGAGAAAAGGGATAGAAATTTTCTTGCTCGCACTTGCATCAATCTTCGGGTGTCTTTATTGCATATGAACACTCGCGTTAATTTAAGTGCCTTAGAATGACGAAGAGCAATTCTTTCTTTATGCACTTGTATTCATTGTACAACCCAATTGAGTTTGTAATTTCACCCTCACATGGAGGCAAAACATAAGTTACTTCCATTCGAGCAGCAAAATCAGGAGCGCCGGCAAAAGATGAAGACTTAACAGTCCAACAATGGCGTTTGCTTGAACTTGTCTAGATTAGTTCCTCACATGAAAAAGCAGTGTACCCGGTAAAAGCAAGGTCAATGCCCATAAATGAAGAACTGGAATAAAAAATAGGGGCATTAAAAAGCAGTGTGCCTGGTAAAAGCAAGGCCAATGCCTCCCAGTAAAAAATACAGCCATTTGTTGCTATTGTGGTTCAATTGATAGAACCTCCATCGACAAAGTGAGAAGAAAAACCGGTGACAAATGCCAAGACAACCACCAGCTCTCACCTTTTTACACATCAGTCAAGCCTACATTGCGTCCCACTGTTAAAAGTCTCTTCAGACTAGGGCACTTCAATTAACGTAGGATTTCATATGTTTATAAACATCGCTCGAAGAAGTACGAGCAAGATTATTCTATCTCTTTTCGCAGGATTCTTGACTTGCAAAAACCCGAAGATGATCGTGCAGCAATTCCTTCAAGAGTCTTGACCTTGATGATCCCCTTGATAAGCCATCAATCAGGCCTACAGTACGGTCTCGAAGAAGACCTCTCACATTGGTAAAATCGTACCACTTGCGAGAATACTCGGACCCCTGCTGACATGATGACAGTGAGATGTGTGGTCCTTATAAATCCTGCATCAATGGTCAGGATAGCCTTTTCCATGAGAGTGAGTGGAAAGTCCTTTCAGACTAAAAGTCCCTCACCTGGCATGCTCAAGACATCTACATTTGGAATGATGGTTGTCTTTCAAAATTTTCCCCCGGTGAATTCAAATGGTACAAAACGACAAAATTGTCATGCATAAATCACATTTGAATTTATGAATTTACAGCATATACAATCATTGTGTACATGTGTGCATGTTGTGTAAATAAACGAGACATACTTCCCGAAATCGAGAGATATTGCTAGGTAAGCATATCCCTATCCCCATTTGTCTTAAAGTACTTACCACTGTCTAGGTACTCTTCTCGACGCTCGACCTATTCAAGTCGTCCCTTGAGTTTGGGTGCTTGCAATTGTCTCAGTATCCCATTGTCTATGAGTACCCACTACTTGCAGGGTACTCCCTCTTATCGACACTCGACCTATTCGAGTTGTCCTCAGAGTATTGATACTTGTGACTGACCAAGTATCCCTTTATCGTTGAATACCTACTGCTGTCTAGGTATCCCCATTGTCTTTGAGTATCGGCCATCGTTCGGATACTCCCTTTCCCTGACACTCGACCTGTTCGAGTCGTCCCCAGAGTATTGATATTTGCGACTGTCCAGGTATCCCCCTGTTTTTTAGTGCCTGCCACTACTCAGGTGCTCCCTTTGTTGATACTCGACCTGTTCGAGTTGTCTTTAAAGTTTGGATGCTTGTGACTGTCCAAGTGTCCCTTTGTCTTTGAGTACCGGCCACTGTTCGGATACTCCATTTTCTTGACACTCGACTTGTTCGAGTTGTCTTCATAGCTAGGATGCATGCAACTGACCAAGTATCCCACTACCTCTGAGTGCCTCTCATTGTCTAGGTACTCCCTTTCCGTGACACTTGACCTCTCCAAATTGTCCTCAAAATTATACCATTGAATACTAGCAGCCATTCAAGTATTCCACTACATTATGCTCATGCAATTACCCAGGTATGCTTTCTTACACTTGGACCAGCTGAGTGGTCCCCGATCATATCATTAAATACTTGTGTTCATTCAAGTATCCCAGTACTTTGTACACCTGCGGCTACCCAGGTGTTCCAGCCCTTTTAAGTGCCTGCGGCCTTCTAGGTAAGCCCTGTGCTACATTCAAGTTTATGTCACCAGGAGGTGAGAGATCTTCATGAATATGCGAGGCACGTCCTCGATATTCCCATTTACCAGGAGGTGAGAGACCTTCACGAATATCCAAGGTACGTCCTCGATATTCCCAACTGCCAGGAGGTGAGAGACCTTCACGAATATCCCAGGTACATCCTCAATATTTCCATTACCAGGAGGTGAGAGACCTTCATGAATATGCGAGGCATGTCCTCGATATTCCCAATTACCAGGAGGTGAGAGACCTTCATGAGTAGCCGAGGCGCGTCCTCAATATTCCAACTACCAGGAGGCGAGAGACCTTCAAGAATATCTCAGGTACGTCCTCGATATTCCATCTACCAAGAGACCTTCGAAAAACGACCAGGTATTCTTCAAGAATTTGTACTTGTCATCATCCGAGTACCCCTTGGATACCTGCAAATGTCCAGGTTTCCTCCAAGAATTTGTACTTGTGATCATCCAAGTACTCTTTCAACACCTGTAAGCAATCAAGTATTTTCCAGCATCTAGTACTTGTGATCATCTAGGTACCCCTTCAACGCCTGCAAATGTCCAGGCACCCTCCAGAATTCGCGCTTGTGATTATCCAAGTACGCCTTCGACGCCTGCAAAAGCCCAAATATCCTCCAGGTTAGTACTTGTGAATATCCAGGTACTCTTTCAATGCCTATGAATGTCCAGTATCTTCCGCAACGATGCCCGAGAAAGGTCGGCGCATCTCCCGAGAAAGGTCGGGTACCAACCGGTGTCATCGACTGAGGTCAGGCACCCCCAACAAATCGATGCCCTGAGAAAGGTCGGCGCATCTCCCGAGAAAGGTCGGGTACCAACCGGTGTCCTCGACTGAGGTCAGACACCCCAACAAATCGATGCCCTGAGAAAGGTCGGCGCATCTCCCGAGAAAGGTCGGGTACCAACGGTGTCCTCGACGAGGTCGACACCCCAACAAATCGATGCCCTGAGAAAGGTCGGCGCATCTCCCGAGAAAGGTCAGGTACCAACCGGTGTCCTTGATTGAAGTCAAACACCCCCAACAAATCGATGCCCTGAGAAAGGTCGGCGCATCTCCCGAGAAAGGTCGGGTACCATCCGGTGTCCTTGATGATGATCAGACACCCCACAAACAGATGTCCCAAGAAAGGTCGGCACATCCCTCAAGAAAGATCGGGTAAACAACTTATTGCTCTAACAGCGACCGAAGAAAGGTTCGGGTCCTAAAAAAGCAATTCCTCGTCAAGACGATCGAAGAAAGGTTCGGGTCCTAGACAAATCGCTGATTGCTCTAACAAGCGACCGAAGAATGGTTCGGGTCCTGAAGAAGCAACCTCCTCATGTCACCAGGTAAGATGACGCCTTGATACTTGCCAAACTCAGGATTCACACCCTATCTCACTCACTCTCGGTAAGTAACTCCAGGTATTTTCTTATCTGTCTTAGTATATGAAAAGTTATATCGCTATTTTTCTGCATAAAATAATAGGTTCCAAATAAAATATAATCTGCTACGCATGCACGGATAAAATTTAGGCATCAGTTTGTTTTTGAATGCAACCTCTGCGAACTCACCTTCAAAGAGAGGCAGCTGTTGACGCCTAAATTATTTGTTAGGTTTTCTTTTATTTTTTATTTTATTTTGTCTTTTTCGGATAAAAAAAAACCGTATAAAAACAACAAAACAGCAAAACAAAAACTAAAAAAAAAAAAAAAAAAAAGAGAGAGAAGCAGCCCTCGCATGGGCCCTTGGGGCCCATTTCCGCCAAAGCCCGGCCCTTTCCCCTTCGTCTTCTTCCTCCCGCCCTCTCTTTGTCTTCTTCCTCTGCAGCACGCGCACCGGAGGCCAGACGCGCGCGATGCCAGGACGCAGGAGGAGGCGTCGATGATGACGCAAGCTGAGGGACGCGGCATTGAAGGCAAGCATACCTCCGTGGAAGGGAGAAGATTTGACGCCGGTTCGGCCGGCGAGAGGAGGCCGGTCGGCGCACCAAGGACCGTCGGCCTAGCCACCGTCGACCGGCCCCCCTGCGCCTATAAATAGGGCGTCGGGGGAAGGCAAAGGACACGGACGGGGAAAGATCAAAAAGCTTGCGAGCGCCGGAGCTTCCTTCGAGAGACTTCGAGGAAGGCCCGAACGCCCACAAGTCCGGATCTCGAGGGAGCCCGGAGAGGATCCGAGGCGGCTAGCTCGATCACTTCCTCCGAGAGACATCGGAGGAGGTCCGAGAGCCGGCCAGCCAGAGATCCAGATCTGGTCGAGCGAGGGAACCCTAAATTCGCGAAGAGGGGTTGTCCGAGAGAAGAGAAGCCAGAGAGAGCCACCACCGCGAGCTGTGCCCGACGCCAACGCCACGCCAGATTTGAGAGCTGAGGCGTCGCCGTCGCTGCCCCGTCTTCGTCACCGCCACCGTTCGCCGCCACGTTACGCCGTCGCTACAACTAGGTATCGCCCGACGCTCTCCATCCGTCCGCGTCGCCTCGAGCCACCGCGGGATCCAGTCCTGCCGGTCGCGCTCCGTCGCCGTCTCCACCACCCACCACCTCACCACAGGTAGCCGCCGCCGTCGCCATCACACCCCCCCGGTCGCTGCTGTCGCCGCCGTCGCTGCCGCGTCCGCTCAGCCCTCCCCTCCTCGGTGCCGCGAATCGGGAACCCTAGGGTTCCCGATTTTTCGGGTTGCGACTGGGTCGTCGGGTCGGACCGGGTCGCGGAACCAGTAGGGTTTCGCCAGTCCCTCCCAAAACAACGTGCCGTTTTTACACCAAAAAAAGGACAAAAAATCCGATTCGAGCCCGCAACGCGGCCCCGTCCGCGTTCGGGTCGCCGGCCCGGTCGGACTAACCCGCGGACCCGACCCGGGTCGGCTTTTCCTTTATTTTATTTTAAATAATATTTTAATAAATAAATAAAAATAAATAATTTATTTTCAAAAAAATCAAAAATAAATGAAAATTAAAAAAATGATTTATTTTCAAAAAATATAAAAAAAATAGTAAAAAATGTTTTATTTTCCAAAAACATCAAGAAAAATAAAAAATACTTTATTTTTTTGAAAAATATTAAAAAATATTTTCTTTTCCGAAAAAAAAAAAAAAATCAAAAATATTTCATATTTTCCAAAAAATGCCAAAAATCCAAAAAAAAGTCAAAATTCATGAAAAAGCCAAAAAAATTCATAAAATACCAAAAATTTTCATAAAATGCCAAAAAGACTTGTATTTTTCCAAAAATACCAAAAAAAAAAATCCCTTTTATGTCCAAAAAAATTAGAAAATGACTCAAAAATGTTTTTCCTCCCAAAAATGCATGGAAAATCCCTCGAACATCCAAAAAACCTCAAGATTTAAACAAGATTAGGTACCGAAAGGGCATTAGTGATTAACTAGTGTAATCAAGTCCCCGATCCTAATTTCTCCGGTAGCGCAGAGTGAGTATTTCTCCCGATACTTCGCTTGGGTTTCTAATCAACCCACCCCAAATCGATTAGTGGTGACTTCATTTTAAAAATTGATTTACAGGTTAAAAACTTAGACTATTAAAGTCGTGAATTGGTGGACTTGGGAGAGTCCGGGCATAACTAATTTCAGTCGAGCCATTAGCCTCGTTAGGCGCCCGTACCTGATTGCGGGCGCCAAAAAAAGAGGTCGCGACAATGACCATAAAAGTCTTCCATCTTAGGATATGTATCTCCCAACAATAGTCAACGCGTTTCGATTTGCATGCCTGGTAAGATGGTCTCCATGTCTACCTTGTTATCTTGAGTAAGTTGATCAAAGTGTCATACTAAAGCGCAAATAAACAATTGTTTTAGTTTTTCTTCGAAGCTAGAACAACTTAAGTAAGTCCGTCATCAAATGAAAGAATGAAGTGGTTGGAATGTTAGTGAACAATTTAGATTAATGGATCTGCCAAAATCCTCTTATTAATATCTATCAACTCTTTATGTATCCATTCCGTGGGCCAAAAGTGAAGTAAGCTGTTTTTAAGTTGTCTGTCTCATTAAGGCAACCCAACTACAAATGCTCAATGATTGATCGCAATGAAGAGAATGTCTCTCCCAGGATATCTCATGTTTCCCTTTCCTTTCTGCCATTCACGAATGCTCTCTCTTTAGATGCAAACCCTAGCTAATAATATATGAATGACTTGACTGTTATTTTCGTTTTCGGAATCTTCTCATGTTTAACTTGTACAAGCAATGCAAGGGATATTTGGGTCGATTTATGTAATATCGGTTAACAAGGTGACGTGACAAAATGCTAGATGGTGGCACAGGCGCATCTGACACTCGATTCGAGTTGGCCACATGATCTCCGACATCAAATTTGTAAATCAATCTTTGCAGACTGAAAATGATTAAGCAAAATAGAAATGGACAAGACAAAGGGACTGAAATGTGGTCCCATCATGGGTGGCAAGAAATGGCCCACCTTTCAAGTGGGAAGCCCAACAGAACCCAATGTTAAGCAGGTCCAAGTAAAGTGCACTACTTTCGGCCCGGTAGGAAAGGCCCATGCCTACCTAGCTTGGTAAGTTTCGAAGATAGTCATGTTTGAGATCTTCAATATACAAGAATTAATCGACTAATAATTGCTATACATTATTCAAAATGACCCTCTCTTTTCTGTAACTCAATCATAGGATCATTGATACCAAATGCTCAAAACATTAGTTAGATTGGCAGAATCTCACATCTCTTATGATAAACATATGTGAAAATATTCGATACTCTCTTCACTTAACAATAAACCTTGATATCAAAATCATGAAATATGTTGAGTATACGGTATTGATTCACCAAATGATGAAGAAGATGACTAGCCCTATTAGATTCGAGTGTTCGGCAATCAATGCTTGATCATGGGTACGATGAACATAAACATGGATGAAATGTGTACCATCAAGATGGACAAAGTATCTATTTGGAGACGCAATGATTGATTGATAGAAAGGTTATGTCCAGGCATTTCTCTTTTTGGGATATATCACAATCATATTAGCCGGAGAAAATTAGGAGGGCCAATTGCAGGAACACAGCAAGAAAGTTAGGTTGACCCTTTATCCATTTAGGTTTGAATTAGGTTGGGTATCAATTTCCCAACAAAAGGCCATTAACTCCATTATCATCTAGCCTTTTTTATTTTTCTTTTTCCCGAAATTTCAAAGGCCTATGAGTTAGAAGCATAGCTAGCTATTTCCTCTTTTTTTTGCAATGCCATCCTTACAGGAGGAATCCCTCCAGATTCATGCACACAATTACATTAACAGCACGTTAGGTTAAGTAATATCACAAATTTTATGTGGGCGTTTAAGTAAGTGATTAAACAAGTGAAACCGGGTCTGAGTTCCGCTGAGATATTGCACTATATTTTGTTACTATAGAGATTCGAATAAAAGCTTTTGGATGTCTTGCATTATTTGCGAAACATCGCACTTGAATCAAAACCCAGTTAAATCGCATCGCCTTCTCAAAATTTCCTATTCCTTTTATAAGAGAAAGTTACTTGGATATCGGCCAATTTCAGATGGTATACTTTGGTACATCAACACCGCTTGGCTTCTGCTTATGCACTTCAAATAGATTCTTTACCAAGTGAAGAGATATTTTAGTTAAGATATCACCCGAGAAGCTCAGCAGAGACTTATCATTTTTATTTATGTCTCGATAAGGCATCGCATGTGCAGATGTACAATTTCCTTATCCTTGTAGTTCGCTTAGCTATGTATGAGCCCTCGAAGTCCAAAGGAGCAGATAAGATGCAGGCTTGCTTCTATATCCTCTCTAGATTAGTTACATAATAAAGGCTTCACTTTCACTTTTCTCTTAAGACCATTTAATGCTGGTGTGCCTTCTTTTGGCTCGCAGAGAAGGAATAATTATACATCTTCTTTAGACTTTAGTCCCCTACACACGCCCATGAGCTGAAAGCCCAAAGTGCTGCAGTTGTAAGGTCTTTATGTCTGAAAGCAATGAAAAGAACAAAAGGCTCAAAGTGCAAGGACCGTGTAGGTTGAGAGAGAGAGAGAGAGAGAGAGATGGATGGGCAATAAGAGTTGAAAGCGTGACAATAGTTAAAGGACCACTAGGGCTCCGATTCCAAACGCTACAAGCATAGGACCACCAAGGCAAACTACATTTTCTTCCTCTCTTTGGCGGCTCTCTCTCTCTCTAGCAAGTTGGTTTTCAATTCTCCAGCAATTGAAACCATAAAAAACCTAGTTACCCGTCATTAATCAGCATCTACGCCACCTACCGTCCCTTTCCATCTTCTCATTCGCTCTCTTTATTTTTAATAGATAAGGGTCGGGCCTGGCTGTCACTCGTTTGTCTTCTCCTTCCATTGATGAATACATATACAGTTCTCTATATCCATTGCACAATATAAAAGGATAGTCGCGACACCACAAGAAATCTCATTGAAATTAATTTATCAAGTGATGAGAGACAACATGATGTTTAAATTAGTGATAGATTCACGCGAATGAATTAGGGTGGTCAAGCAAAGATTAGATAGCGCATCATTTTTTAGATAACTTCATTAACGTTACTAAAATAGTTGGATCGCCAAAATAATTCTGTAATTAAATGTTGCCGACTACATTTCCTACTAGTAGAAAATTAAAAAATTAAAAAACAAAACCACGCACCCTCAAGAGGAATCTGACTAAAACCAACGAGCTGTAAGCACCACGTTTGATAACATGTCACTTCAGCAAAGTTGCCTGTGACATTACCATCTGATGACGAGTCTCTTCTAGCTTAGCATCATCAGCAAAGTGGATTCTTGTCCTTTTACATGACCTAACCCTCAGGCACTTTCCAATTCCCTCTCTTGAGCGATCTTTATTTAATATATCTTTGTGGGCCATTTAAGTTGCTTAATTAGTATGTAGCCATTCACGCACGCCGAATGACAGGAAACGCGTGGCCAAGTTGTACCATGCGCTTTGTTCTTGGAGCCCAACTGCCCCGCGCCCGGGGTTTGCTTGACTACGCACGTCGCTTAGTAAAAGAATTTTTATTAAGATCGCTAGGTAGATTTGGCATTCCTCTCTTGTAAACTTGGGATACGTCGGACCATGAAAGGGTTCTACCGGAGCAAATAGGGCTTACTTTCATCTGATTTAGTGAGTTGACATGGGTTTGATGTTATAATGAGAAGGGGGAAAATTACCAAAAAATGTCATAAAATTATTGTACAAATGTCAATTCAACCATAAACCTTTTAATTTGGCCAAATTTATTACTAGACCTTTCGATAATTTTACCCAAAATTCTTTGATGTGGACATTGGCAATGCAGCGTTAACATAGACAATTTTTGCAAAACTTTTACTATTTTTTTTCGTTGTGGCTAGCGAGAGTTTATGTGACAACTTTATCCTTGCTAGTGATCGATGAGGGCTTGCAGCTCACCCAGTGGCCAAGGAGGGCTATAGGTGACCTTAGTTAGCCACAACAATAATAATAATAATAATAATAATAATAAAAAATAAACAAAAGAAAAAATATATAATTCATTTTTTTATTAAAAAAAAAGTAAAAATTGGTTGGAATGACTATATTGTCAAATTGTCAAAAGATTTAAGATTGTATTGGTCAAATTGAAAAGTTTAGAATTGAATTGGCATCCCTCCAATAGATTTTGGAGTTTTATTTGGTAATTATCCCCATTAGGAGGGTAAGCAGATATTTGTGGTTTGTGATGAATCAAACACTATGCTTTTGGAAAGTCTCATATCATGTGAAGACTTATTACATAAGACATCCCATCATAAACCATCATAAATGGTTGGAAAAGGAATCTCTATATATACAATTTATATTTGCATTATTATAAGCTTGTGAATAATTCCTTGAAGTTGACTTGATGTAGTATAGTAGTTTAAACCCACCTCGACTATACATTATTTTTTTCTCCTCCCGCATGCATCTTATGATTATAATTTAAATTATTACATGGCCTAATTCTTCAGAAGAAATCTTACCCAATACTTACACGCCGATGTTTGGGAATAACACGTATTTCGTGGAGAAGATACCCAGTCAATGCCCATAAGAACTTTGATACATTAATCTCTTGACCAAAGTTTGCTAATTTTCTATGAGAGTTGCTCTATGGTTTTTTCCCTGGTTTTAATAAATGGAAGTTACTAAAAAATACCCCCAAAGCACTTCTTAAGGGTCATTAATTGTATTTTGAAAATACAATTTTTTTTTATATGAGGAATATGTTCTTTTCAATTTTTCAAAGGCGGTGATATACGTTTTTACTATTTAGTGGCCTCAAATGGATTACCCCAAATGGGGAAAAAATGATTATTTTATTCAACTAATGGAAAATCTTATAAAAAAAATAATTGCCATTTTTTTACCAACTAATCTCAACTTAAGTTATAAATATTGACCGTGTCATGTAGGACATACAACGTCCATGTTAACGGTTTCCAACCAAAATTGACCGGATAGACTCAATCAGTAAAGCATGAAACGGATTAAGACTAAATCATGAAATGTTTAGAATTGAAACATATATAATAAGTTTATGACTTTTTTGACAATTTTTTAAAGACTTTTTGTGGCAATTTTCCCTCTATTTACATTTTGACCTAGTCCTTGAGATAGTAATAAAGTATACTCCAATTCACTTTAGTTTAAGGTTTCCAATCTAATATATAGTGGCACGCCCATTATTTCGATTCAAACTTTGATTATGTACTAAACCTCAAGCATGCTGCCTCCTGTTTGTTTCTCGTGCAAAATGCCAAAAGCCAACCCGGGATTTGAACTTACAGGTAACATCTGCATTAAATATAAATAAGAGAAGTTGAAGTGCAAAGAAAGAAAGAAAAGGCATAGTATCAAAGAGGTAAACCTTTCCAAAATAGAAGGGCTATTTGGGTTAATTTAACATAGGATTATCTCGTGTTATGGAGATAAATAATCCAACGAGAACCTTCGAGGTGGACGACCGAGGCAAGTGGGATTAGCAACTGGTTCGGGAAATTAGGGCAACTTGGCCTGGATACCAAGTCAAAAAGATTCAAATCTTGAACGCCAAACAAGAAGATAAAAGATTCAAATCGCGAAAGTTAAATTAACCCTAAGCGAGGCGATTCCTTTCGTTGCTGATTGGGTGATTAGTTCACCAATGGGGGCGAACGTCACCTTAATCCAGGTGGATGACGAGAGGGTACAGCTCGAGAATCAAACGTGATTAATTAATCTAACTAATAAGGTCATGACGCATTTCGTAATAACTCATCAATGATTAAATAATCTTTTCCCCTTTGGCCGTGTCCCGACGAATAGAAAGTCTCATAACGGAAACGAAAAGCTCAATACCCAACATAATTTATGTGTATAATATATGGATATAATATATGTGTATATGAGTATATGGGCCCTCTTGGTTTAGATTATCCAAGGCGTGCAATATTATTGTATCGTGGATTAAAAAATAATCCCCAAGTGGAAGAGAGATCTGATGAATGTACGGACACTCCAGGTGCTACCGAAGCTAGAACAGGGCACGAAATATGGAAGAAGTCAGACTCGTGGAAGCAGGGTTTGCCCAGATTCCCATCACCTTAAACTATAGTGGCGACCATAGTTTCAACCTCTCCCGAATTCAAGGATGGCGTTAGTTGATTACCTTTTTATCGTCCTCTGAGTAAATCTTTGACCTAGGTTTGAGATACGGAACGAAATGAAATAACACGTGCCGCGTGCCTGCTACTGCTGAAACGCTTTAATTTTCGATCAAGTAGCCTCCGGAGATCCTTTCACTTTCCTCTCGAAGAAGGGGAATTGGGGAGCGAAAAAGGATACGTATAGCACTTTCATCCGTTAGGCACTCATCATAAATTTGCTCCACTTGAACTGGTCCTAGAAATGCCCCTCAATTTTTATTTTTATTTTTTTTGGTACTCCTCATTAATACACACTTGCGCTTCTAGCTTTTGACTATGAGATTATTGGGGTCGCGTCATGTTCATTGGCCAATATAAGTCCATGATGATGGGATTACGACCTTCAATTATTTATACATTGATATAGAGAATCGATTAGAAAGCCCTTAAAGCATAATGCTAACTTTCTGGATCCTCATGAGTACTTTAATCCAGGTGTGGAGACAATGGTTTTCTGTCCATTTCATCAAAAACTATCTGCTGAAATACACCAACTTGGCAGTTGAAGAGGGTATATATGACTTGTGTGAATCGTATTAGGAAGAGTGCAGCGCAAATTCGATACCTTGTCATGAAAAGATCCAAAATGAAGCATGAGCAAGAGCCCGGCATTAATTATCACATTCGGCGAATTCATTTAACTGACACAAGACTCTATTTCAATATTTGAAAATGGCGATCCAAATTGCTGATCCTTGATTAACATAATCAAAGCAAGGAGGGAGGGAGGGAGAGAGGGAGAGAGAGAGGTGTGATTTTGGACTTGGGGTGTTTCTAAAGTTATGGAAAAGGAGAAGGGCAAATTGCATGTTTGATGGGATGGTGACAAGTCTGGTTTTGGAATAACTAATACTAATGACGTTTGGTTGTTCCTGAGTCTGGTTTTGAAACGTGCGCGGTCTCTAATTGGGCCCCTTTGTTCCTCTGAATAAAACTAATGTGCTCAAATTGGCATATGCATATTATTAAATATGATGACCCTGATGAATTAAGAGCCAAAGTCTACGTTTTCAATTACTAAAAACTGCTTAGTAAGTCACAAGTGGGATTAGAAAGTCCCAAGTGGGACGTGCTACCGCTTGCTTAGCTTAGCTGATAGGCTTTTGCTTTCCTTGTATGGGATTTTTTTTAAGCTAAGGTTTCTCAAGGTATATTCTGTGGCATATTATTACCTAGGGATTCATTCTACTCACCATGATACAGAAAAATATAGGGAAAATTGTCCAACAAGACCTAAACCTAATGTACATAGGCTATACTAATTTAGTCATAAACCTTTTGACAATTTGTCAATGTAATCATTCCAGCCAAATATCCAAATAATAGGTTTATGACTAAATTGGAAAATTTTCAAAAGATATAGGACTAAATTGACACAGTTGAAATGTTTAAGAATAAATTAATACAATCGAAAGGTTTGTAATTGAACTGACCACCGTTTAATAAATTTAGGATTTTTTGAATAATCATTCTAAAAGATACACTTTGTATTATTGCTATAGAAGAAAGATACGTGCATATGAGAGGGTTGTTAATTATCGTCTTGCAGAGCATAGAACATTGATTGATGATGTTTCATAAGATATACTACTTCTTTCAGATATTTATTAGATTATATAAATGGATGCATGACAAATCAATTGAGGCGGCTGATCAATCAACTTCCATAGCTGTTTTCAACAATAGCTTCACCCCATAATATATCACTATCCCCATTTTGCTGTAAAAAGGAAACTAAACCTCAAGGGTAAAACTAGGCTAGAGTCTCAGTTAAATTGGTCAAGATGATCGGTCCAGGTCCAATTTTGTATAAGCGGTCAGGTTTAGTCTAATTTAGCTCCCTTAAAAGCCTCACATCAAAGGCAAATTGGAAAAAGAGGAAAAGAACCAATCTTTCCTTCTACTAGCAGGGGTGTGATTTCCAACGAATATTCAGATTTTTCAATCAATCGCTATTTTGCAACAAAATCCCCACAATCTGCAGAGATAATTGGAGAAAATGAAAGGATATGGGAATTTCATTTAAACCCTAGTCTACTGGGGTTATGTTGAAGTGTAAAGTCCTTTTTTCCCCAAGAAATAATGGATAGAATGCATAGAACCTACATGCACAAAAGCCTGAGGACTTATCTCCTTCAGAGAACTTAATACAAGTGTGGCTCATACTATGACTACACAATTATAAAGAGTTATTATGAGAGAGAGAGAGAGAGAGAGAGAGAGAGAGAGAGAGAGAGAGAGGATGTGGCTCACATAGGTGCAGCATGCTTCACGGCAAGTTAGCACATAGCAGTCAATTGGCAAAGTTATATATGCTCTTTTGAATCTTGGGTTATATAGCCACACCCCGACCACCCCCACAGAATGCAATGGTCCCTACAAACACAAAATAATAAAAATCGCATCAGTCAAAACTCTCAACCCCCGCGCCAAACCAACTGCACCCCCCCCCCCCGAACACCACAGTTAGATACTCCCCATTAGACTAATACAACTTTCTTCTTTGCTTTGAAACAATAATTTGTCTGTCTTATTCTTGATTTAAGGCTAGCGTTTGCTCAATTGTTGTACTTATTGAAAAGTATATAGCCCTTGCTCTCTCTCCAAAACAGCTGAGCTGGTCCTTTTCTTGGGCCTTATCTCAAAGCCTTTAAAATGAATTCTTTTTGTGCTTTGAAAATGTGAAAAAAGAGAGACAGAATAGTCCACCCTGGATGATGACAAGGACAAGGTCACATGAGCCAACCAGATAATACATGGGGTCCCTACTAATAATCTTCCTCTCTCTTTCAAGAGAGAATTTAATCAAGAAAATGAGGGGTAAGGGAAAATGTAAATTAAATATCCAAACTTTGAGAAACTTCCAGGGAGGCACCTTGAGAAGAAAAATATCATAACCCCCACATGGTTTTTCTCTCTTTCTCTTTCTCTCTCTAAATTTTCCTTCTAGCTTTTGTTTTTTCTTGCCCCCAGTTCTTCTCTGTGAGCTCCACTGGTCTCCCTCCCTCCCTCCCTCCCTATCTCTCTCTCTCTCTCTCTCCATGTATATAGTTCACATGCTCAAGTTTCAACTTTCGAGGTCAACAACAAGAGGAAGAACTTGCCGTCTTTGAAACGTCCATGGCCTGTTCAAGAGTGTCCCGGTGGTCAAAGAAGCAAAAGGACCGATCTTCATTGTGGTGAGAGCTTCCTCCTCCTTCCACTTTTGGGTCTCCAAGATCTCCTGAAGAATCTTTACCCTAGTAACCACACAAATAAAAACCAGCGCCAGTATATTTGCGGTGAGTTTGTTCTATATTATTCTGTTCTCATCCACAAATATATCACTCACATCCCTACACCAATCACACATTTTTTCCCACTGCGTTTCTCTTTAGTATCTCTCATATGTGTTGTTTGATTTTCTTGCTCCAGTTATCTCCTTTTCAATTCCTAGACTAGATCCACAAAGAGGAGACAAAAGTGTGAACAAATCAAGGGTTTTAATTTCTTTGACAACCACCAGCAGATGATTCGAGGTAACCACTGCCCTTTTGCTTCCCCTTCATCCTCATCCTCTCTTTTTTCTTCTCAGTTCAAGATCTTGTTCTCCCTCTAGAATTCATGGACCTATCCCCGCGGAACGACGGCTACATCACACAAGAGAGCTACACCCCATGTGCCGAGATCGAGAAAGAGCACATGTTCGACAAAGTCGTGACCCCTAGCGACGTGGGCAAGCTCAACCGCCTCGTCATCCCGAAGCAGCATGCCGAGAAGTACTTCCCCCTTGACTCATCCACGAGCGACAAGGGGCTCCTCCTGAACTTTGAAGACCGAAACGGGAAGCCATGGCGGTTCCGGTACTCCTATTGGAACAGCAGCCAGAGCTATGTGATGACCAAGGGTTGGAGCCGCTTCGTGAAGGAGAAGAAGCTCGATGCCGGTGATATCGTGTCATTCCAACGAGGGGCCGGCGAGTCAGGGAAGGACCGGTTATACATTGATTGGAGGAGAAGACCCAATCCGCCGGAGCACACCTCGGTCCTTCCCAATCTCCCACTTCCCCATCACCAACTCTCGTTCCACCGCTCGGTTCCGTGGGGACTATCATCGCTCGTAGGTTCAGCCGTCACATCCAGTACTACTTTTCTTGGGAACCCTTATCAGAGCTATGGAAGCACGAGCAATCATCCTTATGGGCATGGCGACATCATAAATAGTTCGAATTATGGGGGCTCATCGGTGTTTTACCTCAGATCGAGCGTGGCCCCGCGGCAACTGGGGATAATGGGGAATATGGAGGTACAAGGTGGAGGCGGTGGCGGTCTTCTTGGCGGCGGAAGAGGCGTCGAGCCTGTGGTGTTTGATTCGGTGCCAGTGGTCCATGGGAATAAGGCTGCTGCGAAGAAGTTTAGGCTTTTCGGCGTCAATATGGAGTGTCCCGATTCGGAGTCCAGCGAACCCAGCACATCCTCATTGCAACCCCCTCAGATTTCTGCAACTCCTTCGCAGTACCCTTCGCACCAATTGAGGGTCTATGACGGGTGGCCACTTCTGAACGGACCGAGCAAAGACAAGGCATCATCCATGTCCTTGGACTTGGAAATCTGAGAAAGTTAGAGAAGAAAGATGAGCAAAAAAGGAGGATACACAGTTTGTGTCAAAGGCAAGCTCCATGATCAGCTGAGCTAGTTCTTTGTTTTCTGCTTCTACTTAGTCATAATTCACAGGTGACTTAGCTCTCTCTACTGGGAAGGATCATCAGAAATGGAAACAGACAAGAGAGCCGCCACCTTTTTTCATCGCTCTCTTCTTTAAACTTTGTGCATAAATATACTTTAACATCAGTCAAGGGATTATTGTTATTATTAATTGGAGACAGAGATCCATCAAGTCCAAGATTTCATGTTTTTGTCTTTTATATTATTTTCGTTTGGTTTTTTCCCCTCCTTGTAGGGCTCGGTTCACGCAGCAATATGTATTTATGAGATGGTTTCCTCTCAAGGTCTCTTAACCCTCACTTGTCATGCTACTCTTTCTTCTCTGGCCTTCCCTCCCTCCCTCCCTCTCTTTCTCTCTAGATCTCTATTCATTGATTTGATTTCAAAAATTTAGGATAAGCATTTTGGATCACCATTATGTGTGTAGACTGTAAAGTATGAATCTTCGTATGAGCTAGACCTCTTATGCTACATATACTGATTAGAGATTAAGACCAATCATAATTTCTCATACACCCTAGATATATAAAAATGTGTAGTAACATCATTAAGGGCAAATGCATGGTTTGATACTTAGCTTTTCCTTTTTCTGTATGATATGCGAATTCCTTTAGGTTGTGGTTCTTATTGCTGCATCAGCATGCCCAGAGAGAGATTGGAGAAAGCACAAGGGAGATTTGAAATTAAGGTGAGAGCTCCTTATCTTTGTGCAATGCCCATATTTGCATCTATTTTAACAAGTCTTGACTCTTTTCCAACTTAATTCTTTTCGTGTTGTTGTGCATATCTTTGATGGCGATGAGCTGAGTGTTCAGTTCATCTTGCTTGCTTGCTTGTCCCTAATAGGCCCTTTTGTCGTCATTAAGTTTTGAGCTGATCATGGAAAATATTTGCTTGCTCACCCGGTGATTGGAGCCTGGCTTGATCTTAAATTTCCGCTAAAGCAAGAAAGTTTTCCTGTCGCATGAAGAGCTTAGTCCGGTTGTAGTAATATATGACCTAAACTAACATACTAGGTAACATCAGTTGTCTGACTTTTGAGTTTCCACGAAGAGGACGATTTCTTATCTGGCTTAGCTTATCAAGAGGACTTTGTGATTTGTTCCTCTCTCTTTTTTTTTTTTTTTTTTTTTGGGAGGAAATATGAAATCGAATTGAGAGCCTCGATTTTTTACTAAGGCAGATCTCAATTTAGGCCGACAATTAAATCATTCTAACATGAGTTCTTTTCACTTGATGATTGATCCGACAGTCTTATGAAGAGATATTTTTGCACTTGTACATACTTTAGCGAAATACAAGATCAAGGGTTGAATCCTCTACGTATGTGTGCTTCCTCTTTCCTAGAGTACCCGTCATTGCTTCTTCAAATTGCTCTCTGAACTACTTGGTTCTTTATCCTTCACATGACTCTAATTCTCTCATCATCCAAGTTCTTATCTAAATCCTTTCCAAATTCCGGAGCTTCGCATAATCCCTCTACATCAGTTTGGAGATCAAGCAATCGTGTGCATAAGCTCAAATGGAAATAGATCATGAGCTTACGACCAGTTGATATATCAAATTAGACCTATCTTTTATGTCATTACAACTATGGATCACTTATTCCTTCAAATGTATTCATATCTAAAGCTACTACTTATTGTAGTGCAGTCCTCTATGTACTGATCGCTCTCCTTGCAAACGATTAGAGAGTTGTGTATTAGTCTATTGCCATCTATGGAATTTCTTAAAGCTGTTACATTCTTTAGAGCTGAACTTATGCCAAATAGATGAAATTTGTTCTTGTTTACAGACATAATTTGATTCTACAGAAAGAATAACGTGCATGGATTGCTGGACTTGTTTTCACGGGCGCTCTTAATTCCTCGAGCTGCTTTGATGATACTCTATTCTCTCGACTTACAAAAGTTGAACAAGATCTTAAATTTGACTAAAAAGATTTGGTGATTGCGAAACTGCTGCAGTTGTGAACATCGGCCATTCAAAATCGCCGCATCATTTCAGAAACATCCCATCTGCACACTTTTCAACTTATTTTGACCCTTATTGTAATTTTTTTTTTCTTTCGGCTTATGGCTATAATGCAGTCTCAGTTGACACTAGCTAGTTCTACGAGAGATTTTTGGTCTTGCCTTCTATATATACGAATTTATTTTTCTTTCTTTATAATCTTTGGTGGTCAGCCAAAAGTTCATCACGTTTCTGATGAGCCGACCTTGCTTGGCAAGATCGGTACGCCTCTTCCCAGTCATCTCTCTCTCTCGCTCTCGCCCATCGGATTGATGATCATACGAGACCATGTCATGGGGGGTGAATCCACCACGTGCATTAATGGAGTTCTAACTTTTAGGATCACCACCATGAAGGGACAAATTGAGAATTAGAGAGCACTGGTTGCCACTTTGTCTTGTAGTCCACCTAACATTGCGCACCAATCGGTGTGTGTTAAAACACGTAATCAACTGCTAATTAACAATCATTGACGAGGCTTGACTGGACTAATTTGACAAGAGATTGTCATTTTTCGTGGAAGGCATGTGGTCGCCACCGAAAGATAAGACAATTTCGCGGTGATTGATGCAAAAACCCTAAGTGCAGCTTTCGTGTAGCTCGGGGTTCTAGGGTTTTTACCACTCTTCTATACATAGATATATATTAATATTGTCTATGTGATATACTTTCTTTCAGAGCGATTGGAAACATGTCATTCGAAGCAAGGTACTAATGATTATCGATTCTCCTAGACTCCATAAGTATGATTGGGTGTTGTGTGTTGAGTTCTTATCAGATATCAATCATAATCACCCCTTTTTTCTCCGTTAACGCACAATATTCTAACACAAAATACCCAACAATAACATCTTTTAAGATTTGATAATCCAGCTGCTCAGTCAACTCAATGACTTTTCCAGCTAATTTGCTAATGATTCAGAATGAGTATGGTTTTTCTCACTTCTTACACTAAGGATATGGACTTGCCCAGGTTTTTGCTAAGATGGTATTTGAATGAAAAATGATGATAGCGTTGGGAATTCATTTGCCTTAAACTTAGGCATATATTGCCCCTAACCATTTTACCTCATGATTTTATTATGTATCCCGTAATTACTCCAGTGAAAAATTCATTTCCATAGATTCAATTGGAATATCCAATAAATCGGTTGATTAAAACACACCACTTATGATCTTTGAATGAGAGAAATGGATGCTTGATCAGAAGCATCAAGAAATCCAAATAGCATGCAAATGAACGATGAAACTTTATGGTTATAATTAATGATCAAAAGATAAAATTGTTAAGATATGAAACATAGCTCATGCCATTGTCTGGAAATTCAAATTTTTTAAATTGAAAACTTTTCGAAACGTTCCGAATATATATAATACATAAAAAAAAAAAAAAAAAAAATTGGACAACTAAGAAACCCAAATCCCGTAAATAACTGGACAATTAAGTACCCGCTTAAACAATCGCTGCCAATTTACTTTTTATGCCTCACAATCTTCAATGAAGTGCAAGGTTGAGCCTATGTTGTCTCTTTGTTCTGGAAACTAGGCACAAAGCAGATAGCTGCTTTGGGATTCCCCCTTTATGAGGACTCCTTTTTCAAAGCCATGCCAGTTTCCACTTCGGAGCGTGCATATATGAAGTTTCAAGGAGCACTGGAGCTTTGTTGACAACAATTGATGGACATAGTGCACATTATCATACAACGCCTGCACATTCTACATTCACCAAACAGCATGTGACCCGTGACCCCAGCAATCCTATGCATGGTCACATGTTTTTTTACGAAAAATTTCAATCTTGCATGATTTATTAAGACATAAGAACTGACGGAGTGACGTTAGCTCATCATAGCAAGAAAGCCCATTATGTCACGATCATACACGTGAAAATGTCAATATCACCAATAATTAAATATATTTGCTTTTCTTTTTTATATATTCATCAAAAGAACTGTATTGTAATATTTAATTGAGTGAATAAGAATTCTCGCGGACATGACAGTTGTACAAATGCAAATACAACCTAATAAATTTTGTACTTGGAATCACGTACAATGGTGATGGTGATGGTCTATTTCTCTCTAAATAGCATCTAGGGTCTGAGCGTCTAAGTGATGGAGAGGCAGTGATAGAGTTCTCAGTGACTGTTCCACTTTAAGAGCATGGGCCTGCATATACCACTCCGGAAACAAAACGGACAATCCTAACCAAGTTTTACGAACTTCCAAAAGCCACCTTCTTTCGTTAGGAATCAGTCTCTCTCTCTCTCTCTCTCTCTCTCTCTCTCTCTCTGAATTCTGAAACCTTAACTACAATTTTTCTTTGTTTTGTTGCCATCAATTGACACTTTTACACTTATGATCACCATTTGTGTCCCTGGAAGATCTTTTTTCTTATTTATCAATTGAACCCCACTATGCATGCATTACGTGCTCTTCACTCGTCTAGACAGACACACCCCTAAAAAGTTTATTATTTCATTGCTTATCATCTTGTCTTGGGTGGACTCGACGACTCCACAACATTAAAGATAGCTCTACCTTAGCCAAAAGGGGAAGAGCTAGCTGCAGTTTCGAACTGTAGCCCAGCCAATACCTATTTTGGGGTAGTTTTGGAACTCTAATGTACTAAACTGAACTTGCCACTTGTAAAAGGATGCCCTTATTGATGAATTTAAGCAATTTTATAGATGAACAGTACGTGGGATGAAAAGTGAACGTGTCTAGCTGCTTCAACGCAAATGTGCAAGTGTTGTGCTGGGGCTTGAACATGGTGTCATGGGCTATTTGACGACCTCAACCAATAATATACACGTGTTTAGGTCGACCATTATATTGTTTCCTTATCGGTGGTCTAGTAGGGTTTTGGTATGGAATCTCGAGTTGTGTTTCATGACTCACTTTAGGTTATATACATCGATATACCGTAGTTTCTCCACGTTTAAAGCATAATTCTAAGCCACTTTCCCTCATAGATGCATGTAAAGTCTTGAAATTTTATGCCCTATTGTGTATTCAGGAAATAAGTGTTTGTGTCCTATGAAGGTTTTACCCGTGGGAGATTAACATAATATAATAAAAATGTTCTTTGGGAAGCCATAATGTTAAAAGATTAGACTTGCAATCATCATTTATTTGGAATTGATGATGGAGCAGTTATTGGAATTTTTCACAGTATGTCAAGCCAACCAAGGAGAACAGTTCACTAAAACGTAAGGGGGGGGGGGAATTCTGAGCCATTTTAAGGGATGTCGAGGTCTCTTTCGATCTTTTTTGGTGTTTTGAGAACTTGAGAGTTCTTAAGTCATGTTAAGAGATATCAAAGTAGGTCTCTTTGGCGTTTGAGACCTTGATAAAAAAGTTATTCTTCTTCGTGGGTCAAGTCAATTAGGTAAGTGTCATATTTCCTGACGTAAATTATGTTTTGTGCATAACTGGAATCTGATGGGTCTTAAGGTGTTGAAATACTTAGTTGATGGCCCCATTCACTCAATAGCGAGGCTGACCCATACACAGTTATTGCAAATTTTCGATGTACGACTGTGGACTTGAGGTATCGGATTGCAACAAAACCAAGATTACTTCATGCAATTTGTTATCGCTAATTAATTATGCTGGTATTTTGAGGATTTAAGGGCCAAGTATCTTATAGCAATTTATGAGGGTTTCTAATGCCCTAAATTCCTGTTTTCAGATTCGGGGCATTTTCGAAGTAGTGTGTCATGACAGTCGTGTCTATGATTCTCATCCATTCATGTTTGACAGTGAAGCAGATAGCTCAATATTGCCGACATGCTAAAACCGACCCATCTATAGCTAACCATAATTTAGCACCTGTCCATAAGCATGCTTCAACAAAGTCGGAAGAGAGAGAGAGAGAGAGACGTAGATGTTCTTATCTATCTGGTCTCATCACCTCATGATTCTCCCAACCACTCCAAGAGATGGCGAATGATGTGTCGTTCGCTGTCAAACCCGCTCGATGTAATCCATGGAATATCATTGTCTTATGGAAAGTTTAAGGCTTCCGATATGATTGCAACATGAAAGGTGTCGGTTGATCCTAGAAATGCGACAAGGCTACGCGGATCCCGAACGAGCTTTTTGTAATTCACCCTCATCCATATGATTACTAGTTTATACTGTGGTCATATTTAAAATGACAAAAAGTCTCAAACCGTCCATCTCATATGAAGGGCTAGAGGTCAACTTAGCTCGTAAGAATCACTCAAACTTCTTTTTTTTTTTTTTTTTTTAATTCCTATACAGGTGCATGTAGTGCTCACGGAAATTGAATTTCGAACTTGATACTCTTTGCTCCCCTAACCTCTTTATAGGTGGGTCAATAGAGGACGTGTGCCTAGCCACACGGAGAGAGAGAGAGCCAGGTTGGGGTTTTTATTAGGTGAGATTTGTTTGGACATCTATCTTCCGATCTTCTTTTGTTGATGCGTCTCTTCTAAACAAGATATCCTTCGTTGAAAATTTTGACACCACTCGGATCATTCTCGCAAGTCATCGATCCTATGTCACGTACTTTATGCTTAAATGGTCGCAAAGTCTAAATTCGCGAACGAGCCCATTACGAGTCTTTGGAGTGACTAGTCAATGAAGCTAAGTACATAGTTGCGCGAGCAAAATGAACCCCCAACAAGATTCCTTCCCGCAAGCACAGACAAGTCCCCACACTAGATAGAGACGTGTTGGTGCATAGGTTTTAGGGTTTATGCACGAAGCGTAATCAATGACGACGATAAAAGAGAGAAAAAACATAAAGACAAAACAAAAGCAGTTTTCGTCGCTATTTCTCTCTCTCTCTCTCTCTCTCTCTCTCTCTCTTTCTCTCTCAAGCTTTTGCCTTTCAGAGAGGAGGCGTGCGATATCTAGTCTTCTGCTTGGACCACGTTGATAACTTTTTCTTTTGATTTTAATGCTTCTCTTGACATCAACCTTTTCCACATGAAATGATGTTGGGGCTCTTGGATAATGAGACCCTTCCCACGTTTTTCCTTCCTTGTGTTTCGAGGAAGCAAAGTTCAAGAAAATTATTAACATCCCGAACGTGGCAAGAAACATGGACCGCCCTACGATCAAGTGGGTCACGACGACGACGTCGACAATCAGACGATCAGATCCTCTGTCGTGACAGGAAGGAGAACAAAACGAGATGGAAAAGAAAAGGGGAATAGAAGCCGGACAGCAGCAGGAAAGAGAAGGAGGGGAATGAAAGAAAGAGAAAGAAAGGGAAAATCAGAACATAAACCTAAAGAAAAAGAGAGAGAGAAAAAGGGTCTATGCTCATTTATCTGTCAATCATCTACAAATAAAGCGTTTTACAGTGTCCTGCGATCTAGAGCTTTTGCATAAATGTGACGGGAGCATTCAACGACGGGCGGCAGATCCCAGGAAAACAAACCGCAATCGTAGAAAAAAAACTAGCAGAGAGGACGACAGCGACCGCACGTCGATGGGGAAGGTGCGTCGACAATTCAATTTGTATTTAAACTCTGCCATGTAAATGGCCGTAAGAAGAAGATCGAGGGGGGGGGGGGGGGGGGGGGTGGTGGAGGAGGAGGCTTTTGCAGTGGGCGAGGGTGGGCCTGAAAGCGGAGCGAATTTAATAATGCTGGGGATGCTAATTTCAATTTTGCAACAAATTCATTATGTTTGCTAAGGACAATCATGAACATCTGACTCGGTTCGTCTCGAATTTGGACATTAGCGACGATAATGTTTTTCCCCCATCAATTGAAGCACAGAGGAGGGTATATGAAGATCTCTCCCGATGAGATGACGAAAAAATTGTCGATTCTAGGTATTTTTTGTAATAGATGCCACCACCAGCAAACAATCATACAACCAATACTTTCCATAGTTTTGTTATAACATGCACTTTAGTGAAATCCCACCAAATTTCGCTCGCGTCGAAGTGAGTGTATCTCACCTTTATGCCGAGATGTCAATTTATTTTTGAGGAAAATCTCAGACACTCCATGTTACCTTTAGCAAAATTCGATGGGCACCATGCTTTTAGAATCTTCATGGGGCTATGAGAGGTGCCAATGATTAGTCATGTTTCTAGAAATTATTGGACCAAGCCTGCCTTGCATAAAATATTTTGCCAATCTCATGAATTGGATAAGAGCATAAATTCAAACTCGATAGATGATTTAATTTAAATCGCATGCATTTTGATAGTGCTAGGAATTCTATGCCTTTATCGCGAAGCTAACCCATGAGGTGGTTTTATCCAAATTTTACTCATAGGACAATCGGTGTCCCAAAATATTACTCCGCAAGTTTTTTGAAGATAAAGTAATAGTGAATGTTACCATGACATAGAATATTACTAAAATAACTATAACTTGATTAGATTAATATGTTTCCTAGGTTCAGCAAAGGAATCGAATGTAGTTCATTCAAGGCTCAAGACAGAATTAGTGGAAAGTACACTCATAGCTCGTAGTGAAATCAAGACTACTCGACCTCGGAAGCTAATTTGTGTGTAAGCAGTGTTGTTTGTCGTACCGTGCTATGTCAACATAAAAAAAGTCCATATGATACCACTCCCTCGTTTAATGTCAAGTACACTAATATAAAGCTAAGGTTGCCAAACTTCCCCAACACATCACGCGTCTCTCTTTTCTTTATCACTCCACAGTCTCAAACCTATCGCTTTTCTTTTTGTGTAAACCCCACTCGCTTTTCGAAATTTTAGGGTAAAAGGTACTAGCCATCGATATAAAACACAAATCCCAGAACCGAATACCAAAGTAATGTGGCAGGAAATTGTCAATGAGTGCATGAACATGGTATGCCTATTCAAATATAACCATTCGAAGCTTTTTAGATTGGAAATCACACGGAATGCACCGCGTCACTTCAGGAATCTATTTTATATGCGGATACTTGTCCCCCTCCTTGGCATTACTCCGTGGTCATAGTGGTATCTAATTCACGCTCTTGAGAGCATGGGATTGCGACCACACGGCATGGACCATGAACATGAATGCCAAATGGACCATGAGAGAGGGAGAGGAGTGTTTTCGAGCCAAACCCTAGATCTTGCTCTCTGCCAGCTGCTCAAATTGACACGACGTGGTATATATTTACTCTCTTCTTCTTCTTTTTCTTTCTTTTTGCTTTCCAAAGCTCTATTTTATTTTATTTTCTGGCCTAAACTTCTGGACTTTTGATGCCGTGACTACATAGATATGCATCATCTTCAGTAGTGTGAAACGAGGTGTGGGCGTGTCTCGACCATGCAAGTTAGATCGAGGTCCCCAGATTATGACTAGTCCTTTTCGCTCTCCCTCCCCACATTTGCTCTAGTTTTGTCTGCGTGCGATTGTATGATCAGCCCTATTCGTACTTTCAATTTGGTCTCTCTCTCTCTCTCTCTCTCTCTCTCTCTCTCTTTTTCCCCAATCGACAAAGATGTGACATTAGCGACCTTCGCATTTACATCATTCGATCTTACCATATTACGAAGGAGGGTTTTCTTTGGAGAAATGGGCTTCATATGATTAGCATTGTACACACTTTCAATTTGGTCTCTCTCTCTCTGACTTTTCCCCAACCGACAAAGTTTATGACATTAGCTACCTTCGCATTTATATCGTTCTAACTCGAAACAAGTAGTCTTGACTTACCATACTACGAAACAGGGTTTTGTTTGGAGACATGGGCCATTGACACTTTCAATTTGGTGTCTCTCTCTCCTCTCTCTGGCCGTTCCCCGATCGACGAAGATGTGACCACATTAGCAACCTTTGCGTTTACATCGTTCCAGCGAGGAACAAGTTGTCTCGATCTTACCATAATGGGCTTTCGAACAGTTTGTAAGAAGCCTGTGTTCTTTAAGATTGAGAAAGTTACATGGGCCTGTTCAAGAATAAGATTTTGTTCAGACCAGGTTAGCCCATCTCTGCAGTCCTCTGACCTAATTTAAGTAGCACGTTGCAATCCGGAGGCACGAGCTACCTTTATATAGTTTGGGCCGCATAAGAATCTTAATCTATGATGAAAATACATATTGAAATCGACATTATTTAATAAGGTTGCGTTTTGTCTAGTGAGAACTTGATTGTTGATCCAAAGAAGCTAACATCGTACCGCGCTGCATGTCTCACCCTTTTAAGCCTTTCAACTAATAATCAAAGTGTTAACATAACTCGTCTCGTGGTGGCTTTATAATATTATCCAGCAATTTACGAGATTTTTGCTGTAAAAGGACGCCAATTGATCATAACTCTGTGCTCGTGTGTACATAGAGTCATGGGCATCATAGTTCTTTATGTTACTCGCTACGATTAATTCTATTTCTGATCAAGTAGTTGAGGGCGCGAATGATAACTACTCTGACCAGAAATTGATTTCTGGAATATAAATAGATTTTTCTATTTCTAATTTTAAATGAGTTTCTAAGTAAAAATACGCGTTTGATAACAATATAAAATTTATATTTTCAAAATAAAAATTTGTTTGATAACGACAGAAAATTTCTCTCTCCCCAATGGCAGTGGACTGTGGGGGGTGGCTGGTGGCAACCGCCGTAGTGGCGGAGGACGGTGGTGGTGATCGATGGTGGCGGTGGGCGGTCGGCTAGTAGCAAAGACGAACGATAAGAATAATTTTTATTTCTCAATTCTATTCTAGAAATAAACTATTTCTCATTTCTGTTTCAAACATATTTCTCAACTAAAAATTTATTCTGGAAATAGAAAAATGAAATTACATTATCAAATGGATTTTTGTTTCAGAAATAAGTTTAGAACATAAATAAAATGGTTATCATGTGCTTTAATATTTCATTTCGTTATTCTTTTTTTTTTATTATTATTGATTTGCTGCATTAATTTTGTGCGGCACACTTATCAATATTAAAAGCCAATTGCAAAAGATAAGTAATTGAGTTTTTTTTTTTTTTTTTGGTCTAGGTGGATGTAACAAGTTATATGGCTTTCAACTCAATTCCAAACTTTTTAATTTAATCAATTTAATCCTAAATTTTTTAATAATTTTTAATGTAGTCATTTCAGTCAATTTTGGCTTGAAAATGCTAACGTCGTTTGGACGTTGCCAGTTGTTCTACAGGGCACGATCGACCATCTAATATGGACAATTTTAAACAAAAAGACGTAATTTTGTTTAATTTTTTTTTTTAACTTTCTAGATTTTTTTCCTTTTTTTTTTCTTTTCTATTGTAAGCCTCTTAGGGAAAACTTGAGGTGTTTGGCAAATTTTTTTGGGACCCCTTTGGTCAAATGCTAGCCTTGGCGAAACTGAATGCCCAAGGTGCCTTGGGCTTTTGGCATTTTTGGAAGGTCATTTTGTAGGGTTAAATAATTTTTTTCCTTCCAAAACTACTCTCACCAACTTTTTCGTATTTCGATTTTAACCTCATAAGAACTGTTCATCTTTCTACATAGATAGCTTCATTGAGACTTGTGTGAGGCTGGCCAACAAGGCCAAATCTGATTGTTGGCAAGCTATTCTAATGCTAGACAAACTCACCTGAAGTCGTGCCACCTAAGGCAATCATTGCCTAGGGTCGTGCTAATCCAAGTGACAGTCGCCTGGGTTCGTGTGACCAGCAACCCAAGGTGATGGCCACTCGGGTTCGAGCAACCCAAGCAACAGTCACTTGTGGTCATGAGACTTAAGGCCGCGTCTCCTAGGGCCATGGTGGCTACTAGAATTAGATTTGGCTCACTGACAACTAGATTTGGTCTCATCAACCGTTAAACCCTTCGTCGATTTTTAAGGTTATTTTATTTACAAAAATAATAGCAAAAAAGTGCTTTACAAAGTGTGATTTTTCCAAATACTATACAAATTAAAGTTGTTTTTAATGCACTTTAAATTACAATTTACTAAACACTACTTGCTTTTTGGAAAACCTCTTTAATCTAAAGTCCTTTACATTTTCCCAAAAACAAACCAAATGCACTCTTAAAACCTTAGGTACTTAGTCTATTCGGTGTCCAAGCCCAAGTTCATATGCACACCATTCATCGTGCCCTAAATGCTAGTTGTTGTTGCCTACTTGAAAGACTCAGCATCCATGGCTTTGAGATCGAACTTTTCAAAGTTGTCGAGTGTTTAGTGATCATGGCCTCTCCTACTCCAAAAGTTAGCTCAAAAAGTGAGATTTTCCTTCACACTTATAAACTAATCACTAGGCCTCTTCATTACCGATGTGGGATAAACACCAATAATCGCCCCCTTACACATCGGGCTTAGGTCGAAGCTGCAACAACCCTCTCTATGTGATTGTTGGGTCCAGACTTATTGGTAACATGAGTTCTGATACTAGTATTTGATGGTCTTGAATTTCTCTCATTCCAAAAGTTAGCTAAAAAAGTAAGATTTTCTTTCACACTGATAAGCCAACTATTGGTCCTTTTTCCTCGCATTGCATTGCCTCTTCTATGGAGCTTTACAATCAAAATAGGATGACTACAACGCTATCGCCTTGGGACCCTCCGAGATTCCAGTCCTTTTCCCTCCCCAGACCTCATGTGCACTTCATGTGCCCAACCTCTAATCCCACGCCCCATCGCTCACCTTGCTCTCTACATAAATCAAATTGGAGTTAAACACAAAAACCAAAGAGAAATTTTCAGCAATTTCGGAGTTATGGGGGCTCTAGGTCCATGCCATCATGGTTGAGATGATTGCTGATAAGTCACTTAAGGCTAGATCGAGGTTGGCATTAGGGGTGAGCATGGTTCCAAGATAAAATCTAGAATTGAAGAACCATACCGGTGGGAACCTATTCGTTTTCAAGATATGTAGGGTAAGTTCTAAATTCTAAAAATTAGGAAACTTGTTTCGATTGTAAGTTCTAGGTTCTAGATAGGTAAAACCTAGAACCTAGTACAAGTTTTTGTGTTTATTTCTTGGTTTATATTTTTGTGTGATTTTATAGTATTCCATGGAATCCAATGACAAGTGTATAATTTGGAATTGCTAATCCGAGTTTCCATTTTTTGACCGAGACCTTCACTTTGTTAATTTTACATAATTCGTGCATCTAAATATAAGTTACAGTTAGGGGATTGGAACAGCAAGTAATGGTCATTAAAAGCGATGATTCACTGCAATCGTTTAATTGATAATATAGGTTGAATATGGATAGAATCTGGAACTAACTTTGAAACTTGTGAAATGATTAGTTTCAAGTTCTGAAGCATGCAAGGTAGGTTCGAGTTTCAAAAAATAAGGACCATGTTTTAGCG
Source organism: Eucalyptus curtisii (assembly GCA_017140595.1). NCBI lineage: Eukaryota > Viridiplantae > Streptophyta > Magnoliopsida > Myrtales > Myrtaceae > Eucalyptus > Eucalyptus curtisii. The sequence goes on from CM029498.1 coordinate 9,259,075, forward strand.
GGTAAGTTTTAGGTTTTAGGTTTTAGGTTCCAGGTGAAACCTGTACAAAACCTAGAACTGTTTACACCTAATTGGCATGGTGAGCTAGAAATGAATAGTACAAGAAATGAAGGAAGAGGAAGATGAACAATACCTAAAGGGAAGGAAAAAAAAATCTAAACTTTATTTAAAAAAAAAAAAAGATAAACAACGTTGTTTTGCATAAGTTTGTTTATATTAAAAGTCGGCTAGATCACATAAGATGACCGACATGACTAGATGTCCACGTCACTATTTTTAGGCTAAATTTGACCGAATGGACTATATTGAAACTTTGTGCAATGGCTATTAAAATGTTTATAACTGAAGTGACATTTGTACAACAAATTTATGACTTATTAGGTAAGTCCCTATTATTAGGTGCTCAGTCTGGTCAATAAAAGACCACTTCAACCCCATTATTAATAAGAATTTGTTACCTAAAAGGGAAAAAAATCCCTTTCTTTTTGTAGTTGTCAACGAATAATTCATGTTAAAACGTCCTTCATCGTCTGTTTATAAGATTTATATGTTGCTTATATACATATGATATTCTTCAACCCACTAACTTAAAAGTATATACTCCAATTTATTTCGCATGCATGATCCCTCGGTCGTCGAACTTCATGTAGTAGAAAATGTAATGGAAGCAAAAAGAAATCAACTCAAACCCGATTAAAAATGCAATAATTCTGAAACATATGGCATTTCCTGTATGTTTCTGAAACATATATATTCTCACAACAGAAATTAATTGAAAGCCACATCACACCAAGCTTGGGAAATATTCCATTTGAATATATTCCTGTAGAACCATCCTTCAAGCAAAGAAATTAAAGCCTTTGACACTGGCAATTAACATGGTCCAAGGCTAATAATCCCACGTGACACTTCCTCTTTACAAACACCATCACACAGTCAAACACATCCCTTAACTAGACCCTCCTCATGTCATTACATGTTATTTCACATTCCTTTTTCTGCTTTTTATTTATTTATTTATTATTTACATGAGGCAACAGGCGTTGACGTTGTCGTCGTTGAACATGTTGCTGACTTTATCGTCCCCGCGGTGAGTCACCGGGATGTTGCCGTGCCTCTCGCCGATATTGTAGCCGTGGCGGTAGTAGTTGTAGCTCTCTTTGAACTCCTTGGTCGTGTCTCTGAAGTAGTTCTCGGTGGAGGTGAAGTAGAGCGGTGGGTTAGGGTAGGGCCAAAACTCGGCTCTTTTCCCCGCCCTCCTCACCGCCTTCAACACCTTGTTCCGGTCGACATATCCTACGACCGTCACCTTTTCCATCTCCAAGTTCACTTCCACCGAATCGATCCCTAAAATCATTAAATTAGATTCTTATCAAGAACAAAACAAATTAAATTGGGGCAAGATCCACAGGAGATATACTTGTTCTGTGTAGAAACTACTTTTGCAGAACATTTTACTCATCTTCTAGTACTATCTACATAGACATGTGTACATATATGAGCTCAAATAGTCAAACTGACTATGAGAGAGAGAGAGAGAGAGAGAGAGAGAGAGAGAGAGAGAGAGAGACCTCTGAGCTTGTAAATGGCGTTTTTGACGACTCTCTCGCAGCCAGTGCAGCACATCCTAACTTTGAGCTCCACAGTCTAAACAGCGAAACACACAAAAAGCAAAAATAATTTCAAAGATGCTGTTCCCACTAAAGCGTACACGGTTCTCACAAGCCTTTCTTATTATATTCCATCTGCTCTCTTGCTTTTTGCAATTGCATTCATATGTAGGAAACCAAAGGGTTTGGTGGAAAGCTATCCCAAACTTTGTTCTCTTTATTCTCTTATACGAAACCAACTGGACTAAGAAAAGCCTTCTTTCTTCTCATCTCTTTTTGTTCATCTAGCCCTTTACTATATAAACTTACTTTCTTCTCGATTCGTGCACGTTTTCAGCTAGTATGCCATCTTAATCCTCGTTTTGAAAGATTAATTTGAGGTACTTTGCAGATTAATGGGGAGAATCTCACATGCGGGATGGTTCCTACAACTTGTGATGTCTTTATGAGAAGCAACTTTATCTTGATATTATACTTTGCGTGATCATACAAAGAGACAAAGGGCACATCTCTCACATCTAGAGATGAACCTTGTCAAACTTTGGACTATTGAAGAATTTTGTGAAAACACAACCAACCAATCTAAAGGGTAATTATTGATTAATTGAGTACATCATCCTGGTTGATTGTTTATCATGAAAGCTCCGAATCACGAGTAAACAAATGATAACTACGATAATGAATAGGGACAAGGACGATCTAAACAAAAATATCTGGAATTAATACTCAAAAAGTTTCTACTACAAGTTCATATTGTCCAAAAAAAAAAAATGAGCCAAAAGTACGCATCTAGCGTGCTTTTGTATGTAGTTTGAAGATGCACGGGAAGGGAGGGACCGTAGAGTTGAACATATCATGAGTCTCATGTAAGATTTTGACATACAACAAATTGGAAAGTCCTTTTTGGTTTTTTCCAGCTTCCCTTTTCATAAAAAGTGGAGAATAGAAATCCCATAGGCAAGCTCAAGCAAAACGCAAAATACCTCTACCCCACGCAAACCAAAAAAAAAAACAAAAAAACGAAAGATAACACAACTAATTACTAGGGTTCTCAATGAAAACGAACCTGCAAAGAGAGAGGCTTTCCCTTAGGCATCGTGTACTTGAGGTGGTGGCGCTGATGGTGGTGGTGGTGGGGGTGGTGGTGGACGTCTTTGTGTGCACTCGGATAGCGAAAGAATAAACAGTAAGAAATGGTCGAGAAGACAAACCGAAAAGCCGTATTTAGGACGGTGGCCATGGTGAACCAGCTAGAGTTTCTTTTATAAACACACACCACGCAAAGAACACAGAAAAAGGATAAGACAGGGAAAACAGAGAGATTGTTGTGAGAACTAACTAAACAAAAGCCAGCCGCAGAAGATATTCTTCATCTCGATTTTTGGCATCGCTTCCTTAAGGTTTTGATCAGCTGGGGAGATATATTCCGTTGTTCTCTTATACTATTCCCAAGTAGTGAGGCGCAGTTCCTTGTGACCTAATTCGCTTCACATACATGAGAACTACAACGATGGGTCACCCCACGAATTATATTCAAATTATAAAAGGAAGAAAACAAGTGATTCTTTAGGCAAAGGAATGGTATCAATCTATTAGCCATCATCAAGTTTATTTTCTTCATATGTGGGTCAAGCTAACATGGCTGCTGACACAGAGATAGAAAAGAATATTGTCATGTCAGGTCGCAAAGGACTGGGATTGAGGGCTTAAGTAAGGAAAGCTAAGGTCTTGATGCAAAGGTGAACATATATTCTCAAAAATCTTTCCTCTCTTCATCTTCCATTACAGAATTTTTGAAGGAATTTCTTGGGCTTATACATTGTATTTTACACTAGTCACCTTTATCACGATTGGTTTGGAGATCTTAGTCAATTCCCTAGAATATAACTGTAAATATTCACAATAATATAGGCTTCGAGCATCGAAAAGTTTCTTTTCCACAGGCCCTTATTTGGTGCATGTCATAATACGTGGATTTGAATTCAAGAAAGTTGATTCGATTCCGATTCTAAAACAGGGTTTAGAGAGCACATTGTGCATTTCCAAGATTAGTTTATTGAGGGCCAGATTTTTATATAGGCGGCTAGGGAATAAAAACCCTAGTTTAAGGCAACGCACATCACTTATCTAGAAATCCTAACAAAGTTAATATTCCCTCATGTTTTAGGGCCTTCCAAGTCATGGATGTGTCACATGATGATGGAAGCATGCCAAAGAAAAACCCAGTAAGATTCTATTCTTCTTGTTAGCAATTACCCAAATAGGAAGTACTAGTAGTGGGTCTAATTACGTTAATTAAATATCAAGAAGACTTATTCTTTTAAGTTATGAGATAAATATATAAATAAATAAAACAGCGACAACAATCAGGTGGAAAAATGAAAATAATTAAATAAATATTTCTTTTAGACACATTGACAATGAAGAAAATTTTTTACGCATATATATGTGCTAATCGTGTGGCGTGTGAATAGATTCAATTACCAAAATTAACGTACCACTGTTTTGTGATGAGAGTAAGAGTGCTTGCAAACTTGTTTTATTCGGCTGCCAGTAGACCAAATAAAAAATTTCATTGGCAAGAAAAAAAGGCTCTCTCCAGGGTACTTGTCCTCATGTAGTTAATTGGAAAAGTTGGTACCTTAATTTTTGAATTACTTTATGGATTAATTTTTTAGAGGATATTCAAGTACCGCATTCTGATGCCACTACATTATTTAGATATCAGTGTTATCATCTTTCTAGGTCCCCCCAAAGAAAAGAAGCAATTTTCATTTCATGATGCGGCGGTTCTCTAAAGCAGTGCCTTGTATTAGACGCGTTATTCCCTCGTAATAAATGCTATCTTGCTTAACCTTTTCCTTACACGAAGGTGATAGTTTATCTTTCATCTACACCCATTTGTTGCTTTCAATCTCCAACATGGACAAGCAGGCAACTTGAAAATAAAAATGTGCAATTCAGGAGAGCGGATTCGAGCGGGCACCGTTTCCACCATCCATTAGTACCTCCCAGATAACTTTAAGGTCTTTATCAGTTCAAATCATAGAGGCATGTGCGAGGGATTTGTCAGATTGTAGTCGTATCTTGTCTATTTTTTTTTTCATATGATTTCTAATAGACATTAGGGATCAAAGCATCTCACGTGGACATTGATTAATCTCACGATATAGTTGTATGTGGAAATATTGATTAATTCTATCAAAATGGGTGACAAACCTATAATATAATTTAGTTTCACTTAAATGGGTCATAAATAGGTCAACTCAAACGTGAAATATAGGTTCAAATTAGTGAAAATGATGGATTTTAATGGGTCTGAGATAACCTCACTTAACCCAAGTAAACTCACTTTGCTCCTTCTTGAGTCTTGAAGAGTTCTCGCTAAGTCACTCCCACTTTGCTCCTCTTCTCGCCCTCTCTCCCTGTTCAATTCCAGCGATCGATAGTCTACATCCTTGGTGAGCTCTCTACCGCCCATCTTCGGTGGCCCTCCAATGATGTCTAATCATTAAAGTTTGTTCTTTCTAATAATTTTAATCATCGTTTTGTCTTGGTCAAATTTGAGGAGGTTGCTCTTCAGTTTCCAAAGCCGTTTAAAGTTTAGATTGATCTTTTGTTGAAGGTGATACAAGGGAAGAGGTGAAGGGACGAGACAGAGTGAGGTAAGAGAGGATAATCTCCTCTCCATTTTTATTGCTATTATTATGGATAATCTCGAGTTGTCAAATAAAATTTCCAGGGAAAAAGGAATATGTTGCTCAGAAAGTGTATGTATTGGATGATGATGAATTTGGAGACGACTTAATCGTGTGCTTTTACTCAAAAACTAGGGGCTCCTGCTGGGGCAGCTTGCTCTTTATGGGGGTTATTGTTGTTTATCTCATTTTACAGTATAATCATGATGAACACTTTCACTCGTATTGATGAAGATTTAAGAAGGATTATTCCTTTCCAAATTGGGTTTCTCTTCCTTATGTTGGAGATACGGTTTATTTTCTTAGAGTGATTGCGTAAATCAATTTTGTTGGGAATTAAATCATGTAAAATTATAAAAATATCTTATTTATATATTGTCATTTATTGTTTCCACACATTGTATCGTAAATAGAGCCTTGTACATCCAAGTTCATTTGTTGCTTCTTTATTTTGTGTCACCTTGTTGAGGGATAAATATACTAGAAGTGCCAAAAGTTGTGTACGGCGCTCACTTTAGTACTAAAAGTTTTTGCCAGCTCACTTAAGTGCTACATCCGAGAAAAATGATCACTTTATTGCCAACGGCAAGAAATTCCCGCCAAATTAATTACATGTCATTTATAATTAAAATTATAATATAACTTGACAAAATTTTTAAAAAAAAAAAATCCAGTCCACGTGGCATGCTTGGACTAAAGTGATCGTTTTTTAACAACGACTGGTACTGAAATGATCACTTTAAATAAAATTTGGCACTCAAATAATCACTTTTAATAAAATTTGGCATTTAAATGATCACTATTTACAACTATTGGACAACATCGTTTAGAGGTTATATACTGACATAGAACTGAAAAATTAATAAAATATAGCCACGTCGGATTTCCAATAATCCGGATTGGAATTGGCACTTAAATAATCATGTTTTTTTAAGTAGTACTTAAGTGATTTGAAAAAAAAAAAAACTTTTGGCATTAAAGTGAGTGCCGTACACAACTTTTGGCACTTCTAGTGTACTTGCCCCTTGCTTTATATATTTATGTATATTAGATTGATGATTATTCATGCTCTCTCTCATTTGGGTATGATACTTCGTCCTGCCAAGTGATCATTTTTTTTTTTTTTAATCTAATGCTGAATAATTGTTAGTGACTTGAGTGAATTTGGGATCGTTTGTTGGAAGACAAATGGTCATATTTAGACCATTCTCATACTTCCTGAAGCCCTTGGGAACCCTATGCTTCAGATAAACAAGAGAACAAGAACAAGAAAGTGGAACATTTGAGTACCCATCTGGCGTTTGGTTGATGATTACCGGGAAAATTATGATCTTTTTCCACTAAGCATTATTCTTTAGTTTGGTGTCCCTGGCAAAATATGCGGTACAGGCTGCACCGTCACTTTTCCTATAATGACGGTGCTGTCAGCTTATCATTTTTCTATTCGATTATTGCCTTCAATAGTGGATTGGTGATTTATATATTCTTCTTTTCGTCTTCGCTTTCTAATCAATTTTGGGCACCTCCCAAAAGCAATCTTGGTGGGACCTGAATGGGCTCTTTCTCAAGTTCTTGTCCCTCGATTGGTGCATCATTTCAAGTAGTTCAAAGTCATTATCAGAATAACCTAGTGACATTGGGATTGAGAAACCAGAGTGGAGGAATCTAATATTGCTAAAATTGTGGCTACATTGGAGATGGGCCATGTAAGCTTATCATCGTCATACCACTGAACGTGAATTGGAGTAAAACCTGAATTATCTCAGGCCTAACTCAAGCCGAACCAACATATCAATGAATCTTAATTTCTTGAGATCGAGAAATGACCAAAATACTCGAACTTGTGATCAATAAACATCTATATTCCTTCGCCCCACCTATGGCGCTAGCTTTACACCCTCTTCCACAACTCAATCCCTGAGCTTCCTCGCTCATTTGGCGAGTCAATTATCGCTCACTTGACGAGTTGATTCATGAATTCGTTTATTTACATTAAGAGCTTAAAGTGGGTTAAAAAAGTGGTCATGTGCTTTCCTATTTTAGGTTAATTCTGGATATGTTTTAGTAATATGGGTCGCGTATGGGTTCAATCGTTAATGAGATACTAAGAGCATGCATAATAATCATTCTATTCCAAAACTATTTTCTAATTCAGACTTGTTTCTAAAGCAGAAATCCGTTTCGTAAAATTATTTCATTTTTTTATTTTTGAAATAGATTTTTACTCCATAAATAGACTTAGAACATAAATCATAAGCAATTTTTTTTTTTTTTTCTATTTCTAAAACAGAAATGAGAATTAAAAAAACTCTTCTTATCGTTCATCATTGCTATTAGCTGACTGCCCATCCGCCTCCGCCAGCCATCGTCCACCGTCCGCCTATCACCGTTCGTTGACTATCGCCTTCCACCACCCGTCGTTCGCCACCCTCGCCCAAGCTAATCACTAGTCATCAACCACCGCCATTGCCCATTGCTATTGTTGTCACTACCGCCACTACTGCTTGAAAGGGAGAAATTTTGTGTTATTATTAAATGCATTTTTTTACTTAGAATTCGTTCAAGAATAGAAATAGAAAAATCAATTTTTCCTCTAGAAATTAATTTCTAATCAGAATTGTAATCATTCGTACCCTAAAATTGCATTATATTCAAATAGGTTAATTTGAGTCGGACCATTTTCAATCCGACCCAACCTACTCATTTTGACCGGCCTAGCGCATGCTTATCGCCTCCGCGGTCAAATGGAAATGAAAGCTGGCCTCCGTCTGGCGAATACAAGGGAAGGGTGAAGGATCGGTCGGGTGCCAACTGCCATCACCCGTTGACCAAAGAACAGTCCAAAACCGATGGCCATCGGAAGCATCACCGCGGTCCCATAGTTTTCGTTGCGAAACTGGTGAATAATTCCGCATAAATTGGCGTCGGTACTTGGTGCTGGTGTTGAAGTTGTTAAGCATTTGGAGAAGACGATGTGTTACGAGGCGAGGTGCTCGAACTGCGGGAAGACCACCTGGGGTGGCTGTGGGAGGCACGTGGCGTCCGTCTACAAGCGGGTCCCAGAGGACCGACGCTGCCTCTGCCGCGGTTGGCCCGGAGTCGAGGCCGCCGATCAGTCCTCCTCAGCCGCCGCCACGGGCGGCGATGAGGGAAGCTCCAGCTGCGCTGTACTCTGAGGATTTCTTCGAATTCCTTCGATGTCATGTGTAATAATCATCTTCTTTTGTATCAGATCTCACGGAACCCCTAGAATAAATTGATGCTGATTTGTGATCTCTCTCTCTCTCTCTCTCTCTCTCTCTCTCTCTCTCTCTCTCTCTCTCTCTACTGGTGGTGCGGGCCGGAGCGGGGTGGCAAAGCCTGCTAGATGTGGAGTTTGCTGTGACGGCCACCCGTACCCGGCGGTGCCCATTGACTACGGCTTAGCCCCAAAAAGGGCTAGTTTGTGTTAACTTTTTGTGATTTGGGCTTTTTGGCATCGATTTCGAAAACTTGAGGACCATTTGGAGAAAACGCCCTGCCCATGAAGCCCTTGTGATGAAATATGAAAGGCAAAAATTAAGGGAAAATGATGGTCTATGAAATAATATCGTTTCTGAAATTTTAATTTATTTGATGTAATTCTTAAAGTTTAGCTCAATGTGTAATGTTGTCCTTGAACTTTTAATTTGTTCAATGTAATCCCTGGACTTTTAGTAAATGTTCAATTCAATTTATTTAACTATATAAAAATGTTCAATATTATTCTTAATATTGAATTAATGAAAGGACAGCATCGAACATTTTGCATATAATTTAAGGATTACATTGAACATGTCAAATTGCAAATTGGGTTAAAGTTTAGATATCGTCCTGAACAAATTAAAAATTTAAGGATCATATTGCATATTAAGCCAAATTCAAGAACTATTTATATCATTATTCCAAAAATTAATTGATATAACGTGAAACGGAACAAGCATCTATCTAGGTTAAAAAATGTGGCGAGCTGGTAAGCATATCCCATGGTGATATTCTTAATCTTGCAAAGGCAATTTTCCACCTATCTAACAAAAAAAAAAAAAAAAGGAAGGGTCATGAAACTAGTCTTCTTCTTTTTGGTTTGTCTTTGTTCGGATTTTGTCTCTCTCAATAGGCTAGGACCCAATCTTCACTCAAGCCACCTTCTCATCTCTTTCATTGAAATTCTTCTTGGTGATTTTACTAGCTAAAGAACAAGGAAATTCGGACCAAAACCAAAAAGTACAAAGGAAGTATGTTATATGATAGACACACCACATGATAGTAATAACATGATATAACTAACAAATTATCATCAAATGTCTGTTATGAATCGCATCCTATTTGTCGTAGTGTGTGTATCTATCTCACTTTTAATTGATCGGTTACATCACATCATCATTGTCACATGTTATGTATATCAGTATAATACATTCTTTAAAATTATAGGATTTCATAAGGGATTTCAAGGTCCTTGTCACGTGTCTTCGTAGTGGTTGGCGTAGTAGTATAAGGCTGATTCCAGAGTGATTTGATAGCCCCTGATCACTAGTTAGTTTTTCTTGGTTGTTTCACTGTGCTCATGTCCTGAGATAAGATCATTGGACCTTTTTTAGCTAATATCGTGGTTGGGAGGTGATGGCGGGCTCGCTCAAAATGATTGGGGGCCAATCAATCCAAATCCAATACTTGAATTTATAACAAAAACAATAGACCCAAATCAATATAGGCACATCACCTCAGGAAAAGGAAAGAAAAGGAACAACATGAGAAGAACATAGGTAAGTTGGCGACCTTCTACACTATTCTTGCGGCACCAAAAGACAGCGGCACCAAACACCATTACTTACGTTGGGCTCGAACGACCGTCGTCCACATGTTGACCTTTTGTGATTTGGGCTTTTTTGCATCGATTTTGAGAACTTGAGGACCATTTGGAGAAAGCTACCGCCCTGCCCACATAGCTCTGGTGGGGCAATATGAAAGGAAAAAATTAAAGAAAAATGATATAAATGATCTTTGAATTTTGACTCAATATGTAATATGATTATTAAACTTTTAACTTATTCGATATAGTCCCTAAACTTTAGCCTAATGTGTAATGTTGTCCTTGAACTTTTAATTTGTTCGATTTGGTCCGTGGACTTTTGATACATGTTCAATTTAGTTTATTGGACTATAAAAAACATTCAATGTTGTTCTTAATTCATATAATTTATGGACTACATTGAAATGTTATATTGCAAATTGGGCCAAAGTTTAGGAATTATCTTAAACAAATTAAAAATTCAAAGACCGCATTATATATTGAACCAAAGTTTAGAAACTATTTGTGTCATTATTTTATAAATTAATTGATAAAGCATGAAATGGAACAAGCATCTATCTATGTTAAAGCATGTGGTGAGCTGGTAAGTGGATCGGGAAAAGTACCAAAAAAATCATAAACCTATTGCATTGGTACCAATTCAGTCCTAAACTTTTCAATTAGACCAATTTAGTTCTAAACCTTTTTACATTTGTACCAATTTAGTCCATTTTGTCCAATTTTGACTAGCCGGCGCTGACGTGGACGCCGACCAGTAGCCGGACGCTAACATGGCAATTTTTAAATATTTTTTTGAATTTTTTCCTTTTTCTTTTCTTTTTCCTTTTCTTTTCTTCCTTCTTCCTCCTTGGGCTGTTCCGACGGTGGCTGGTAAGGGTTGCAGCCCTCGCCTGGCCTTTCCCAGGGCTGCTGGTGAGGCCAACCTCGCCCTAGCCTTGTCGCAGGTGAAGGCGGCCTCGCTCGTAGCTAGCGAGGCCATGGCGGCCATCGCTAGGGGAGGCAAGGGCTTCTAGGCCGAGAGGCTTGCTTGGCCACTAGGCGAGGGCCACTAAGCCCTCCCCAGCCGTCGGCGAGGGTCGCGGCCCTCACTCGGCCTTGCCTAGGGCAGGTGAGGTGGCTTCGCCCAGATCTGGGTGAGGCCAGCCTTGCCCTGGCCTTGCCGTGGGCGAAGGCGGCCATCGCCAGCTCGAGGTACTAGCGACGGCGCCTTTGCCCGTGACAAGGCTGGCGAGGGCCGTGTTGGCCTCGCTAGCCTTGGGCGAGGCTGTCTTTGCCCACGACAAGGCCGGGCGAGGCCAGCCTCCCCAAATCGGGGCAAAGCCGCCTTGCCCGCGACCCCGGGCGAGGCCGAGCGAGAGCCGCCACCCCGGGTGAGGCCAAGCGAGGGCCACGACCCTTGCTGGTGTCGGTGAGGGCTTCACAAGCCTCGCCAGCTGCCGCAAGGACGGTCCAAGGAGGAAGGAGGGATAAAAGAAAAGGAAAAAAAAAAAAAAAATTCCACGTCAGCGTCCGGCCGACGTTCACGTTAGCGCCAACAAGGCAAAATTGGCCGAAATGGATTGAATTGGTACTAATATTAAAATGTTTAGAATTGAATTTGTTCAATTAAAAAGTTTAGTACTGAATTGGTACCAATGCAATAGGTTTAGGAATTTTTTGGTACTTTTCCCTAAGTGTATCCCCACGGTGATATTCTTGATCTTGCAAAGGCAATTTTCCACCAAACTAACAAAGGAAAATTAGGAAGGGCCGTCAAACTAGTCTTCTTTTTTTATCTCTTTGTTCGGATTTTGTCTCTCTCAATACTCTAGGACCCAATCTTCGCCCGACCCACCTTCTTGTCTCTTTCCTAAATTTTATCTTGGTGATTTTCACTAGCTAAAGTACATAAAAGTATGTTATACAGTACACCACACAATAGAAATAACACTATATGACCGATCAATCATCATTGTCTACCGCTATGAATCGCATTCTATTTGTCGTGACGTGCATATCTACCTCACTTTTAATTGATTGGTCATATCACATCATCACTGTCACGTTATATATATATATCGTAGAATACGTTCTTTAAAATGATGGGATGTTATAAGGGATTCCAAGATCCTCCTCATATGCATAAAGCTGATTCCGAAGTGATTTAATGATCCCCTAAAGAAATTAAATGAGAAGACACGATTTAATGAGGTTCAGTAATGTGCCTACATCCTCGAGTAATCCTCTCTCAAAGTTCTCTTTTTGTTGTATAGAGGGACCGCCATTTTATTGATGAAGTACAGGAAAAAAAGACTGAGAAAATAGGCAATTCCCAAAATTACAGAAATCAAACAAATCCACATAATTTCTTCCCAAATAGGAGGGCCAGCATAATTTCTTCCCAATCAAACAAATCTACATAATTTCTTCCCAAATAGAAAGGCCAGCACCGATCACGCCAACATCCCTGGTCACTAGTTCAAATTCCTTGACAGTTTCACATCTCATGGCGTCATGACATAAGATAATTGGACTCTTTTTTTTTCGCTAATATCGTGTTTGGAAGGCGGTGGGGGGCTCGCCCAAAATGATTGGACCATCCAATCCACTCTTTTACTTGAATTTATAACAAGACAAAGACCCAGATTAATATGGACACATTACCTCAAGAAAAAGGGTACAAAATGAGAAGAAAAAGGTAAGTTGGCGACCTTCTACACCATTCTTCCGGCACCCAAAGACAGCGCCACCAAACACCATTCCTTACATTGGGCGCGAACGACCGTCGTCCACGTCGCGGATGTGACTGAGACTCTCAATTAGTTTCAAGACTACTGTGATCACATTCATCACCTCCGCGTCGATTCACGTTTGACAGAAAGTGCCGTGTGGAATCTGGTTCTGTACGCCGGAATGATTCTCTCCCTCTCTCTATCAGTCCCATCTCTTGCGTCGCGTTAGTCCTGGACGTGATGAAAGCCTCGGTGATTCAGCGAACGATGCAAAAGATCACAGCGTTTGATTCGGCACACTGTTTTCTGCTACATGCATATATCACCTTGGAAGCAATCTCTTTCTTGTAAAATGGTTTGTCGAAAACATTCTTCAATCCCAAAAACAGGCTGATAATGAATGATATGGAGCAAAAAAAAAAAAAAGGACATCATAGACCAAAACATGCTGATCTTGATCCCAGCAGGCGAAAAACAAAATGAAAATGATAAGATTGATAAACGAAAAGGGCGTCGAAGAAGTCCCAAATTCTGTACCGCATCGACGGATAAGCAATCGAACTGTTATCTATGTTATGTCTACGGCACTGTATTTAACTGGGGTACAAAGTTAGCCTATGATTGAGTATAGTGCTTAAGGCTCTCTGATCTTACTATGGGCCTTTCATCCACCTCTACTCACTCTAAATATGAATGACTACTATATCAACTTAGCCAACGATAGTTTGATGTGGAGTCTATCTACCCCATTATAGGATCTCCCGATTTCCTATCCATCTTTGTCTTTCTGACAGAAAGGGACGGGATCTCCCATTAGAGGGCGGTTTTCTCGCCTGTTTCCTCATAGAACTTTTAAGGACCAGGTCCGATCTTTCTTGTAAAATGGTTTGTTGAAAACATTCTTCAATCCCGAAAACGGACTGATAATGAATGACATGGAGCAAAAAAATGGACATCATAGACCAAAACATGCTGATCTTGATCCCGGCAGGCGAAAAGCAAGATGAAAATGATAAGATTGATGAACAAAAAGGGCGTCAAAGAAGGCCCGGATTCTGTACCGCATCGACAGATAAGCAACTGAACTGATATCTATGCTATGTCTACAGAATTGGGTTGAGGAGAAGAGAGTACTTACGAATGGAAAAGAACTTCCGAAAAGGTTTAGATTACGCAGAGGCTCGGAAGGAGAAGGGAGGATGGAAGGCGGAGCGGGAGAAGGGGAGGCTGCGGAGGATGAGGAAGCGGACCCTCCGCGGGAGCGGCGCGCTGGCGAACAGGTGCTGGAGCGCCCTCGCCAGCACCGCCGTGTACTGCTCCATCAGCTCCGCCAGTACCGCCACCAGTAACATTTCTTTCTGCTCTCTCTCGAACGCACCAATTGCCACTTCAGCTGAAACCGACCCGAGTGGCTATGTACAGGGGAGGAGATTGGCGAGTCATGTGGAAGATGGGGTGGTTTTAATGAGATTTTTAGTTGTATGTGGTACGTGCCCCAGTGCAAAAATTGACGGTTGGAAGCCAAACATGCTATGTTCTTGTACATTTTATATTGGAAAAATTGTGAAAAAGAGTATAACTTGAGGCTATCGTTTTTGGAAAAAAAACAAAAAGATTTCAAAAGTAGATTCTATTATTTGAAGAGTCCAATCGAATCTCCAATAAGTATCTAATGAGGTAGAGCGGGAGTGATTTCAATCAAAAGTTTCCACTTTAACCTAATTGAATGTGTCAAGTCGAGAAAGATTTATTGAGCTAATGAGCCTGTATTTTTATTTGAGGTTGAGTTGATTATTTCGAATTTTTATTATCCTCTTTGGAAAAGTAGTGTTTCCTTCTTCACACGTTTCTTTTTTAAATATTTTGAGAAGGACGATTAAGTTTATATCATTGATTGGAGACAACACCACTTAAGAGATATTTAAATCAATCCAGACCGACAAGTTGCTAGAATTGTTTCTGGTGTTTGGTCAGTTTGGTCGTGGGTTTTATTCACTCCTCCTATTTTTGTTTCATCTTTTTTAGTCATGATAACGAGTGTGGGACCCTCTATTTGAGGTTTCGATGTTTAGTAAAATAAATGAAAGCTGGCTTGTCTCTAGCGCTGTCCATATCCTTCTCCATCCTTATCCGCTCTTCCTTAGATTTTATCCTTTCGAGGCTTTCCAAATTTCTTTTTCCCCTTTGCTTTAAAGATCCATCGAGCCTCATGTTAGGTTGAGGATTGCCACGTCACGCGGGTCGGATTTGGGTGGGGGCAAGTCCCGATTTTAAATATGTTCGGTTTTTTTTCGTTTGAAAAATATGTTCGGTTTAGCTACTTTGCTTTACTTCACTTTTTGCCCGACCCATAGAGATTGATTAAACCGACTGCACTGTTCCCAAAACCAGGGGAACTGACTAGACCTATTGGTTTTGGGAACAGTGCCATTAGGCATGTCTAGCTAGCTGCAGGCATTTCACCTGCACCTATTCACGCCGGGCGAGGAACAGGATTTGTTATCCAATGCCAGCCCAGTCGTAGCTTGGATTGCTCCAAACGTGGTGTTTACATCCACCACCATAGGCCTCCCTAATTTCCAATCGTTGTTTTACCAGCCGACCAAGAAGGTTTTAAAGCGCAAAGATCGGATCACCCACCCCGCAAATGGTTCTCTCGCTTTTACCTTCCATTGAGCAATTTAAGGACCTGCTCAGGTCCAACGCGATTTTAAATATGTTCAGCTTTTATATGTTCAATTTAGCTACTTTGCTTTACTCCACTTTTTGCCCGACCCATAGAGATTGATTAGACTGACTGTGATTGGTAGGAACGAATGTTCAAATATTCTTACTGTTCCAAAACTTCATGCCCTGATCATATTGCACGACTAGACCTTTAAAGTCTTGTGTGTAGTATTATCCAAGGTATGTAATATCAATTCGTAGGAATAAATGAAATTGGACTAATCATTCATCATGTGATGTGTACTTGTATAAGCTCAATGGGGATCGACTACTTCGGACCAACGGGTAACTTTACATGGTCGGCGGCTCCTAATCGAGAGGACACGCAGTTGACATCCGAGGGATCGTTCTTCGAACAGATAGGAGGGGACGGCGTGGTGACCACGGACCAAAAATCAGATGCTCATCGGCCCCGTGGAACCGTTTGGCCACATGTCATATCACAAGCAAACCACCACCTACCATCTTCTAAGTCGACACATGTCAATCTACATAGATAACGTTAACAAGTACTTCCAACTGTGGGGGCGACAAAGCATCCCCTTTATACCTTTTGTCTGCATCTCAGAGAAAATCCTACAATTGACGACCGGCTCAATCCTTTGCTTCCAACTTGGTAAATTTCATTTGAGGGTTCCAAGATTTCAGATGAATAATGGGAGGAATCTCCTACACATCATCGGCCATGTCTTTCTCCCATTCACGAAAATCACACGGGAGAACTTTTGAGAGCTAGAGCCTGTATGCATTTTTTGCCAAGAGCATATCCACATCAATGATACTAAGCCAGTGGTCCTAAGCTTCACTTGAAAGTTCAAACTTGATGCGCGCACCAACTTAACCGTACCCAAAGCTAAGGAAAAAAAGAGTAGGAATTGATCCATATAAAGCTCTTACTCACTAACGATACAGAAATCTGATGTCTCGCTGAATCCAGAAGCCCACAATAGAGTAGGCTCCTCTGCTAGATACAGGGAAATATATTTTACAGCAAAAGATGCAATACATGAAATATCTGCATCATCCTCTGATAGAAAGCTCCACGCATACCCTATGCCATATGTAAAGATGGAATGGAAAACGGCTCTTTCTCTACGCAATGTCCAGTTTGATGTATCTCTGTACCCCACCAGAGAAAACTACGGCCAGGAGTATGACGAGAGACATGCCGACTGCGAAAAGTAAAAATAAGCGGGAACGAGAAGCAGGGCGTACTGAAGGTATTCCCAAAGATGCTGGAGCCATCGGATGACTACACGATTCCCCACCTGGTTTTGACCCCAACGTTAAGTTTGTACACGGCTCTTCGACAATTTCCGTCATCTTATCATGAGCAGGAAGCTGGCCGTCTCTCTCTGGTTCGTTGTGATCAGAAAAATTGTCCGTTTCTTCTTTGACCTGAAAGAAAAATTAACAGCCTTAGAAAATTATCCATGTTCATAGACAGGACCTTAAAACTAATGTGCTGATTGGTTTACCTTGGTAGGAGCAGATTGTACTTCTTCATCGAAGCTTGGATTTTTAACTTCATCATCCCTAGTTGACCCAGATTGACTGTTCATCTGCAGCCGGATTCTTCTGGGAGCAATACCTTGAACTATCGAATTCTCTGAGCCTGGTTGATGTCGAGGTTGACGGGTCCTTATCTTGATATTGGTTCCAACAATCGTGTTGTCATTGTGGTTAACAGAACTCTCCTCAGCAGTTGACTGAATTTCTTCTTCTCCATTAGAGCCAGTACCTCTCATTCCCTCATCAGCTCCTTCTTGCTTTACGCTTCTTGGTAGTTGATTGGCTCGATCCACCGCCAGACGCAACCTTCTAGGAGCAGTACCCTGCGCTCCATAATCACTTGAATGTGGTAGGACTTGAGAGTCACGTGTCCTGATCTTGATCTGAGTTCCACCACTGCTATTGAAAGATTCACCAGTTGATTCTGCCATATTATTTGAAGCAACAGCTCCAGATGGTCCCCACAAAGGTACCGCGTCCATCCAATTATTCTTGTCAACAAGATCATCATACCATCCATTATCTTTGACCCCTAGGATCGGCTGCAAAGACAACAGGGAAGACAAGATGTTGGAATTTGATCTGACATAATCTCAACTGCCTATCAAACATTTGTTCAATATCAAAAAGTGAAAATGGAGAACCAGAAATTTGTTGTAATCAATTTGACGACATAGTTTGCAGATTAAGGAAGATGGTAGTTATATTCTATTGATGCAAGGAATGGAGAAGATAACATAGTTTAAAAACCTGTATAAGGGCAATGATAGCCCATTAATAAAATCTATAGCACTTAAATCATTGTAATGTCCCCCGTTATCAAGTGCGGAATTCTGCACAAAGTCATTAATGGAATAGCTCCACTCTTCCACAATCCCATCGAAGCTAAGCTTGTCCCCTACTCATACCTGGGATAAGTAGAACGGAGGATCAAATGGAATCTCACTTCCAACTGAATTCTTCTGACTGGTGGACTCTTCACAGGAGTCATCTTGATTATTGAAGACCTCATCCAACAAATCTGAGAGTGAGACCTCCTGCTCACCAACATCCTGGAATAGTAGCCCCTCAAGATCATTGCCAAAATCACAGGCAAAAGGAGAATCCATGTAAGGAGCTTGCCCTGTTTTTAGCTGTGTCTGCTCAGGGAATAAACCTTTGTGATCAGTTGGATCACAAGGCAGATCATAGAATTTGGGGTCACTTTCGAGCAATGGATTCACCTACATGGAATGAACAAATTAATATAGTAACTTCTACAGACATCTTGACAGCAGCTATAAGTCAACAAGCAAAGACCTTAGAAGGTAGTGCCAAGCACTCCATAATTGTTTTGATGAAAATAAAACTACTGCTATTCCATGGAGGATGCAAATTTTTTTTACCTCCAATGGTGTTCCATCAGTGTTACCATCTTCCACATCAGAGGCAATGTAACTATTGGAGCAGCTCTCAACAGGCATCTGAGCATTAGGAATCATTTTGTCCAACTCATCAGTCAACCACCGCTTGATTCCGTCTGATTGTGATTTTACTTGGACGTTGGAAACAGGAGTTTCTGGAACTACATCCGATAATGCCTCATCAGGAGAGGACTTGGCTGTCGGAGATAAGCCAGTTTGTTCAACTTCATCGTACTTCACAACTTCAGGCTTCTCCTCCGCCTTCCGGAACAAACGACAGAGGACATAAGCAGCCTACATCAATTGGAAAGTGTAAGAACAAGAAATTGAGACATAGAAATATATTCCAGCCTTCATGCATAATTGAAAGCTCATCAATACTCTCTTCACAACCGATCAAATCGAAACACCCAAGCCCATCCTTTTAACAATCTTAACGTAACTGGTCAGTGGCATCATTTTACAGATAGCGGCGCCTACATCCTGCAACTTATTATCTAGAAAATACCGTCATATTCTAATGCTTCGAGTGTCTCTGTCTTTTACAGGAATCCATGATGGAACTAACATACAATAAATTATAGCACCACAAATACAGCATATGCACTCAAAGTTTAGACTCATCAACACAATACGAGACCAAGCATAAAAAGCAATGTCGTTGCATACCTGGCCGGGTCCAGTCCCATCAAGATCCTTCTCGGTAGCGCGATACTCGTGCATAATCCAGTGAGTTCTCTCGCCCTTGGGCGCGCGACCCCTGTAGAAGACCAGGGTCTTCTTCATCCCGATCAAGCCGGCAGCAGCACCCCCCGACTTGCGAGACTTGATGGTCCGGTCCTTGCCCGTGGCTTTCCAGTAGCCAGCATCCGTGGCCCGATTCGACCGATGCCCATTCGGGTACTTCCGGTCCCGGGGGCAAAAGAAGAACCACTCCGGATCATCCGTTTTGATCACCGATAAGTCTGCAAACCACACACATAAGCAGATTCCACGTTAAAAAGACCCATTATCCAAGAATCGCTTCACCCCGGCAATTAAATAAACCAATTCCGGCGACGGCGACAGCAACCGAAACTCTACCACCCCCCAAAAAAAAAAAAAAGAACTTGAGCTTCACCCTTTTCCCCTCTCACAAGGGTTTCCCTCACAGGGGAATCTAGTTGACTGGGGAATAAAGGCGACTCAGCATCAACCCCGTCAGAGCACCCCCCAAATATTCAAAAATTCGCTCGCCTCTTATCTATATATCCACGCACTACTCTTCTGATAATCCTAGAAATCGCTAATTCGGAACCTCGGAGATAGAAAGAACAACCTTAAAAGAAGGGAAAAAAGAAAAGGAAAAAGGGTGAGCGCAGAGCGCGGTTTCGAAAGAAAAAGTTACCTGGCAAATCCCAGGGCTCCCACTTGCAGACGTCGATCTCGGGGATGACCTCGACCTCCGAGTGGCGGCCGTTGATCTTCAGCCGCAGGTAGTGGCTGATCAGCTCCTCGTCCGTCGGCCTGAACCTGAACCCCAGCGGCAGCGACTCCATCTCCAGCACCCCCATTTCCAGAAGACACCGACCAGAGAGACTCGCGATCGGAACGAAAGAAAGCAAGAAAGAAAGAAAGAAAGGCTTAGGCAGCAGCAAAGCAGAAGCGAAATCCCCCCCCTCGATCTCGAAGATCGCCGCTGAATCCGCGAAGACGACGGCGGCGGCGGCGGCGGCGGCGGCGAATTGACTGGCCCTCCGACTGACTGGATTCGGAGCGTCTTCTTCGCTCGCGCGAAACTGACGGGATTCTTCTTCTTCTTCCTCTGGAGGAGCTTTCCTTTTTTCCTTCCCCTTCCTTCCCGGACAGTGAAAAATAACACGCCCCCCGCCCCCCGCCCCGCACGTGCGCGCGCCCCACCCCGCGTGCCTCGCCTCCGCAGGGGGGCGCGTGGCCCCCGTCGCTGTCACCCGGCCAATGGGACTCCTCCACGTATCGCGGGAAAAGGGGGCCCCGCGGCGCAAACCGCGTGTGGGGGATCGTCCGGCGCGTGGGGGAAGGTCGGTATGGTCCCACTCGGGGGAGGGGGAGTTTCGTAGAACGAGCGCGTGGGGCTTGTCCTGGCCGGGGGCGGACGCGGTCCCTCTTTTTCTTTGCGGCTAAGTATCTGACTATTTTTGTCGACCGAAAAAAAAAATAAAAAAAAAAAAGTATATGACTAAATTTGGCGCGGAGTGCCGAGCGGGGACGTTTCGGCTGCGGATTTTTAGTTGTGATTATTATAATTTCCGGCGATTTAATTCGCGAGGAAATTTTTTTTTTTTTTAAAGGGACGGGGTGTTAGTGTGTTAATTCATTTAATTCCTTTGATAATTCGGAAATTATAATAACCACAACTGCAATTCGCAGTCAAAACATGGCACCTTGGCACATCGTGACAAATTAGTCACATACTTAGCCACAAAGGAAAAAAGGGGCAGCAACCGCCCCCGGCTCGGACAAGTCCTGGTTCCACAAGGAAAAAGGTTAGAAAAGGGGCAGTATCTTAATTCCTTTGGTAATTTGAAAAATGGACCCAAACAAAATATAGTTAATAATACGGAAAATCTCAATTTAGTATATATATGATAAATTTATATTGAATTGATGATTTTTTACTATAAAAAATCATAAACTATTATATTTATAACAATTTTATCATCCATTAATTTTAATTAAATTTGATTAATACCATAAAAATTGCAAAAAAATAAACCTGTGATAAATCAAGGATAAAGCTCCAAATGAGTACACTTGCCAACTATTGCGTGTTATGAAACTCAATCTTTTAATAATAAAATTTAATGAAAACTAATGAAAAACAAAATTGTCAAAAAAAATACTAGTTTCGAATTTTTTATAATTAAAAATTAATTTTAGATAAATTTATCATAGTATATTAATTATATATTATAATCTTTCATAATATTAACTCTTAATTATTCAAACCCACCCCATTTGTGGTCGTATTGGTTTGCGCTTTGCTTCCCACGCAAAGAAGCGGGTTCAAATCCCCGTGGTTGCTTGTGCGACTCACCAAGTGGCCAGAGTCAAGTGGGTGGGAGGTGGTTTCTTCTGGGTTTCGATCATTCCCGTACTGTAGTTAAAGTTGCAAAAAAAAAAAAAAAAAACTCTTAATTATTCAAAATTTGGACTCCGACAAAATTTGGACTGATTATCATTATTACCGGCGAGTTAATTCGCGAGGAAAAGATCAAAGGGGTAGTATTTTAATTCCTTTGACAATTCGGAAATTGGGACTCGAATAAAATCTTCGCTAGGCCAAGATTTTTTTCCCCTCGCACCGCGCGTGTGAACGCTCAAAAAGAAAAAGGGGGTCCCCCCCACCTCTCGATCCAATCCGGCGTTTCTCCCGCACCATGAATTCGACCACGTCGTCCCGCTCCGCTCCACGACAAGAAACGCCAACGGCCTCGCGCGACCACGTGGCGGGCTTCCACTCGGCCGCGTGGATGGCGGCTTTGCGTCGCGGACGGAGCGGAGCGCTCGAGGAGGAAAAAAGGAGGTGGGGCCATCGACGTTCACGGATTTTAAGGTGGGGATAAAGGCTTTCGTGGACGAGGTGGGGGGAGTCCATTTGATTTTGTTTTTTGACGCCGTGAAAAGGGTCGGTGACGCCAACCAGCCTCCCTCTCTTTTTTAGCCACTGCCACCAGCTTTGGCTAAAAGTCATATTGGATTCCCGACAGGGCCAAAGAAAAAGTTACCAAAAGAGGGCCGGGAAAAAAGAGAGAGCAGATTTATTCCCGGGCACGTGGTTGAGTGCAAGAAAGGATCTTCTCAGTTCTCCTCCTCCTCCTCCTCCGGAGAGGCTCCTCTTTTTGCCAAATCCCAAACAGCTACAGAGAGATGGAGAGGGAGACGTTTGGTAGCTAATAGTAAGGGTGCTCGGATCTCGATCCGGTCCGATTCCAAGGTGAAATCAGGAACCGGCTTGAGAGGACCGATTCCCAAAATCCAGAACCTAGGACCGGGAACTGGACCAAATCATTGGTTCGATTCAGTCTAATGAAACTGATTACTTATTTTTTCCCATCACTTTTTTTTTCTCATTACTTGGAATCAAACTGAGATAATGCTTAGTTCACATTTTATTAATTTTTGCAGAAATAATAAAATAAAAAGTTACATTTAGAGTCCAATCCGATTCCTCATTGAAACTGGGAACTGGAATGACATTCTCAACCAAATCAACCAGTCTAATCCGGTCTAAGTAGTTCCCGATTCGGGTAATTCACTTTGCACATTCCTTGAGTAGTAGTAGTCGAACATGACTCCAAATATTTCCTTGCTTTTGATGGTTTGACAGCCAAATCCCCACTCCCTTCCTCTCCTCCACCGGTGACCGGGCAACCTCGACCGCTGAGGACTGCCGGCAGCCACGAGAGTGGAGGGTCACGGCCTAGATATGTCGTGTCCATTCCTCAACATGGTAACGAATACGATCATAGACGCCGTCCTGTTGCTGCTGCCGGATGGCCCATTTCGGTTTTAGGCTCATTCCAGTGCTACACCCAGATGGGCCCTCTTAAGTATCAACCATCATGTGGAATGTAACGCATCGTTCAAATCTATCGCACTTAACAAAATTCTTGCGGGAGCCCAGCATATGCGGGGCGGAGCCCATTTGATCCTATGACTCGCGAGTTTTGGCCTTGAGTGCAATGGGTGCGCACAAGATTAGCTCCTGTCATATGGCCAGCAAAAAGCATTCGCCGTCGGAAAGTATGCTCTTCGAAGTATTTTCCTTGGTGATTGTTGTGAGCATCGAATCACTCATAAAGCAGTGAAGCAAGCTCCACAGAGAAAGCAGTGAAAAGCAGAACAGAAGAAAAATCATCTTCTCTGTAAGATTATGAGATAACCATAATCCTTCAGTCACAAGCTCAGACTGTCACTGCTTGATCACACAGAAATAACTCACCATGAAGCCCCACTACAATGGGAAGCATGTGTACTCATCATGTAAAGAAGGAACAGATTTATGGACAATGTAAAAGAATCTATGATCCGCTATTGTGTTTCCAGCTATGTACAGATACGCCTACAATCCAGGGTGGTACCCAATGTTCACATTCGCTTCCACCCTCACCACCCTCCTCATGCTCCACTCATGGCAGAATTCGAGGGCAAGCCGGAGTGCGGTTCCAAGTCCAAGCACAACGATAACACCTGCAGCACATCTATTCAGCACCATGTTCCAGCCTACAAGAGAAACACTAAAAGGAGATGGAGGACGGATTTACCAATGATAATATTAACAGGAAGCGCTGAAATTCCGAGTGTCACGGATATCAACACATCCAAGAAAAGACCGCCAATGAGGATTGAGAAAGCCACCCAGAGTGGACTGAAACAGCCCTGTTTTAGGGAAGAATCCACAAATTAAAGACCTAATTTATCTTTCCTTGTTAAAATCAGCATCAAGCAACATGTGCCACCATAGTTCCTTACCCTCCTACGTTGCTCTGCAACACCAGATCCTCTGTGGTTAGGATCAATCCTCCAGACCCAGAAACTTGTCTGCTAAAGAAAAAGATTACATGGAGATATGTATATGAGATGCTGCAGATATACCGTCAAAAACCATGAAAGAAAAAGATGTTGATGCTTTTATGTTATGCCAAGCTTATTGTCATGAATGACTCAGTCACTAGTAAGCAGGGACAGTGAGGCATAAGCATGTCATGCAACAAAAGACTATGGATACAAAAACTCACTCCTTGGTTTTCTCCTAAATTTAAGTTTAGCTACGAATTCTGGACCAGAATCTCAATTTTAAAGTTTATATGCTTGGGGTTTACATCTCATGCTACTCATCATTTGTCAGGACTATTCGGTGTAAGTTCTTTGGCTTAAATAAGACCATAATACAGTTAGAGGGCTTATCTCCGTAAAAAACGAAAAAGGCCAACAAAACAAAATGTTTGTGCGCGCTTCATACATAAATTGGATATACAAAATATCCATGCTTTCTGAGTTTAGATTTTGCAGGAGCTGTAGGCATGTAGAAGAATCCGTACATGAAAAAAGTTGTGAAGTCGCACTAAAAAGGCTGAATAATGAATCAGGATAATTCACTTCCAATGAGAATGACAGATTAAATGGCGTTTCAAATAAACTTCAGGATCAAATATAGAGCACGAACAGTAGAATGGGACTCTGGAGGTGGCACATTCGCAGCTGCCTGTCTGTATTAAAAGACCAAGAAAACATTAGTGTATCTTTTAGAAGCAAATGGAAAGGTAGCATGATATAGAGGACCTACTGGCATATTTCGCATTTGTTTGAACCCCTGGTGCGAAACCAAGCTTCTATGCATGATCTGTGCGCTTTTGCAATGCCGCCTCGACATTGGCATCCAAGATCTATCAAATCTTCTTCCTTCTCCTCTTGACAGACCCTGCAGAATCATGAAGGGCATGTATGACGGGTGAAGTAATTTCAGTCCAACCTTCTATACATATGAAAATAAGATAATATTTGGTTAAAGCCATTTCCAATTGTGTGTCAGTGCGTAAACACAAACTAGAATGCAAGCTGAAGAAAAAACCCATATGCAGATCTATGTTGTGTAATTATGCAGGATATTTGATATTCTAAAGTCAAATGGGCTCCTGTCTGACTATGGATTTCAGAGGGTTGTTAGAGACATTTGAGACCTTGTGATCCTGTAAATTTAAACTTTTATTTATTTGTAATAGTCAATCGACATACTTCTTCAACAAACCTAGCAAGCTCACTTGACAGTCTGTCAAGTACTCAAGCAATGTGAAAACCCAACTCGAAAAGGAGAAGGAGGACCTATACAACAGGACGGTGAAAGCAATTTTACAAGATTCTGTTTCCAAGAAACAAATAACCACCAAAGAATGAGAGACTCTACAGCATAGCTCAAGTGACAGGCAAACAATCACGAGAGACTCTACTTCATAGTACAAGTGACAGGCAAATAATCATCAGGTCCTTATGACATTATTCTTGAATAAACTAAAAAAATTTATTTCAATGACCACAAGGCATATGCAAAATTCTTCAACAGTTTAAGCAGGTATACACTGCAGAAGAATCTAAAAAGATACTTTTTTACCTACTAAAGTATTCTACAGGGCCGCCATACAGAGAGATGTAAGTTCATTTGTGTCAGGATCACATATCTAATCAGCTCAGCGGGCTGGTGATGATTGCATTAAATCCCATCGCATCGTGCTAGCTTTCTTCCCAAACTGGAGAAAGCTATGTTTGTCCTCGTGTTGAAACAGATTGATAAGTTTATACAAGTCAAACAGAAAGGCATATGAAGACATGTATGGCATTGATTACTTGTTCAGGAAACATGTCTATCGGTATACTAGTTAAACAGTATATCATCGGAAGATATCCAATTCTCTTGAGCTGACTAATTTAACTACATTAAGGAGACATCTCTCTCTCTCTCTCTCTCTCTCTCTCTCTCTCTCTCTCTCTCTGGATGTGTTGGTCTGTGTCTGTTTTTGTGAGTGCACAGGTGTGTCAACGATAGAGAACATGCAGTGAGATATAAAACTAAGGCCAATGTTGTGATTTATATCTAAATCGTTAGCATACTCAAAGAAAGCAAATTCAGAAGCATGCCAGCGTATCAAACAAATTCAATCAAACCAGCCATCGCCTGCAGAAAACACAGAGTTCGCTACCAAGTACGCTGATCAGAAGACTGCTACATGCTCATTTCCAACACAATCAAGGACATAAAACAAGTCCAGCATACCTGCATTGTTCATGAGAGCTCCCGCTCCTCGAAAAGTAACCCTTTTTAGGGGAACCCACCAAAGGAGGCTCTTCAACAACACACTCCAATGCCTTCGAATCCTTCACGGCAGGCTCTGGAGGCACGCACGAACCGCCACCAGACACCACGACAGTCAACGGCGTCGCCTGATTCACGCCAGCGGCCAAACCATCCATCGGGGCCTCGCCGCCGCTCTCCCGAGCCAAAACCACCGCCCCACCTTGTTTCTCGACATCGGTTTCATCCCCAGAGGGCTTATCAGCCAAGCCCACAGCAGCGGTGGATCCATCGCCATGCATATCGCGATGATATTGAGGGAAAATGGCAAAATCCCAACGCAGCCTCGGCAGCTCCCAAACCCCAGGTTCACCTCGCAATGCACCACTCCAAAAATTTCCCAAGACCTAAACTCAAAAACCTCCCTAAATCGCCTACCAGAAACAAACAATCGACAAACCCATCAACGGCATTCGAACAATCACCAGACCCAGCAGCTCAAACAAGCCCGAAAACGATGACCCGGATCGGTCTCAAGAATCTCGCATCAAGCGAACGGCCAAGAACCAAAGAAAATCGGAACGAAGGCCTCAATCGCTACCCAACACGCCGCAAGACGCGCAAAAACAAGAACACCCGGAACGAAACCTCGGGCGGAAGAGAAAGATCAGACCTCGCCCATCGAATTCTCCCGACCCAACAACGCGGAATTCATTTCGCGCCGCTTCTCGATGAAAAGCTCGCGTCTTTCGGTTTCATTTTTGTTGTTGTTGGCGGTGCCTGCGAGTGACGTGACGCAACGCCACAAATGGGTTGAGCTCTCTCCCTCCCTCTCTCTCTCTCTCTCTGTGTCGCTCGCTCGCTGTGGCGTGTTTGGGTTTCTTGATTTTCTTGATTTTCTTGATTTGCTACTGTAAATGCAGTTAAGCGGTTACCATGAAACGTTAAACCCTCGCTCGCTGGGACACTGACAGGGACAGCGACAGGGACAGGGACAGCGCACGGGTCAGGGGCGACGATGGAAAGGCCTGTCATAAAAACAGCTGACGTGGCGACCCAATTCCCCATCGATGGATGCGGTTGGCAAGGAAAAAATTTATTTGGTAAGTTTTTAAGGATCAGATCGAAATAGGATTAGACAGTGGAATAAGCAAACCATGGAAGAAAATGGATGCGATTGCGTTTGTCTATCGAAATATGGATAATTCCAAAAAGTACTCTTCTAAAAATAATTACTTTGAAAAATGAATGAATGAACGAACGGATAAGAAGATTTTTTCATCGGATACAATAATATTTGGATATAAATTGTTATTAATGATGCAAATATTTTTTTATTAATTATTTTAAACGAAATAAACGATTATTTTTAGGAATCAAAATCATTTATTTTCTGCGAAACTTTTGAATAATCCTTTCGTAGACGTAAAAAGAAGTAGACTTTTTTATGACGGATTGATGGCTTGCTCAACTACTTGATCCACAAAAGCCAATGGCACTTGAAATGTAATTTCAAAGGTGTTGGATTGTGCAATTCTTTTTTTTTGCGCATGAGCATCCAACACATAGACATGCTTGGGCCCTCTCAAATTAGATCCTTTTATACATCGAAATTTTAAATCAAGGACAAGTCTAACATGAACAACGATGTTTAGACTTTGACACCTAGCCCCCGTATTGATTTGGGGTTGTAAGAAGCTAGTACAACATGCATGAGATGACAGATTGAGAAGACTACCGATGGCAAAGTCTCTTACTATTCGATTCGTTTTAAAAATTCATCTTGCAAAATTCTTGTTGGACATCTTTTGTGAGAAACATCCTAAGTATAAGGTATTATCTCACCCTTCTTTAACTTGTCTCATTCTCCATCTCATTGGCCTAAAGTTTACATTCATCCATGTGTGTAACCAATAAATTTTGGTCCTCTAATAGACCTAAGCAATTGCGTCGCATGCACTGAATCCAGATTGTCGAGTTGCGCGCATGCACTGAATCCAGATTGTCGAGTTGCGCGTACGAATTTGTCATTAGTGAGCCTAATGGTTCATATACTAAACATATGGTCAAAGCCTAACTTTTCTTATTGTCAAATTTTGAAAATCATGAATGAAAAGTTATCACAATCTGTAAATTCTCAATTATATTTTGATTTCTCATAGCAAATAGCAAATATAGTACCATCATTATTTTATCATCTGGTAATGATCGATAAACAAATTATTATAAACATTTAAGTTTTAGTATTTATCATAATTGAGTAATTCAATTGCATTCTAATTGGCATTCAATTATTATGATCAGATCACCAATGATCATAACACTATATCAATAATTTATACTTAATTTGATTGCGGGTTATTTAGAAAATGAAAACAAGAATGATAATATTTTTATTTTCTAATAGCAATTGAAGTATAATTGAATAATAAATTATCTGAATATCACGATAAATATAAATTATTTGAAATTGTATAGTTATCTTCCTATGATTAGATACTCATACTACAATCATGGTTTAATCATAATATGATGAACATTCATGGATGCAATAGTATATTGCATATTACTAAACATTTATTTAATTCTTGTGACATAATCGGTGACTTACTAACTATAGCCATTGTACTTAATCTCTATTTTTAATTTCAATTTTTTCTTGGCACTTCCCTTTTCTGGGGGAGGAGGAGGCAAACAGTGAATTGGGCATTGCATCATCCCATTAAGTATTAAAATATGTGTGAATTTTATGACGGCGGAGCAGGTAAGCCATTATTGAATGAGACAGTTGAACAAGGTTGGTAGGTTTGAATCACTCCCTCTTTTTTTTCTAACACATTTTTTTCCCTCCCACCCTACGACGACGGTGAACCACCGCCATCTTCATCTTCACGAACTCTTCTGCCCACCGCCATTGCATAACTTGCAGGGTTCGACAATGTCAAGGTCAAACTATGCAAACGCTACATATGTTGTGATCCAGCCGACTACGCCATCTTAGTTTGACGTATGTAATGACGCAAATAAGTATAGATACAGTAACCTATGTATCGTTCCATCTTAATGGCGTGGCGACCGAGTCCTTTCTTTTAGCCATAGTTTAGACTTTCAACTTCTAACCTTTCAGCATTTCGACATTCTATCGGGCATAAAACTAAAGGGGTCAACTGAAACTAATATTGGGTGAATTTGATTTAACTTTACAAATGGGCTTTAGGTGTAATGAATATGCTTGTAAGCCAGAACCTTTCGGAAAAATCCAAGTATGTTTAGTAAAAACTCTTTGTAAATGGATTTTGAGTTTCAGCAGTGTTTAGCCAAAAAACACTTTTGCAATGGACTTTGTTTGTTTTCTTTATATTGTTTTTTATTAAAAAATAATTCAAATGTTTGGCTAGATGGCGAAGGACTGTAGCTACCGGTGAGCCGAGTTTGGTGTTGGCGGGCATCGACTAAGGTTGCTCGACCTCGGGCAACCTCGGAGGTCTCTCGACCTAGGCAAGCGTCATCTAAGGTCATGCAACCTCAAGCAGAGGTCGCCTAGGGTGTGACCCTCATTAGACCTTTGTCGACCCTTCGCCAACCAGATCTAGCCTTAGAGGCCCTTTGTTGACCAAATCTAGTCTTGTCGATTGCCCTCACGCAAATAAGATAATCGACCCTTCGCCAACTAGATCTAGCCTTAGAGGCCCTTTGTTGACCAAATCTAGTCTTGTCGATTGCCCTCACGCAAATAAGATAAATATTTACAAGGAGAGGGCAAAGCCAAAAAATTAAAGAATTATTGAGGATAGTTTTGAAAGGAAACGATATTTTAATTTGACTTTCAGCATTTCGCAAATGCTACTTCAGAAAGTTGGGTGGGAGTATTATTAGGCTTTCAACATTCCTAAAGCTAGCATTTAGCCAATATTTCAAAATACTTGCTAAATGCCGCAACATTTCCCCAAGAGCCTTAAAAGCTAAAAACCCATTAGAAAAGCCTAACAAACACACTAACCTGTAAAAGCTAGCAAGAGGCTACTCTTATCTCTTGATTTTGCACTGGATTTGGACCATGATGGACGAAGAATGGTGCTTGTCTTAAGCTGAAGAAATCAGGTATGGAGCTTTGTCACGGGCCACTTGGCCCGTCGTGGGTTTTTGGACACACCACGAGTTTAGCCCAGTTTGAAACATTTGTCCAAAGGAGTAGTGTGAGGGCTTGGCCACACGCATTGTGTTTGAGCCCTAACCCGGCCGGTCCAGTTCGGCCCTATTGCGGGTTCATTTATATTCAGATATTAAGTTTCCAATACTCATAGTCATTATTCGTAAAGTTTAACTGTTGTAACCGACTATAAAAAATGTCCATGGAATATTTCCTGTTATAGTCATTGCCTAGGATTGTTTATGGCCAGCTAGATGAGCTTCGTGTTTGGATTTGCACATTTTGTAACCGTTACAGTGTGTCTCATATGATTTTGTATAGGATGCATTAAAGGTAACAATGGATAAAAGAATACTTGGAGTGTCAAAATTTGGCACATGATACTTAAGTGTTAAAAGTTACGAAAGTGACAATTAAATGCTAAAATTGGAGCAAAATGGACCAGTTTAGTGTCAATGACAAGAAAATTCGACCAAAAATACTAACGTTGCGATTTTCTGACGAGACAAATGTAAAATAATGCTGTTTTGCATGCAAAAATGACATTATTTTACTGAAGTGACTAGATAATTAATATGCTTAGCCCTTGTTGCCGCTTTCCTACCGTGGCCAAGAAGGGCTGGTGATGGTGGGGGAAGGGTCCACCGAGATCGTCAGGCCTTGGCTAGTGCGAGGGCTTGCAAGCCCTCGTTAAGATCTAGGACGAGGGTCACAACTTTCCCCTAGATTTGGCGAGATGGGTCGCCGACCCTCGCCTGGTCGGACCAAGGGTCGGTGACCTTGGCTAATCGACGGCGAGGGCCTAGGAACCCTTGCCCAGATTTGAGGGGAGGGTCGCAGCCTTGCCGCAAATTCGGCGAGGGTCGCCGACCTCTAGTCAAGGCTCGACGATCTCAACGGTCCCTTCCCCCACCGTCGCCGGTGGGAGGTGGCGTTGAGGACTCAACCCTCACCTTCTGCCTCCTCCTTCTCCTCCCTTTTTAAATAAATTTAATATAAATATTTTTAATTTAATTAATATTTATATTAAAATTAAAAAAAAGAAGACAAAAAGACGTCGTTTTGGTTCTTCGTTGTTGACTCAGCTTTCTGACACGCTACATAGGTGAGTTATATTATTAAAAAATTACCACATAAGATTTTTGACCACATTTGTCAGATTTGACACTTAGGTGTCTCATTTTTAAAATAAAAGTGGCATTTAAATGTTACTTTTGTAACTTTTAATACTTAAGTGTCTTTTCGTGCTAAGTTTTAGCACTTTAGGTGTTCTTTTGTCAAAACAATGCAAGGGTTAAAGTTTTCTGGGGAAGTAAGGTTTTGGCTCAGATGTTGGGTTACAATAGTCATCTCTCGGGATACAAATGGTTCAATTAACTTTCATTTCCAACCTTACTATAAGATATCTATGATGAGGTTGTAGCCCTTTTTTATTATCACATATAAGAAGCAAATGCAAAATCAAGTAAAAGGGTCCTAGGTGTTCATATACCCACAGTATGAGTCTAGGACAATGAACAGATCAATCTATACTCCTTCCTAAGAAAGTTCAAATGCAAAGCAAGGAACTTGAAGCTCACAAAAGCATCCATAGAAGCCAAAACCCCTCCTCAAGCAAAACCCTTCTCTTTATTCACACCAAGACTCCTGTGGAAAAAAAAAAAATCCTTGCATTGCCATTCAAGCAAAACTCGCTTTATTCCAATACACAAAGCTCACTCCTCATTCCCTCTTAAAATCCCCACCTCATTCACCACGTCCTCAAACTCTCCATCTTGGGTTTCCCTCCAAGCACCCTCTTCTCTCCTTGCTTCCCCAAAACCAAATGCCTCTAGAGGAAGAGAAGCCGAAGAAGCTCGACCGCGATGATGCCCGGGACATGGTCTCGGCGATCGTGGGCCGGATCTTTAAACTCCAAAGGCCAAGCTCTAGCCAGACGTCCGAGGAGGATGATGACCGCGGTGTGGGGATTGTCACGCTGGCGGGGAACAACGTTGGCGCCACCCTGAAGAGCGAGATGGACGAGAAGTCAGGTGATCCTGATGAGGAGCCTGACGCGATGAGCACATACGTGAACAGCAACTTCCAGGCCGTGAACAACTCGATCATGATGGGCGGGAGCTACACGACCAATGACCCCGGTGTGCATTTAGAAGTGTCTGACGTTTTTGAGCACCATGGAAAGGACCACCACAAGTCAGAGAAGCACGGCAAGAAGGACAAGAAGAAGAAGAAGAAGAAGGACCAGGAAAGTGGGAACAGTGACGAGCAAACTGAGCACTCTGCTGAGCACACCGAATGAGCACACCCAAGTTTGTTTGTTTCTCTGGACACCCTTAAAATCACAAAAAAAAAGGGAAAAAAGAAGAAACACAGTTTAGTGAAAGAGATCGCTGATAATAATCCCCGTGTCTCTCTACACGTTCCACTGCTGAATTTCTAGTTGCTGCTGTTTTCTATGCCGAATAAACTTTCTTGTAACCATGACGGTGCTTTGTTTTGAAGTTACCGTGTGTTTATCCAATGGAGTGTAGACTCACTTCCATGTCCCTGACTCAATTGCTGCACTCATCTCTGCATTTCTTGAAGTGGTTCGTTCCTAAGAAATTTTTTTTGAAAGTGGGGGGGAAGAGGAGTCCTTGTCTGATGCCAAACTTAGGGTTGCATCTCCCCTCGGACTCATAGCTTAGTCATGGAGTGAGTGAAGTAAATGCACTGTTAATTGTAGGGACACATAATGCCGATCTCAAGCAATCAAAAACCAGAGCACTGTCTTTTCTTATAGCTTAAGGTGCTGATCTTGCATCAATTTTCCATTCTAGGAAAGGCCTTCATTTTGTTCATCTGGAAATTGACCTTGTTTACTATGCTTTCACGTTATTGATCGGGAATTCTTGAGGTAAAAAAGATAATGATTGCCCTTCCACTCGGCGGAAAACTACTGCGCAGACCCTGTTGATCAAGATGTGCCTTGGGGGTTTGATCATGCCATATTAAGGTTAATGCCCTCACCCTTCTCTCGATCGATCACCTCCGACAATCCATCCCATGCTATCGATAGTCCATTGACTAAACTTTTTGAGATATCGCTTTCCAAACAGATGAGTAGCTGCAACAGTCAGATTGCCAAATTAACTTATCCAAAGAACAAAGAAGATTGCCCAATTCGAATCAGCACTAAAGAAGCCGTGGAATCCGGCAGATTATCGCGGTAAAATTAGACCAACGAGCCTAAGAAAGAGAAAGGCAAAAGAAGCGATTAGATTAGGGTACGGACCCTCTCATTAGTGCATGACTTTTACGCCCGACGTGAATCAATAATGAACAGAATTAGGGTCTTCTAGTGATTCGCTCAATCATGTGTGCAGGATTATGCTGAACACTGGGTACCAAATGAGGTGCTCTTTTACTGTATTATGCATTTCGGAAAACAAAGTGACGGACTGTGCTTTGCACAAAGCAACCATATGCACCCTCCACACAAGTAGGAATTCGAGGGGGCAGAGAAAGGGGGCTACAGACTCTGGGACCACCAACGGAAGCAACACACTAGGGACTCTGCGACTCGCACGACACTGTGACGACCTGTAACTTCGGCTCCTGCTCCTTGATCTCTTCGGCTTCCTGAGCTACTTTCATGGCACAATCCTGCATCTCTTTGTTCTTGCCCCACAGAAGAATGTACAAGCCGATGATGACAATGACCGACCCAAGCAAGCTGCTCAACAACAGCAGCAGAAGAAAAGGTTCAGCAAAATGCAGGTTCTAAACACATCACGGCATTTTTGGTATTTGTCAACATTCACCTCCCAATATGGAGCTGCTCATGCAGAATGGGGATATCAAACATTGCTGCCATTATTTGGACGAGGGGGCTGAATGCTGCCGTGAAGACGGGACCCCGTTTCTTGACGCACCACGACATCCCAACATAGCACAATCCTGAACCTACCATACCCTAGAGGCAGAAACACAACACAATTATCACTGAATATGGCAGGTCCAACTTGATCGTTTAGAGTCATAGCATCTCTCTCCCTTAGATGTGGGAATTTCGTGGATTGAACAGAGGACATTTGTCAGGTTGGGTTAAAGACGGATCCTATCAAGGGCTACTTGAACAGAGCTACTGAAGGAAGTTGAATGCAGATAGGGGATTGGCCTCACGAATGGAGAGCTCTTGCACCTATAAATTCCTTCTTTTTACTACTGTATATGCATACTTCACTGTAAAGCACTGAACTTGAACAATCCTCTCTCAATTTAATTTAATTTAAAGTGACCGCATAAATTTCTTGCGGTTTGGTTTTATCCCCAAAAGAAGTCATACTTACAGCGAAGAGAACGGTGAATATTTCAGTTCTTCCTCTTAAGATCCAAATAGAGAGGCTCCTGGACGTGGAGAAGCTCAAAGCAGCCGACTGAACGGAGCCAAAGAAGCACATAATGGCTGTGCTTGAGTACTGGCAAGGATATCTCTTGGCTATCTTGGATTGGAGAAGAAACCACAGAGACCAGAGCAAAGTTCCGAGAACTAAGCAAATCAAGCCGAGTCTCCAATTCTGCATCCTATCAGCCGAACTGAGCTTGGTGGCATGATCACTCATCGAAATAACAGCCTGTGAATGTGAAGAGCTGAACAAAGGCCTTCCTCGATAAAGAGTCAACATCAAAGCCCCACCGACGCAAATTAATGTACCGACTATTTTGGCTCTTCCGCTGCTGCTCTTTATGTTCACCCTCTCTATCCTGCAGTGCCAACATGACAGACCAATCACTTGTTTTCCTAGATTACATACTCAGAGTACTAAGTTTCTAGCCATTGGTCTAATATACCTGAAAGGTAAGGCCATGATGAATGTGAGAACAGGAACGATGTTAATGAAGGCGCATGAGAAAGTCGCGGATGTGTATTGAATACCGAGGAGGAAGAAATATTGAGTGAGCGATGCCCTGCAAGAGAGATCAAATTTTGATTAAGTACTTTCTATAATATATATATAACTTATTTCTTGGGATAGGAGCAGATATTTGAAAAAGGAATATGGGAGTTGAGGTGACTAACCCTACAATGGCGCTGAAAAAGAGATAACATAAGATGCTAATTGTGAGCTTTGGTCTGGTATTCCTACAAATGAGAATGCTGTTAGTTTACCACGGCAGACAGAAAACGGATATGAAAGCACAGATACAGAAGCCAAACAATGAAAAAGCAGACTGTAACCGACTTCGCACAACTCATGAAACTCTATGTGACATTTCAAGATCAAACTGTGGCAGAGTGACAGCTAAATCGGCTAAGCACCGAGTCAGACAACTAAGCCATGTAAGCACACACAGCATGCCCATCTCACTCACCCTAGAGCTCTCTATAATAAGATTCTGACTAAGAAAAGTGTACCTTTCCAAAAAGTAACCGATTGGAGACAAGAAAATGGCTGAAATTGCTAGGCGATATGTGATTAGGACCAAATGATCAATACCCTCTTCAAGCACTTTCTTAAGCAGAATATTCACAATTGCAAAGGCAAAATCAATCGCCAGCATCACAAAGAAAGGCTTCCACTCGTTGCAGCTCCTCCCTATGGCCATTCAAATTCAACACTCTAGGAGGCACTGGTAGGCCTCCTTTCTCTCTATTTTCTCTCTCTCTCTCAACCCTTCACACAACACGACGGTGCAAGAGAGATTACTCTTATGGCCAGTCATTACACCCCGGAACGCATACTTTTGTAGCTCCGAGGGGGCTCTCTCTCCTCCAGAATAAGTGGGGACAAAGCAAGATTAAAATTCTTCAGATCGCATCAGTGCTTTAAGCAACCAACTTTGACATTAGTTTAATAGTTATTCTCTCTTCTTTTCTTGCTTCTTTTTGACTGATCCTTCCCAACAAGGAGAGAGTGTTTGAGAATCGTTTACAAATTTGCCACACAAACAGTGCAGCGATTGACATTGGAGTGATCATCCTTTAAGAAATCACCAAAAAGCGGATTGCAAGCACGAACCTCCGATAACATGTCATCTTCTTTTAGAATGCAAATGGCCTTTTAGAGAGCTGTTGCTATATTTAACCAATAAGCATCTTTAAGTGGGATGGTACTATAAATGGATCCTCTCCCTTCTTCTATACTTAGCATCTAATTCCCTCATTCATTAGAGCTTACTGATCAGCATTTCATTTCCCAACGTGGAGTATAAGAGCACTAATGCAGGATCTTGGGGAAAAAAAGCTGGCTCAATGAGCGGAGGTCGTCGTAATCAAATCTGACGAAGATGCTGCGTTTCTTGTTTTTGCAATCTCCAAATTCTTATTACTATTGATGCACGTCTCATAAGATAAAATATAGTTTCATTAGACTCTCTGGTGGCTCCTTACAGTCTGTGTCGGCCACAGCTTTCTTTTATATTGTTACTTTTTCAGTCCCGTATTTTTCTGAAGATGACTATATCATAGATTACATGAAACAAATTATTTGAATTTTGACCTAAAACTTTCTCATGCTCCGCATAATTATGGAAACTTTACTCTGCGGAGTGATGGCAACCAGTACCACACCACAAGATGAAGATCATACCAGATTTTGCACTGATCATCATCCGTGGCCGGTTCACGAAATATTAATATGGTATCTCGAGGCTTTCGTTGGGCTTGAGAAGAGAAAATACACTGCAGACTTAATCCACAAAAGATGTGACAAGAACAAGCAAATCAAAGTGTGAAAATTGCCTGATGATCTTATCCTTTTGTTGTCTGAATATTCAACATAAGCTTCGCCGGTTCTTGTTGCATGAATGGCTCGGTTTAAAAGAAGTCTAACGCAATACAATTTCCCTCGAATAAGCCGACCCAAAACGTTTCAATGAATGAGTATGCTTTATGCCAAATTGAAAAGTAATACGCGAACTGTCTCTGTCTTCAGCTTTTCTGGGTAAAGTGTTGTTCCTCGTCACATTTAGTTGCATTGTGTTTTAAGTACACAAATTCTATTTCTCAAGTACAAGACATGGGCCAAATGGAGACTCCGTGGGAAAACCATGTCCACTCGTCTGAAAATGCTTCAAGCATCTATGCAAAAACATCCCATCTTTCTTGCAAAGGCATAAACCCTTGAAGGGAATCATATCCTAGGGCACTCTCACTGTTGTCCCACATGTAGCTTGGCAAATAACCACGTGGGCCAGTTCGCGCCCTCGGTCCGTCTAAATCGTCGAATTCGGCAAACCAAATGATCCTCTCTAGTTGTGGTGGGTTCATAAAGTTGATGGTGAAACTTATAGGAACGAATAGAAACAGATCGAGATTAAGTGACTTTCACGATAGTCTTAAAGATGGTGATTTCTCGAATGTATACATAATCCGAGAATGCAGTCGACTACTTTCCAAGATCCTGTCCCCGGCTCCACGCAGTACAATGCATAGACTCTAATCTTCGACTCTCTGCATGGCAAGAGGGCGACAAACCGAATTGAATATATTTGAGCAGCCATCGCATGGTAAGACGACAGATGAACATACCTGAGGCCATGTGAGAACGCTTCCATCAGGAGGAGGGAATGTTCCGTGATAATGAAGGGAATACAAGACCTTGCTTTGGACCCAATTCGACTGGAAGTACCGTGCGTGCATGGGTTGCAAGCCTTGTTGTTGTCGTCCTTGCCACTTGCCAGTTGCAGTATAATTCTTACCCTTGTTTTGCCCTAAGATACTTTGGCTGAGATGCTCAAGTATATGATCCTTCTGACGTGATGACCGATGACAGCTCAACATAAAAATCATGGGCGGCTTCTCCAGTTTTTCATCGTGGGGAAAACTTGATTAAATGCGACACATGATAGAATATCATATTTATAGGTTTTGTTCGTCTATAATAACCATTTTCATGATTTTAGAATAGCTTATCTTTTAGTTTCAGATGAAAATATTCACTATTGACTTAGCTATATAATTCTTTTCGAGAAATTTAATGGGGGGTAAAATTTAATTTCTGTTTAGACCCGAACAACATAGCATAAGTTGAAAACAATAAATTATGTCAAAGTTGTAGAAAAACGAGGAGAGGTAAGAGCCTACCACTCTTAGGCGTACGTTTGTTTGTTGAGAATCAAGTGGATACTCCAAACAAATTAAATGCTCTATTATTATAATAATAATAAGAATACTCACATCACTCACACATAAACGCACCACCTTATTTGTGGATTCCACACGTAGGAGACTCGTTTTAATCAACGCACACGACACAAGGAGCAAGTGCCCCTATTTGAACGATGCAAAGTCGGTGCTTAAATCGACTTTCCCACTTTTTGTACCATTCC
The DNA here is from genome assembly GCA_017140595.1 of Eucalyptus curtisii. NCBI lineage: Eukaryota > Viridiplantae > Streptophyta > Magnoliopsida > Myrtales > Myrtaceae > Eucalyptus > Eucalyptus curtisii. The sequence goes on from CM029498.1 coordinate 9,297,837, forward strand.
ACTACAAATATCTCCTTTATTTGTCATTAAGTAAGTTGGGCTGATATTCCTAAACAAATGGAGATGGCGACTAAGGAGAAAAACCTAAAAGGGTCGCTGAGAGAGAGAGAGAGAGAGAGAGAGAGAGAGAGAGAGAGAGAGAGAGAGTGCAGCTCCGGGTCCTTTATATCTGCAACTTGATCACTTGTTTTGCCACACTTCATATTTGTCTCGCCAAGTAATACTTTTTGCCATAGGAAGTAATAATACACTTCTAAATGCTTAGTCCTTGCGCGGAAAACATAATTCCTTGCTAAGCTTATGGTTGATAGATTGTCACAATATAGTTGTGTGGAGTAGTTTATCGGTTGATGCAGATCTTCAATCAACTGTACCAACCACGAACTCTCTTGTGTTGCCATTATTACCGCTCTATACTTAACTTTTGTTGTAAACAATGACATAGTTGGCTATCTTTTGCTACACCATGATGCCACTGCTAATATGAGACTAAACATGTACCCAATAGTTGATCATCTTGTATAATGATCTCCTGCAAAGTTGGCATCGCAATGCCCTTCCACCTCACACAATGCTTCTTTCTTATATAAGAGCCAATATCAAATGAACCATTTACATAACTTAGTATGCATCCGACTGCATCTAAGTGAGGCTTTTATGGTCTCTCCATGAACCAACTTACTACTTTTATTGCGAAGGTAATGTCAGGTTGTGTTATGGTATGGTTAGGTAGATAAGATTACCCACCTTTTGTCTATACATAGTTGAGTCTTATAATTCTCCTCCTTCATTCACTCAACCTCAAGTCCCAGAAAGCTATCTAGCTCTCCAAGCTCCTCCATCTATTATCGTAGCAAGAGATTAACTTTGATTCGACATATCTCTTTTTCACCATCTTCAGTGATGATTAGATCATCCATTTAAATTAATATTATTGCAAGCTTTCCATCTTATTCTTTCACAAATAAGCTTGAGTTTGGTAGGACTACCGAATAACCGCTTTGTACCAAGAATTTGGCAATCTTCTCGTACCATGCTATCAACTTTTTTTTTTAAGCCATAGAGAGTTTTCTTTAATGAGTCTTCTCTTCAAACCATCTAGCTACTCCATCTATATTTCTCAATCTAGTCCTCTATATAAGAAGGCATTTTTTCATGTCCCTTTACCATAATTTACATGATTTGCTTGCTGCAAGTGCTAGTAAAACTTGTATGGTAGTAATCTTTGCCATCAGGCTAAAGTCACATCATAATCCATGTTGTACTTTTAAGACAATACTAATCTGATGGAGTTTGTAGCCCATTGCCAGATATGAGATGTACCTCTTTAGGTATTGGCACCAAATCTCATATCTCATTCTTCGTTACTGTTTGGATCTATTCTTCCACGGCCTTTCTCCATTCTTTGCCTTGTGAGGCTTCTTGGCTCAATTACTCCGACATCTTTGGTCAATGCCGCATTTACATATTTAAGATTTGGTTTTTATTGCGTTGTTGATCTCCTAAGTTGAGGTACCTGCTCTTTAGGTTCTTTTATCTGACTTTGTTAGAGTTCTTTTGTTGTTCTAAGATGTACACCAATTCGCCATGTACTCTTTGAATTTTTTAGTGATTCTACTTCAACTTCTTCTTTTGTTATGGGTTTACTTTCTACACTCGGCTAGACCCTATCAAGCTTGTCATTATCTTCCATTCTTTCATGAACATCTTCTTCAATTTGTTTTGAATTTAGTAATTGAATGGATTGTGATGACCACCATGATAACACCACATTTTTAGAAGTGTAACAATGCCTTATTGTAGGATCACAACATTTCCACCTTTTTCTCTGATCATTGTAACCACAAATATGTAGCAAATTGCCCTCTTATCGAACTTACTGTATAGATGGTTAGGCATGATTGCATAGCATACACAACCAAATTCTCTAAAATGACTTACCAAGCGCTTGTGATTCCATATGGCGCGCATGACAAAATTTCTAGAACAGAAATTGATTTCTGGCCGGAAATTAATTTTTCAATTTCTATTTCAGAAATTGAGAAGTTAAAAATTTTAATTTCTGATTTCTTCTTCAAATCTATTTCTGGAATAGAAATCTGTTCCAGAAATAGAAAAATCAAATTGTTTTATCAAATGGATTTTCGTTCCAAACCTGTTCCGGAGAACAGAGAAACAGAGAAATAGAGAAGTAGAACTTTTATCATGCGTGCCCATAACTTCTCGTGTGGTGTCGTAAGGCCAACCCTATTTGAGGTAGCTTGATAATTACGTGCATTATTGCCTTCATGCATTCAGCCTAGAATCTTAAGAGGAACATTCTTCACATGCAATATGCTCCTACTAGTCTTCACCAAATGACGATTCTTTCTTTCTGCAACTCTATTTTGTTATAATGTATTTGGATAGGTAAATTGTTGACATATCATGCACTCTTGCAAATACATTGTAAACTCATTTGATGTATATTATCCCTCATTGTTAGTGTGTAGGCATTATATTTCTTAGGCAAAAGAACAAGCCAAGTGCTCAAATTTCGCACGAGGAGACACTTTAGTGCCAAAAGTTAAAAAATTGACATTTAAGTGTCATTTTTTTTTTGATGTTGCTACCTATTTTTTCGGGGATGAACCACTTAGGGTTTGGCTAATGGATTGTTAAGCCTAGACTTAACTCGGGTTCTCCCAAGCTCATACCAATTCGCGACTTAGGTTCAAATTTTAACATGCAATTGATTTTCAACTAGGAGTCGCCACTAATCTATTTTTGGTGGGTCGATTAGAAACCCAAGTAAAGTAAATGGAGATTTATTTTACTCCTACGAACCAGAGATCATGGGTACGGGGACTTAGTTACACTAGATTTCTCTAATGCCCTTTCGGTACTATTCTTTTATTTTCAAAAATGTTTTTGCAGGCAGCTTAATTCGATTTTAAATCTCTTTCCCTAACATGTGAGGCGATCATACGAGTCCGCAAACCACCAATTTAACACCCAAGTAAAGCAGTAAATAAATTGCAGGACTTAACTCATAGCAGCGAAATCAGAATTCACATCAACGGTCCTAGATATGATTTCTAATTAACACGCCATTTCCTTTTTTTGTTTTCGCTTATTTAATGAAAAACATGCGATATATAATGCAATATTAATTAAATGACCTAATTCTAATGATATGAAATTTCTAATTAAATGGACCTAGCAACAATTACTAAATGACATGCATTTCGTGAATCCAATCCTATATGACATTTACATGACATTTTTTCCTAAAAAATACAATCTATCCTAGAGAATGGAACTAATTTATTCTAAGACATTTTCGTATTTTTTTATGAAATTCGGAATTAGAAAAGATGTAAAAATTATCTAACTAGATTAAGATTTTATTCAATTTGCATTAGGAATTAGGTTGAGCCAAATCCTAATTTAAACTAAAATATTATCTTAACCCAAATAATCCTAAAATGCAATCTCTAACCTAAAATGTAGTCTATCTAAAAAATCAATCTAAACCTAAAATGAAACATGCAATTTTATCTTAATATGTCATGACGTACAAAGAATGCTCTAATTCTACATGACATATGCATGATGATTTTTTTGTATTTTTTTTATAAAATTCGAAATTAATAATTACCAAATAACAACCTAAATTGATTGATTTGATTTTATTTTTTATTTTTTATTTTTTATTTTTAATTTCGAAATAAAATTCCTATTCCAAATATGCAAACCCTAAAACAAAAAATAAACATAATTCTTACCTACATTTTTGATTGATTTTTTTTTAAAGAAAATTAACTTAAGTGACACGACAGCAAATCAAGTAATATTGATACCCAAATTGACGAACCATATCTCACGCATGAAATCGGGTTGGCCAATTTCACATAAATCACGAATCGGATCTTGGGCGGGAGATTGGATTAGCGATTTTTTTAAGTAATTGGGCATGAAAATCGGACTGATAATCAATAATTTCAAGGCAATTTCGTATCATGCAATTTCAATTTCACATAAAAGGGATAATTACACTAAAAAGAGAAAATAATGAAATAACAATAATAATAATAATAATAAAACAACAAAAGATAAATAAAGAAAAGAAAAACAAAATTTACCTAAATTGATTTTTGGCTTTTTCTCTTTTTTTCTGTCTATTTTCTCTTTTCTTTTTTTTTTTAAAAAAAAAAAAAAGAAAGGAGGCTGGTGGCCGGTCCGGCGAGGGGGAAGTTCGCTGACTAGGGTTCCGGCGAGGGGGTTCCTCCGGGACGCCGGATCTGGTGGCGTCGGGACTCTGGGCGGCAGGGACCGGCGGAGGCGAAGCGACGCGGGGGAAGCACGAGGTCGCGGGCAGGGAGATCTCGAGCGCGGGCAGAGGCGGAGGCGGCGCAGCGAGACCGACGGGCGGCGTCGCGTTCCGGCTAGGCAGATCTGGGCAGAGGTGAGCGGATCTGGAGAGAGGTGAGCGGATCTGGAGTGACGGCGTCGGGGAGCAACTCCGGTACAGCAGATTGGGGCGGAGCGGGGGCGTCGGGCGCGCCGCCGGTGGGTGCTTTGCTGCGGAGCGAGATCAGCGACGGTCGGCGGCTTCGAGCCCGTGCACGCGGCTCGCGGACGGAGGACCAGCTGACGTCGGCCGCAGCTAGATCGGGAACCGTCGGGGCTGGGTCGCGACGGCAGGAGGCGCGGTTGCGGCGGCGAGCGGAACGGCGACGCGGCGGTGCGGGGAAGGGCGGATCGGTGGCGGTACGACTCTGGGTCGCCGGTGGCTCCGGCGCGGTTGAGCAGGGGGTCACCGGGGAGGAAGACTGTCCTCCTCCTCCTTTTTTTTTTTTTACTTTTTTCCTCCTCACGTCCCCGCTCTCTGTCTCTTCTTCTTTCTTTCTGCAGGAGCAAAACAAAAGGCTTTTGCTATTAACTAATCCCCTTCAATGCTTTTTCTTCCTTTTTGCATTGAATTTTCCTTGACCTCCAAAACCGAGAGAAGCTCCTTCGACATGATAAAAAAAACTCAATGTGGCCGTATATTTCTATTGTGTGGCCCCCTTGAAAATTCTACGCGTTTTTCTTTATATAAACCATGAATTAGGATTTTAATTTTTTCCAAATTCATATCCGTAAAGATTTCTTTTCCGCATGTAATGTTACTTTTTATTTTCCACATATCCTGAATATTCTCTACTAATTTTATCGCCCTAAAGATAAGATTGTAACCCGATTTTCTTAAATTCCAAAAATCCACCGTAATATTATTTCAAATCTCCATTTAGGTAATTTTTGTCATTAAAAGAAAACGGGCTTGAGCCAATTTGCTTGCTTCGTGGGCTTAGTCCGACCTATCAAATTAAAGCTCAGAACCACTAATTCAAACCCATCCGCCACCGATCCAACAAATAAACGCAAAAAATGCAAATTAAAAATAAATGCACCTAAATCTATATGCTATGCAATTAACTATTTTTTAGGGATAAAATTAACCTCTTAATTTTTTAATACAATAAATGACCAAACGAGTCGCCAAAATTTAGGTGTCAACATTTGAAAAATGGGACACCTAAGTGTCAAGTTCGATGAACCTGTCAGAAATCCTATGTGGTAACATTTTATTAATATTGCTCACTTATGTGGCTCGTCAGAGAGTTGACTAAGCAAAGCAATGCCAAAAGGACATTGTTTTGGCACGGATTTAAATTTTAATGTAAATATTAATTAAATTAAATTTAGAATCAAATTAAAAAAAAAATAGTTGTCGAATGGTGAGGGCTTAACGGCTAGGGCGGCCAACGGGGAGGGAGTGGCGAGGGTTGAGCCCTTAGCCACCTGCAATCTTCATCTTCTTTGTCTTTTTTTTTTAATGAGTACATTTAGTTTTAAATTTAATTTAATTAATTAGCCATGTCAGCAAAACAACATCGTTTTTGCACTTGTCTAACCACGTCAGCATGCAAAATGATATCATTTTGCACTTGTCTCGCCGGAAAAATATCACGTTAGCATTTTGACTGGTTTTTCTCGCCGCTAGCACTTAACTAATTCATTTTGCTCCGATTTTGACACTTAAGTGTCTCCCATACTAAGTTTTGACACTCTAGGGCTCGGGTATCGTATTTCTTACCTACTTCTCTTTCTACTTTTTCTTTAAACTCTTTAAATTTATTAGATGTGTTTTCATGAAATCAACCCGGACATACCTGGAAAAATCGTCTATGAACGTTATCATGTACTTTGATCCTCTGACCAATAGTTGCTTTATTGGTCTAAATAAATCTAAGTGGATGAACTCGAGAGGTTTCTTAGCTCTAAATGTAGACTTCTCTTATATAAGTTGATGCACCTTCTCATACTAACACACACCACAAACTACGTCTTCTTGAACTTTCAAATGGGGGAGACCTTGTAGCATACCCTTCTTCATCATCACCTTCAACTTATGTAAGCTTACATGTCCGAGTCGTGTGTGCCACAAATCAAACATATCACTCTTTCAAGTTTTGTCCATATATGCCATCTGTGCTAGCATCATAGATAGACTTTATTTGATGCCTCTCCATAATTGGTGTACTAGTGGGTTTCAAATTGCAGTGCACCTTGACGTCTCTTGGATTGAACACTGCATAATTGCTCGAATCTGTGAGTTGTGACATCAATATTAGATTTTTCTTCATTCTTGGAATGTGATGCACATTTTATAGCTCAACTTGTTGTGAACTAAACCAGAATGTTATCATCATTTGGCCGACACGGGTAATCGACAATCTTGAGTTGTCTGTGGTGACAACTACTTGTCCACAAGTGTACTAAGACCTGTTTGATAGCTTGTCTTAATCTCTGGTCATATAATTTGAGTATCCCAAATCAATTATCCAATCATTCATAATTGACTAGTTTATCACTTAGAGTTATGAGGACCGTCGTATCTTTTAACTAGATGATAGAGGATGCTGCGAGCTTTTCTTGTTCCTCCACTACAATGAACGCTTAGGAATCCCACTTCTCTTCCCTATTATTCTCCTTGTAGATGCTGCAATTTTACCTTAAGCTCTTTTGAATAAATAGTCCCTAGCAAAATGCCCTACTTTACCGTAAATGTAGCACCGTCCTCTAGGCTACCCCTTCTATTACTCTTATCATCTTTGTTGTCTTTGCGGATATCCCAACGAGGTGCCTTTGCTTGAGTGCTAGTCCCATATATGCCTTTGCCAATCTCTATGTTTTTTCCTTAGTTTGCCATTTCTAACGTCGGCAGCATTTCTCTTCTAGCTCTTAAACCCTTTTTTATTATTGAAGAGGACAGTTTCAATATCCTTAACTAAAACCTTGGACATTTGTCTTTCGAAAACCTCTCGACTTGCCAATAAATTTTCCAACTCGATCAGAGTTGGCTCTTTTACCTATCTACAGGTGACTATAACAATGTCATTATACTCTAGTAGTAAATCTCGAATGATAATTCTTCTTATCATAGTCTCATAAAAAGCATTTTGAGGATCTAATTTTGATTTTTTTTTACAAATAAATTTAACTTGGGCAAAGTATTACGTCACCGTCATACTCTATTGTGAGATCAATAGTAACTCTTTCTCCAATCGCTGTAACTTGGCATCGCTTGTTCCTCGCAAACAGTACCTAAAGTGTTCTATGCCACCTTCAAGGTCTTTGCACTCTTGATATGCTACAATAATTCATCTTCTACTATAATAGCAAGAACATAGAGAGCCTTTCCGACCTTAATCTTCCACTTCCTTCGCTCTTCATCATCTGTTAGTGGTGTGGTATTGTCACCGTTAATGACATCACATAAGTCTTGATCAAGCAGGGACTCTAATTATTATAGTTGGAGTTGTTATGCTTCTCGACGCCATTCACCAAATTCAAAATATTTGCCATCTAGCTTGGTTTTAATGCCTGGCACTTATACTAAGCAGGCTTGGTCCCAGACTGTGATCATGGTCTCTGGTTGTGTATTGGCAGAATTTCAACGTACTCCCGTCCCTGATAGCCTGCTCACATACGATGGTCCCGACCACTGTCTTTGTATACCACAATCCTAATTGCTTGGTTCATGATCTCGATCGCAAATTTTGACATCACTCGTTGAGAATCAAGAGCATATTCCAATTAGAATAAACACTCTCTTAGTATTATTTTAAGAACACTCACACATAAATACACAACCTTATTTGTGGACTCTACATGCGGGAGACTCTTTCTTCTCAACACACATGACACAAGAAACGAGTGTTCCTATATATAGGATGCAAAATTGGTGCTTCAACGACTTTCTCATTTTTCCAGACCATTTTACTACAAGTAAGTCCTATAATAATTATTAAGCAAGTTGGGCTGAATTTTTTAAAGAAAAATCTGAAGACGGGGGCCAAGGAGAAAAATCTTGAGAGAGAGAGAGAGAGAGGCGGTGCTACTAGAGGGACGCAAATCATATAGGTTTTCACAAATTAAATGCATCCTAAGTAAAACTTTACAAGATCACCACTAATTATTCTAAAATTGACTTTTTCCGGTTTGAAAACGGAAGTGAAATCAATAAATTTCCACTCAATTTCCATTCGACATATTTTCTAGTCAAATCAAAGCAAGATATTAAAGATCCATTTCTACTCTCTGTTTATGAGCAAGTAAACTGCTCGCTTATCCACTTTTCATGGAGATTTTACTTTGATAGGATGGTATTGTGTTGGTAGTGTTAGGTTAGACAAATGAGTGATTTAATGTTCAAATATTCTAACACTCCTTTTACACATAGACTAAACTTTGGCATGAGACTAGAAATATAAAGGAAGAGAGACAAATAAGAGGCCTCGGTGTGTTTTAATAATATTCCAACATTTTCTCTTGCACATAGACTGGATTTTAGCTTGAGACTATGTGTGGAAATATGTAGAAAGGGAGATAAATAATGAGTTCATAGATATTTGAAGTCGGGGCTTTTTGCTCTGATACTAAGGGCGTGCACATGTTTTTTAATGAAAGACTTTTTGGCAAAATAATCTTCCGGAGTTCATGTGTTTGGCTCGATGAAAATGGTAAATCAATCGAAAAATGTTCATCAAGAGAAACACCCGCACTAGAATTAGAAAATCAAATTCCCGGCTTTAAATAGAGGAAATCATTTTCCTAAACATAATAAGTCTTTTAACAAGGCTCAGATTGTACATATGATTACTCCTCCATGACGATAAAACACATGGGCTCACAAAACACAAGACCTATTATCCACAATGAGATTTAAGCACTCAAAAACATTTTTAGTGACACTTTTTAACGTACCATCAAACAAATAATAATAAATTTTTTTTCTTTAAAATGACTTTCACAAAAAGTATAAATACTGCGTGTATTTTGAGTGTTATTGGGGCTTGGAAAATACTGAGAACATTTGATTAACTCGAGCGTGTGTGATTGTAATCTCTGTGTATTGCTTGATTTATAGTGGAATTCAATATTATTCTCTCCATGAACGTAAGTCATTATAACTGAACCACATAAAAATCTGCTGTTCAATCTATTTTCTTTCTTCTCTCTTCTTTTTTCTTTATTCTCGGGAAAAAAAATCTATTTTCTTCATTCTTCCTATTTTATTATTAAATCGCTTACTTTCTACAACAATTGGTATTGGAACTAGGCCTGGTTGAGTTGAAGCAAATCGATAGCGACAAAAGAAGTAAAAATGAGAATTGATAGATTTGATAGGAAGGATTTTGGTTTTTGGAAGATGCAAATTGAAAATTATCTCTACGAGATGAAATTGCACTTGCCCTTATTTGGGGAGAAACTAGAGACATTGACGTATGCTAATTGGGAAATTGTTGGATAGACGCGTTATGGGTGTTATTTGGCTGACATTGGCTAGTAATGTTGCATTTAACATCGTAAAGATGTATCATGAAGATATTGACTAGAGTAAGGCATGTTCTAGAGTTGAAGAAGAACTTGATTTCCTTGAGTGCCTTGTATTTAGTTGGGTATCGATATATTTCAAAATGTGGAATTTTGAAAGTTGTTCGAGATACTTTGATGATCATGAAAAGAATCAAGTACAGTGGCCTATATGAGCTTCAAGGTGAGACAGTGAGAGATTTCGTTGTGGATATGTTGGATGCATTCGTTCGCAATTCTAAATTATGGCATATGCGTTTGGGGTATATTAGCAAGAGAAGCCTAAAGGTTTTAGGTGAAAACTATTTGTTATGTGGTTATATTGCTAACGAACTGAATGTATGCAAGTGTTATGATTTAGATCAATAGTGGAAAGTAAAGTTCAATATGATTGTCAAAGAAACCACGGATATTGCAAAGTCAATTCACTTGAATGTTTACAGGTTGTTGTGGTTTCCTTCGAAGAAGAGTGCCGGATATATGTTAATAATTGTTGATGACTACTTGAGGAGGATGTGGATGTTTGTGTTTAGGCACAATTTTGATGCTAATATTAGGATTATGTAGTCGAGAGCTTTAATTGAAAAGAAGACTAGTAAGACAATCAAACATGTGCAAATTGATAGTAGTATGGAATTTCGCTCGAAACTATTAAATGTTATTATGCATGAAGGAAGACATAGTGAAACACCACACTAATGCTAATGAACCACAATATGTTGCGGAGTTGATGAGCAAAAAGTTACAGATATGGCCCATAAAATACTCTCTATTAATGGTATGGCTAGGAGATTTCTAACGGGTATGCTTAGCACAACGAGCTACCCAGTTAAGAGATTCCCATCGATTGCAATTGGATTTCGGACTCTGAATAAATATCGTAAAATTATTATGTTCTTAGAATATTTTGTTATCTATGTTATGTTCGAAAGAATAATGATAAGCTCAATGGAAGGGTATGAAAGTACATGTTCATAGGTTATGCATAAGGTGAGCGGAGCAATTGTGGTGCCCATAATTAAATTCATTTGTTATTAGTAGAGAAGTTACATTCAATGAGTCTCCAATGTTTTTGGTTAGGAGCGATTATAGTGGCGTTTATACAGATTTGAACGGTTTTCAACTTGAGGTGGAGTTGCAACCAGAAATTATTAAGGTAGTGTCGCGACCTACCCTCGGGGGGAGGAAACATGTTTAGGGGTATTGCCTAAAGGACGGGCCTAAGGCCCATGATTAGGCATGGGCACTCCCAAGCTCGTACCCCTCGTGACATTGGGATATTTTTTAGGAATTTTGCACAAAATGAGTCGCCACTAGTCTATTGGGGTCGGCTAGAAACCAAGTGAGGCATGGGAGTGTACCTCACTTCCTACGCAACCAGAGAATCTAGGATCGGGGACTTGATTACACTAATTAACCAATTAGTGCCCTTTCGGTACCTAATCTTGTTTATTTTAAAAGAAATGATTTTTTTGTCAAGCAGCTTGGATTGATTTTATACCTATCCACTAACATGTGAGGTGATCATGCATGTGCGCAATCATTAAGTAACAATCATAGCTATCATGATACTAACTACAGTAAAATTAAACACGTGCAATTGAACCACAATTAAATATGCAAACTAAACATGCAATATAATCAATATACGAGTAAATAAAGGTCTAATTATACTAAAAAGGCAAAACATGACAATTCCTAACCAAACCTTGCATTTTTTTAATTTTCGAAATTCTTTCAATTTTTTTAAATAATTTTTTTAAATTTTTTAAATTTTAAATTAATTTTTTTAAAAAATAATTTTTAATTAAAAATGGGTGAACCGGGTCGGGTCGGGTTCGGTTTGACCTGACCCGATCGGCACGGATAGGGTTCGGTCCAAAGGGTGGGGCGGGCCGGTCGGCCTGCTTCGAAAAGCAACTAGGCCCGGCCACCTATGGTCGGGCCATCTCCAAATGGGGTTCGGCTTGTCGACGGGCCCAATCCCTTTCGCAGAAGAAATTCCCCCTTGCAGGCCCAGTCCACTCTAATTATTATTATTATTATTTTTAAAAAAAGGGAAGCCCACAAGCCCATGTCCTAAATTAGCCCAAGCCCGGCCCTGACATACCCGGCCTAAATCGTTCAAAACCCTACCCGGTTCACGACCCGCACCTGACCCAGCTTCTAACCTTCTTCTTTAAGGTTTCTTGGCGGCGCCGGCATCGGAAGGACATGCGGTGATGCGGCGGGCGGCGGCGGCGGGCGACGGCGGCACGTGGCAACGGTGTGGTGCGGGTGTCTTTGCGACAGGGCCGGACTAGTGGCGTCGGGGGTGGCGGCGGCGGTTCGGAGCAGTGGAGCGAGCTTGCCGGTAAAGGGAACTCCGACGGTAGTGCAAGTAGAGATGGAGTGGCAAGGCAGCAGCGGCGGGCGTTGATGCTGGGTCACGGACAGGGCCGGAGTAGAGGCGGCGTCGCGGGCGGAGGCGTAAGGTCGCAAGGTCGATGGCAGCAACGGTGGCGAGCAGAGGCAGCAAACAGCAGCAACTCGTCGGGGCCGGTGAACAACGCCTGGTGGTCATTCGTGGGTCAACAGGTGGGCACGGAGCGGCGGTGGCCAGGAGCAGCAACGACGGGCGTGGCAGATCTCGCGGTGGAAAGTGAGCGGTGCGAGCTGGCAGAGGCGAGTCGCGGTGGGAGTGATGGAGGCTCGGTGAGAAGGCTCGTGGGTTGCTGCAGGTTGCTGCGGTGGCGTTGGGTTGCAGGCGGAGTGGCGGTGGCCGGTAGAAGGAGACACCGGCGTCGGCAGCGATGGTGCTGACTTGCCTTCTTCTCTCCAGTTCTCTCTCTGGTCTCTGTCTCTCCAGCTCAAGCTCTCTCCCTCTGTCTCTTCAGCTGCTCCCCCCGCCCTTCTCTAGGGTTTCTTGTGCGAAGATGGAGGAGGGAGAAGGCTGGCATGGGCCAGGCCAAAGGGGAAACGAGCCTGGGCCGCGCAAGGGAAAAATAGGTATTTTTCTTTTTTTTTTTTTTTTTTGTTTTTTATTTTTCTTTTTATTTTTATTTTTTTTTTATTTAGTGACTAATTCCTAATTTTGTACATGATTAAGTCCTAAATAAAATTGTAAAATTTAGGTATCAACAGTGGCCCTTCTTTGAATGGGAGCTCGAAGAGATTCCTTTCAAAGACAAAAGACACCTAAATTATTTTGGCGATAAAGAAATCTCAGGTGCATAGGCACGTATCAAGTTGACGGAAAGAACTCATAACTATGGAAGCGCTTCTTGTCAATGAGAGAGAGAAAGACTTCGGGCTATAAAGCTCACCGTGTCATAGAAAGAAGGATTCCGGGCTACAAAGCTCTCCGGGCTACAAAAGCTCTTCGGGCTACAAAGCACACCGTGTCATAGGAAGGATTCCAGGCTACAAAGCTCTCCGGGCTGCAAAGCTCACCATGTCATAGGAGGAAGGACTCCAGGCTACAAAAAGCTCTCCGGGCTACAAAGCTCACCGTGTCATAAAAAGAAGGACTCCGGGTTATAAAGCTCTCCGGGCTATAAAGCACACTATGTCATAGGAAGGACTTTGGGCTACAAAGCTCTTTGGGCTACAAAAGCTCTCCGGGCTGCAAAGCTCACCGTGTCATAGGACGAAGGACTCTGGGCTACAAAGCTCTCCAGGCTACAAAACTCACCGTGTCATAGGAAGAAGGACTTCGGGCTACAAAGCTCTCCGGGCTACAAAAGCTCTCCGGGCTACAAAGCACACCGTGTCATAGGAAGGACTCCGGGCTACAAAGCTCTCCGGGTTACAAAGCTCTCCGTGTCATAAGAAGAAGAAGGGGAGGAATCATGTCTCACCATGTAACGAGTTTCAATTGGAAAGGAGGTCTCATCGTGTATGAACAGGTTTCGACTGGATGATAGTCTCACCGTGTACGAACGGGTTTCGACCAGGTATGGTAGTCTCATCGTGTACGAACGGGTTTCGAGCGGGTGTGGTAGTCTCACCGTGTACGAACGGGTTTCAACTAGGAGGAAGGTCTCACCGTGTATGAACAGGTTTCGACCGGGTATGATAGTCTCACCTTGTACGAACGGGTTTCGACCGGGTATGATAGTCTCACTGTGTATGAACGGGTTTTGACTGGATGTGGACAAGTGTGGTTTTCGAATGAACCCACAAGCCGTGTGGTTTAGGAAAAGCCACCAACCCCGTGGTTTAAGGATAAACCTACCAACCGTGAAAATGACATGGTTTAAGGCTGACCATGAACCTTTGATTTTTTAGGGAAGCACCCGCTAACCCCTTGAAAATTGCATGGCTTCATTGAGGAATCCTGTTGAACTCAACTTGAGCAAATATCATTAGAGACGTCATCAAGAGATGTATTGGCAATATTACAACATTAATTGAACAAGTTAATCAAGCTAAGTTCAACTGTCTTTTAAAAAAAAAAAATTCAATGTCAATTAGAATCATGTAACGCAAAATTGTCATCTTGCTTGGGGATGTATCATTAATCATCAAATTCTCTAGGAGGCAAGTTCTTATCAGAACGGTTATGACTCATGAAAAAGGCTCATTAAACATGTCAAACTAGGGCTTCTTAGTTAGAAAGGGCTTATCACACACTCTTGATAAAATGGCTGCTTATTCGCGTGGGAAATAACTGATTGCTGATGGTATCTCACATAACTCATGCCAAAGGCTTTCAGAAACATTCGCGATGAGCACAATCTGATCGATCAAAAAGGTCTTTTGAAAGGACCGCAATATAGGCTCGGTTAGGGCTTACACAAAGGAATTATTGCTTTAAGGCCAATAAAAGGACATTTGTCGCTATCTTCATCGGGTTTACAAGTCGAGAACTTGGAAGATAAGACAAGATAGAATTACTTCCACTCCTTCAAGCAATAGCTTCTTTGTGGCATTCTCATTTTCACTCAAACCATCCCAATCAGAAGAGACTTCGAAAGAGGGTTGTAATGTTGGCTCGGGAGAGACTCAAAAGGCTTAAACTTTTCAAGGGGGGTTTTTTTAAGAGCTGGTGATCATCATGGCATCATGACCAAGTCAATCGATCTTTTGAAGTCATTTGGCTTTTGGAACACAGCGCATCTCGAAAGTTCCTTCACTAATCATTTTTGCATTGGAGCTTTGCTCCTTTTTTCTAATTTCCTTTGCACTTGTGATGATTCTTTTCGCAAGCACTTTGACTTTGATCATCATTTTTTTTACATAAGATGCAGCCTTTTGGTTCTTTTTCTTGACGGGCATTGGCCTTACTTTTACTAGGCACACTGCTTTTTCATGCCCCCTAGTTTGTCGAACTATTTTGCTCTTTGAACTTTTGTAGCTCTTATGACTTTCGAGATGTTTTTCACGTTGTCTCGTGACTATCAATTGTATTTGATCAATTCTTATGCCTTGCCCTAGTGAAGGGAGATGATCATCGCTCGGGGTTCATAAATGAATAATCAGGCCCAAATTAATTTAAGCAATGGATATTAGTGTTTGGATAGAGAAGGGAATGCTCTTCTTCACTTTGGGACGAGTCAAGCTCTGATGAGAATTCCTCTAAAGCTATATGTAGAAGATTGATGCAAGTGAAAGTAATAGAATCTTTCTCAATCTTTCGCTCTACAACACGATTGTAACCCTTTATGCTGCCCCAATGTAGGGTCGTTCTTGTCGCGACCAATTTTTCGAGTGTGAACCACCTAAGGTTTGGCTAATGGATTGTTAAGCCTAGACTTAACTCGGGCTCTCCCAAGCCCATACCAATTCGTGACTTAAGTTCAAGTTTTTAACATGCAATTGATTTTCAATTAGGAGTCGCCACTAATCTATTTTTGGTGGGTTGATTAGAAACCCAAGTAAAATAATGGAAGAATTATTTTACTTCTACGAACCAGAGATTTGGATACGGGGACTTAGTTACGCTAGATTTCTCTAACGCCCTTTCGGTACCATTTCTTTTTATTTTCAAAAACGTTTTTGCAAGCGGCTTAAATTGATTTTAAATCTATTTCCCTAACATGTGAGGTGATCATGTGAGTGCACAAACCACCAATTTAACACCAAAGTAAAGTAATAAATAAACTGCAGGACTTACCTCATAGCAACGAAAGCATCTGCGTTGTTAAATCAGAATTCACATCAACAGTCATAGATATGATTTCTAATTAACACGCAATTTCCACTTCTTTTTTTTTTGTTTTCACTTATTTAATGAAAATCATGAAATATGCAATGCAACATAACTAAATGACCTAATTCTAATGTTATGCAATTTCTAATTAAATGGACCTAATAACAACCTCTAAATGACGTGCATTTCATGAATCTAATCCTAATGACGTGCACATGACATTTTTTATTTTTCTAAAAATGCAATCTATTTTAGAGAATGGAACTAATTTATTCTAAGACATTTTTTTTTTTGTATTTTTTCATGAAATTCGGAATTAGATAAAATGTGAAAATTATCTAACTAGATTAAGATTCTATTCAATTTGCATTAGGAATTAGGTTAAGCCAAATTCTAATTTAAACTAAAGTATTATCTCAACCCAAATAATCCTAAAATGCAATCTATCTAATATCTAAACTTATAATAAATTAAGAAAAATATTATCTAGAATTAAACTAAGTGCAATTTTTATCCTAATATGCAATGACGTGCAAAATATACCCTAACTCTACATGACATATGCATGATGATTTTTTTGTTGTTTTTCCTTTTTTTTTTATTTCGAAATTAATAATTGCCAAATAATTAAACATGCAATTTAAACTAGTGAAATAAAAATCTAACATCCTAAATTTATGTTTTTTTTGGTATTTTTATTTAAGAAATTCGAAATAAATAAATTTCCTATTCTAGACATGCAAAATAACCTAAAACAAGTAACATCCTAACATGCATCTAATCTAACTCAAATATTTTTTCTTTTACGGGAGCAAACAAATAAGGCATCAAGAACAACACGGCACCAAATCAAGCAAGACATCATCCACGTCCATTTAATTTTGGGAAATAAATTGACGAATCGTATCTCGCACATGAGATCGGATTGGTCAATTTTTAAATAAAATCACGAATCATATCTCGAGCGTGAGATCGGATTGGTGATTTTTCCGTACGATTGCGGGTCGTATTTCGAGCGTGAAATCGGACCGTCAATCATATGTACGTTGCGAAATTAGGAAGATTTCCCAATTTAAAAGGCTAATCGTGTTGCGAATATCATGGCATATTGGGAATTTCCATCACGTGCACCGATGAGTATATCAATTAAGGAAACAAAATTTTTGGAAATTAACATAGACAGAATTCTTACCTATCCCAAATATTTGCTTCCAAATTTGGCCTTCGAACGGCGGCTCGTGAATCACGATAGAGGCTCCACGTGATGGCACAAGGACAGCTTGCTGTGGTGGTTGCTTTGACTAAGGAATGGTTCTGAACAGTAGCCGGGGCGTCACGGACTGCAAGATGCGAATAGCGACTGTTGCTTGCTATTTGTACGCTAGCCCGACTTGCGTCACGAAAGCGAGAGATGTTGGCTTCGCAGGGATTGGCTCGCCAGACTTCATTGGTCAATGAGGTAGGGAGAAGGTGTGACGTGCATGGCCTCAACGTCGCAACGAAGTCAGCAACAACGTCGGGACAGAAGCTTCGGCGTCACAGATGCAGCTGGAGATGATGGCTCAAAAGGATGAGTCTCGGCACCACTCGGATCAATGGAGGGCGACGCTAGTTGGCCTCAACGTCGCAACGAAGTCAGCAACAACGTCGGGACAGAAGCTTCAGTGTCACAGATGAAGCTGGAGATGGTGGCTCAAAAGGATGAGTCTCGGCACCACTCGGATCAATGGAGGGCGACGCCAGTAAAAATCAGTAGCGGCCTTAGCAACGCTGAATCATGAAGCTGGTAGACCCCAATCGCGGCTACGAAGACTCACTCTCAAGGAAGAAAGCCGCAACTCTCTCTCTTGTGTATTCTCTGTATAATTCGGAATCCCCCCCCCTCTCTCTCAGTTTACTGCTCTATTTATAATATGGCAGCTCCAAGTTGATTGAATACGTGCTGAATATTCCCTTTTTGATTTTATTTCTTCGAATTGAATATCAGCTTGCAAGTTTTGTCAATTTCTCCCCTTTCTTGCCGTGAATAGATCCATGGGTATATCCAACAATATTTCTTTCTTTGTCCTTGAGTTGATGCAGAGAATTCATTTCCCTTTTGCTCAAGCTTATGGATGCGTGCGATTTCTTTGATGGTGCACTCTTTCTTGTTTTAAAACAAGAAATAATGTATTGATTCTTTCAACTTTCTCGCCCGTATCCCTTTTCTTTTCTATTCTCTACCAGCTTTCGTTTCCTCAAAGACGTCTCCACCGCATCCTTCCTTTCCTTAATTACTGAAAGTCGTGTGCCCACACAAAATTGAAAGAATTTTTGCATGGGTCAATGGGTCAAAACTTTCGCTTAACATAATTAAAATTCTGGCATTAAAAGGGTACGGTCATCATAACCTTTCAATGAGTTTGACCCCGTTTTGCCGTCTAGTGGACTGGAGATGTTTCGAAGACGCAGCCAGCTGTGAGATTGTGTTCCCATCGTCATCATACAAGGTCATCTGCATCTCCATCTTCGACAACTTCTTGAGCGCATCGGATTGATCGTTCTCCACTTGATCCTACGCCTGATGGCCGCGTAGTGGAACGGTGCCCAGCCACCTTTGTTCTCGATCATGCGAAGATCATGGCCTACTATTAGAAGCTCCCTCGTGACTTTCAAATCCCCTGTGGCCGATCAATTGCAAATGTAATAGAAAGAAATGCTCCTAAAACTATATGTTATGCAAATTTTTTAAAAAATTAATCCCTGATTTTTATGTAATAAGTAAATGACTGAGTCGCCAAAATTTAGGTGTCAACAGTTTTCGACAAGGGTACCTTGAAGGATATATATATGTATGTATTTTTTTCAGCCCAAAGGGGTAGCGAGAGATTAGTGCAATGCTTGGGATTAATGAAAGGAGCGCCTTTATCATTTCGATCTTTGCGCTCAATGCGAATGAATCATTTGTCCTAAGAGAATGTTGTTTTTTTTTTTTTCACTCGACTCTCAAAAGTGTTTGAAGGATCCTAAGCACCTCTTGTTCGGCATGGTTAACATCTCCATTTCACTCTGCCAAGACCTTCTGAGTAGATCAATCTCCATAGGGAAATTTGACTCAAAATGAATAATCCACAAAATGAGAAAACAGTTTTGAGATAAAAATGATGCTCAAAAGGTTTGTAGAAAGTTTTTTTTTTTTTTTTTTAATTATTCACTTTTTATGCTTATCTCTAGGAAAGCGCCAAAGTTTTTTGTAATGGAAATTCTCTTTTTCTTTTTTCTTTTTTCTTTCTCTTTTTTTTCTTCTTTAAAAAAAAAAATGAGAAGAAGGGTACTTACCTGCGGTATGGTAACTCAATAACCCTGTAAAAAATGTAAGAGAATATGTTAGTGCAAGAATCCTTAGGGGTTGAAATGTTGGAAACGATACATCATTACCCTTCACTCGCATTTTCCTTTAAGCATTTGATGTTTCCCTAATTCCTTGGTAGAAGGCGCCGCTTCTATCGTCAATGTGCAACTTTTTCCTCACTTATCACCCTGTAAGAAGAAGAGATGAAACGGGTTATCTCCATACTTAATTAGGTTCAATTGAGGAACGATACATCCTTTCTTGATGAACTTGACAATGTTGTTCCAGCACACTTTATTGGTGGGGAAGGAGAGATTTTTCTCTAAATAAAACGTTGCTCTCCCGCTTTTTATTTGACAAACCTTTGTTTTGTTTGAGTTTGTCCTGTACCAAAGAAAATGATATGTCACTCTTATGCTAAAGAGAATCGAGTTGAGGAACGGAATACATCCCTTTTCAAAGTCGAGCGGTCAATATCCCAAGGCATCTCTCATGGAGGAATGGATAATAATGCCCCTCTGTTTCGTCATTTGAATATTTCTTTGTTTAAGATGAACATGACTCAATAACGCTCCATTGCGTTTGTCGGAACGTTACAAAACTTGGAACCCCTGATGTCTCATTGACAATGAAAAGAAAATCATGTCAAAAACGGTATCAGAAATGGATAATTGGAATCGATACAGTTTACTCTTCCTTCAAATTCACCCTTTTGAATACTTGGCAACTCCCTTCATTTGTCTCATCATGCAAAGTGAGGGCTATTTTGGCACCTAAGGCATTTGCATCATGAATATCTAATGTTGATTGCAGAAAACTCTTACAGCCAAATGTTCAAATGCTTTAATTGCCAAAATGCGCAAGACCCCTAATACTAGCCTTTTAGTAACATATGATGCGGCTCTTGATAAAACTCATAAAAAATAATTTGGTGCTGGCGAAGCCCAATCTCCAAATAAAGAAACATTTTAGAATGGAATTCAACTTCGTTTTGCCTCTATGGAAAATTGGCGCCTATGATGCCTCGACGCATGCTTAATCCTCAAATTTCATGAGCCTACACTTTTATCTTTTAGAAGAGGCAGATGTCGATCTCAGATAAACTCCTCATCCTACTGGAGAAAGCGATTTCGTGTAAAGAGGGCCTTGAGCAAAGCCTTCTTGAAATTCATTTTGGAAGGTAGACGTAAAGATTCGCTTGAACCACTTGTGAATTCGGTTTTTTTTTTTTTTTTTTTTAGGATGATTTTCATGAAATTGAATTCTATCATAAAAAAAAAAAGAGTCGCATGATTTACAAAAGCATAAATTGGATTCGCAATCAAAACCTAGAATGGAAAACAAGATTCTTAACAAGAATAAGTACAATGATAAAATACAAGAAACTCTTGTATAAATAAGAGTACAAATTAACTCTCGCCCTAGCTCCAAAATTCATTTCTCTATGTGATCAAACACGAGAATGTCATGGAGCATCATGCATAACCTGCAAAAATACGACAATGTCAGTGTGTGAAGTATGTGAACGAGAAGATGATCTATCCATGACGTCGCTTCTTACAGCAAAATCGAGGCGACGATACATGCCCCATAGTCCTTATTACGGGGTTTTAGTATTTCGCCAAGATTTTGTCATGAGAGAAGGGGCATCATTAAAAGATCGATCGACGGCTATCAATCGAACGTCCACTCTTATTTTAAAAGTTTCATATGCAAAAGGCATTCAATTTTTTTTTTTTGAAGAGATTGATTTTCTGATTTCTCTTGCAAAAAAAATGAAGTGATTTCTATTTTGAGAAATTTGCACACAAAATGATTTGCATTTTAGTCCAAAATGTGAATGGGAGAATTTGAAAAAAATGCAATTTCAATTTTTGTGTCCCCAATATAAAATCACAACTTACAAGTTTTTTTTTTTAATCAAAATGATTTCGAGCCCATAACTAGAAATTTAACAAAATAATGTGTTCAACAGGGCCAAATCAAAGTGTTTAGAACTTGCATTCAAGAATAATTGCCAATTTTTTTTAATCAAAAGCCTACAACACCGAGGGCATTCGATTGATTTTCGCGAATTTCAAGATGAAAATGCAATACAAAATGAGCAAATAAAAATAAAAATAATACTCACAATGGGTGTCGACCTTTGTCTCTTTTTTTTTTTTTAACATAGACATGCACATGAGAGGTGGTTCGATTTCTACTCTATCCGGCTCAAAATGGAGCCATGGGATCACCGGACTGAACCAACAAGATTGCGGTTAGGTCGGGTTACCCATGACTCCGGCTTTGTCAAAGAACCGACCTGTGTCGCGCGGTTGCAGACCGGGGTGGGTACCTTTGACATTAAAGAAATTTTGGGGTAGAGATGGACGACTTGTACTACATGGTCGTAGTCGGACTGGTATCCATCTTAACACCATCCTAAGTGATCCTATGCGGCCTAGGTCCGGCGGCAGATAGTGTGTGCTATGGTGTAGTGCAATGCAAGGGACGCAGGCACGACGATTTATGATCAATCAGCACTTCATACATGAAAAATAAACCATACATTCCTATACCTCCCTACAAGACATAGGTGAACAAACACTTCCCCTTATACCTCCCATTCTGCAAAAACATTTAACACCTTTAATGTTAGGGGCGTACCTGAAATCCTCGCTGCCAAACAAAAATATTTTTTGAACAAGATTAATTTTGGCCTAAGTCCTCTAAGGTTTCAAACCAAGTCCCCAGCGGAGTCGCCAAGTTGTCGACACCTACCCTCAGGGGGAGGGAACAGGTTTAGGGGTATTGCCTAAAGGACGAGCCTAAGGCCCATGATTAGGCGTGGGCTCTCCCAAGCCCGTACTCCGCGTGACATTGGGATATTTTTTAGGAATTTTGCGCAAAATGAGTCGCCACTAGCCTATTGGGGTCAGCTAGAAACCAAGTGAGGCATGGGAGTGTACCTCACTTCCTACGCAACCAGAGAATCTACGATCGAGGACTTGATTACACTAATTAACCAATTAGTGCCCTTTCGGTACCTAATATTTTTCATTTTAAAAGAAATGATTTTTTTGTCAAGCAGCTTGGATTGATTTTATACCTATCCACTAACATGTGAGGTGATCATAAATGTGCGCAATCATTAATTAACAATCATAGCTATCATGATACTAACTGCAGTAAAATAAAACACGTGCAATTGAACCACAATTAAATATGCAAACTAAATATGCAATATAATCAATATACGAGTAAATAAAGGTCTAATTATACTTAAAAGGCAAAACATGGCAATTCCTAGCCAAACCTTGCATTTTTTTTAAAATTTTTTTTAATTTTCGAAATTTTTAATTTTTTTTTAAATTTTCGAAATTCTTTTTAAAAAATAATTTTTTAATTTTTTGAAAATTTTAAAATTTATTTTTTTAAATAATTTTTAATTAAAAAAGGGCGAATTGGGTCGGGTCGGGTTCGGTTTGACCGGACCCGAGTTCGGTCCAAAGGGGGGGCGGGCTGGTCGGCCCGCTTTGAAAAGCAACTAGGCCGGACCACCTCTGGCCGGGCCATCTCCAAATGGGGTTGGGCCCGTCGACGGGCTCAATCCCTTTCGCAGAAGAAATTCCCCCTCGCAGGCCCAGTCCACTCTAATTATTATTTTTTTTTAAAAAAAAAGGGAAGCCCACAAGCCCACGTCCTAAATTAGCCCAAGCTCGGCCTTGACATACTCGGCCCAAATCGTTCAAAACCCTACCCGGTTCGTGACCCGCACCCGACCCGGCTTTTAACCTTCTTCTCTAGGGTTTCTTGGCGGCGCCGGCACCGGACGGACAGGCGGTGATGCGGCAGGCAAAGAACGACGACGCGGCGGGTGATAGCCGCACGGGGGGCAACGGTGCGGTGCTTTGGTGCTGCAACGGGGCTAGACCGGGTGGCATCGGGGCAGCGGCGGTGGTTCGGAGCGGTGGGGGCGAGCTCGCCGGTAAAGGAACTCCGCGGTAGTGCAAGCGAGAGATGGAGCGGCAAGGCGCAGCGGCGGGCGTCGGCGCCCCGGTCACGGAGGGCCGGAGCATAGGCGACGTCGTGGGCGGAGGCTTCAAGTCACAAGGTCGATGGCAGCAACGGTGGCGAGCGAGGCGGCAAATAGCAGCGGCTCGTCGGGGCCGGTGAACAGCGCTTGGTGGTCGTTCGTGGGTCAGCGGGCGGGCACGGAGCGGCGGTGGCCAGGAGCAGCAACGACAGGCGTGGCAGATCTCGCGGTGGAAGGTGAGCGGCGCGAGCTGGCAGAGGCGAGTCGCGGTGGGAGCGACGGAGGCTCGGTGAGAAGGCTCGTGGGTTGCTGCAGGTTGCTGCGGCGACGTTGGGTTGTAGGCGTAGCGGCGGTGGCGGGCAGAAGGAGACACCGGCGTCGGCGGCGACGGTGCTGACTCGCCTTCTTCTCTCCGGTTCTCTCTCTGGTCTCTGTCTCTCCAGCTCAAGCTCTCTCCCTCTGTCTCTCCAGCTGCTCTCCCCACCCTTCGCTAGGGTTTCTTGCGCGAAGATGGAGGAGCGAGAAGGCTGGCGTGGGCCTGGCGTAAGGGGAAACGGGCCTGGGCCGTGCAAGGGAAAAATAGGTATTTTTTTTTTGTTTTGTTATTTTTTTTCTTTTTTTTTTTAATTTAGTGACTAATTCCTAATTTTGTACACGATTAAGTCCTAAATAAAATTGTAAAAATTTAGGTGTCAACAAGTAGCAATCGACATAGATGGTGCTTCTAACAAGGTGGGGCCTATAGAGTTAATGGTTACTGTAATTGCTAAAATTGACAAGGTATGTGTTTAATCTCCTGACAGACATGGATGTAACAATGGTTTTGCTTTATTTGTGATAATGGAGGTTGTGCTGGAAAATCTTTGTGAAGAAATTAAAGGTGCTTGTGGAGTTGGTATTTTGATAAGATTTTTGGTTATGGCGAAGTTCAAGGAAAGCTTAAATTTGAAAAATATTTGTGATGGTTGAGCCCATTAAACGCTATGAGAAAGTAGCAGTTGCGTTCGATATTTTTAGTAAAGTGATTGTGACTTAGCTCAAACTTCAAGTCAAGTTGGAGATTGTTAAAAATATGTCTTGAATTTAAGCCGACAAATGAAGCAAACCTAAGATGAATTTGGATATAATTATGGACGTTTGAAATCGAACAATTAGAATGCGATAATTTTCTTTCTATGAAGTGGATAAAGTCTTGTTTTGAAATCCACGGAGATTATCCCCAGCATTGTTCAAGTCAGTCCATGAAAACAAAAGAGGAAACCAAAGAAATTGATTTCCACTAAGAGCACGTTTGGTAACGATTCTGTTTCGGGGAAATTTTTTTTCAGGGAATAATTTCTGAGTAAAAAAACGTGTTTGTTAACTTCCCAAAATTTCTGCTCTCGGGATAGAAACACGTTTGGTAAGATTCTTAGATTTTTTTTTTTTTAAATTTCTTTTAATTTTTTAATTCTTTTATTATTTTTTATTATTTTTTCCTTTTTTTTCCTTTTTCCTTTTTCTTTTTCTCTTTGGCTGGTTGCTGGTTGCGTGACGTCTAACGAGCTCATCGGAGCCTCGCCAAGCCAAGGCGAGGCTCGGCCTCGCCTTGGCGACGTGAGGTCGGCCTCACCTTGGGCGAGGCTTGGCCTCGACGGGCCACCACCAGGCGACACTGTCCTGGAGGTGGCTGGGCGAGCTCGATGTCGCCAGATCTGGGCGAGCTCGACCTCGTCGTGCCTCGCCCAGCCACAGTGAGGCTCAGGCCGGCGACACTTCGGCAAGGTTGTCGGCCCTCATCGGCGCGCCGGCACCAACCATGGCCAAGGCCGGCGACCGGCCAAAAGGAAAAATAATAAGAAGAAAAGAAAGAGAAGAAGAAAAAAGAAGAGAGAGAAAAATTGATTTTAGAAATTGTTCTAGAAACTACTTTTTTCCACTTCTTGTTTATGTTCTAAATCTAAAATAGATTTTTTATTTTCGAGAACAAAAAAATAGATTTTTTATTTTCGGAAACAAGTTTTACCAAACACGTTTCTATTCTTTTTTTCGTTCCCGGAAACAAAAGAATAAAAATTTTTGTTTTGGGGAACATAAATTGTTTTTAACAAATAGGCCTTAAGATTTGGCTAAGAACAAGAAAACGAAAGTCCAAATCTTGGTCTTGTTGACCAAACGGCATGGAATTTGTTTACCGTGTTGAAATCGGCAATAAAGACGGTCAAACTTGGACTTTACCTTTAAGTTTTGTGTTGAAGTTCGCTTCAAGAAGGGTAATCCTCATCTTGTTTGAAATAGAACAAATATATGGGCTGTTCTTTAGCCACGAGAGAAAAACGCCATTGTTGATGCATGTAATCTTGAAGTGCCGTCTCCAAGCGAGTGCTTGGCTATGGATTTCTTAGTTGGTTTCATTTGTGCGTTTACACCAAGCAGTATTAGTGTTCAAGCCAATTGAGTTTTGTGAGTTTAAGATTTGTGTGTGATTTTATTATAAGATTAAAAGATTATTTCGTGAGAAATTTCGAGGCTAAATACTATGTGTGTTATTGGGCATAATTGGGCTTGAAAAATACTAAGATAGTTTGAATGACTCAAGTGTGGTTGTAATATCTATGTATCGCGTTGATCTATGGTGTAATTTATTACTATTCTCCTCGTGGACGTAGGAATCACGTAAATTTACTGTCCGATCTATTTTTTTTTATTCAGTCTATTTTATTTTTCAATTGCTTGCTTTTCGTAACAAAGTTGTGCTCCTCCTCCCTAACTCTCGCTCTATCTTGCGCACGTTGCCGCCACACTTGGATGCCATGGACAATCACTCATTGCATCATGCTTCTCGGTTGAAGTTGAGGATTCTCTCGCTCAGTGATTGTCCTTGTTGAACATCACTCTTGGCCCGCATGAAGTCGGAAATTAGCACCGACTCACAGTGGAAATTCCGGGACCTTCAAGAACCTCCGCTCGCCTAATCACGAGACCTGGGCGATGACTACGGGTGATGACTCATGGTGGAAGTTCCGGAACGAGATCTCGTCGATTACGGGTGTGTTTCGTGGCTTAGCTGATGGTGACTTGGTCACGCAGATCCGTCACCTTGACGACGACGGTGACAATCGGCTCTTGGTGTTTGCATTGGATGAGGGGGAGAATGACCGAACGCATTAAGGGACATGGGGTGGCAAGACGAGGTTAGTAGCTGAGATATGGAGGAATTCGACGCTAACTTCGTTGCAAGAAATGCAGACATGGCCCAAGGAAATGTGAGAAGGCGACTGGCGTGGGAAGGAAAGAGGGCGAGAGTGTGTGATTGAGAGAGTCAAAATCGAGCCAAATCGAATGTTAGAAGTTCAATAATGTATTTTGGGTTGGTTAAGAAATAGACTTGAAATCGAACTGAACCGTCAGAAGAAGCTCGTTCTTTCACTTACTACACGATGAAGGGAAACCCAATCCAAAAAGACTCAAATTTTTTTGTTTGGATAAGGTCAGTTTAGTTCGGATAGTTCTTTTCGACCACCCCATCATTTTATGTTCAAAATGCCACACATTTATAAATTACTTCGATTGTAGATAATTTGCGGACGTAAAAGATGATTTACAACATGTAAGATAAGTCTTACATTTACAGATACTAACGAATCTAGAGACAATTTATGATTTTAAAACTTATTTCACGAATACGAAATATAACTTACATTATTATCCATTACGATGCAATAAAATGTTAATACAATTATATTTCGTTAGTAATTATTTAGAATAAGTATAATGACGGTCATAAAGAATTAGTGCTTACTCAATTTACTGATTACAAGGTAAACAACTACTTTGTCACAATCGGTAAGGTAAATTACCTTATCTTGGACTCTCAATAGATATTATTTCTTTGCAGGTAGCAAAAGTATACTTGGAGTATTAAAACTTGGCACGAAGAGATACTTATGTTAAAAGTTACGAAAATGAAATTTAAGTGCCAAAATCGCCATAAAATGGATCAATTAAGTACTAATAGCGAAAAATTCTACCAAATTGTTGACGTGACGATTTTCCAACAAGATAAGTTCAAAACGTCATCGTTTTATATGCTAACGTAACTAGACAAGTGCAAAAACATCGTCGTTTTACTGATGTGGCTAAATAATTAATATAAATATTAATTAAATTAAATTTAAAACTAAATTTATTTATATATATATATTTTAAAAAGAGTAAATGGAGGAGGTAGGCGGTTGAGGGCTAAGCCCTCAATGTTGCCTTCCGGCTGTCGCGGGAAGGGCTAGTGACCGGGGGGGAGGGTCGACCGGAGTCGCCGAGCCCTAGCCACCATCATCGGCCCTTTCGACAATCGTGGGGAGGTGGCAGCGAGGGCTCAACCCTAAGCCACCTGCCTCCTCTCTCTCTCTCTCTCTCTCTCTCTCTCTCTAAATATAAATATTTTAATTAATTAATGTTCATATTAAAGTTATAAAAAAAAATGTTGTTTTGGTTCTTCATTTGGTGACTCAGCAACATGCCATGTAAACAAATTATATTATTAAAAAATTGTCACGTAAGATTTCTAGCAATTTTCGCTGAACTTGGCACTCAAGTGTCTCATATTTCAAAAAAAAGTGGCACGGTGTCACTTTCGTAACTTTTGGTATTTAAATATCCTTTCGTGCCAAGTTTTGACACTCCAAGTATCCGGCACCTTTTTGCAGGTACGTTATTCCAATCAAGGATTACCATAAGAAAGGGAAATACTTCTTTCAAAGTGAATTATTTTCTATAACGTGTATAGACCCGTTAAACGGGTGGGTTCGGTCGGGTTTGGGTCAGGTCATAAATGGTCCGACCCAAATCGACTCATTTAATCCATTTATGACCCATTTATTATAGTGCAAAATTTTTCACCCATACCAAACCCGATTATACCCGACCCATTAAACTAAACCTAAGAAAACTTATTTCTTATGATTTTTTGTAAAATGATATTGCTAAGATACTTTATGCAACACAAATTTAATGGACAATTTTAATAATTTTTATTTTTTTAAATCGAATTTTAATTTTTTTAAATTGAACTTTTAATTATTATTATTATTATTATTATTTTAAGAATATAATTTTTTATTTTCTTTTTCCTTATTCTTTTTTGTTTTCTTCTTCTTTGGCAAGCCGGCGACCGGCCATAGGCGAGCTCGAGCCTCAACCGACGCCGGCGAGCTCGAGTCTCGCTAGATTGGCGAGGCTTGAGGCTCGCCGGCGTCGGGCTCGCCTCTTGCCAGATCGACAAGGCTCGAGCCTCACCCGACGTCGGCGAGCTAGAGTCTCGCCCGACGCCGATGAGCTCGAGGCTTGCCAGATCGGCGAGGCTCGAGCCTCACTTAGTCGGTAGGTGGCTGTCGTCGTGCCAACCACTAGCTAAGGAAGGAGGAAGAAGGAAAAAAAAAAAAGAAAATTGAAATATAAAAAATAATTATAATTTCAAATTTTATTGAAAAAATATTTTTGTAAAGTTAAAGAGGCAAGAGAGAGATTGTAAGGCTTTAGATGAAAATGGGTTTCAAGTTCAATCCATTTAAGACTCATTAAGACTCATCTATCTTAAGTCTTTAATTATTAAACCTATTTAACTAATTTCTTCAAAAAATAAGTGACCCATATATGACCCATTTATATTGGTCTAAGGCCCATTTTGCCACCTCTACGTGCATATTAAGTCTTTGTAACTCATATTACTACCTCGAAGATATATTAAATTTTCGATTTTTAGAAGTAATTTACTACCTCATTGGGTAATGTTTACTATAGAACGGATGTCACTGCACAATCACCACATAAGTCGCCGTAATCTTGATTGAACCTATAGTTAATACTTTCCTTTTCCTATAAAAATAGAGTTATAGAGTTCGTAATCCGAGGACACTTACACAGTAATTAGCATTAAGTTGTAGAATCTATACTCGATAATTGACCTAAACTTTTGATAAATTGGCTGAACTCATTGCAATCTAATTCATACTTCATAAACCGAGAACGTTGACACGAATAAATTTCCAACCATTGCAATCTTTCTCGAATAATCGCAATGGGGTAATTCATTAAGGTTAATAATATCATTAGTAAAAATATACTTTAATACTTCGTAGCTTGACTAGAACAACTTCATAATTAAGGACAATACCACAAAAAACTAAGGATGTTAATGGTTCGGTTCAGGTTTTCAAGAAACCTGAAATGAACTAAATTGTTTGGGTTTGCATTAGCTTTGAACTTAATTGCGAGTCGAACTAAAGACTTGATTTAGTTCGATTCAGTTTTTCGATTTTTTTTTTTTGGTAATCTTAAGGAGATGGACAATTTTCAATTTGATTTTGAACCGAACCAAAATGAAATTATTTGAATTGGAACAAAAAAAAAGGATTATTTTTTCATTATTGGAATCGAAACTTGAATATAATTGAACCGAAAATGCACGAAAATTCAGGTCAGTTTTGATTTTGGTTCGGTTTCTTGTTCAGTTTTGACATCCCTACTAAAAACTCCAAATTGATACACTAGTACACATTTAGTCAAAATTAATTTTTGTGTCACAAAAACTCCCAAACTAATATACCTTGCACCACATTTATCCTAAACAAAAATATACATATGTCCAACATTTACCTTGATGGGATGCACCAGTGCCAAATTTAATGCACCAATTTTTTTTTTTTGTCAGTTAATGCACCAATTTAGGAGTATTGGTTTAGGATTTTTTGTTATGTAAAAATTAATTTAGGATAAATGTGGTACCGGGGCATTAATTAGAAGTAAATATGACACGAGTGTATCAGTCTATGAATTTTTATAATATACAAATTAATTTGAAATAAATATAGTAAGGGATGTATCAGTTATTGTTGGTGACCTAATAATTATTTACCTACATTTGATTGCCGACATCTGAATCGGTTTCCGCAAAAATTCGGCATGAACATTCCCGCCGCGTCGCAAGGTTTAAAGCGCTCTCTCTCTCTCTCCTCTCTCGCATTCAGAAATAGCAAGAAGAAGAAGAAGAAGAATCTGCATTTTATTGAACCCTTCATCGTCTGCAACAAAGACACCAACTTCTCTTCTGATTTGGTTCTCTGCTCACTATCGAAAGTTCATACGAGACTTCAGACCACGAGAACAGGAGGCGATCGATCGCTTGCGGGCAAAATGAGAGGCAAAGTGATCAGGCAGAGCTGGAGCTCCAAGTTGAAGAAAGAGTTGCCCATGGTCATCTTCGCTTGCTCCTTCTTCTTCCTCTTTGCTTGTTGTGTGTTTTTCCAGTGGTGGAAGTGAGTTGAGTTCGTTTTGATCTTGTAGGACGCGTCCAGAGCAAAAGCAAGGGCGAGAGTTCTCGGATCGGTCAGGGACAAGAGAGACTATGCACTGTTGCCACGTGGAGAGACCGGGGGATGATTCTTTCGTTTCAATTCCTTTCCAGGTTTCCATAACTGTTATGAGACTTCTTTTCATTTCTTTTTTTCCTATTTTGTTGGTAGTTGAATTTGGGATCATCTTTCGGATTTTTCGAATTTTTGTGGTTTTGGTCGGATTCATGTTCAATTGTGTGGATTAACGGCGGTAGAATTTTGTGGGGTGTGCGTTTTGGGTGGGTCTCTGAACAAAAACAGGACAGATGTTTCTCTTAAATTCTTTTGAACCATATTATGTTTCTTGTTCTTAGAGGGATAAGGTTGCCAGTCTTTTTCCCCATTTATAAGAGAAAAAGTGACGTTGATCAACTTAACATTGAAACAGATCTTGCAGCTACTACAACGTGATACTATGGACACCGGATGAATTAGACTTTTTCTATGCATCTGAAGTTCCTCTACTTAATTTTCTTTTATACCCAAGCATGCGTGACGATGCGCATACATTGCAAGAGTAGAATAAGAGGCGGCTTTATTGTGATGTTTGGTTAACGTTTTCTTTCCGAGCAGTTCTGGCATGTTCATAAGTGCTTCTGAAGACAAAACCGGAACCTTGGATATTATTGAAGAGAAAATTGCAAGGGTGACGATGATTCCAAGGGAACATGGAGAGGTACTATCTTACCCTGGAAGTCATCATTATCAGTAGCTTTTTTTGGGTGATTAGTTTGTAAGTGTGCGATCCTACCTAGCGTCCCTTCTCACAACATGTTGGCTTTCATGGAAAAACTACCAAAAAAAGTCATAATCTATTGTAATTATGTCAATTTATTTTTAAATTTATTTTTTAACTAATTGAGTTTTAAACATTTTGTAATTGTGTTAATTTAGTTCATCCTATCAAATTCGGCTAGCCAATCCTGATGTGGACACTTGCTAGCGCTGGCGGACAATTTTTTTATTTTTTTCCTCTCTCTCTCTCCCTCTCTCTCCCTCCCTCTCTCTTGCTGAGGCAATTAGTTAGTGGCAAGCTCGCCTAGCCACCGGTAAGGGCTTGCCTTGCCAATAGCCAGGTGAGGCCGACCTCATCTATATTTAGCGAAAGCTTGCCTCACCTAGCCCTTGGCAAGGCGAGCCTCGTTGGATCTAAGCAAGGTCAACCTTGCACTTATCCGGTGATGGCGAGGTGAGCTCGCCATTGGTCGATTGCCTCAGTTCGGCGACCAGCCCTCCTGTCCGGCCAGTCATTGGAGCAAGAGGAAGGAGGAGGGAGGAGGGAAAAAAAGAAAAAAAAAATTAATAAAAAAAAATATGTAATTAAAAAATTATCCGCTAACATCCACGTCAGAGCTAACCAAACAAATTTGGCTGGATAGACTGAATTGGTACAATTACAAGATATTTACGACTCAATTGGCTAAAAAAAATAAATTTATGACTGAATTGGTAAAAGTGCAATAAGTTTAGGACTTTTTTGTTAATTTTTCCTAACGTTTACTATTGCCCGTACTCTCTTCAGTCACATCAGAGTGCATATGTTCAGATTTTGTATTTGAATGATCTAAATGAACAAAGTGCTCTTTCACCTTGAGCGCTATTGCACATACCCGATTGACTAGCTCGTTTTTCTCTATCTTGAGTAGCTGTTGTTACGGGTGCAATCGAGGTGAGTTGAGTCGATACAATGCCAAGCTAAAGCTTGGCTCAACTTGCATGCTTGAGTCTCCAAACTTGGTTCGAGCTTGATGGAGTATCAGAATGTAGGCTTGTGCTCAAATAGTTTCCATGTATATATGTATGAGAGTTAAAATATGTAATTTTAATGACTTATGTGTCTTTCTATAAGTAGAAGATATTCTCGAAAAATAATGGAAGCTCAATTAGAGTTGATTACACCAAGGAGCTTGTCAACGACAAGATACTCAGTAGCTCCAGCTTGAGCTCTCTAGAAACGGGTGAGCCAATCTTGAGTGATTATCGAGCAAGCCTGAGCTACTTATTAGTTAGTAGCTTAACTCAGTTTCACCTCTAGCTGTTGTCTTTATGGCCTACTAGAAGTGAGGATTCAGGGTAAAAGGTATCTCACCTCATGATCATGAATTGGCAAGATAATTTGCGTCTCAACTTTTGAGTTAGATAATGGTATACAGAATGTGCACAAGACCAACTTAAGATATGGGAAACCAACTTCTTTCTCTGCCTCCAAATAATATACATTCCTCAACCTGTTATCTCAACATAATATATAGTATGGTACTTTTTGCTCAACATGTTATGGTGGTTAATACTTTAGGGGTGAGCATCGGTCTAGGGGACCGACCCTGGACCGGCCCAACCCTGCCGATTCTAGTCCGATTCCCAAGGAGACTAGATCAGTCCTTGATCCTAGAATTCCTGGAATAACACTGTGCGTATATATATATACACACACACCTAATATATTATTTATAATTTTTTATATAGAGAAAACCTTAAAATAAATAGCGTCAACAACATTGAATAGTTTTTTTAGTGAGGAGTTCAAGTAATTTTATATTATTATTTAATAACTTAGATTTTAAATGTTTTTTACAGTGTCGAATGGAGAAAATGTTTTTGTGATGAGTTCTTACGACGTTCAAAAAGGCATAAACGGCTTCTTATGGCATCCTCCTCTAGTATTCGTTCTCTTCTGTCTTATTTGTTCTCTTAGTCTTCAATTTGCCAAAATTGAAAGAAATAACTTCTCCGCTCACCACTCGACACTCGCATCACTTGCTTTGGGTCATTCGTGCCGCTCGCCGCTTGATGCTCGCTTGGCTTGCTGCTTCCCGCTTGACATTTGATGCTCATTTTGTTCGACGCTCACCCCACTTGACCCTCACTGTTTGCCTTTTTTAGCTAACCTCACTTATCATCGAACCCATTGGGTCGGTACGGTCTTCAATTGCCCTTTCAAGGAGTACAAAAAATGAAATAAAAAATTATTAGTTGGTTTTGAGTTGACCTGGAAACTAGACCGAACCCATTGGATCCGTCCGGTCCTCAATCGCTTTTTTAAGGAGTACAAAAAATGAAATAAAAAATTATCGGTTGGTCCTGGGTTGACCCTGGAACTAGACTGAACCCATTAGGTCGGTCCGATCCTCGATCACAAGCTCAATAGGGCCGGTTCTCAGTCCCAAAAATTGAGGACCAGCACTATGCGGGTTGGTCTTAGGGTTAAGGGGTGGACTGGCCCAACCCGGACCATGCTCACCCCTAGTGGTTAAATTGTTTATACAATCTAGCTTCCTCATTTGGCTGGAAGGTTTATATTGTCACTAATTATTGATAGAGAAACAAAAACACCCGTTGATAGTTTGTGTGTACAATCTTATTTCCTCTATTGAACTCAAATTGTGATTGCTAGGTTTTCATTTCACTAATCATTTATCGGGGAAAAGCACATGTTGAGGTTTTATGCCCTAAGTTTGCAGCTCTTCTTCATTCTCAAATAGTCACTCCATGTGATATATTCTCTCTTTTTGGTTAAATTTCTTAACCTTTCTGTTGGTATTGTCGGATTCCCAAAAACTGGATTCGACACTAAATCGAACCCCTAAAACAAAAGCGGAAGACGAGCTCGGGAAAATCACATGTATCACCGATCCTAAGGCACATCACATAATCGAACGTACCTTGTTAGCCACAGATTAAACACCGACGCTGATATGAGGAAGAGAATTCGGTCGTGTTCGATCCGATGACACCAATTCGCCTTGAAGGGAAGAAGGGTGTCGACTCTTGCTTATTGTTCTTCTTTTTGAGAGAGTTTTTGAGGGAGAGAGGGAGGAGGAACGTACGTCGCTTCAAAAGGTGCCTTCCTCCCTCTTTATTTTCCCTTATATCCGTCCCCTCCAAAAAGACGTGTCCCTTCATCCATGGGCCCTAATATTGTGGGCCGGGCTTTTAGGCCCAACATGGGCGGATGGGCCAACTTAGGCCCATCACATTAATAATTAAAACCATCATCTCCCACTCGCACATGGTGGGCCGAACAGGATCCTCTTTACCTCTCTTCAACATTCATATCGGTGAATAATCCGTGCGACCAGCATACTTTGAGAGCTCGTTGCCATACATCTCGTTAGGAATATATAGCAGCTCATAATGGGCATCACACTCGAGTAGATTTAGTATGCAGTACCCTAGATCGATCGATCACATTTATATCTCTCTTGATCTCTTTTAAACAATGATATATATATATATATATATATATATATATATATTGTATTCACAATTATGATTATCCCAAAGACAGTCATAATTGGTCGACCGATGAATACAAAAACTACAATGTGATTCTCCAAATTCGATCTTCCTCTTTCCTTCAAACTCTCAACTTCAGTTTAGTTTGCTTTTCTAGAAATGTCCCATTAGATCGTATCAACTCATGACCATTGGCAACATCCTAAGATAGCAAACACTAAATAGAAATTTTGAGAATAAGTAAGAGTCCTGAGGGCACTAAAATTGAGGAACTCTTTTCCTCAAGAGTCTCACACGGCATAAAAGTTTAGATCAAACTTTTGCCACTCTTATTGGTCATCTCATGCATACGTAGTATGAAATACGTATTATGGTATTAACTACTTTCCCATGGAGCGTATGTCTACACCATCAATACTGTACAGATGATAGTTCAGACATACATAATGTCTAACTTGAGTTCACACATCTACTCATTCACATAATTCATCAAAACTCACATCTGGCATCTTAGACAGATAAAGTAAAATATGTGGGGTATTTTACTTTCGGACATAGTGCATATCATGTCCTCATCTAACACTTAGTTAATGCGACATATATATTTTTAAGCTTGAGCTCTCGATTATTACCTAGATAATAAGCTTAAAAACCGTCTCATCTCTATTTATCACACAGTAAATAGAGGCGATTACCCATGTGAGTGGGCTAATCTCTTATCTGTCCGACATACTTTCTCAACTTAATATAATGCACCGAGCATTAAGATGCATAAAGATCAAACAAAGATTCATAGGCATTAATAATGAAAAAACACAAATTCATAAATGTGAACAACTCAGGAAAATTACAATATCCAGTACATCAGACTCTACGCAATCCTAGAGATTTTACATGACCACAAAACACATCTCTAGGTATTGGCTTTGTCATAGGATCTGCTACCATTCTATGCGTAGATATGTACCGTAAGTTCACATCCTTTCGTGCAACCATATCTTTGACAAAGTTATACTTGGTATCTATATGTTTGGTCTTGCCATGATATTTTGGATCTTTGGTGTACGCTATAGCTGCTTGGCTATCACAGTTAACCAATAATGGATTTGCAGCTTTCTCAATAACACCTAAATGATCCAAAAATCTCTTAAGCCAAACTCCTTCTTGTACCGCTGTTGATAATGCCACGAACTCAGCTTCCATCGTGGACAAGGCTATACACGTTTGCTTCTTACTGCTCCATGATATGGCGCCAGTATTCAGTAAGAAAGCAAATCCAGAGGTAGATTTCCTTTCGTCTAAATCTCCTCCCCAATCAACATCTGAATAGCCTTCAAGTCGCAGATCCTTTCCTTGGTAATTCAGCTTGTAATCAGCAGTTCCCTTCAGATACCTCAGTATTCTCTTAACAGCTTTCCAATGTGCTTGACCTGGATTGGATTGGTATCTACTCACCATTCCAACTGCAAAACATATGTCAGGTCTTGTACACATCATAGCGTACATCAAGCTCCCAACAGCACTAGCATAAGGAACATGTTTCATTTGTTCCTTCTCTTGTGGAGTCCTTGGACACGCTATGGCTCAATCCTTCACCTTTTGCATTAGGAGTGTCTATGGGTTTACAATCTTGCATACGAAATCGTTCAAGAACCTTATTTATATATGTTTCTTGCGAAAGAGATAACGACCTCTTCGAACGATCTCTTGAAATCTTAACTCCAAGAATGTATGCAGCCTCACCCATATCTTTCATCTCAAAGTTGGAAGATAACCAACTCTTCACAGTATTTACAAACTCCATATTGCTTCCGGCAATTAGTATATCATCAACATATAATGATATGATCACAAATTGATCTTTGGATCTTTTGATATATACACAATGATCCTCATTAATCATTGTAAAATCATATGCCATTATAGCATTATGAAAACGTATATACCACCTTGTCTTGACGACTGCTTAAGGCCATATATCGATTTCAAAAGTCGACATACCTTTCCTTCTTGGCCTTTCGTAATGAAACCAACAGGTTGTTCCATATATATTTCCTCATCCAATTCTCCATTGAGAAAAGCAGTCTTTACATCCATTTGATGTAATTCAAGATCCATACTTGCCACTATTGCCAGAATAATGCGAATTGAGGTAAATCTCACAATAGGAGAAAATGTTTCCTCATAATCAATTCCTTCCTGTTGATTATACCCCTTCGCCACAAGGCGAGCTTTATATCTCTCTATCGAGCCATCAGCCTTACGCTTTATTTTGAGAACCCACTTGTTCCCAATAGCTTTTCGTCCTTTTGGAAGATCAACCAGTTCCCATACATGGTTTGACTTCATTGACTCCATTTCCTCTCCTATTGCATACATCCATTTTTCCTTACTAGGGCAATTTAGAGCCTCAAGTATATTTCTTGGCTCATCCTCATCTTGTGGGGCAATCATGAAAGTTTCCCCTTCAATGTCAAAACATCGACGGGGAATACTTTTGCGACTTGTTCGCCGTATAGGAGATTGTACACTTTGCACATCATTTCCCATTATGCTCCCACTAGGATTAGATAATGACGATATCATCTCATCATGTGGTTGTAATTGAGAGTGGGTTGAATTCAATTCATCACTTCTCATATTACTCCCACTTGGACGAACTCCACTAATATCATTATCTTGATCCAAGGTTTCAAATAAGGAGTAATCTTCACCTATTTCGCCCTTCTTAGGAAATTCATTCTCTAAGAATGTGACATCCCGTGATTCGAATTCAGTTATATTTCCACTTTCCTGCTCACCTATGAACACATACCCTTTCGAGTGTTCAGAGTATCTTATGAAAATACTCTTCTTTCCTCTGGGACCCAATTTCCCAAACTTGTGAGAGGGCTCATGAGTATAGGCAGCACAACCCCATGGCTTAAGAAAACTTAAGTCCGGTTTTCTACCTGTCCATAACTCATATGGAGTGGAAGCAACTAATTTGGAAGGCACCCGGTTAAGTATATAGGCAGCAGTTAATAACGCATCACTCCAAAATGTGATAGGTAAGTTAGCATGCGCCATCATGGACCTAACCATTTCCAGTAGGGTTCTGTTCCTTCTCTCCGCAACACCATTTTGTTGAGGAGTATATGGAATAGACAACTGTCTTTCTATTCCCTTTTCATCACATAATTTTGTGAACTCATCAGATTAATATTCTCGACCTCGATCGGATCTCAATACTTTTATTTTCTTGTCTAATTGATTTTCTACCAAGTTCATAAACCTTTTGAAACAACTCAATGCTTCAGATTTATGAGAAATCAAATAGACAATATCCGAATCGAATATAATCATCTATAAATGTGATGAAATAAACAGCCCCATGCCTTCCTCTTACATTCATCGAACCACAGACGTCAGAATGGATTAATTGCAAAGGAAATTCAGCTCTTTTACCTTTTCCAAATGGTTTCTTTGTCGTTTTCCCTACTAGGCAATGCTCACATATGGGCAAATCGACTTTTTCAATGTTGCCCAACAAGCCCTCTTTGGCTAGTCTATTCATACGTTGTTGGCCAATATGACCAAGTCTAGCATGCCACACATTCACATCATTATCATATGAATTAGGAGACGTGAGAAGGGAATAACAAACATTTGCATTAACATAGTCAATATCTAATACAATGAAACCATCCAGAAAATAACCACAACCATAGAAATTTGTATCCAAAAACAAATCCACACCTCTATTATGGAAGTTCATATTAAAACCTAGCTTGACCAACACTAAAACAGACACTAAATTCCGACGAATCTCCGGAGCATACAATACATCATGTAGGAACAAAGTGCGTCCACCATGCATGTTCAGTTGGCAGGTGCCAATTCCTTTTACTTCAGCTTTGGAGTTGTTTCCCACATAGATCCACTTAGTTCTAGTTGGTACTCGTCGGAATTCCACGAAAGATCCTCTATCCTTCGCTACATGGTTTGTCGCTCCTGAATCTACAGTCCACAAAGGATTAGATTCAGCTAAGAATACAGAACTTGACACATAAGCAAAGTTCTCAATAGTACAAGGGGTGTGTACCTTCTTTGGCTCACGACAATCGCGAGCATAGTGACCCTTTTGGTCACAGTTGTAACACTTCACCCTCGTCGGCTTCTTCACTCGAGGACGTTTTCCTCTCTTATGTTGGTTAACTTTTGGTTTCTTGCAAGAAGGACTTGATCCCTTGCATTTCCACATATTGAACGAATCAATGCGCTTGCGCTTAGAGCTCGAAGCCCCTTTTGAGCTTAAAGCAACACAACAAATATCTGTATCCCACTCAAATACCTTGAGGCAGTCATTTGCTAGCTCAAGGTGGCGCAAAGCATCCTCAAGTTCTTCCATAACATGGTCAAGAGCTTTTAGTGCTTCTTGCTTTTCAAGCACATATTGAATTTTCTTATTCAATACTTCACAATTCTCACCGTTCAATTTATCTTCTTTATTCAAATCAGCAATTTTGTTCTTAGTTGCTGAACTCATTGATCTGAACATATCAGACACATATGCACGAATTATTAATGCCTATCATTTATGCATCCATTTTGCACAGACCCATCATATTAATGAACAATTTCAAGTAAGGTTTCAGAATCAAAAGGTCACTATGTTTCCAATCATCCTCCAAAAATCCTAACTTAAAACTATCATTAATATAATTGTCTTATGCAAAATAAATTCTATGAAGCTACAAAAACTTCTATCAACTACCCACAGTAATCAACAATAACAGAAAGCAAACAATATTTGACATCCAATAGAATAATAATGCTTTCACATAATACAACTTATATCAGTTGCAACATCAACAACTACCAGGTAGTAAAACGTTTACTTAAGGTATCCATAAAGTATACTAAAAGAAAGATAGCTCGAAATATCTAAACCCAAGTCAATATATGAACTGGGAAAGCTCATTTTTTGTTCAATTTCATGATCTTTTCTTTTGTAACAATCAGGTAATAATCATCTATAAAAGCCATCACAATACTCCTATATGAAGCAGCTTTATTGACATCCCATATGCGATTCAACACTCCTTGCCATTCTGGTGGAAGGATGTTCATGAAAAATCGCACCATCTCAGACTGTGGCATTGGACGACTATTCCATATGACTTTTTGGATTTTCCCGTTGACTTCAAGAACATGATCTATTATGTCCCCGCTCTCCCATCGATAATTATTCAAATCGGCTATCAACCTTGAAAGCCTTTCTTTTTGTTCGTCGGTAATTACGCGAATAGGCGTGCGCAACTTAAGGGGAGGCGTTGTTCCTGCAACAAATGCAGAACAAATAGGGATTACATATAATCCACATAGACATAATTGAAAAAGAAACACATTATTTTTCCTCTTTTTTTTTTCCTTTTTTTTTTGGGTCAACGGTCAAAGTCAACGGTCAACGGTCAACCGGTCGAGGTCGGCCGGGTCGGGTCGGGCCGGTCGGACGGACCGACCCGACACGTGCGGCACGCGTGCAGCTGACGTCACGATGACGTCAGCTGGCGCGTGCCTCGCACGCACCAGAGACGGCACACGCGCACGTGCGTCGCACGTGTGCGCGTCGGCCGCGCGCGCGCGCAATGCACGCGCCTGCCCCTACGAATCGGCGCGTGCACGTCGTTTCGCTCCGGCTGCGCGTGGGGGCGCGTCCGGCGGCCTTTGGTGGCGTTCCGCCACTCGTTGCATTCGTCTCGACGAGACCTTCCATCCAATGCCATCAGAAATGGATTTCGACTTATAGAAACTCGAAAAAATGGATGAACAGTGCTCGGGTGTCGGGATTTTTCCGCCCCGATCGGTGTCGGCCGATTAATTTCACGAAAATTAATAAGAAATCATCCATAAACATGAAAGGGGTCGGGAAAAACATGAAAAGGATCGGGAAACAAGAACTACGACTCTGATACCAATGTTGGTATTGTCGGATTCCCAAAAACCGAATTCGACACTAAATCGAACCCCTAAAACAAATGCGGAAGACGAGCCCGGGAAAATCACATGTATCACCGATCCTAAGGCACATCACATAATCGAACGTACCTTGTTAGCCACAGATTAAACACCGACGCTAATATGAGGAAGAGAATTCGGTCGTGTTCGATCCGATGACGCCAATTCGCCTTGAAGGGAAGAAGGGTGTCGCCTCTTGCTTACTGTTCTTCTTTTTGAGAGAGTTTTTGAGGGAGAGAGGGAGGAGGAACGTACGTCGCTTCAAAAGGTGCCTTCCTCCCTCTTTATTTTCCCTTATATACGTCCCCTCCAAAAAGACGTGTCCCTTCATCCATGGGCCCTAATATTGTGGGCCGGGCTTTTAGGCCCAACATGGGCGGACGGGCCAACTTAGGCCCATCACATTAATAATTAAAACCATCACTTTCATTTTCAGGGAAGTTTAAAATTGTTTGGGGATGTCACCATGTTTCAGGCATTCATTGTGTTACGCTACGAGACTGGGCAGAAATATAGTTCTCACTGCGATGCATTCGATCCCGCTCAATATGGCCCACAAAAGAGCCAGAGGGTATGCTTGCTACAAAAAAATGCAGCCTCTATTTTTTTGAATATTTACTAATTTGGTGAGGCATGGATGATGATGTCCTTGTAAACATATGTCATTAATCCCTTAGAAATCCTTATCATGGAAGTTCGTCAATGAAAACTTAAGATAATGGCAAGGTTAATTATTACCGACAAGGCTCTGAAACACCATATTTTACATCAGTACAACCTATTATTAAGCTAGCTGAGCTCTCCACGGTTCTCTGAAATGGCTTATAGGAGTGGAAAAAAAAACTTGGTGGTTTTCTCGGATGTATAGAAAAGTGTGTTTTCATGCTCTGTTGGTATTCTTTTCCAGCTTTAAGCTTAAAACTTTTCAATCAATTTCGGTTTTCAGAACATATATTGAAGATTCACTCGACAATAAATTGCTATAGTCAGTTCAATCTAGATTGATGCTTTCTGTGAAGTGTTTTTTGCTTTAGTTCTCTGACTTTCTTGTTAAATTCTTCCTATCATATTTCATCGATTCGATGGTAAAGAAGCTGTGCATAAGGACGAGGTCCAAGAATACTCATATGTTTACCCTTTTTTCATACATAGTTAGCCACAACATGTACGTTTCAAGAGCTTGAAAGGGTTGGTCATGTTACTCTTGCTCAATCTGAGTGTAGGTTGCCACTTTCTTGCTGTACTTATCTGACGTTGAAGAGGGGGGAGAAATCATGTTCCCTTTTGAGGTATGTTTGGATGGTCTTCTTCCTCTTGAGTTTGGTTAAACCATGTATTCATTTGATTCTGGCATGCAGAATGGTATGAACATGGATGGGACCTATGATTTTAAAAAGTGTGTTGGACTGAAGGTGAAACCACGGCAGGGTGACGGACTTCTCTTCTATTCCTTACTACCAAATGGAACAATTGATCCCGTGAGTACTTCTCTTGTTCATCATGTACTGCGCCTGCTGATATTTTTCTCGCCTTGGAATACTGTCAGTGCTAGATGTGTATTGAATCTCTTAAATTATAGTCAATGTGACATGCCATGCTCCCGGAGTTTTCTACCCCTATTTCCAGTGAATCGTGCTATTGGGAAGAAAACGAAAGTGCTCATCTTAGTAAATCCGTCATCGAGGATCTCCTTAAAGAGAGAATACCAGTGCCTGTGCATTTAGATCAATGAAAAGGGGTTGCTTCTGTGATTATCAAGTTGCCGACTTCATAAGAAAATCATGTTTCAGACCATCATTTCAGTTGAGAAAGCGTTGCATAAGTTTCCCTTAGTATTTTCTGGTGCAAGTCTTGTTATCCCAACAGTTGTTATGACACTGAAAGAGCTGAAATATATTCTGCTTAACAATTTATGTGGTGGCCTTGGCAGACCTCAATTCACGGGAGCTGTCCTGTGATCAAAGGGGAGAAATGGGTGGCACCAAAGTGGATTAGAGACCAAGTGCAAGATGATTAATCGTGCGCATTTTTACAATATTGAGCATAGGCATGTATTCATTATTTAATAAGTCTCAAGGGGATTTTTGGATTAATTAATGCCTCTTTTTCATAAAAATAGCATTTGCTCGTTTATATTTACAGATGATCTCATCCCAAAGAAAAAGTTTCACTGATAATACAAAATAGTTGGGTTTGGGAACTCCATTTTCTGTACTTAATCAAACAGATGACCAGAAAGTAATTTATGAAGTCTGAAACCAAACTCGCCTTTTAGTTTGGGGACCTTCTTGCTTCTTCATTATACCTTAATATAGCCTTTTTATTAATATTTAAATACAGAGCAAAAAACTGATTTTAATGGAATTTTCAAGTTGAGCTCATGCTTTGATTTGTGATAGACCGAAGCATAAACTTATCCGAAAAAATAAAAACAGGGTGAAGCATAAGCTTAATGTGCACTAGTAAACTCTTAGTGATTGGTCTGTCAACCGTTACTTTGTCATCAAGAACAGATAACAAATCTAATTTGGCAAATTTAGAGTGCTCCCTTGGTATCTTTTACATCTCAATGAACATGTCCCTTGAGAATCACCTCGACGGCTAACTCGGAAGGACATTAATCATTGCTGAGAAAAGAGTCCTCGCAGCAGCGAATCTGACGTCAATTCCATCAAAATTGTCTTTTGGCCAAATAATCGATTGAATTGATGCTGTGTTTTATGATGCGACTTAGCACATTGATGGTACATCATTTATTTAACGCGATTTTAAGAAAAAATGCTCATACTTTTAAAGAAAGACCACAGCCACACTTGTTACCGTCATCGCTAGCACTCAAACGTGCACAAGTAACTTGCAACCACTATGGTTGCGGCTCGAATGACATTCAGGAAACCTGTAATTTGAGGTCTTGTTTAAGGTCACAATCTCATATAGCGTCTGACTAGGTGAAGAGAGGGAGATCGCAAGAGGGGAATGACGGAAACAAGAAAGGAAAAAAAAATAAAAGAGGAGAAAAAAAAATGTTACGTTTTCTTCGATCCCACCATGGCTAAAATACTCCCCATTACATTGTTTTAACAATATTAACTTTCGTGGATCCCACTTTTTCTAAGCACTCTTTTTGTTTGATTTTGGTTTCCCTTTTGTTTTCTTTATTGTCTTTTCTTGTGAGTCCCATTTTCATCCTTCGTTACTTCTCTTCATTCCATCTTAATGCCAGTCATGGTTCAAGCCTTCTAGGATCTGTTAAAAAAAGAGAACATTCTATGGTCTGCCTCTATCACTTGTCCTCTAGGTCACATCGCACTCATTGGTTGTTGAATCCCTAGCTAGAGTTTGATTCCCAAGAACACAACAGACCTAAAGGGTCTTGCATTGAACTTCTTCACGGCAATCAAAAGATGGGGATCCGAACAATTGATGGCAACAGAGTTGCCACGTCACATATGTGCTCGGACTTGAGGGTTGAGTTTGTAATCACATCTTTAGCCCTCTCATTGGTCAGTGATAGTGGCTTGACGACTAAGATTGGTGTGGAAGTAGAAGAGAACGCAAGGGCGAGGAGGGGCAAATCCTCGCCAATCTTGAGGATGGAATTGTTGTTCTTGAAGGTGGCAATTTCGATTTGCATAAGCAACTTAGTGGGAGCAGGGGCAAATTTG
Organism: Eucalyptus curtisii; assembly: GCA_017140595.1. Taxonomy (NCBI): domain Eukaryota; kingdom Viridiplantae; phylum Streptophyta; class Magnoliopsida; order Myrtales; family Myrtaceae; genus Eucalyptus; species Eucalyptus curtisii. The sequence continues at coordinate 9,342,493 of CM029498.1, forward strand.
GGCCATGGATCTGGAGGCTGGCAGGTGATGGCAAATTAGTGGAGAAGCAAACATTGCTAATGAGCCTAATGAGTTTCTGGGTGGTGGCTTCGGCTCCTAAATTTGAATATTTAAACAGGGTTTTTTTCTTGTCTTCATAATCAATCAATTGAAGAATTTGACGCAAAATGGGACAACGAATAAAACAGAGAGCGAAAGGGATGGAATGGGGGTAAAGAGTGAAGAGATATGAAACGGGCTTTTACTTATAGTTGAGGTATGAGTTGAAGAAATAGAGATAAAGGAGCACTAGCCGGGTGAGGAGGTTTATGCAAATTTGGGCTTCGACTTGATGAGTTCCTTGTGTTTGTGATGGACTTTTTTTGTGGGTCGTTGACGGACGTTGGGGTATAAAAGATTTGTCTGTTATTGACATGAGGGTTGTTTTACAAAGAGAGAATAGAGAAAAATATATGAGGAGGAGTGGCATGGCAAAAAAAGAAAAAAAAAAAGAAAAAGAAAAAGAAAAAGAAAAGCAACTAAATAATGCTTAAAAAAAATAGGACCCATAAAAGTTAATATTATCAAAACATTGAGATGGGGGGTATTTTAACCATGATGAGAGTGGAAAAAGCACGACCTATTCAAAAAGAAGAATAGAGAAAAATACACACCCTCATCATAAAAAAGCAAATATGTTAGATGTGTCAAATATTTGGAAGGTAAATTTAAGATGCAACTTTTATCTTACACATTTTAATGACTAGTATTGTGGGTGTACTTTGGGCACTTTGCTTCATCAAAAAGCCCAAGTTAAAAAGAACCGACTTCCGCGCATCTACCAATAACACATCGAAGTCTGAACTCAACCACCCACTCAATTTGAGGGCTAAAGGTACAAAAACACCGAGAACCACAGTTTTCCCTAAAAAAAATAAAGGCTTTTGTTGGCTTCATTTTTTTTTCTCTGAAATAATAAATGTTCCACTTTCTTTTTGGTACAGAGACATTTTTCCATTTTCAAACTTGCCGATATCACGATTCTTTCAAATCGCCACCCTTGAAATAAAAGAAGAAAAATAAAATGAGAATCCCCTAAACCTTAAGATTTCCTTATTGAGACCTACGCAAAAATTTAATCTCCAGAGTCTCAGACATTAAAATATATGGAATGCAATCTCTCGAATCTAGCAACATCAAAATAGTTGCCAGACAAAAATCCTCAGCATATGATTCCACAGCTAGCAAGAGGTCCTCATTCCCCAGGTGATGCCCCAATGGATCATTGGATCATTGTCTTCTCTCATATGGCTTTTGATGATCAGGCATTGATTTCCTTTCATAGCTTTCCATAGAGTTCAACAGACTTTGCAACTGATAGTCACTGTTGATAGCATCTTCCTCACAACGAAATAATTCATGTCTGCTACGTGGAATTGTACTGGTAAAGGAGGTTGAATTTGATCAACTCTTTTTGCCAATCATTCGACCCCCTTTGCATGCTGTGACTGCATTTTATACACAATTGAAACCAATCCTTATCCTTCCTCTGTCCCACTGATAAGCCATTGATATTAAAGCGATCCGGATATTGGCAGATGAGTGATGAACTCATAACTTGCGCAAGTGCTGGTACGGTTGCTTCCCTAACCGCTTCAAGACATGCATGCAACCAGCTGCAGTGAAAAGCCCAACGGCAGCAAATGCCATAATTGCTGCATTACCAACACTGCGATAGTAGCCTCCCTGGAACAAATGGCAACTCATAATGGACACATTTTCTCAACAGATCTACCCGAAAATGCAAGTAAGCTAAATTGTGGCAGTCCTCAGAAAAAGAGCGTGATTGAGGGTGTTGCTCCAACACCCAAACACATGGACCACTGACAAGTCATAGAAAGTCATGCAAGAGGACTAAGTGAGGGGAGAACTTGGCTTTTCAGCATATTTATTAGAAAAGGTTCCAGATGGCACTGTCAAGTCAAAAGTCTTCTGTACTAAATATATAAAACCTTTTTCCACCCAGAAGTTTCACAGTGATAATACTTAGTTATCCCACCAGGAAAAAAAAATATGCAGGAAATTAGAAATGAACAAACGTATGTCTATACTGATTGTTTAATTCATCAATAAACCACTCACTTGCTGAGAACATCTTTCAGAAAAGATGCGCTCTTGACCAGATTTGTAATGTAAAAAGACCATGTAAAATCAGCAAGTATGGCATAATGAAAGAGCTATCATCAAATCTTTTTACAGAGGCAGAATGGGTTTTACTATGGTTCTTGATCATAATAGCAATTGAAATCTTATTCATTAAGCCACTACTTCTAGCCAATCGCTTGTCCATTCTAAAAATGGAACATATCCTCTTCCATAAAATTCTGTAAATTTTCCACAACCGGTGAAACTTGTAGATGGTTGTAACAATCATGTCCCTGACTTTGCCTTAGGATTTATAGCTGAAGCTAAACCACGTCCAAAACTTGGGCCATTTACCCTAATGATCTAAGTAAAAATTGAGACAGTACAAATACAGAATTGCTTGATCTCCCTCCTGATTTACGTCACCAGTGCAGGCATAAAACATGGAGATTGACTAGAAATTAGATCATATTTGAAACTCACGTGCACCAAAAATAGCAAAACGGCAGCATTCGCAGGAGCAAGAGAAAATCCTATCATTCCTCCTCGCAAGTCATTTGGTAAATACCTACAAGACATGATAAACAATAATCATAAACATTCATCCATATATCCAAATTAGCAATATCTTGTGTTGGAATTCCAGCCAACAGCTCAGAATGGCATACATGGTCCTCAATCTGGCAAGAGAAGGTAGGATGACTCCTACACATGCCTGAAATAGGACGAACAGTGCTACTAGAACTCCAATTTCCTGCATGACACAAATATAGTACCTATCAGTATGTGGTGGTAACAAAATCAGATATCGATTTATATGTTGACATTTATGGAATACATAAATACCTGATAGTCATAGGCTACGACAGAGAGTACAAAACCGGATATGATGAATGCATAAAGTATGCAATCTTCAGTTCGAAATGACAAAAATCCACTAATAAGCCAAGGAAAAATTGTACTTCCAAGCATTCTTGCTCCCAAAAGGCACGGATATATTAAGCCCAGATGCAGTTCTCTGCCATCAGCCTGCACTCCAATGCATTCAATAAAATCATGAAACAAGCTCACTCTTGCCAGCAAAAAATTAGAACCTACAACCAGCATTTTGTGTGCAAAAAATGGATAATGCTGCTGTTCATTTAAGTCTTCCAGGAGATGTTAATATTCCTTTCAGAAAGATACGTGAACGTACCACCAATATTGGGGTCCAGAGAATCCAAAACATTGATATGGAGAAGTGAAGGCAAGCTTGTGCACATGCCAATAACCATATTCTTCTATCTGTGAACAAGTAGATAAGAGTGTATGCAAGAAGAACTGAATAATGGTCTGAGTAAAAATTAAAAAGGTACCTACAAATTGGTCTACTTATTAGTGAATAAGGAAAAATATTAACCAAAATGTCAATAGATTAATCTTAAAAGAGCAACAATTCTAAAAGGAGCATGTGATTCGTTGACATGGCAGCAAATGAGAGGAGCAATAAGAGAAAATAGACTGATGAAGAAAAGAAGGAACCATTGGTCACAATTGTTTTGGAATAAGATAGCCGATTAAAGAAGCCACAGCCTTGAGGAAATTTCATTTGCAGCTTTACCAACATCAGGCTTTTGAGTTCAGGCAGATTTTTGTTGAAAGTCTTGCAGATTTTCTCAAGATTATGACCTTTAATAACTTTAGCAGTATTTAGAGTAATAGACAAAGCAAAACCATTCTGCTGCAGGGGCATTTGAATTCAGAAACGTCTAATCATCTTTTGGCTGACTATAACCTCCCTTGTGCCTCGAGGTAGGCAAGTTAGTACACTCAATCTTGGTCCTCAACTAACCACAATGAAAAATCTTGTGGGCAAACCTTAACCTTAAAGTTCTCAAAGTTCAACGCAACAAGAAAACACAGCTTTATGTCCCACCTTTGAACCCCTTAGGTGAGGTAACATTACTAAGTATGTGCTTTTTGGCTCCAAATATAATGGCATCTGATGCTGAGACATACTTCAGCCAATTTCATATCTTCCATTTGAAAATATCCATGAATGTCCTTATAAGTAGTGTACTCTTATTATTTGATGTAAATCAGATATCACATTGGGAACATCAAATAGCATTTGGAAATTTTTATTTAATCAGACAACAATTCAAGTTGAGATGTCAGTTTCAATAAAAAGTGAATACTTTTCATAAGATAGCAGACTCATATATGAGCAAAGGAGAGACCCAACTATTACCATCGAAAAAATAGCTATAGGACCTGCCATGATCCTCAAACACCTCTTGTTGAGAAGATCCTCTCCACAGCCATGCAACACAAATAACTCCCACCAAAGCCAACAAGACGGCTGCCGTCGAAGGAGATGTCATTCCCTTCTTCAGATCGTCACCAATCAGCCAGTTGGCAAGCACCTGGCTTCCAATGAAAGATGCAGACCCCAAGAACGCCATTAACCAAAAGGTATCGCTCAATAAATCTTCTCTGTGCCCTTGCTGTAAAGAGAAAGCAAACGAAAAAAATGCAAACTCTTTTTACAACCCCGAAGTGTGGTTTCTACTACTAATGAGAAGGAAAAATGTACAAAGAGAAATTTGAATGGCAAGAAGCAACATCTTATGTACAGGGAGAAAATGTACACGAACCTTTTCATGTTCAACAACCATCCATGTCTCAAAACTGAAAGAGTATATTGAAGAAGCCAGAGACAAACATACACTTGCTACCCAAACACTGGGATGGGCAGTTATCCTCTTCCATATACCAACAAAAAGGTGCAAGATGCAAAAGAAGAAACAGAATTTCCTGTGGCCTCTGCAGACAGCGGTATATGTCAGTTCATGTACAATAATTTAAGACACATTAGGACTAGCTGCATAACTGAGTCAAGAGAAAGCGCCATGATTATTATTTTATCAACTTTTTGCAAATCCCCAAGATTCAGTGTTTTTAGCGTTAAATGAATGGATCCAATACATCATAGATTCTCAAAAACAGAGTGGATGTTCCTAGAACAAGAACATGAAAGCACCACTTGTTAAAGCAGCAGGTCACACATATTTGCAGACAGAATTCCAGTCCCCAGTTGAATGCAATTGAGAAAACTTCCCGATGCTAAGTCCTACTATACTCAATGACCTCTCAGCCTGTATTTCTTTACTAAATCATCAGCTCAAATTGCAGCAAAGAAGAAATTAAGTTCACCGACAGAAAACAGGAGAAGAAAAATGGACTCACATCGTATCAGAAAGCACTCCAAGGAAAGATCCAACAATGAGAGAAGCCGCAAATCCAACACAGAGAGATAAAACCATTTGCTCTCTACTCACGCCAAAGTAACTGAACTCCAACTCCCCGAACACCGACGGTAGCCCTTCCATCACTGCCAAAACGCAGCACGAGAAGCGAATTCAATTCGACACGCACTGCAAACCGAGCACGGGAAATTCATCGCTCATCTGTTCGGACCAGAGCCAGTCGATCGAAGACATCAGCTGCACAATGTCCGAGCTTACCGACCAGAAACAAATCACACATCTCCACGATTCATTCTCCACAGATAGCATGTAAAGCGCAATCCGCGCGAAGAAAATGCTGACCTGAGCAGAGGGAGTAGAGGAGGAGGAAGTTCCGCTGGAAGCGCGAAGAGTGCAGCGAGGCTCCATGGTCGAAGACGGAAGGAGGCGCGCTTCTGGAGGCGTAAGGGAGGAGGAAGACGGAGAGCAAGCAAGCGAGGAAGATGAAGACGAAAAGAGAGGGGTTCGGCTCCCAGACGGAGCTCTCGATCACGACTGCCATTGGACCGCGGCGGCGGCGGCGGCGGCGGCGATTCTCAGGTGTCTAATTCCGCCGCCGAGAGAGGAAGAATGAGATCGGCAATATTCAGTGGTTCCAAAGTGGCGCGCGTTTTTTTATTTATATCCAATAGTAGATCGACACGTGTTGGATGAGGTGGAATTAAAAGAAATAGTTCATCTTCCTCCCTGACAGAGAACACCCGTCCGGCCACCATCTCCGGCCCCTTCCGATGTCACTTGGCCGCATCCAGATCTGGAACCGCGAAGCCATGGCCGCAACAGACCTGGCCAACCTTTAGATCTCGGCGACTCCCTCCTGCAGTCATCACTGAGCTTCAGAAAAGCTGAGCGCCAAACCTTCTCCAGATCTCGACCGAGCCATGGCCGAGCAACTCCATCTTCGGTGCAGCCACAAATCAGTTCGACTGGGGAGGCGGGGGCGTATCTGGACAAGATTCATGAGTGTTGCTGGTGGGTTTCTCCAAACTGGACGTCGTTCACTTCGCAATAAAAACGAATCGGCCAGGACTCAGGGCCGCTTCGGCCTTCCTCTTAATTGGGCTTTTTTTTTTTTACCATTTTCGGCCCTGTGGACCATTTTATGTTATGAAGCTGTTCTTCACGATCGAAAAAAAATTCAATTCAGATTGGTTCGGATTACGTTGTCTATCTAAAACTCAAAATCTCAATTTGAACTGTGATGAATTTGATTGTTTTCTCCATAACCGCGACAGATCTGGCTCTAAGGTCTGTTGTGCGGCCATGGCTCCGCGGTTCCAGATCTAGATCCTGCCATGGCTCCAGATCTGTCATGGCTGGGCTTCACGGAAGGGAACTTGAAAGGAGCACCAGAGAGGGAGACTCCATGACTGTTCCAAGTCCCCTCTGGCTTGTACGGTGGAGACAGCCGAACGGGATTCTCAAGTGGCGGGCAGGCGGTGGCCGGAAGGAGGAGGAGGCCGTGTCATCCATGGCCGAGAAACGATTTGCAGAGGAGAGGAGAAGAGTGGGCGGTGCAGGAAGTTGAAAAAAAAAAAGATTTTCATTTTTTATTCCACCTCATCCAACACGTGTCGCTTTATTATTGCATATAAATAAAAAAACGTGTGCCACGTCAGCAATTGACGTGGCGCTTTGGAACCACTGAATATTTTCTCGCTCGGGGACGCGGTGGATCGTAATTTCTGGGGAATCACTTAGTGAATTAATTTTCCGAAAAAAAAATAAAAAAAGGAAAAGGCAAAAAGGTAAAGAAAAAAAAGTAATTCCGCTGGAAGTGCGAAGAGTGCAGCGAGGCTCCGTGGTCGAAGACGGAAGGAGGTGTGCTTCTGGAGGCGTAAGGGAGGAGGAAGACGGAGAGCAAGTAAGCGAGGAAGATAAAGACGAAAAGAGAGGGGTTCGGCTCCCAGACGGAGCTCTCGATCACGACTACCATTGGACCGCGGCGGCGGTGGCGGCAATTCTCAGGTGTCTAATTCCGTCGCTGAGAGAGGAAGAATGAGATCGGCGTGGGCTGTCTGCGGATGGGCTTGACGGGGATGCGGTGGATCGTAATTTCTGGGGAATTGCTTAGTGAATTAATTTTCCGGAAAAAAAAAATAGAAAAAGGAAAAGGCAAAAAGGTAAAGAAAAAAAAGTAATACTCGAGCTACCATCATGTTCTTCCGTATTGATATTTAAGCTCCTTTTATATCGCGAAAAATGAATTACTAGAAAATTATTTTCTTAAAGATTTTAAAAATATTTTCCAAAAAATAATCACTTGTATCATTTACAAAAGTAGGTGAATGAAAAATATATGCATCATCAACTATCTAAGATCTACTCTATCATATTCTTAAATTCAATGGTTTCATTAAGTCCCCTACAATAGTTCTTGGTCTAGTTGTAGAACTACCCTCAACAATTTGTGTAGGCATAAATTCTATTTTGTATTCATTGAGATATGTTGATTATGTATATCATTCCATTATAAAGAAACAATCTTATCATATAACCATTTTTGTCTTCGTGGAAACAGCAACCTTAGCTGTAGTTAGACAAATTTTTGTCGATATTGAAAAAAAAATGTTGATTATTCTCTCTAAGTAATATATCGAATTCTTCTTCTTTTTTTTTTTTTTTTCCAGAAAATGTTTAGAGATCTTAAGTTTTCTATGAAACAATGCACTCTAGGTTTGGTTTTAGCCCAATTTTGGAGAACTCATCTGCCAAGTCTCAACCCAGCTGAAGTTGATGAGAAATAAAGATGAGATAAGAGTATAATGAAATTGGTCACAATAAATGAATGATTATGGAAACATTTCCCTTAAAATGATCTCATGTTACTTACAAAAATGGATAAGCGAAAATAAATTTCATCTTTTAAAAATGTGTTTAGACATAAATTATTGTCGATTATGAAAAAAAATATGATACAAGTACTGACTTTTAAGAAAATAATTTTCGAGTAATTTATTTTTCGCAATATAAAAGGAGCTTAAATATCAATACGGAAGAACATGATGGTAGCTCGAGCATTACTTTTTTTTCTTTACCTTTTTGCCTTTTCCTTTTTCTATTTTTTTTTCGAAAAATTAATTCACTAAGCGATTTCCTAGAAATTACGATCCACCGTGTCCCCGTCGAGCCCATCCACGACAGCCCACGCCGATCTCATTCTTCCTCTCTCGGCGGTGGAATTAGACACCCGAGAATCGCCGCTGCTGCCGCCGCCGCCACCGCCGCAGCAGTCCGATGGTAGTCGTGATTGAGAGCTCCGTCTGGGAGCTGAACCCCTCTCTTTTCGTCTTCATCTTCCTCGCTTGCTTGCTCTCCGTCTTCCTCCTCCCTTACGCCTCTAGAAGCACGCCTCCTTCTATCTTCGACCATGGAGCCTCGTTGCACTCTTCGCGCTTCCAGCGAATTTTTTTTTTTTTTTTCGGAAAATTAATTCACTAAGCGATTCCCCAGAAATTACGATCCACCGCGTCCCCGTCGAGCTCATCCGCAGACAGCCCACACCAATCTCATTCTTCCTCTCTCGGAGGCGGAATTAGACACCTAAGAATCACCGCCACCGTCGCGGTCCGATGGCAGTCATGATCGAGAGCTCCGTTTGGGAGCCGAACCCTTCTTTTTTCGTCTTCATCTTCCTCGCTTGCTTGCTCTCCATCTTTCTCCTCCCTTATGCCTCCAGAAGCGCGCCTCCTTCTGTCTTCGACCATGGAGCCTCGCTGCACTCTTCGCGCTTCCAGCAGAATTACTTTTTTTTCTTTACCTTTTTGCCTTTTCCTTTTTCTATTTTTTTTTCCGGAAAATTTATTCACTAAGCGATTCCCCAGAAATTACGACCCACCGCGTCCCCGTCGAGCCCATCCGCAGACAGCCCACGCCGATCTCATTCTTCCTCTCTCGGAGGCGGAATTAAACACTTGAGAATCGCCGTTGCCGTTGCGGTCCGATGTCAGTCGTGATCGACAGCTCCGTCTGAGAGCCAAACCCCTCTCTTTTCGTCTTCATCTTCCTCGCTTGCTTGCTCTCCGTCTTCCCCCTCCCTTACGCCTTCAGAAGCGTGCCTTCTTCCGTCTTCGACCATGGAGCCTCGCTGCACTCTTCGCGCTTCCAGCGAAATTACTTTTTTTTCTTTACCTTTTTCTATTTTTTTTTCCAGAAAATTAATTCACTAAGAGATTCCCCATAAATTACGATCCACCACGTCCCCGTCGAGCCCATCCGCAGACAGCCCACGCCAATCTCATTCTTCCTCTCTCGGCGGCGGAATTAGACACCTAAGAATCGCCGCCGCCGCCGCGGTCCGATGGCAGTCGTGATCGAGAGCTCTGTTTGGGAGCCGAACCCTTCTTTTTTCGTCTTCATCTTCCTCACTTGCTTGCTCTCTGTCTTCCTCCTCCCTTACACCTCCAGAAGCGCACCTCCTTCCGTCTTCGACCATGGAGCTTCGCTACACTCTTCGCGCTTCCAGCAGAATTACTTTTTTTTCTTTACCTTTTTGCCTTTTCCTTTTTCTATTTTTTTTTTCCGGAAAATTAATTCACCAAGCGATTCCCCAGAAATTACGATCCACCGCGTCCCCGTCGAGCCCATCCGTAGATAGCCCACGCCGATCTCATTCTTCCTCTCTCGGAGGCGGAATTAAACACCTGAGAATAGCCGTCGCCGCCGCGGTCCGATGTCAGTCGTGATCGAGAGCTCCGTCTGAGAGCCGAACCCGTCTCTTTTTGTCTTCATCTTCCTCGCTTGCTTGCTCTCCGTCTTCCTCCTCCCTTACGCCTCCAGAAGCGCGCCTCCTTCCGTCTTCGACCATGGAGCCTCGCTGCACTCTTCGTGCTTCCAGCGGAATTACTTTTTTTTCTTTACCTTTTTGCCTTTTCCTTTTTCTATTTTTTTTCGGAAAATTAATTCACTAAGCGATTCCCCAAATATTACGAACTACCGCGTCCCCGTCGAGCCCATCCGTAGACAGGCCACGCCGATCTCATTCTTCCTCTCTTGGCAGCGGAATTAGACACGTGAGAATCGCCGTCGCCGCCGCGGTCCGTGGCAGTTGTGATCGAGAACTCCATCTGGGAGCCGAACCCCTTTCTTTTCGTCTTCATCTTCCTCGCTTGCGTGCTCTCCGTCTTCCTCCTCCCTTACGCCTCCGTGCGCGTGTCTCCTTCCGTCTTCGACCATGGAGTCTCGCTGCACTCTTCGCGCTTCCAGTGGAATTACTTTTTTTCTTTACCTGTTTTCCTTTTCCTTTTTCTATTTTTTTTCTGAAAAATTAATTCACTAAGCGATTCGCCAGAAATTACGATCCACCGCGTCCCCGTCGAGCCCATCCGTAGACAGCCCACGTCGATCTCATTCTTCCTCTCTTGGTGGTGGAATTAGACACCTGAGAATTGCCGCTGCCACCGCGGTTCGATGGCAGTCCTGATCGAGAGCTCGTCTCGGGTGCCGAACCCCTCTCTTTTCGTCTTCCTCTTCCTCGCTTGCTTGCTCTCCGTCTTGCCCCTCCCTTACGCCTTCAGAAGCGCACCTCCTTCCGTCTTCGACCATGGAGCCTCGCTGCACTCTTCGCACTTCCAGCAGAATTACTTTTTTTTCTTTACCTTTTTGCCTTTTCCTTTTTCTATTTTTTTTTTCGGAAAATTAATTCACTAAGCGATTCCCCAGAAATTACGATCCACCGCGTCCCCGTCGAGCCCATCCGTAGACAGCCCACGCCGATCTCATTCTTCCTCTCTCGGCGGCGGAATTAGACACTGAGAATCGCCGCCGCCGCGGTCCGATGGCGTCGTGATCGAGAGGTCCGTCTGGGAGCCGAACCCCTCTCTTTTCGTCTTCATCTTCCTCGCTTGCTTGCTCTCCGTCTTCCTCCTCCCTTTCACCTCCAGAAGCGCGCCTCATTCCGTCTTCGACCATGGAGCCTCGCTGCACTCTTCGTACTTCCAGCGGAATTACTTTTTTTTCTTTACCTTTTTGCCTTTTCCTTTTTCTTTTTTTTTTTTCTGGAAAATTAATTCGCTAAGCGATTTCCTAGAAATTACGATCCACCGCGTCCCCGTCGAGCCCATCCGCAGACAGCCCACGCCGATCTCATTCTTCCTCTTTTGGGGGTGGAATTAGACACTTGAGAATCGCCGTCGCCGCCGCGGTCCGTTGGCAGAGAGCTTTGTCTGGGAGCCGAACCCCTCTCTTTTCATCTTCCTCGTCCTCGCTTGCTTGCTTTCCGTCTTCCCCCTCCCTTAAGCCTTGAGAAGCGCGCCTCCTTCCGTCTTCCCCCTCCCTCGCTCGATCGAAAGCTCTGTCAACTTGTAGATGGTTGTAACAATCACGTCCCTGACTTTGCCTTAGGATTTATAGCTGAAGCTAAACCACGTCCAAAACTTGGGTCATTTACCCTATTGATCTAAGTAAAAATTGAGACAGTACAAATCCAGAATTGCTTGATCTCCCTCCTGATTTACGTCACCAGTGCAGGCATAAAACATGGAGATTGACTAGAAATTAGATCATATTTGAAACTCACGTGCACCAAAAATAGCAAAATTGCAGCATTCGCAGGAGCAAGAGAATACCTACAAGACATGATAAACAATAATCATAAACATTCATCCATATATCCAAATTAGCAATATCTTGTGTTGGGTCCCAGCCAACAGCTCAGAATGGCATACATGGTCCTCAATCTGGCAAGAGATGGTAGGATGACTCCTACACATGCCTGAAATAGGACGAACAATGCTACTAGAACTCCAATTTCCGGCACGACACAAATATAGTACCTATCAGTATGTGGTGGTAACAAAATCAGATATCGATTTATATGTTGACATTTATGGAATACATAAATACCTGATAGTCATAGGCTACGACAGAGAGTACAAAACCGGATATGATGAATGCATAAAGTATGCAATCTTCAGTTCGAAATGACAAAGATCCACTAATAAGCCAAGGAAAAATTGTACTTCCAAGCATTCTTGCTCCCAAAAGGCACGGATATATCAAGCCCAGATGCAGTTCTCTGCCATCAGCCTGCACTCCAATGCATTCAATAAAATCATAAAACAAGCTCACTCTTGCCAGCAAAAAATTAGAACCTACAACCAGCATTTTGTGTGCAAAAAATGGATAATGCTGCTGTTCATTTAAGTCTTCCAGGAGATATTAATATTCCTTTCAGAAAGATACGTGAACGTACCACCAATATTGGGGTCCAGAGAATCCAAAACATTGATATGGAGAAGTGAAGGCAAGCTTGTGCACATGCCAATAACCATATTCTTCTATCTGTGAACAAGTAGATAAGAGTGTATGCAAGAAGAACTGAATAATGGTCTGAGTAAAAATTAAAAAGGTACCTACAAATTGGTGTACTTATTAGTGAATAAGGAAAAATATTAACCAAAATGTCAATAGCTTAATCTTAAAAGAGCAACAATTCTAAAAGAGCATGTGATTCGTTGACATGGCAGCAAATGATAGGGGCAATAAGAGAAAATAGACTGATGAAGAAAAGAAGGAACCATTGGTCACAATTGTTTTGGAATAAGATAGCCAATTAAAGAAGCCACAGCCTTGAGGAAATTTCCTAGTTGCAGCTTTACCAACATCAGGCTTTTGAGTTCAGGCAGATTTTTGTTGAAAGTCTTGCAGATTTTCTCAAGATTATGACCTTTAATAACTTTAGCAGTATTTAGAGTAATAGACAAAGCAAAAACATTCTGCTGCAGGGGCATTTGAATTCAGAAACGTCTAATCATCTTTTGGCTGACTATAACCTCCCTTGTGCCTCGAGGTAGGCAAGTTAGTACACTCAATCTTGGTCCTCAACTAACCACAATGAAAAATCTTGTGGGCAAACCTTAACCTTAAAATTCTCAAAGTTCAACGCAACAAGAAAACACAGCTTTATGTCCCACCTTTGAACCCTTTAGGTGAGGTAACATTACTAAGTATGTGCTTTTTGGCTCCAAATATAATGGCATCTGATGCTGAGACATACTTCAGCAAATTTCATATCTTCCATTTGAAAATATCCATGAATGTCCTTATAAGTAGTGTACTCTTGTTATTTGATGTAAATCAGATATCACATTGGGAACATCAAATAGCATTTGGAAATTTTTATTTAATCAGACAACAATTCAAGTTGAGATGTCAGTTTCAATAAAAAGTGGATACTTTTCATAAGATAGCAGACTCATATATGAGCAAAGGAGAGACCCAACTATTACCATAGAAAAAATAGCAATAGGACCTGCCATGATCCTCAAACACCTCTTATTGAGAAGATCCTCTCCACAGCCGTGCAACACAAATAACTCCCACCAAAGCCAACAAGACGGCTACCGTCGAAGGAGATGTCATTCCCTTGTTCAGATCGTCACCAATCAGCCAGTTGGCAAGCACCTGGCTTCCAATGAAAGATGCAGACCCCAAGAACGCCATTAACCAAAAGGTATCGTGTAATCCTAATGTGGACTAAATTAATTGATATTGTAATTTACTGTTTTTATGGTTACCGTAAAACAGGGTTGGTCTAAGGTGAGATAGAATGTTTCTTAATTAGTCTAATATGGGGCTGGCTAATGTGGGCCGAGTTGAGCCTGGCCCGTAATGAGGGGGCCTTGCTGGAAACTCTATAAATAGTGCTCAAGTCTCTCTTTTAACCCTAATTCTCACATGTATCATCACCTAAGGAGCGTTTACATAACACTAAACGTGAGGGGGCCGCCTCATTGAGCCAGTGATACAGAGGGCAATAGAGGAGAAGGATTTGATGCGTGGATCCCCTTGATGAGTGGGTAATCCCTTTTCAGCTTCCGCTTCAAGAACTATGGATCCCAAAATAGGTGCGTTAATCTTTCTACTCAATTATGCTTGTTCTTGTTCTAGTTATGGAGATCTTGGGGTTGTGCAATTTGCATCCAACATGTGGTATCAGAGCATCCATAACCCTAGAACTTGAACGCATAAAGTTTTTGCCCTAATTTGTGATTTTTGAGATTTTTTGTTAAATAAAAATATAATTAAATCACAAATTCGGACTGGGCTCGATGAGACGAGCAAGAAGGTCGGCGGCGCGTCGCCGGGGGAGGCCTCACGCGCCCCCATGCGCGGCCACGTGCCGCCAGGGCGTCGGAGACGCGCCCCACGCGCAGTCACGCGCTCTCATGCGCCCCCACGCACGGGGCGCAGCTCGTGCGTGCGCTCCACGCGCTGCACACTCAGGTGGCGCGTGCGGGCGCGTGGAGCATCGGATCGGTGCGTGGCCGGCGGCGTTGGATCCGTATGGCCGTCCTCTACGTTGTGATGTATTTATTTTACTTTTTAAATAATTTTATGGATGTGAAAATACATACAGAACGCTAAATACGTGTATTTTTAGTGTATTTTTGCGTATTTTTCTTGTATTTTCTGTGATTTTGGAAATACAAGTATTGGGTTACAAGTATGTTATCACATAAACATTATAAATGTGTGATTCATTAATAAAAATTAAACTTTATTATAAATTGAAACTGGCTTAATGAGATACAAATAATATTTAAGCTATGTATTGAGGTGATGAGAAACAGTAAAGGTTATGAAACTTTTCTTGCTCAAGCATAGTCCTTGAAACGCTAGTAATCTTTGGACGTCTTAAGAACCTATGACCAAATTGATTGTATTAATTAACACATCTGCTGAATGTGGGTAATACATGTCAGTTAAGTCATTGCATATTGTACCTAAACTCATCTGGTCACGGGTTAATGTCCATTAAGTTGAATATTTTTTATGGTTAAGGAGTATGACAATATTTACGCAGAGCACTAGTATCTATTGTTAAAGTTTAGATATTTGGTTCTCTGGTTTGACTCAATTAATAAGCCATTGGTTGATTACAATGATAATTTGTTACTTAAAATCAACTATTAGCCTTGGAGTCATGTTTTGCCTTATGAAACTCATGAGTGATAATGGATAAGCTATCGGGCTTGTCGATTTGGTGTACCCCGTATTACTATTGATGTTAATTTGTGAGAGATCTTCTAGATCAGCATTCTTTTTATGTTGTTCTGGTAATATGTAATCGGGGTGCATAAGAGATGATTTCTTCTCCGTTATGAGAAGTTTCTTGCGTTACTGTGATCGGTGATCTTATTGGAATCTGTCTTTCAGGTTCGCTATATATATGTATATATATGTATATGTATATATATATACATACATATATATGTATGATTAAAGATTTTATTAATGAATAAAGCAATGTAATTAGCATGATATGTGATTTTGGTGATATACCGCCCTATCACTAAAGTTAAAATCACATGTATATGGTGTATGTGAGAAATAAGGTTTATATCCCTGATATGAGAGAGTTTCAATGATTCAATTGAGTAGTGACCGCCAAAGTGGCACGCTTGATTGGATTTGGGAAATTTCGGTCTCGTATATTGATTGGGATGTCTCCTGATCTAATGCATAGTCATACTCCCAAAGGAGGTGATTGTGTATTAGTTCATGGAGGGATACATGATAGTGTGGTGGAGGAGTGACTGATCCTAGTGGTTCATATGCCCAAAGGTGATGAATTCACGAAAGCTAGTATATATTCTCATAACCGCTGTCATGTGGAGAGTGTACAACTACATGTCATGTATTCTGCCCAAAAGTGATTATATGATTTTACATGTAACTCTTTGGATGTGTACTTGTACATCAAGTTACACAATTCTCACATGATGCTAATTACACACATTGCTTTATGTCCCTGGTATGAGAGAGTTTCAAGGATTCAATTGAGTAGTGACCGCCAAAGTGGCATGCTTGATTGGGTTTGAGAAATTTCGGTCTCGTATGCTGATTGGGATGTCTCCTGGTCTAATGCGTGGTCATATTCCCAAAGGAGGTGATTATGTATTAGTTCATGGAGGGATACATGATAATGTGGTGGAAGAGTGTCTGATCCTAGTGGTTCATATGCCCATAGGTGATGAATTCACGAAGATCGGAATATATTCTCATAACCGCTATCATGTGGGGAGTGTATAACTGCATGTCATGTATTCTGCCCAAAGGTGATTATATGATTATGCGTGTAACTCTCTGGATGTGTACTTGTATGTCAAGTTACATAATACTCACATGATACTAATTTTATACATTGCTTGTTTTTCGGTCACCTTTCTGTAATTAATAACTCCACTATTATTGAGGTTTTTACTGCTACAAATTTTAAATTGTGGGCATATGATTTGTTGCTTGAGAAAAGATGAATAGAATTTGCTTATTGTCCATGAAGCGTTCCATTCTGGAACACTTGAAAAGTGGTTTGTCTGCAGACTGCATTGCTATAAAATGATGGAAGCCATAGTGGCTTGTAAGTATGTCTTGTCTAATATCAAATTTAGGACACATCTGCAAGATTGTGTTTAAGTCCTAATGACATTTACATCTAGTATATTGTTAAAAGGTTGTTTCCAAGAGTTTTATATTTAAGGAAAATGACCGAGATAAAGAATGAACTGGTTAAAATTAGTCTCGAAGGTTGTCAGGCCTAATAGTAGCGGTAAGTATTTTGGCAAGTATGATAATACTGAATTGCTTAAAGGGTCATTTGTCAAATACTTGGTAAATTCTGGGGTGGTAATTTAATTACTATGCCTGAAAATCCTAATAAGAAGATTTGGCTAAAAGGCATGAAGCACCATAATGAACATGGTGATGAGTATGATTAGTAAGACTAATTCATCTAGTCTTATGTGGGTTGATATTTTGAAAGCAACTCTTTTCACATACAAAAGGTGTTTTCTTACCAACGTTGTTTCATAAATTTCTTTTGAGTTATGGACTGGACATAAATTACTTGAATTATATTAAATTTAGAGGGTCATGCAGAAGTGAGGTTATCTAATCTAATATTAAGTGTGTTGGAATTTGGATCCACTCGAAATTATTTTGTATCTTACTCAGATTGTTCAAAGGGGTATTGATTTAATGACCCTACTAAAGGTACAAGAATTATGGAATCACATACAATAAAGTTTCTAGAAATCGACGTAATTGTAGAGGATAGTTGCTCTCAAACTATTAAAGATAATAGTATGATGGAGATTACTGTGTCTTTGTCTTTGCCTATACAGACAATTGTGCTACAGACAATTGTGGAATCTCCTATATCATAGACTAAACTTGTTAAGGTTCAATGTACTATTCTTGATATAGTTTATGATAAAATTTCTCAAACATCTCAGGTGTAGAATGAAGTGGTTGTATTAGGAGATTTGTTAGGGAAAGACGATCAGTTATACCATCAGACTATATAGTCTATTTGTGAGAGCATGAATACAATATCCACTACATGGTTGATTTAGCGACATATATATAAACGTCGTTTTTTTATTCTTAGTGAAGTATGTGATTAGATGCCATAAAAGATAATAAAGTCTTCACTCTAAAAGAGGGGTGGATATTTAATAGTGAAGAAATAATTATTTCTTTCTAGTATTTTTAAAGATTCTTTTAGAGTGAATGTGGCATTAATAGTTTATTTCGATATAAAGTTACGCCAAATGGATACAAAATCTATATAGTGCAATTGGAAGATTTTGCCGCACATGTTTTAAGTAAACTTGTGTGTAGACTGAAAAGTCTTATTCATGGTCTTAAGCAAATTTCCAGGCAATATTATTAAAGTTTCATAGTGTTGTCTTTTTGTTCAGTTGGGAATAAAGTAATTTAATATACCGCAAGGTCAAGTGGGAGGAAATTTATTTTTCTCATACTTTATGAATATGATATTTCGTTTACAAGTAATGACCTTGAGGCATCTCTTGTTCTTTGCATTAACATCCGTAAGGATTGTTCTTGCTATATTTTATTAGATTTATCTCAGAGGACATTTGCTGATCGTATTTTGGAAATATTCAATTTACATCAATGCAAGCTAGGAATTGTTCCTGTTGTTAAGGGTGATTGACTGAATCTATCACATTGTCTTTATTTAAATATTGAGAAAATCTAGTTAAATGGTGTACCTTGTGTCAGTGCACTTAAAAGTATAATGTATGCTTGAATTTGCACTAGACTAAATATCGTCCTTGTAACGGGACTTCTAGGCAGATATCAGTTATATTCAAGACGCGATCACTGCGTTGCTGCCAAGAAGGTTTTAAGGTACTTAAAGAGGACAAGAGATTATATGCTAACTTATAGACATGTTCAATTCTTGCAACTAGTATGGTATTTAGATGTAAACTTTGCTAGCTGTTATGATGACATGCGATTGATAACATAATACATATTTATGTTAGTAGGAAGTGAAGTAAATAAAGTTCTATGTCATCTTCTACTATGTAAGCAGTGCTAGTAACATTCTTTTAAGTTGTTACTCGGGCTATTAGGCTCCGGAACCTCATTAAGGAGTTGACCGTTTTTAATTTTATGGATTAGCCCATACGGTTGTATTGAGACAATAAATTTGTAGTATAAACAACAGAGGTCTCAATGGGTCTAAATATATGGTGGTCAAAATTTTTGACCAAAAGGAAACGGTACAGAATGTGATGTTATAACATAGCATATTTCCACAGATGATATGGTTGCAGATCCACTAACTAAAGGACTATGCCCATGTGTATTTGAGTGACATGTTATTAGCATGGGCCTAGGAGCATCATGAGATGCTGTTGTTTAGTGGGAGCTATTTTGGCTTTACTCTAATAAAGTTTACATCTGTGTTCGTTACATTTAGTAACGGTTTGATTTGTATCAAATTTTGCATTCAATAAAATATTTTTGAATGTGTTGTTATTATGTTGAATACATATTGATAAAGTCTCAAGGTATTGTATAAACCTTGAGTGAAGGCTAGGGGCATTCAGTTATTAGCCTTGTGTATATGCATTGTTATACATAAAGAAAGGTTAACCGTAAGGACAAGGCATATGTGGGTTTGTTGGAACCATAAAGACATTCTCTAGTGGCGCAAGTTTTTTGTGACGCTTAAGATAAGAGAATGAACATTCTCTAGTGGCACAAGTTTTTGTGACGCTTAAGGTAAGAGAATGGTGACTGACAAATGGGATCTCTCTATGAGAGATGTTATCCATTTGACGCACTACCATATTGAATCCATATCAATAAAGTTGAGAACATTCGTGACCATGGAAGGCTCTGTGTGTATACATGCAATTACCGCCATGATTCGGTGTTTAAGACTTTATGGGATAGGATTGACTATTAAGAATTATCTCTGGACCAAATGTGCGCACATACGACGATTTCAATTAATATAGTCCAAGTGGGAGAATGTAAGAGTTTTCCTAATGTTGACTAAATTAATTGATATTGTAATTTACTGTTTTTACGGTTACCGTAAAACAGGGTTGGTCTAAGGTGAGATAGAAGGTTTCTTAATTAGTCTAATATGGGGTCAAGGCTAGTGTGGGCCGAGTTGAGCCTGGCCCGTACTAAGGGGGCCTTGCTGGAAACTCTATAAATAGTGCTCAAGTCTCTCCTCTAACCCTAATTCTCACATGTATCCTCACCTAAGGAGCGTTTACCTAACGCTAAACGTGAGGGGGCCGCCTCATTGAGCCAGTGATACAGAGGGCAATAGAGGAGAAAGATTTGATGCGTGGATCCCCTTGATGAGTGGGTAATCCCTTTTCAGCTTCCGCTTCAAGAACTATGGATTCCAAAATAGGTGCGTTAATCTTTCTACTCAATTATGCTTGTTCTTGTTCTGGTTATGGAGATCTTGGGGTTGCGCAATTTGCATCCAACATATCGCTCAATAAATCTTCTCTGTGCCCTTGCTGTAAAGAGAAAGCAAACGAAAAAAATGTAAACTCTTTTTACAACCCCGAAGTGTGGTTTCTACTACTAATGAGAAGGAAAAAGGTACAAAGAGAAATTTGAATGGCAAGAAGCAACATCTTATGTACGGGAGAAAATGTACACGAACCTTTTCATGTTCAACAACCATCCATGTCTCAAAACTGAAAGAGTATATTGAAGAAGCCGAGACAAACATACACTTGCTACCCAAACACTGGGATGGGCAGTTATCCTCTTCCATATACCAACAAAAAGGTGCAAGATGCAAAAGAATAAATAGAATTTCCTGTGGCCTCTACAGATAGCAGTTTATGTCAGTTCATGTACAATAATTTAACACACATTAGGACTAGCTGCATAACTGAGTCAAGAGAAAGCGCCATGATTATTATTTTATCAACTTTTTGCAAATCCCCAAGATTCAGTGTTTTTAGCGTTAAATGAATGGATCCAATACATCCTAGATTCTCAAAAACAGAGTGGATGTTCCTAGAACAAGAACATGAAAGCACCACTTGTTAAAGCAACATGTAAGCCCAATCAAAGTAGGTCACACATATTTACAGATAGAATTCCAGTCCCCTGTTGAATGCAATTGAGAAAACTTCCCAATGCTAAGTCCTACTATACTCAACGACCTCTCAGCCTGTATTTCTTTACTAAATCATCAGCTCAAATTGCAGCAAAGAAGAAATTAAGTTCACCGATAGAAAATAGGAGAAGAAAATGGACTCACACCGTATCAGAAAGCACTCCAAGGAAAGATCCAACAATGAGAGAAGCCGCAAATCCTGAAAGAAGATGGAAGGGAACAGTACGAGAGAAAGAATTGGGAATTTTCTTGTATATTCAGTATATGTTTCGATGTACAATGTCCTATTCTTATAATACAAATGGGATGTATAATAAAAGCAAGTGAATATTTCACAATTTGGATCCGATTAGAAGTGATACTAATTTGATCTTTGAATGATGTGGAATCTTCTTGCGTATCTTCCAACACTCCCCCTCGAGCTGGTGGCTTGTAGATATCCAAGACGCCTAGCTTGCTTAGGAGATACGCGTGCTGACTTTGACATAAGGGTTTGGTGAAGACGTCCGCCGGTTGCTCCTCTGTTCGAATCCCTAGTGTTTCGACTATCCCTTGTCCACTTCTATGTGTTTCGTTCTTTCATGAACGGTCGGGTTTGAGGCTAATTTGAGAGCCGCATCGTTGTCACAAAACAATTTTGTTGGCCCTTGAACTTGTACTCCAAGGTCTCGAAGTAATCCACGTAGCCACACTATCTCACATGTGGTCTTTGCCATGACCCGATATTATGCTTTGCTGAGGATAATGAAACTGTGGATTGCTTCTTTGTTTTCCATGAAAGTAAAGAATCCCCTAACTTGATACAGAAACCAGTTATGGACCTCCTGCTCATCGGGCATGTTGCGTAATCCGCATCACAATATGCTGTCATCCTTATATCACATTTCCTGGAGAGAAGAATCCCAAGTCCAGGACATTTCTTCAAATACTTCACCACTTTGAGCGCGACATTCACGTGGGACTGCTTTGGACTGTGCATGAACTAACTGAGGGTCTGTACAGCATAGGTAATGTCCGGCCTGGTCATAGTTAAATATATGAGCTTCCCAACAAGTTTCTGATAACTCATTGGATCTCTCAGTATAGGATCGGCTTCTTGAGAGATTCCTGCGTCATAATCTACTGTGGTCAGCTTGATATTTTGCTCAATTGGATTCACAGCTGGCTTACATCCTGACAATCCTACTTCTGATATGATTTCTAGGGCAAATTTCCTCTGACTGAGGGATATTCCTTGATCTGATCGAGCAATTTTTATTCCAAAAAAATATTTTGGCGACCCTAGATCTTTAATATGAAAAGTGGAATGCAGGTATTGCTTGAAACCTTTGATAGGCATCTCATCATTGCCCATAATCAGTATATGATCTACATATATCATCAAGTATATAGATGACGTACCTTTGGTCCTTGTGAAAACAACATAATCAAATTTGGATTGTTGAAAACCAACAGCTATCAATGACTCAGAAAATTTTGCGTACCATTGCCTGGACGCTTGTTTGAGCCCATACAGGGATTTGCGGAGACGACATACTTTATTCTCCCCTTGTCTCCGTAAACCCTGTGGTATGTTTTCATATAAATCTCTTCATCTAGATCTCCATGGAGGAAGGCATTGTGAACATCCATATGATGTAATGGCTAATCCTGATAAGCTGCTACAAAGAGAAAAGATCGGACTGTCACATCTTTAGCTATAGGAGAGAAGGTCTCGTGATAATCAAAACCTTTCTTCTGTGTGAAACCCTTTGCTACCAATCGAGCTTTGTATCTTTCAATCGAACCATCAGCTCGATGTTTGATCTTGTAGACCCATTTGCATCCAATTGACTTACGATGTAGAGGCAGGGTGACAAGTTCCCATGTATGATTATCCACTAGTGCCTGCAATTCTGCTTCCATAGCCTTCTGCCATTTCGAATCAGTGCTTCCCTCATCATAGCTTGAAGGCTCTCGCTCTTCAGAAATGCGGGTAATGCAGTACCTATGTTCCTCGAATAATCGATCGAAGGAAACATAAGAAGAAATAGGAAAAAGAATACCTGGTGGGTTTCTTACCCCACATATGTAATCTTTGGTCTAAGTTGGTGGACATGTGGTGCGTCCTGAACGTCTTGGCTGGATGTCTTGAGAAACTGATTGGGTTGTTTGAGTCTCCACAGGGGATGATTCTAATGCAATTCCTTCTTCCATGTGTTGATCCGTGTTTGCTGCCAAAGGTGTTATGCCAGGAGTAGGTATAGGATCAGTACCTGTAGTCTCTGAGTATGGAACCAGAACATATTTCGGATCATGAAGAGGCTCTTCGATATGATGATAATGTTCTGGTTTATCTGTGCTAGATTCCTGGGTAGCAAAAGGGAAAAAATCTTCTTGGAATTGAACATCCCTACTAACAAAGAAGTCGCCTGTAGAGGGATCAAATATTCGGTACCCTTTCTGTAAGGTAGGATACCCCATGAATATGCACCGACGAGCTCTTGGACCCACCCATCTTATCCTTAGGTCCTACTATAGAAGCATAGCATAGACACCCAAAAATCCTCAAATGATTGAGATCTAGCTTCTTCCCAAAAAGAAGTTCAAAAGGGCTTCGACCGTGAAGAATCTTAGTCGGCATACGATTGATCAAATATGCTGTAGTTAGAACACAATCTCCCCAAAAAATATCCAGAATAGAAGCCTGGAATTTTAAAACTCGGGCAATTTCCAACAAGTGACGGTGCTTCCTTTCAACTATTCCATTTTGTTGTGGTGTGTAAGTACATGAACTCTCATGTAAGATCCCTTGGGATGATAATAAGGTCATACATTCATAATTGAAAAATTCTTTCCCATTGTCTGTCTGAATATTTTGGATAGTTTTCCCAAATTGAGTTTTTGACAGAGAAAGAAAGGTTCTTAAATGTGATACAACCTAACTTTTAGATTGCATGAGAAAGAGCCATGTGGCCCTTGAATGATCATCCACAATAGTAAGGAAGAAACGAGAACCATCATGATTCAGTGTATGGTATGGCCCCCAGACATCAATATGAAGTAAAGAAAAAACATCAGCTGCACGACTTTTACTCAATGAAAAATGGGTCCGTGATTGCTTTGCAAGAGGACAAATATGACATTGAGAATAGGGAAATACAGAACTATGACCCAATCTGGAATGAAAAAGAAAATTTTTATCATTGGTGATCAAATTACACAATGATTGCTTATTGCAAGGAAATTGATCTAGGCTCTTGGGCGAATTTCTCCAGAAAAATAATCCTTCAGACATATTACCCCATCCCATCAGTTTCCCAGTCGAAAGGACCTGAAATTGACAACTATCAGCATTGAAGGAAACTTGACATGAATTTTCTTTACAGGCTCTAGACACAGATATAAGGTTGAATTGGAACTCAGGAATATAAAGCACTTTTGTGAGAACAATTTGAGAACTAAGATTAACTGTCTCAGTTATAGTGACATGAGCAACATTGCCATTGGGTAATTGCACTATAAAGGGCTATCTAGTTCATCATTAATGGTGGTAAATAATTTATTCTCACATGCAATATGATCACTGGCTCCAGAATCAATAATCCATGTATTTCTCGATATATTGTTTATCAGACAATGAGAAATACCTGTAAAGCTGCTTCCCTTCTTTTGAAGCTCTAATTTTTGTAGTGTCTGCATCAATTGCTCATATTCAACATGAGTAATAGGCTAATGCGCATTTGCCTGTCCTGTTAGTTGATATGCTGCTGCTGATATTTCCTTGCCCTTTTTTTCTCTAGGCCTCCCATGTAACTTCCAGTAATTTTCAACTGTGTGATGGGGCCGTTTGCAAAAATCACAATATAATTTCCCCTTATTTTCGAATTCGGCCCATAAGAATTGGGCCCATAAGAGTTCGGCCCATGAGAGTTGAGCCCATAGGAGTTAGGCCCATAGGGATTCGGCCCGTAACCTCGCGAAAAAGTCCCACCATTGGATCCTTTAATGAAGGGAGCATCACCACCGTCTAGATCTCCAGGGCTACGTGCTCCTCTCGAGCCGTCCGATTGAGGCGTGCGATCGTGGTCGTCCGAAGCAGGCCCCTTATAAGGCTTGTGTTCCATGAACCCTAGTGCTCCGTCGCGCCTCTTCTCTAGGGTTCGCGAGCCCCTTTCTGTTCTCTCGGCCAAAGCTAGGCTTTCTGTCGCTTTCCCTTCCGTCGAGGCGAGCCTTTGGCTTTCCTCTTGCACGGCGAGCTGGAATATGCAGTCGATTGAGGGTGTAAGCTCCATTGCGAGGATCTGTGACCTGAAATGGAGGTAAGACTCATTGAGAATGAGTAGGAACCGTGTTGCCTTCTCTCTGTCTTTTATCGCCTTGTATTGTTGGAGAGTGGCTTCGGATCCATTGAGCTTCTCCTCCGCTGCTTCAAGCTCATTCTAGAGGGTTGAGAGCTTGTTGAAGCACGTCGTCACAGACATGTTTCCGTGCTTCAGTTCGAAAAGGGTCTGATGTAGTGAGAAGATTCTCACCTGATCCAGTTTTTCATACATCTCGCGTATGTTTTCCCAAAAAATTTTCAAATCCTCTGTGGGAGGTAAACCATAGCTATTTATGGGCTTATACAATTTCCTATCCACGTCCGGACCAACTGGTTGCATTTTTTCCATTGTCGCCCTAATTTTTCATCAGCTGGGACCGGAATAGTTTTGTCGATGAATCCCTCCTTATCTTTTGTTACGAGGGCTCGACGGAATTTGCGCGCCCAATTTGAGTAGTTTGCCGGTCCTTTGAGGGGGTGGCTGATAAGCTGCAACTCTGGTCCGTCGGCGTTGGAAACATATAGTGTGTCGCCAGGTTCTGGGCGACCCATGGCGGCCGTGAAAGGAAAGGGTAGAAACCCTGTTGGAATCCCGCATTATTTGTAGTTTGATTTGGATTGAAGGCACCGGCATTCGAATTTCCATATCCGCCCGTCTGCTCTGGGCCGATGGTTGAGCCTGCCCCAGGGTTGGTTGGTAGGCCTCCATCGGTCCGCACGCTTTGGTAGCCCGGCTGTGATGTGTCCGGATTTGATCCATGGATCCATTCGTATGGCATCCATTAATAAGGATAGCCCGAGAAGGGCAACCTTGGATTGAACTGAGCCGGAAATTGTTGCCATTGCGTGTGAATTTGGCCTTGACTAGGTTGTTGTTCTGTGACGGATGACTCTGGATTAGGTGGTGAATGTGGCGTCGTATTCCTTATTGACTGATCTTCAGTGGCTGGGGTAGGTGTTTGTGGGTTTGTCATGGCTGAGGTAAGAAATTTAAAGAAGGTTTATAACAATTATGTTCTGCAGGTAAGGGCAGCAATTCTGTTTTGCAGTAACTCTATTCTACAGGTTATGGTAGCAACTTGTTCTGCAGGCTAGGTTTTTTCGAAGATTCAAAGAAGAATTCCTGCCGGGGACTATTTTGTTTTGCAGATGTTGCAACAACAAAAAAACAGAAGGAAGCCAGAGGCAATTCGAAGAGAAGTGCGGAAGCTAGGATCAGAAGCACTCTGATACCATGAAAGAAGATGGAAGGGAACAGTACGAGAGAAAGAATTGGGAATTTTCTTGTATATTCAGTATATGTTTCAATGTACAATGGCCTTAAATTTAGAATACAAACGGGATGTATAATAAAAGCAAGTGAATATTTCACAATTTGGATCCGATTAGAAGTGATACTAATTTGATCTTTGAATGATGTGGAATCTTCTTGCGTATCTTCCAACAAATCCAATACAGAGAGATAAAACCACTTGCTCTCTACTCACGCCAAAGTAACCGAACTCCAACTCCCCGAACACCGACGGTAGCCCTTCCATCATCGCCAAAACGCAGCACGAGAAGCGAATTCAATTCGACACGCACTGCAAACCGAGCACGGGAAATTCATCACTCATCTGTTCGGACCAGAGCCAGTCGATCGAAGACATCAGCTGCACAATGTCCAAGCTTATCGACCAAAAATAAATCACACATCTCCACGATTCATTCTCCATAGATAGCATGTAAAGCGCAATCCGTGCGAAGAAAATGCTGACTCGAGCGAGAGGGTAGAGGAGGAGGAAGTTCCGCTTGGAAGCACGAAGAGTGTAGCGAGGCTCCATGGTCGAAGACGGAAGGAGGCGCGTTTCTGGAGGCGTAAAGGAGGAGGAAGACGGAGAGCAAGCAAGCGAGGAAGATGAAGACGAAAAGAGGGGTTCGGCTCCCAGACGAAGCTCTCGATCATGATTGCCATCGGACCGTGGCGGCGGCGATTCTCAGGTGTCTAATTTCGCCGCCGAGAGAGGAAGAATGAGATCGGCACGGGCTGTCTGCAGATGGGCTCGACGGGGCGGTGGATCGTAATTTCTGGGGAATCGCTTTGTGAATTAGTTTTCCGAAAAAAAAATAGAAAAAGGAAAAGGCAAAAAGGTAAAGAAAAAAAAAAGTAATACTCGAGCTACCATCATGTTCTTCCGTATTGATATTTAAGCTCCTTTTATATCGCGAAAAATTAATTACTCGAAAATTATTTTCTTAAAAGTCAGTACTTGTATCATTTTTTTTTCATAATCGATAATAATTTATGTCTAAACACATTTTTAAAAGATGAAATTTATTTTCGCCTATACATTTTTGTAAGCAACTTGAGATCATTTTAAGAGAAATGTTTCCATAATCATTCATTTATTGTGACCAATTTCATTATACTCTTATCTCATCTTTATTTCTCATCAACTTCAAATGGGCCGAGACTTGCGATGAGTTCTCCAAAATTGGGCTAAAACCAAACCTAGAGTGCATTGTTTCATAGAAAACTTAAGATCTCTAAACATTTTCTGAAAAAAAAAAAAAAAAGAATTGGATATATTACTTAGAGAGAATAATCAACATTTTTTTTTTCAATATCGACAAAAATTTGTCTAACTACAGCTAGGGTTGCTGTTTCCATGAAGACAAAATTGGATATATGATAAGATTGTTTCTTTACAATGGAATGATATACATAATCAACATATCTCAATGAATACAAAATAGAATTTATCCCTACACAAATTGTTGAGGGTAGTTCTACAACTAGACCAAGAACTATTGTAGAGGACTTAATGAAACCATTGAATTTAAAAATATGATAGAGTAGATCTTAGATCGTTGATGATGCATATATTTTTCATTCACCTATTTTTGTAAATGATACAAGTGACTATTTTTTGGAAAATATTTTTAAAATCTTTAATTTTCTGCGAAACAAGCACACTTTTAATTCTAATAATTTCCACCCGTGAAATCTCTAGATCTATAAGGTGGCCATTACCAACTTCTTCTCTCTTCTTTTTCATCTTGCAAATTCAACATGATCGCTAGGTGCTGATTCTTGTTAAGAGTTGTTAATGTATATGTACAAAAAGAGTCACATGGAAATTGATGAGTTTAAATATGAAAGCACCAGAGTAAATGCCGTACAAAAGCACGAGTTCTCAAGTGGATACATAATCATGGATGTCCCATATTAAAATCAAAAGATTAATATCATTGTCACGACCCCGACTCCATCTCCAAGGTCTCAAGCAGCAAGGGTTATTTTCGTGATGTCCCAAGCACGTCGCTGTCCCGTTTCCTTTTATCTTTTCATTAAGCACATGTGGAAGCGTTACAAACAATATTTGGACAACAACAAGCAACTAAGAAAACAACCATTTACAAACACATAATTACGTTAGTTATATTTACAAGCCCTTTTGTCATGGGCCGTTATATTTACAATCATTACATGCTCTATGCTAAAAAAAAGCCGGAGTAAATCTTAGCTCTTTTATCGAGATTGCAACTTATCCATACCTAGAATTTTGGAAAAAAAAAATAACAAAGTGAGTCATGAACTCAGTAGGTAAAACCCCTAATTCTCTACTATGAGGATATCTTATCATCAAAATCTAGTAGGTACAACACTTGCAATGTAATGTTGATGACAGATTATTAGCAAACTTATTGCTACACAGATGTCCATTACAGCATGCTTACCTTCAGCTTGTCAATGAACATATCAACATATCATGCTTATGCATAAATCGGCACTCATGCAAATTTATTTATCGTCGTCTTGGCTCAACTAGGCCCTCCCGGTTCAACCGAGGTATTCGGCTTCAAGCTAGGCATCCTAGCTCAACCGAGGCATCTTGGCGCTAGCTTATCAAGGCATCCGGGCTCAACCCAAACATTCTGACTCAACCAGGGCATCCCGGGCTAGCTTACCCAAGGCATCTGGGCTCAAACTCAAGTATCCTGTCTCAACCAAGGCATCTCGTTCAATGAATGAGGCATCGCCGCCAACGCTATGTGGCGACATACACTTTTTCCTTTTTAGGTGCATCATATAAGTGCATCACAAAAGCCGGTTCTTCATCTTTCATCTTGGCCGATTCATACAAGGCCCGAGGGCATGCTCATTCAAGTGAGTGTGCCATGACCTTAATATCATATTATAAAATATGCCGGGAATGATTCTTGGTTCATGGCTTGAGTCGCATGCTTAGGCTATCGCGACTTGGCGTCTAGTCCAAGCCGAGCGAATCTTGACTTCGTCTTGGGGTGTGAACACACTCAAGCATGCAAACATGAACAACCACACAAAAGACATTACGACATACACATGGCTTACACGGGTGAGCATATCACTAAACTTGATGATGTAGGCTATCGTCCTAGCTAAGAGTTAGAGATTCTACTTACAACTTTTAAGCCTAGCCCCAAGATACTCCTTTAGTGATCGGACGGCTCTTAAGGTGGCTTGGGGGAGAAGGACATGAAAGAGAGGAGAGAAAGGGAGAGGAAAGGAGAGAATGGTTAAGCCTCCAAAATGTGAGGATGCCTTCTCCTATTTATAGGCATTCTTCCATTTATAGGCCTCCTCCTCTTTAATTAGTGGTGCCAATCTCATAATTAAGCCTAAGGAACGAGTTGGCCTATCTAGTCTCCTTAGTTGGCACCTATGCTTATTTGTATTTAATTGTGATTGATCCATCTATTTACTTACCCTCCAAGGCTCACTTTAGGCTTATGATGTGCCTATGGCCAGGGGACACATAAGCCCCTTGATGCCTAATGTCTTCTCTTGATTGGTTGGCCTTTGCCTTGTTCACCAAGGGTATCCTTTAGGTTCATTATAACCTAAGATTCTAGAGGACACTTAAGCTTACAAGTCACTGACTTCTTCTCCAAGGCAAATCTCAAGCCATAATTACCAATTC
Organism: Eucalyptus curtisii; assembly: GCA_017140595.1. Taxonomy (NCBI): domain Eukaryota; kingdom Viridiplantae; phylum Streptophyta; class Magnoliopsida; order Myrtales; family Myrtaceae; genus Eucalyptus; species Eucalyptus curtisii. The sequence goes on from CM029498.1 coordinate 9,372,568, forward strand.
TTCGAGTGGACACCTAGGCTTATGAGGTGGAGATCTAATGACTTAGTGTCATCATTTAAGGCCTTGCTTGTCTCCATTTTATTGGACCACATTAGCACTTAGCTCATTATTAAGGGGACAACTCATTATGGATAGGTGGCACTCTAAAAGATAGGGTGGCATCAAAGCTATATGATAGCTATAATTAGTTTCAATGTGTCCTATTTTTATTGGAAAACTTGGCTTGGATACTTTGCTTAATCCTCAAGATAAATCATTGGTAATCATGACCATATCTAGAAAAATCTAGGTGGAATGATAAGTCAATTTCTTTCATGAAGAAGCTAGGGTGTTCTAGAGAATTCCATTGTGTCATTTTCTTCCTCAAGAAGGTGGTCTAGAGAATTCCGTCGTTTAAGTTGGTTTCAGGGCCATAGAAGGGATCATTAGGTACACCTTGAAAAATCGAATCACGTACACTCGGGGTTGGACGGTTGGTCAGCCTAAAGAGTCGGTTGTGCTTCGGTCGGTTCAAGGCCAATCTTAAGGCCCATGGCCTAGTACTAAGCCAAGGTATCCATGGACCTTAGAATTAGTGACGGAATAGCCAGGTCTATCCTTGAGCTCATTCCGATGAGCACCCGATCCATCCGTATGGCTCATGGTTGGTGCATTACCAATCTAGGATCGAACATCACCAATTCAAGATTCATTTCCGATCATTAAGAATTAAATAGAGAATGATGTACTTTTGGTTGGAAGATGATTGCATTTGATCGCGTCGAATCATCAATGTATCAGTGCATAGCCGCGCGAGATCACCCGCGGCCAGACGCTATGATCGATCGTGACCATCCGCCGATCCAAAATCATCCCATGATAAATTCTTGTGATAAAAAAATCATCTTATGAGCTACTGATCCTATCCCATTGGTATGGTTGGTAGAAATTGACGGCGGACACCTTGACTAGTTTGTGACCGATCGGTCGGTCGGTCGATTGGTCGGTCCATGACCGATCCGTGATTCCTTACCGATCAAACTGATCGATCCATGGCCAGTAGCCCATGATCGATCCTTTTAGGATTATGGCCAATGCTTACGGGGTTGGACTCGAGGGTGTTACAATCATGAAAAATCTTAAATTGGTACACATATGATAAATTTATATTAAACTAATTTTTGTACTACCAAAATTCCAAATTGGTACACATTTGACAAGTTTACCCTCATTTAGTTTTCATTAAATTTTACCATCAAATTACTAGTTAAATGACACATGGTAGTTGACATTGTCATATGTGTTCTAGTTTTGTTGTTTTTCGTTGCACTTATTTAATTTAACGGAAACAAATGTATCAGTTTAAAGTTTTTCGTGATATTAACCCAAAATCAAATCTCATATTTTTGTCGGAAATTACAACAAGTGAAAAGTGATCGGATCAATTTCAAATTTCATTTGGCAGTAAATGCTTAATTTTTTTTTTTTTAAAGATTGTGTTTTATTTGAAAGTTAACTGCTCTAAGTATCCAATGGTTCTATATGTTCAAAAGAACCATTATTTTCCTCCTATATAAATGTATTCTTCGTTCATAATGAAATAATAATTTATTTTATTTCAAGTCTTATTGGTTTGCCTTATATGAATTCGTGAATAACATTAAAATTAGGATTTTTTTTTTATAAAAAAATCATCAACATATTGTGCGGATGCTTATTCAATCTTAAACTTCTTAATTTAGCCAATTTAGATCTAAGCCTTTCAACGATTTGCTGGTGTAGTCTTTCTGGCCAATTTTGATAGGCAATTCCTAACGTGGACAAATTTTTTTAAATTTTAAATTTTTTATTGTTTTTATTATTTTTTCTTTTCTTTCTTTTTTATCTTCTTTCTTGGTCAGTCATCAAGCCTCGGTCGGATCAAACAAGGCTCGATCCTCATTGGCTCTCGCTTGTGGCCGATTGCCAAGCCTCAACATATCTAGCGAGCTAGCCAATGATTTGGTGAGGCTTGAGCTCGCTTGTTGTGAGGTGAGTACACCATTGGATTCTCCTAGGATTGTCCACTTCCGTTCTAGTGGTGATTTTAGTATTGGCAAAGCATGGAAATTACAATAATGTTGTGTGTATGAATATTCTTAATCACCTTAATACCCTTAATAGACTTATTAGATGAAATTTACAAATATGTCATTCATGAGTCCACTTTTAATTAGAGGATTATAATTGTATAATGATATTGTACAAAATTTGGATACTTAAAGTAGTCTTAGAAATGGATTCAAGTTGTGAAGAGATAATTATTTTCTGTTATTCAATATATATATGCTTAACCCTACTCACAAATTAGGTTACTTTTCTACCCTTATTACTCACAATATTTTCTAACACTCACCCTCAAGTTGGGATGTAAAAATCAAATAATCTCAACTTGTTATATAAGAAGCTCACTCTATTCCATGGTAGAGATTTTGTAAAATTGTCTGCGAGTTAATCCCTCGTCTTTGCATGTTAAAGAGTAATCTCTTATTTTTGAACTATTTTCCACACAAAATGACAATTAATCTCAATGTGATTAGTTCGTTCATGGAAGACTGGAAGAATTTAATGGCAACATTTCAATCTTTAATAATAACATCCTCAACCATAGTAATTTACTTGTCACATGTGCCATAGCTCGATATTCAACTTCAGTGCTTGATTGAGAAATTACATGTTGTTTCCTGCTTTTTCATGCAACTAAATTACCTCCAAGAACACACAATAGCTTGAAGTTGATCTCCTATCCATAGGACATTCAGCCTATTCGGCATTAGAGAAGCCTATAGTGTTTATCTTTTGACAGCTTAAAAAATAGAATGCGGAGCTTCTTTAATTTGGGTCGAAAACTTTGACGTCATCAATTTGAAAACTGCTTGCTAAATGGCTAACGATGTGTTTGCTAACATTTCTACTCTCACGAACGATTTTTGTTCAAAAATGAGTTTCTCCATTCTTGCTCTCGAGAAGATAGAAGTAGATCTTTTTTATTTCTTATTTTTATTCCCCGGCTAGTTTCTATTTTGAGAAATTGAAAAGTTAATTGGCGTTACTAAACGGATTTTTATTTTATTTAGAAAACAAAAGAACAGAGAAAAAAAGGATAATATGATTACTAAGGGCACATTTGAGAACGATTTTGATCGGGGAATAATTTTTTATGAGAAATGATTTTTTTTTTTAATTTTGTTCTCGGGAACAATTTCGAGCAAAAGAACGCGTTTGGTAACTTCCCCAAATTTCTATTTCGAGATAGAAATACGTTTGGTAGAATTCTTAATTTTTTTTATTTCTTTTAATTTTTTTACTCTTTTATTATATTTTCTTATTTTTTCCTTTTTCTTTTTCCTTTTTCTTTTTCTCTTTAGTTGGTCGCTGGCCACCGTCGTGGCCAGTGACCGACTAGGTGAGGTTCGACAGGTTGGTGGCCAAGCAAGCTAGGTGACGCGAGATCGGCCTCGTCCGGGCTTGGTGAGGCCTAACCTCGCGCTGGTTGGGGAGGCCGAGCCTTGCCCAGTCACGACGAGGCTCGGGCTGATAAGTATCGTTATGGCTCGGCGTCTTTAGGGGTCGGCGACGTTTCGATGAGGTCGACGGCCCTCGTCTGGCTGGTCGATGGTGCCGGTCATGGCCAAGGCCGGCAACAGACCAAAAGGAGGAGGAGGAGGAGGAGGAGGAGTTTTTTGTTCATGGGAACGAAAGTAAGAAGAAGAAGAAGATTTTTTGTTCTCCAACAAAAGTTTTATCAAATAGGTTTTACGTTTTTTTCGTTCCGCCGAACAAAAGAATAGAAATAGTTGTTTTGGAACGGAAACAACTTTTACTAAACAAGCCTAAGATGGGCCTTTCTCGGGTCAGTCCAGACCCGGCCCACTGATCAAATCTGAAAAACCCTCAAAAACCCCCCACGAGAAAGAGAGAGAGAGAGAGAGAGAGAGAGAGAACAGAGATTTCTTGACGAAGAGCCGCCCGTCTCCGATCGTCGGCGCCGACATCGACCGATTGCAACACCGGAGAAGAATAAGAGCCCCGTACGCAGCGGTGAGTTTCAGCTGAAGCCTCATCGTTGTCCCGTTCCTTCCACGCCGAATCCCCGTAAGTTTTCATTGGAGAAAGAGAAGATTTTGAGAATTAGAAAGAAGCTTGTTTTCAATTCTGGTTTTGACCCGTGTTTTCAATATGAAAATGGGCAGCCAAGAACTTTTTGCAAAGTGGGTTTGGCTTCGGGCGTTGGTAGTTCGGGGAATTAGGCTGAAGTATGGCGTGAATTGTGGTACGCTGAAGTAGTTTATCTGTGCGACAGGTTTGAGCCGCCGCTCGGCAATGGCGATCGAGAACCGGCAGGATGGGAAGGTCAAGAAGAGGAAGCATGGTAAGGAGGGCCCCAAGGCTCCGGCTTCGAAGAAGGCGAAGCCGGTGAGCTCAAAGTCCGTGCCCAAGGGCGTGGACAAGTCGAGGTTGCAGAAGCAACGGAAGCAGTCGAATTATAAGAAACCGGATGCTGGGAATGAGAAGCAGCAGCCCTTGACGAAGAAAGAACGTCGCTTGCATGCCAAGGTGAGCGATTCGAATTCGTGTGCTTCGCCTATGTGGGAAGTATGAGATGGAGAAGTTATGCAATTGAGGAGTTGTTTTTATAAGCTTTGTTCAATGTCGGGTTACTCAAGTTTGTGGGGACTGGTTTGTGCAGGAACTGGCAGAGGCTAGGAAGCAGAAAAGGAAAAGGCATTACACTCTTGAACAGGTAATAGAACAGTTGGTTGGTGAAGGCTAAGTTCGTTTCGCATAATTAACAAGGAGCCTAAATGGTGAGGTCTTATTATTAGCATAATTGATAATAATGGCCAATTTCGATAAAAATTTTGGTGCCTCAATTTTCTTTTCTTTTCCCCTTGGATTGTGTCATTTGTACAAGTCCTAAACACAAAAACAAGAACTCTTTTTTTGAGAAGCTTTTGTTTAACGTAAGCTTCCTGTATTCTGATTCCCTTAATTCTATATTGACTTGTGACTAGATGCACAGTGACAATGCTCTTTTTCATTCTGCTGGCTCTCCTAAAATTGCCGTTGTGCTTTACTTTGTAGTTAGTGAAGATTTCACTCTGGTTTATATAGCAAGCATGAGAGTGCTGAACAAAACATCTGGGTGTTACGTTTTTGTCTAATCTGAATGAAGTTGGCATTAGCTGAATCGTGTCATATTCTCAGGAGCTTGCACATCTTTGGGAAAAGATGAGACAACATGACATTGCCAAGGAGGAGAGATCACGGTATATAGATTTTTAAGTGTGGATTGCATGGTTGTTATATGTTTCTCACTGTACTGACTTCTTAGCATGTTTTCGCCAGGTTGGTCACTGAAGCTCTGAAAAAGATGAAGGGTAAAATCTCTGAAATTGCTAGCTCCCATGTTTCATCTCGCGTTTTGCAGGTATAACTTTTTCTTTTGCATTCTCCTCTGACACTCAATTATATGTGCTTCAATGTTGTCTCCTAATATCTATGCCCTACCCAGACTTGCATCAAGTACTGTTCTCAAGCAGAAAGGGACGAAGTATTTGGGGAGCTTCAGCCACATCTTCTCAACCTCGCATCCAGTACTTATGCAGTTCATCTGGTCAAGAAATTGTTAGATACCGGTATGCCTTAGACTGGAACTGAATGGAGTTTCTAAGTGGAGCATTTGGTTGTTCTTTTTTGTTTTTTTCCCTAGCTTTTTATGGATATTCTACCTTTGCACTCTGTTGCAGCCTCAAAAAAGCAGCGGGCTGCTTTTATCTCCTCACTCCATGGGCATGTTGCGTCTCATCTGCGTCACATGGTTGGATCTGTTGGTATGAATTTATTGCTTAGCCCATTTCTCTTTCTTGTATAGATTTATTTCCAGCACCTTTACATGTAAGAATATAACCAGAGGTCCAGAAGTGCATTGGGCTTGCTTGTGCTATACTAGTTCAGAGTTTAAAGAGTGTTGATTAACAGGAAACCTTGATTTTGTTTCTGAATGAGAAATGTCACGGATCGCTCTAGATTTTCTAGGAGTCAGGCTTAGCTGATTCCGCACTGTTTAAGTTGTCATAAACATCTCCTTAAAGTAGCATAGCTACATGATACTTTAGGATATTTTTGGTTATCATTGCTTGCTGTATCAGCCCAAGCCCTTTGAGTAATATCAAGGATATACAACCATTTTTTTCCTTGTTTAACCCAGGTTTGTTTATCTTTTGAGGGGTAATCATCTGAGAGAAACTCTTTTTGCAGTAATTGAGCACGTGTACCAATTGGCAAATGCGACTCAAAAACAAGAACTCCTGACGGAATTATACTCTACAGAGCTGCAGCTTTTTAAGGACCTTGTATCTATAAAAGAAAGCAGGTGAATGATTTACGCTTTTCCTGTAATCAGATACTTCTAGCGAGAAATCAGTAATAACCATGTTAATCCTTATTAGTTATGGTAAACCACACCAGGAAGACTCTTAATCTGTGACATCTGTCTCATGTGTTCATGTCATCTCCAGTCATTGTTTGCACATTTTCAGTTAAAACTTTTGCTTTCAAATTAATACGGTTATCCCCTTTTCTACTATGACTTGTATCAGTTGGCGAAATATTTCCTAATCCTTTCAATGACATTGAGGAAATAGCAACTTACAGAACATTTCCACAATTTATATTTTCAAGTTCCCATATGTTCTTTTTTCCTCTTTATTGGTGTAATATAGAGATTTGGTTGTCAACAATAGCAAAAAGTTGACAAGTTTTTCCCTTCTTTGATATTCTTAGATGAAGGTGAACCTTCCGTGCGATCTTTTTTATCCTCTAAAGAATCTGGTGCAATGGCATTAGCATATGAAGAATACTATATGAATTTGGGATATATAGAGATATGTCACATTTGGAAGTTCCCTGCGATTCTTATAAGCATCATTGTTTTAGGAAGCATGGCATGTATATCACGAGTTACCGCCTCTCTCTCTCTCTCATGGTCTTCAATTGCAACTTTTTTTATTCTTTAACTCAGTTAGTTGTTGTGGGAGGCCATGTTCAATTGTAGTCTTGGATGCATGTTTATCAGGTTAGTGGATGTCATTTCAAAGCTAGGACTGCAGAAATCCTCGGTTTCAAGACACATGAGTTCGGTTATTCAGCCAATTCTAGAGAAAGGGATTGTTGATCACTCAATTATCCACAGAATGTTGGTGGAGTACTTTAGCATAGCTGACAAGGTAATTTCTGCCGGTTGTGATAAGCAGTAAATTCTATAGAGGAGATCTTTCCCAATTTATTTTTTTGGCTGACTTTTGATTAATTTATCTTTATCTGAAGTCTTCTGCCAGAGATGTACTCCAACAATTATCGGGTCCTCTCCTTGTCCGAATGATCCATACTAGAGATGGATCCCAAATTGGAATGTTGTGCATCAAACATGGGAGTGCTAAGGTTTCTTGCTTTTGTTAGAACAGCTTTATTTTTGTCCATAGATTAGCATTATGTTTTCTTGGCTTTTGCTTGTTCATTGACATTGAATTTCATATGCAATTGGTTGTAGAGTTGTTCTTGATACTCTGTCTGCATGTAGGAAAGAAAGAAAATTATCAAGGGAATGAAAGGTCATATTGGCAAGATAGCTAACGATCAATATGGAAGTTTGGTAAGGCTAAACTTTAGTTTTCTTGCTCATCAATTGCTTTATTTTTATGATTATCAATAAATTAAAGAGTACCCACTTGCCTCTGTGATTTTAGATAGACCGATAGAATGCTGTGTAATTCATTGCATGTTTTCTTCTTAGGTACTTGTTTGCGTTGTTTCAGTTGTTGATGATACTAAGCTTGTAACAAAGGTTGGTATGATTTTATAAGGTGGTTGCGGGGAGTTTCTTTGTTCACCTTTATATGGCATTGACTTCTAGTTGATTTCATGTACCCTGATTACAGATTGTCATGCGTGAGGTTCAAACGATTCTTAAGGAGCTGGTTCTTGATAAGGTTTGACCTCTTTTGTTTTGACTTTATAATGCTGGTAATTTTTGTGGTATTGAAAAAGAAGCTTGAGGTGTCAAATGTCAGTATTATCTGAAGAGTGTTGCATTTACATTTTCCCCTCAGACAGAAGCTCAGTCATCTAGTGTACTGTAATTTGTGATTAAAAGCAAATCCTTGTCTTGTTCTTCATAAGGTTTTTATTCAATGTTGGTGTATACTGTCAATGATTCAGTGGTTGAAAAAGTTTTAAGTTGCCTTCCACTGATATGTTCAATGATATTTTTTAATGCTCATATTGAATTGGCATGTTTTATTTTGCAGAATGGAAGGCGTCCACTCTTACAGTTGCTTCATCCAAATTGTGCACGCTATCTCAGTCCCAGTGATTTTGCTGCTTTGAATTCATCAATTCCTTCTCTTTGCAGCAAGGTAAATTTTCCATTGTCAGGGAAAGTACAAAGTGAGACTACTATATTGTTAAAGCTTTTAGCAAATCTTCTCTGTTTTGTTTTCCTTTTGCTTTTAGGATGCATTGGAAGCTGATTCCAGAGCGGAATTAGCAGATGCTAATGAACTTGGTGACAAGAAAGCTGACACGGAAATGGCAGAGGTGGATCACGACGAAGATGGAAATCCTGATGAGGTTGATCACTTGATTAATGGTGGCAAAAAAGATCCATTGATAAGAAGACAAGAATTGTTGGTTAATAGTGGGCTTGCAGAGGTTTTTTCCTTTCCTGCATCAATAAATGATATTTCACTAGTCTCTTTCCATTTTCTTGTATTTTAGTGAGTTCAATAGTGCTTTTCCATTCTTCATTATTTATTGAGAGTTCTATTGTTTAGATAAAGAATAACATGAATTTAGCCCAAAGATGACTTGGACTATCAGTCAGTCTCCCTGCACCAAATGGAAATGGGAACTGAAAGTGCACTTATCCATATGTAGTATGGCATGGGAATGCATTGTTGTAGTGAAATGTTTTGGCAGAATTTTGAAAGCCTTTCCAAAATGGTGTGTTGCTTTATGGTGTGGCTATAGTAAACTAGTGGCAAATTACTAGGCTATTTCAACTAAGGACTTCCCTGTTTTGTAAAGACCAAAAGCTAATTGTAAAAGATAGTAAAAAATGTATCTAGTGATGTGGGAAGTGCTTGCTAATTTTTCTGCGAAGTTGTTTGCCGGTACAAGCTTATGGTGTCTGGTAGCAAAATCTTACAGTGATTGTAATGCCCAAATAGTAAAAATACCATGTTGTGCAATCCCAAAAAACAATCACTAGATTTGCCATGTTACTTATTCAAGGTTTTGACTACTTCTTTCATGTCAGTCTGTGATGTTTGTAACTAGACTCTTTAGATATGATGATTGGCTGTTCTTTGTGAGTAATAATCTATATTTACTGTGTAATCTTGCAGGGTCTTGTTGATGTGTGCATTGAAAATGCGGGAGAGTTAATTGCTTCAAATTTCGGGAAAGAAGTCGTCTATGAGGTAGTTATTACTATTGAACAGTTTGAAATATCTAATTTGTGTGACCTATACTGGAATAATCTGCTACTTCACTTCTGTTCTCTCCTCTTTATATCATAAAATCCTCCTCCTTGAGTTAATTATCTGTAGTTATCAGCTAAGATAATTCTTAGTGACCAATGTGCGCTATAGATTCTTGACCAAGTCACTCTCTTGCACCACCTTCCTTTCCCCTATGCATGCAGGTCGCGACTGGGGGAGCCGATGGCATCCTTCATCCAACTCTGGATGACAAGATAAACTCATTGCATGAAGCAATAGCAGCTCTTGCGGCCCAGCCTAAATCTGAAGACACTGAAGAAGAGCACGTCCTTGAAAATTTCCATTCCAGCCGAACAATCAGAAAGCTGGTCATGGACTGCCCTTCTTTTGCTGTCACACTGTGGGAAAAGGCGCTTAAGGGGAAATGCAGAACGTGGGCTCAAGGCCACAGGTTAGGATCTCCTGCGATTATGAAATGCAGCGTGTCTTAATAATTTCTCTACTTGAACTGGGTATTTGATACCTTTCATAAATGCTGTTTGCTGTGAGTGCAGCTCAAAGGTGATTACTGCATTCTTGGAGTCGTCGGACTCAAAGGTTTGTGAATTGGCGAAAGAAGAGCTGCAGCCCTTGATCAACGAAGCAATCGTCAAGCAGCCCGAAGCGAAAATCGTCAAACAATGAAGACTGAAGATCAAGAAAGGAGGAGCGTTCTGAAGCCTGCTGTCACTATAAGCTAACGCAACGTCGACAATTGAGGCCCAAGAATCGGGAGATGTGCTCTGAAGCCTGTGTCTTCAAATGCTCGTGCATCGGCAATGAACTATTAAGATGACTTGATTGCTGCTCTGGTGATGCACTTTCTTAATCAAAAGGGAGTCCTGGTTCAACTCGACGGTTTTCGGCAGAACGAGTAGCCGAAGCCAGAGATGAAATTTTGTATCAAGGATCTACTGCTAATTTCAGAGTCAGATGATTGTTGTACCATCTAAAGATTTTGCTAGATCTTAAAGTAATGAGGACTTGATAAGAGTTATCCAACTTGAAGTGTCTACCTTGACATTAACTCCAAACTTTTTTCCCCTTCAGGATACCGCTTGGTAGAGTGAAAACTTATTATTGTTTTCCTCATGACAGTGCATATAAAGAAAAAAAAAAGGCAATTTTGTGCGATTTTTTTTTAAGAGATAAGTATCTTAAGGGGACACAAATTGAGAAAATTGATAATATGGTTGTCATGGATCAGCTTGAAAATTTTTCGGAAATTTATCTATTCTTCTCAATTGGCCACACGAGTTTTTTTATTTATTCAGAGTAAGAAAATGTTTTCGTTTCGAAAATATTGAGCATGCATGACATGAGAAAGACGATGCATGAAAAATAACAAACTTTTTATAGCACCGCAAACCAAAGACTTGTACTATTTTAGTTCTCTTAGTAGCTTACGACACTTCTCGTCAAATTGAATTGATTATATTATCCTTTGCGAGTTCTACTTTTAATTTAAAATTATTTCTTACATTCTTTTTTCAGTTTCACTAAAAAAGAAACTTATCCACATCTCTTCCAAATAATTTTTTTCAACCTAGCCATTTCTTCCGCACTCATTATATTTCAACGTTTTCTTCATGTTTGTCTTTTTTTAAACTCATTCTCTGTTATTATAATCTAAGTAAGTACTAATGATATTTATTTTCTTAAGAGTATTCTTGTGATCATGAATTTCTCGACTTCGATTTTTTATACCAATTTACAAAAATTTACCCAAGAATTTAATATTGTGATTGATGTATCCATTATACACAATTTGCTCAAAGGCTATCCTCTCACTTGTGCTTAAGTTATTTTTCCTGTTAACTATCCACCAAATAAACTATTTTTCAGAGAAGAAGTAAACAAAATTTGTTTCAAATGAGAAAGAAAAGGAAAAAAAACCAAAAGAACAAAATAGAAAAGAATGCAAGGATTAGTCTTAAATCAAAAGTGGGCCTCATATTTAACTTTAATAATTTTTATTTGTCAGGAGCATGGTAATTTCAGCTTTAGTAAAATTAAAATAAAAGGAAAACAACCAAAAAAAAGGTAAGAAATATTATTAAATCAATAATGAGACCCACAAAGGATACGTGATCATTTCAATATAAATTGGAGTGTCAGAAACTAATAAGGGGTGAAAATAATGCGAGCCCAAATGACATCCGTATCAAATAAGCAAAAAGTAATTTTGCTTTTCTAGCAAAATATATTATCTTATGAATGATATGCAAAAATCGATTCGTCGACATCTATATATATTTATATAAAAAGAAAGGAAAAAAATCGAAAGGCCTGCGTCGTAAAATTCTAATTAATTTAGAAATCGATAATTAATTTAAACTCACCGATAAATCACGTGTTGAGGTTCAGCGTTTCAGGGACGCCAAGGTTGGCTCCCCCGAAACGCGACGCGCCCGTTTTTTCAGCAGCAATGACGTCGTTCGAACGCAACGTCCCCTCGTTACAAATACTCCCCGCTCCCCTGCACCTCCCCTGCATCTCCTCTGCACCTCCTCTGCTCGCTCTCTGTTTCTCTCTGAATATCCATCCTCTCTCTCTCTCTCTCTCTCTCTAGACGTTTGCTGAGGTTGACGACCCGCCAGGTGCTCTCCCTCTCTATCTCTCGTTCCCGTTTCAATGAATTGTCGTTGCTTTTGAGGGCACTCGCGACAATGTAGGATGGCAGCGAGGTGCGGAAAGTGATCGCCTTTAAGATCCTCTGCTTTCTCTTTCGCTGTACTCCGGGCATGACCCTGTGTCTTGCCTGTTGCTCCTACTCTTGTCGTGTGCATTGCTGTCGTAGTAAAATCCCAAACGTGGGCGAGTGATCCGGGGTCACTCGGTTTCGACTCTTCATGTGATCGTGCCACGTAAGTCGACGCTTCTTGATCGTTTCTTCTTCGTGACCAGGGTTTTGGCGCCGGAAGTTTCTTTGGAGGATCGCGAGGGATAATGTCTGGTCCGACCTACCGTAAGCGCTTGATCGTTCTTTGAAGTTCCAACCTTTTTTAAGTTCTTCTTTCGGTGCAGTACTCTGCTGGTGCCCTGCCGGACAAGTAACGTTCTGCGTCTTTCCGCATCCTTCAAGTAGAAAGGCTTACAAATCGAAATCCTTTTTTGCAGCTTTCGGGAATCCGACAGGCAGTGCCTCCCGGCGAGGATCAGCATCCGGGCGTGCTAATAATGCAAATAGAAGTCCCTTTATATTTGGGGGGACTTCAACAGGAGTCTCCGAAGGTGGTTCGATCTTCTCCTTTGGATCTCTCCCTGGTGCTTCTTCAGCGTCAGCTTTTGGTGGTGAGACAATTTCTATCATTTTTGTTCCCCTTTTATTAATTGTTAGTCATGTGTGCGTGAGTTTTGCTTGGTCATTTGGATAAAATATATCGTCTCTTAGTAACTACATGTCTCTAGGATGTTTCATATTCATGATGATTTGTCTTCGGCCTGCGTCGCAGGGCTGATTTGATTAGCACTTGACCACAGATGACTTGTCTATTTATGTCCAACACTGGTTGCCTGGGTGATTCTCTGAAACATTTGATGCCCTGATGGATATTTACACTCTTTTCCTCCTATTGTCCGAAAAATATTCCGACTCTTTGCACATCTCAATTTGGATCCGTGTAGTTTGTAAGCGGACTTTCGAAGGAGGCAGTGATGTATGTTTTTCTTACTCTATGCATAGCACCTTCGGGTCCGCCTACTGTCTTACCCTTCACGGAGCGCCTTTCATAAAATACAGCTTCGGCTTTCAGTATTGTGCATCAGGCATTATGCTGTCAGATTTACCTCATTACAACTTTGTACTTACCTCAATAGGACATTAATTAAATTCGAATGCATTGGACTTGTTTTTGGATGTCGTGTGTTTAAAACCTTCATTATTCAACATTAAGAAAGTAATAATAACAAGGTGAGAATGTTTACTATTGGTATTCCCTGTCCAAAGATTATGGTCCTGCAATATGATCAATGATTACGGAATAATTTCTTGCTATAGGCGACATGTTCTTTGGCTTTTCTTCCTGCGTCTGTTCTGGCACTTGACCCATGTCTTGCATCTCTACGTACTCTCTGAGATGCCATTTATGGGGGCTGGAAATCTTTTGTGAGACTATATTATCCTGTTTTTACGTCCTAAGAATCTCCCTTTCTCTTCTTCTTTATCCCCAAAAGATTTGCATTTGGTGCAAGGGCAGCTGCTCCCTTCTTTGGGTCTGAAGGTGCATTTGGGGCTTCCGGTAATCCAGCTTTTGGGGGTTTTTGTAGCCCAACAGCTGGCTTTATATCTTCTACAGCTTCTAGGCCAGCAGAAACCGCATTTAGCAGCAATCAGTTTGGAGCTCATATCGGTGAGATATTCAATTCACTTTTTTTTTTTTTTGGTGGAGAACTAGATTTTTGTATACTTGCCTTGATGGAACAAAGTCGGTAGAAACCTTCTCATCAACATTCCCACTCCCTGCCCTTCTGGTTGCTGAGTTTAATGGTAAGATCCATCTTTTTTACAATTGGCAATGCAGGGTCTCAGGTAGCTACACCATTATTTGGCAGTGCTGATTTTGGAAAGTCCTCTTTTAGAGGTCGGTGGCTTAGCGGAAGTCGTGTAGCTCCCTTCACTCCGGTGACTGAGGCAGACACTGGATTGACGTTGCCATCAGGCAAGCTCCAGTCAATTTGCGGTATGACTCTCCACGTCTACAGAGAAAAAAGCCACGAGGAACTTAGATGGGAGGACTACCAGTTGGGGGACAAAGGTACTTCGATTGATTATGTGCTACAATGGCTCTTGTTACCTGCTAAGGTTATTTTTGTCTCATTTTTTCTTTCCGGAAACCTGCGAACTTGATGTTGACCGGTTACTTTGTGTCATTCTCAGGTGGACCAAATCACGCCGGTCAGTATGTTTTTGGCCAAGCTACTGCTCCCTGTGGCCAATCTGCCACCCCCGCTTTTGGTCAAATGCGCACATTTAATACAGCTTCCAGTGGCTCTGGTGGAAGCTTATTCCCAAATACTCCATCGCCCTTTTTTTCTACTAATGCAGCCGCAACCAGGCAGACAAATGTGAGTCCTCTTAAAATCAATCACCTTTTCTATTTTCTGTGGCCCATGCATGCGGTTAATCTGTTAGTTGCATTTGTGGTTTGCAGTTCTTTTGCCAATTGTTCCGCTAGTTTGACTTTATACTTTTGCCAATTGCGCAGCCCTCTTTTTCTTCGCCTTTTCAAACAGCTGAAGCTGCTGAGACTTCTGGGAAGCTGACTAGTAGCGCCTTTGGGCCACAATCAATATTCGGGCAGCGTAACACTGCAAATGACAATCCTTTTGTGGCCAATTCTTTTGGTTGTTCTCTTTTTGGCGGTAACCCTTTTAGCTCACCAACAGGTGGCTCTGTATCATTTGGGGGAACTTCAACAGGAGTTTTCAGGAGTGGTTTAACTCAAACTCCTCCGTTCTTCTCTTCCGAAGCTGCTCAAACTCCTTCGCTCTTCTCTTCCAAAGCTGCCTTCCGTGCTGCAGATGGCATTCCCAAAGATGGTCCTTTGGAGGAGCAAACTGACTTTGTCAAGGTCTGCCAGAAAATTAAGGAAGTTCATCTTGATTCGTCTCTTCAGAATGACGAGGAATATGTGATTAATGAAGGAAATGGTAAGTCTGCAGTTGAGCATGATTGTGATGCTGGCATCGAGGTACTTATGCCGAAGCTCTCTCAGCGTGACTACTACACCAAACCGGACGTCAAAGAATTAGCAGCCAAGGAAAGAGCTGAACCAGGATTTTGCTGTCGAGTCAAAGATTTTGTCATTGGACGACTTGGTTATGGTTGCATTAAATTTGCAGGGGAGACTGATGTAAGAAGGCTTGATGTCGAGTCCCTCATTCGCTTCAACAATCGTGAAGTGATTGTATACACAGACGAGAGGAAGAAACCGCCTATAGGGCAAGGGCTCAACGAGCCAGCTGAGGTGACTCTTCTTAACGTGAAATGCATTGATAAGAAGACTGGAAAGCAGTACATCGAGGGGCCTAAAGTTGAGAAGTACAAGGAGATGCTCAAGAAGAGCGCTGAGGAACAAGGCGCTGAGTTTGTGTCCTATGACCCCATCAAAGGAGAGTGGAAGTTCAAGGTTCGCCATTTCAATTGATATGATCCGACAGGGAGAAACAAGACTAGAATTCTTTTGATGCCGTTATTTTTTCACTAAAGGTGGAAGGTACGATAGGGGTCCAGAAGGAAAACCTTTCGGTTTCACTCGATGGGTTCTTGTCTTTTGCAGTTAGGACCATGCACATAGAGCTGCTAGAGAATAAGTCTTGCAGGAACTGTTTAGACATCTCTTTTTCATTTCTTTTTCCAGTTTCTTTTGTAGGTCCAAGATACGTATTACCATGTGTGGTAATATATCGAAGAGAACGAGCATTTGCAAGTATTTGGTAGTTTCTCCTGTTTTAAGCTCTCTTGAATGGATTTTGTTTCATTGCCAACGTATGTCGTACTGAATTTTTCAATCAATGTCCATTGTGATGTACAGCAATTGTGCAGCAATGACTCTGACACAGCATGTCGTCAAACCTGCTTCAGTCGGTTCGATTACTTAAATTAAGTGCAAGGATGTATTTATGGATGAGGAAAGTCAAATAAAGATTTAGTGGAGTCAAGAAGCCAATACTTTTATATGGCAGGAAAGTACCACGACATAATTGATTCGCTTATTTCAACAGTAGATTCACAATTAAGGCATGTGATGGATGTCAAATTGATTGCCTGCTGGGCAAGAAAAATACATGCAACTCTGCTTAATGCTTTGTCTTCCATTTCCCCTCTCCTTATGATTTCTTCTGCCTAAAATAGATCCCTCCTTCCTGATAAAAGGTGTCATTTCAGGGAGTTCTCAATGTCAATGACAAACCTGTACTTCACATCTCTCTTGATGAGCCTCTCAAGGGCTTCGTTGGCATAATCAATTGGTATTAATTCGATCTTTGGGTATATTTTCTGCGCCGCACAGAAGTCTATCATTTCTTGGATATCCTTTGTTCCTCCTGTTTTGCTACCTGAAACAGTTCTCATACCTGCCAAAAGTTCATTGCGAGCAAATTAGCTTGTTCACCTAGTAGAAATCAAGATTTCATGTAGTAATGTGTTTTGAGGACAAAAACATACCAAGGTTAAGGCTTGCTGGACTAAATTTAACTTCACTTGGGTACCCAACCAATGCAAGAACGCCCCCTGTCTTCAAGAGAGACATGTAATTATCGAATGGGTGATCGCCAGATGCTGTGTCTATTATAAAGTCCAGAGACTTAGCCATGGCCTGCACGTATTGGATTCATCAGATCACAACAGACCTTGACCTCCATCGATCTCACTGTTGATAATTCCAATTTTTCCTTTTTACCTTCATCTGTTCTGGGTCAGATGAGATAATGAAATGGTCAGCACCAAGCAAGCTCAGTGCTTCCTCCTTTTTAGAAATGCTTGTACTGAACACTGTGACTTTCAGTCCAAAAGCCTTCCCAAATTTAACTGCCATATGACCAAGCCCACCAAGTCCAATTACGCCAAGAGACTTACCAGGTTGGTTCATCTTGTGACGCATCATTGGAGTGTATACTGTGATTCCAGCACAGAGCAATGGTGCTGCTAAAGCCAACGGGTAGGTTTCTGGTATCTTGAAGCAGTATCTGTCAATGAAGCACCGAAATTAAATTTCTAAATAAAACCAAAAAGGGTGAAAAGGATGAGTGGCTTCTCAAGACAGTCAGCATCCTATCTTTTTTGTTTGGCAGGAATGAAATCACAGAGCCATAAATCCTATCTTCCTTGTGCTTGGGAATTTCACTTGCTTAGATCATAATTCAGCATCATGTCGTTTTTGTGACTCTTTTGCTCAAGATAAAAACTTCTTGCTGTAGCAAGAAAAATAATTCTATTTGCAGGATACAGGAGACCATACTAGATCGAAATTGAGAAAAGAGGGTTGCCGTGAGAAAGAAAACTGGTGGCATCTCCCATATGCTTGACAGAACATGTAATTTCTCTATTCCCTCGTTTAATTCTTCCAAGGAACAATGAAATTTCCTGGGATTCTGTCAGTTCCAAGACTCGGTGAAGGCACATACATTTTGTTTCCCGCTTTATCTAATACTACTTACTAAGAATTGTCTCTGTCAAACAATTTGAGGACCGCATATTTCCATTCTTCATCATATTTATTGAGGAGAATTTCTTTTTGCATTTGATAAAGGCAATTCTCCATTGAAGTGTTTTTTAATACCAAGGACTTACAAGACTCCAGAGTCGGTATAGAAAGTATCTTTAGCCCTTTCCACAAGATGAATTAATTGCTAAAATGCCATTCCTCACTGTTACATGCATTATACCACTTCTGACCAACAGAATAAGAAGAAAATTAGCAGAGAGAACACATGATTTTAAATCTTTTCTAGCCAACATGATTTGGAATCCTTGCACACAGTAAAATGCTGTCTAATGAAATTTTGTCATAAAGCAATTACCTTTCATGGACGACAACGTAACTAGAGTATCCTCCCTTTGTGACTGTACCATCAGCATCAATTGCATCAAAAGTAGAAACTGGTCCCTTCTCGCAGTAGTTTTCTAGCCGGTCATTGCAATACTCACACTCTCTGCATGAATTGACATAAGTTCCCACACCTACACGATCACCGACTTTGAAGCGTTGGACACTGCAGCCAACCTCTTTCACAATTCCAACTATCTCGTGCCTGAATCAATCGACAAATTGTTTGCAAATTTTGTTAGGAGAATTATGAGGATGGTGCTAAGCAAAAAGATTGACATTCAAATTCAGCTGCATCCTACCCTGGCACCAGGGGATACTTGGAGTTTCCATGCTCATTCCTAGTCCAAACAACATCTGCATAGCACACTCCACAGTGCGTGATCCTAATTGAGACGTCATCTCTTCCCACGGTCCTAAAGAGAGAATTCCCAAACAGGTGATAATCTAACCAAGCGGCGAATCGGACTCAGTTACCTTTTTTTTCTCATTTTTCAGATCAATAAACTAAGCGTGGCCAACAACAATCACACCTTCAACACCCCCCTCCCCCCAAAAAAAAGAAAAAAAGAAAAAAAAAAGAAGCAAAGAGAAACGAAAATTGGAAAGAAAATACATGACTATTATCATTTGTTTAAATAGGGCATACAACTTACCGACCAAAAAAAATAAAAAAAAATAGGGCATACAACTTAAAATGCTCTCAATGGATCCTCACGTCCGCCTTGAAATTCTGAGTAACTCATTCTGGGACATGGCATATCTTGCATACAAACAATTCTCAACCCAGAAATTAGTGCATACACAACAAAAGTAAAAAAAAAAAAAAAAAAAAAAAAAAAACAGAAAAAGGAAAATGAATGGTTTGGTTATTATGGAAATTTAAGATAACGACAGGCATCAAAAACTGTTCAGCAGTACAGAAGAGAGGTCAACACCTGAGAAAACTGTATTGAGACTTATCCAGATGAACACTTCAGACAGTCACGAAAAGATAAGGAGCAGATGAATTGAATAAAGAATAATGGTGATGATAATACCTGCGGCTGAATTTGTAGGGGGAGAGAAGACCAGAAGGATCTCTGGCGGCCCAACCAAGACAATCTTCCTTCACCCCCTCGGAGCTCATCGTTCCTCGGCGACCTCAACTGAACCCGACCCACCAAAAGTAACTACATGTTAATCTCTGAATAAATTGAACTATGGAAGAAGAAGAAGAAGAAGAAGAAGAAGAAGAAGCAGAAGCAGAAGAAGAAGCAGAAAAGGAATTTTTTGTCCTTTTTTGTGAAAAAGAAACCAAGAAGAGAACTTCAACTATGGCCAGAAGACAAAAGTTCAGAGGGTCTAGGAAGACCAGACGTCACGAAGACTTGGCAATTATGGTTACGTGCAGACAAGATTTTGTTTGTCTGACTTCTGAGCAAAAAATTTGATTGGCCGAGCACAACGGTGAGCGCTCCACCATTGTCGCCATACTATTATTAGAATATTTACATAATATATTAGCTTTTATTTGATACTATTTTCATGTAAGTTGATAAAGATTTTATAAAATTTCATATAGTATTTAAATAGAAAGTCATCATTTCTATTTTTTTCAAGCTCTCATATGTATTAATAGTAGTAATCGCTCTTAAGATAGGTGTGTTTCATAGCTAAAACTTGAAACTCACCTCATTATAACCGGTTTTCAAATTTTTTTAGCATGAAACCTATCATGTTTGCTTGGAATAGGTTCTAGAACATGCCCTGTTATTCTAGTCCCATTCTAGTGTGACTTGAGAACCTGTTCTCTTTTTTTGTTTTTTTCTTTTTTTTTTGTTCGTTTTTTATATCAAAATCATATAAAGTTATAAGTAACAAAATGATTTAAAATAAAAGATGAACAATAAAAATCTCTATCCACCAAAAACGTATGATTATAAATGATAAAATATTCATTGTACTTTATCCATAAAAAATTAAGGGAAGAAAAAAGACTGTCAAGAAGTTCTAAAGAATGACAAAAGATGAAGGAATGCTGATGTTAAGATTTAGGAGGAAAAAAAATCAAGGTTTTGGCCTTTTAGCTTATAAATTCGGTTTCGAAACCGGTTCCAAAACAAGGCAATCCGAAAACAAGGCGATCCGATCCAACTGCTGGGTGGGTATTCACTCAAAACTTGTTCTCGGACCTGCTTTGGAAGGTCTCATCTTGTTCCCGGATAAAACCAATTTGGTTGCTCACCCTTATGTATTACTTATCGAAAGGTTTTATGCTATAGTTGGTAGAAATTTACTCTGCAAACACCCATGAACATTTTCAGCCATGAATCATTGGTGAGGAGCTGACAGACATTAATTTTCGATCATCTGCGACAAGGAGGATTAACGAAAGCAATCTATCATCGGCCTAATGCATCATTGATTTTTTGGTCAATCTATTGCTCATTCACAAGAGTCTATAGCAGTAACAGTTCTGTACTTTATGTGGAAACTGACTTTGAGTTCCATGGGTGGGTTTGCTAGATAAGCCATTAACTTGAAGAAAGATGACATATTCCGTATTTCCAAAGTCTTAAAACTCCTTCGGAGGTCTAAAGCTTTGCCTGTTTTGCTAAAAATGTAGCGTTTTTGAAAAAATTAGGAAAATATCTATTCAGAAAATGTTTTTCGTGAAACAAATGAGTCCTAAATATACTTTGAAATGCATATTGCAAACGTATCCATGACGATGCTATCGCCAAGACAAAGGACAAACAATGACTTCTCGGAGCTCCGGGGTCAAACCAAATCACTTTTCTCACTTTGACCCTGAGTATGACAGATGAGCTCCCAGACAAAACCATACGGTTGCTTTCAAGCTTTTTTTTTTTTTTTTTGCCCTTTCTCACGTTGACAGCACTTTTCTACGTTAAAAAAAAAAAAAAAGGAATATTGCAAACATATCAATAACTGATGCTTCCTGTAATGTTTCGTACGAATAATGAACATTGATGTTAGGCTAGGACGTTCTTCGTATGACTAATGAGTTATAACATAAAAAGTTGCTGTGAACATGTCTATTATTAATAATATTTTACGAGCTAGTAGTAAGATTTCGTGATGGAAAAGGAAACTTTAACGAATCTGTAGTTAATGTTTCTTGAACAATTGTCATATACTGTATGTCGGTGACAGTAGGTATGAATCAAACTTCACATAGACTGTTTTTGTAGCTTCAAGATACATATAATTATATGTGCAGTAGTAGATTGAAGGAACAAGACAGTGTATGCCAAGTTTTAGGGAGTTTCTTATGATTTAAGCTCTCTCGGATGGATTTCGTTTCATCAACGTATGTCAAACTGAATTTTTCAATCAATGTCCAACATTTGATGGATGGCAATTTTGTGACAATGCAACGGAGACATCTTACATTCAGAGAACCTACATCAATTGGTTTTGATGACTGAAATTCAATGCAAGCATGTTTTTTCAGGGATCTAATACTTCGTTTGAAGGAAGTCGAATAAAGATACAGGGAACTAAAGAAGCCAATACTTCGAAGAACTTGATCTTATTATAATACAGGAAAGTAACACAACATTACTAATTCACTCATTTCAATAATGGATTCTCGACTAAGGTATGTGATGGATGTAGAATTCATTGCCTACTGGGCAAGAATATACATATGATTCTGCTTATTGCCTTCTGTCTTCCATTTTCCTCTCCTCGAGATTTCTTATGCCTGGAAGAAATCCCACCTTCCCAACAAATGGCTTCATTTCAGGGAGTTCTCAATGTCAATGACAAACCGGTACTTCACGTCTCTCTTGATGAGCCTCTCGAGGGCTTCGTTGGCATAATCAATCGGTATCACTTCGATATTTGGGTATACCTTATGCGCAGCACAGAAGTCTATCATTTCTTGGATATCCTTTGTTCCTCCCGTTAGACTACCCGAAACAGTTTTCATACCTGCCAAAAGTTCGTTGTGAGCAACTTAGCTTGTTCATCTATCAGGTACCTAGTATTCAACTAGTGATGAGCTTTGAGGAAAAGAGCATACCGATGTTAAGGCTTGCTGGACTGAATTTAACTTCACTTGGGAACCCAACCAACGCCAGAACGCCACCCGTCTTTAAAAGAGACATGTAAGGATCAAATGGGTGATCGCCGGCTGCTGTGTCGATTATAAAGTGCAGGGACTTAGCCATGGCCTGCATGTATTGGATTCATCAGATCACAGCAGAACTTGACCTCCATGGATCTAAACTATTGGTAGTTCCAAATTTCCCCTTTTACCTTCATCTGTTCTGGGTCAGATGAGATGACGAAATGGTCAGCACCAAGCAAGCTCAGTGCTTCCTCCTTTTTAGAAATGCTTGTACTGAACACCGTGACTTTCAGTCCAAAAGCCTTCCCAAGCTTAACTGCCATGTGACCGAGCCCACCGAGTCCAATTACGCCAAGAGACTTACCAGGTTGGTTCATCTTGTGACGTATCATTGGAGTGTATACTGTGATTCCAGCACAGAGCAATGGTGCTGCTGAAGCCAACGGTAAGTTTTCTGGAATCGTGAAGCAGTATCTGCCATTGAAGCACCACAAATTAAGTTTCCAAACAAAACCAGAAAGAGGAAGTGTTTTCCCGATAGAGTCAGTATGCCATATTTTCTGTTTACAGGTATCCAATCACAGAGCCAGAAATCCTATCCTGTGTGCTTGGGACTTTTAGTTGCTTAGATTATAATTCGAAATCAGGTTGTTTCTGGTGATTCTTTTCTGACCACAAATTGTTAAAACGAAAACTTATTGCTATAGCAACAAAAGTAAAGCTACTGCAGGATACAGGGGGCCACACTAGATTGAAATTGATAAAAGAGAGTTGCTCTAAAGAAAGGAAATAAGTTGCATATTGCATATGCGTGACAGGAAAGGTAATTGCCCTATTTTCCCCAATCAATTTTTTCCAAGGGACACAAAATTCCTGTGACTGTCAGTTCCAAGAATTGACGAAAGCACATACATCTTGTTTCCCATTTGTTCTACTACTTACTGTCTAGGAATCGTCTCTGTAAAACAATTGGAGGACTGCATATTCCATTCTTGACCAGGTCTATTGCTTTTTGCATATGATAGAGGCAATTCTCCGTAGGGTTGTTATTGGATACGAGGAATTAGAGACTCTCCAGAGTTGGTATAGAAATTATCTTTAGCCATTTCCACGAGAAGTAATTAATGGCTCAAATGCCTTCCTCACTGTCGTATGCATTATACCACTTATGGTCACAATCAGAATGAGAAGAAAATCAGCAGAGAAAAACACATGATTTGAATTCTTTTTTGGCCAACATGATTTGGAAACCTTATGGTGTAAAATGCTGTCTAATGAAATTGTGTCACAAAGCAACTACCTTTCATGGACGACAATGTAACTAGAATATCCTCCCTTCGTGACCGTACCATCCGCATCAATTCCATCGAAAGTAAAAACCCCCTTGTCACAATTGTTTTCTAGCCGGTCATTGCAATACTCACACTCTCTGCATGAATTGACATAAGTTCCCACGCCTACATGATCGCCGACTTTGAAGCGTTGGACACTGGAGCCAACCTCTTTCACAATTCCAACTATCTCGTGCCTGAATCAATCGAAATATCATTTGCAAATTTTGTTCAGGAAATTATGAGGATGGTGCTAAGAAAAAAGATTTAACATTCAGATTCAGCTGCATCCTACCCTGGCACCAGAGGATACTTCGAGTCTCCCTGCTCATTCCTAGTCCAAGCAACATCTGCATAGCACACTCCACAGTGCGTGATCCTAATCGAGACGTCATCACTTCCCACGGTCCTAAAGAGAGAATTCCCAAACAGGTGAGCATCTAAGCAAGCAACTAATCAGACTCAGTTACCTTTTATTCTCATTTTTCAGATCAATAAACAAAGCGTGACTTACAATAATCATACATTCAACCCAAAACAGAATTTAAGAAAAGAGAAATGAAAAGGAACCAAATCCATGACTATAGGCATTTGTCTGAATAGTACATACAACCTCAAATGCTCACAAAGGCAGAACCTGAATCCTAATATCTGCCGTGAAATTCTAAGTAACTCAATCTGGGACATGACATATCATGCGTACGAACAATTCTCTACCCAGAAATCAGTGCATACACAACAAAATTTAAAAAAGAAAAACGAAATGGTTCGGTCAATGTGGAAATTTAAATACATGACAAGCATCAAAAACTGTTTTGCATTACAGGTGAGAGATAAGACCAGAGAACACTGCATTGAGACTTATACAGACAAATACTTCAATAGAAATTGAAAGAGTAAGGAGCAGATGAATTAAATAAAGAACAATGGTAACAGTAATACCTGCGGCTGAATTTGTAGGGGGAGAGAAGTCCAGAAGGATCTCTGGCAGCCCAACCAAGACAATCTTCCTTCGCACCCTCTGAACTCATCGTTCCTCAACGACCTCAACTGAAATCGACCCACAAAAAAATTGCCGTGTTAATCTCTCAATAAGCTGAATTATGGAAGAAGAAGAAGAAGAAGAATTTTCGTGAAAGAGAAATGAAGAAGAGAATTTCAAACCGAAAAACAGAAGTTCAAATGGTCAAAAGGCCAGATGTCACGAAGACTTGGCAATTCCGCTTCCGTGCAGACAAGATTTTGCGGTCTGACTTTTGAGCAAAGAGCGAGATTAGCAGAGTACGAGACTGAGTGCTCAAAAACCGTCACCTCTTTATAGATGCCATAGCGTCGCCTGTTCTTGTTCAATCTTCGAGCTTTCTATTGTGGAAAATAATTAGTACCAAACGTAAGCCATTACCCTTCACTAACCAATGAAGTATGCAGTGACGTCTTCTGGAGTACGGTTCTTGGTATTTTTTGTCCATCCTCCCAATAACAATTGCATTATCAACTTATTCACACATTAAATATGTCAATAGGCAACGTGCCTATTGCACTACATTACACCACCAATAATTGACACATAAAATATGTCATGAGCCTCTAGTGGTATGTATTCAATTAATCTGTTTCAAGAATATTCATCTTCTTCAAAGATAGTATTTTGGAGAGAAAAGTATTTCAGCAAAACTGTGCAAGGATTTGCAGAAGATCACTACAATATCACCGGAAGCAAATAATTATCCGTCATTGACATGAACGATATAGCAAAAATTCTTTTAATTGTTTACCTTAAGTTTAGCAAGATCTGCATAAACGACAGCCTTGAGTATCTTCAATTCCTTTTGTCTTGCCTTCAAACAGATATTGAAATGCAACGCAGAATATCAAGACAGATTGTCATTGACCAAGCTGTAAAAGCCTACTCAATCTGGCAAAACTGGGACAGCTTTTTCCAGCGATCTTGACCACCTCGGCAGCTGCTGTGCAAATGGATAGGAATACAGGCAGAGGGACAAGCTGATTGTTACCCGCTTCTAGTCATTCATTTGAAACTGTAAGATTCATGTGCCATAAGATAGCCAGACAAGCGGGCAAAAAATGATCTGCTTTGCACCTGAGGTGGCAAGAGCAATTAGATTGAATTCAAACCAAAAAAAGCTTGATGCATAAAATGAAAAGTCGTTAATTGAGCGAATAAATGACAAAATAAGTGCAATAATAGTCATTGATGTTCACGCCGGACGTATGCCATGACCATTCCTTAGCCGAGAGAACGTAAGCAGCGACATCTTCTAGATAGTGGTTACTGGCAATTTTTGTTTGTTTGTTTTTTTTTTTTTTTAAATATTATCCCCGGTCTAATCAAATTATTTGAGTTATATACTCAGAAAGAAGTCAATGAGCAATCTACCGCTAGGACCTATGAATGGTCATACGTTGTTGGTTACACATCCGACATGATGTACCGTCGAATTACCGTCCTCTGAAGATTTATATTTGATTAATCTCTTTCAAGAATATCCATTTATTAGACTTGTTGGCTTACATGTCACTGTCACGTGATATATCCTATATTAAAAATACTCAAAGAGCTTTGACTCCAAATACTTGGGAGCGTCTATGCTTGTTTTATGTATGTTCTACTTGTGATGCGTCTTGTTTTGAGTGGACTGTAGAAATATTTAAGTTCATGACAATTTGACTAATTTTTTTATCTGGATAAATGCATTGGAGTTTTCAAAACTTATCATAAAAGTACAATTAAGCCATGAAACTTTGAAATCAAGTTCTAGAACTTGTCAGATTGGTCTAATCTAAATCCTTCCATTGCATTTTTGAAAATTTCAGTACTTACCTGCAATTTTATGACAAGGTTTAGTTTTTCCAATACACTTAATTTTTTTTTTCAACCTCAGTAATCTTTTTAAGCAACAATGAGCTTGACATATCTCTGTTCCCGGAATTTCAGTGGCTTTAGGAAACAAAAGGACATCCTCTAATGAATCAACAATCTTCTGCCATGATAAAGCTGGAAGAGAGCTGAGTGTCTTCCATAGTTATAAAAAATGTTCATGCTATAATCTGTAGGAATTCGTCTTCCTGACGTGTCACGCCTCGAATTCTGGGTACGTAAACATCCCTCAGCGGTCAATTAAAAATGTGACGTTCCAGGATATGTCGCCGACCCATTCTTTTTATCTTTCGATTATACGCATGCGGAAGCGAATGAAATACACACCCAGTCAATCAATAAAAGTAGGGATAGTAAAAGCACACCACAATTTTTCACAACTACGATATATATATATATATATATACCAAGTTAACCCGACGAGTTCATATATACAAGTCTACCTCAAAAAGGAACTCCTAGGCGACCTACACCTTGGACCCCTCCGACTTGGGCACTGGAACCACCACGACACCATCCGGGATGTCGATATTGTCACGCCCCGAACCTCGAGCGCGCGCACATCCCACTGCGGTCGATCAAATATGCGACATCCCAGGATACGTCGCCGACCCATTCATTATATTACGCATATGGAAGCGAAACAAATCCCCTGACAACATTTTTTTTTTCTTAGCATAGAGAAGCAAGCAATCAATCACAATACCAAACACTCATTTATAAACACATAGGTTTAAATACAACACTGGACTACCTACAAAATAGACCTGCTCGACAAAAATGGAACTATCCTAAGACCAACTAGCAGGACACGTTCACCGATCCTTTAGACTCCACCTTTCCAGACTCCATGGCTTCGGGTCCTCCACAACCACCACCTAGGGACCTGAAATTTTGGCCCACAACGGGGTGAGACATTGTCTCAGCAAGTTCAACCCCCTAAACCCCCTATTAGAAAGAAAATACATCCCAGGTAGCCTAGCCACATCACATAGAAGACTTACCTCGTCTTAATTCCTTCCTACAGGTTAGCACAATTTGTATCACACAAACTCAGGTAGTAATAAGAATTCAAACAATTGGAACGCCAACACTTTCATTTCAAACGACCACAGGAGCCCGGATTATAAGACCAAATCGTTACGACACGTCCCATACCATCCACACGATTCCGTCCCATAATCCGACCCGTTAATAACACTCAGCATGCGATCCAATTATTATTCACTGCCACACAAGAGCATAGCCTACTCGCAGTTCGGCTATCTACGACATTAATGCCGCGGCATCGCCTCCCCTCTTGGAGTGCGGCTTCGTCACTACGTCGACGCATTCCCGAAGGAGCATAGGTCCAGTTGGCCTAGCGTCTACTGTGACCCAAGCCTCGTCACTATATTGACGGCGATTATAAATGAATACAGGTCCAGTTGGCTTAGCCTCTACTGCGACCCGAGCCTCGTCACTAAGTTTAGAATCAGGTCCAGTTGGCCTAGCCTCTACTGTGACCCGAGTCTCATCATTAAGTTGACGGCAATTCTAAAGGAACACAAGTCCAATCGGCCTAGCCTCTACTGCGACCTGAGTCTTTCAACCAGCATATGACAATTCAAAACTGACCTCCGGACAATTTGCATTTCACTCAAATACTCCAATTGCAATAGTAATCCTTAAAAATCCAATTTCGGTGCCAAACCCGACACCTGAGATTTTCTGAATAAAATCCATATTTTTCACAATCAACACTCAATTTACATTATCCACTCATCAAATTCATAATCTGACTACACAGCAGCGATCAGCACGAAATTCTAAGAATTTAGGGTCCCGAAAAAATTTTCGAATTTAATAAATAATTAAATTTATTCAGAAAATTAATTAACTAATAATATCCATATTTTTCACAATCCACGCTCAATTTGTAATATCCAACCATCAATTTCAAAATCCGAATACACGACATCGATCAGCACGAAATTATGAGAATTTAGGGTCCCGACAAAATTTTTGGAATTTATTAAATAATTAAATTTATTCCGAAAATTGATTATTTAATAATATATTATATTACGAATATTTTAAAATTTTCGTAATATAATATATTATTAAATAATCCAATAATTTCGAAATATTTATTTAAATCAAAAATAAATTCTTTAAGTCACATCGGGGCTTATCATAAAATAAACATTTTTAACCATAATTAAACACACTTTAAATTAAAACACCACCTTAATCTAATCCACTCTTAAATAACTTCAACTAACCACCTAATAACACTTAACATAAACTAGACCTCCCTAAGCATAATTAACCATCTAATCAAAGTTTAGTGAGCTAAACTCACCCGATTAGCGAGCCGAGCGAACCAAAATGACGAGGGTGTTGAGGGGATCGACTAGGCTGACCTAACCTTCGGGGCTGGGAAGCCGGCCTAAACGGGCCAAAACCAGGCTGCCATACCCATTTCTCCAGCCACTGCTTTGGGGCTGAGAAGGGCGGTCCCGGGGCTAGGTCGGGCGGAGGAACTGCGGGGGAAAGACGGCGGCTGCCTAGGGCGACGTCGGACGGCGACGGGGACTCCGGTGACGGTTGGCAACGACTGGACGACGAAGCTGGACGGCGACGGCGCGCGGACGAGGGCGGAGTGAAGCGGAGAGGCGAGCGGGGCGCGGGCGGAGCGGGGCTTCGCGTGCGAACGCGCGGCGGCGGCGACGACGGCGAGCTCCGGCGGTTGGCGACGAGCGGGCGGACGAAGGGCGGCCGGTCGGGCGTCGGGCTTGGCTGGCCGGATCTCTCTCTCTCCTCCAAGAAGCTAGAGGTTGAAGATGATGGAGATTGGTGAGGTGATGTCCCACCTTTTTGAGGTTAGATCTCAACCCTACACTTGTCAACTTCTTCTTCATTTGCCCCAACTACCATGACCTAAGATGACATCACATTCCACTCACCCAATCCTCTACAACCTCTTCCAATGGGTTCAATTCCATTTTCCGCCGGGGCATAAAATCTTGTACAGCAACTTCTTTAATTCCACTCGATTCTCTTCCAATTGAATCAAATTGAAGTCCATAAAATTAATCTGACGTCACCACACTTCAATTCACATCTTCACTTGTCCATAGAACCAACTTAAGTCCCAAAAGCACGACCAAAGGCGGGCCTACTAATTTTTCGAGCCAAATTAGCCATACCTTGATTAATTTGCTGAAAAACTTAGTTTGCATGAAAAATCCTCCGAGTATGAGTCAATGATCCTAAAATGATTTGTGACACACCAAGACTTCCAATTTCTGAATTCGATCTCAATTTCACGGTTAATTTCACTCTGGCACCATAATAGCACGTCCTGATCTACCGGATAGCTTTTAGAAATTTTCGAGCATTTGACCTGTGGTTGATCAATTCAAGCCACAATGTACATCTTTGACACATTGGCGACTCTCGGCTGTCGGGACAATCTCAAGGTTTCAAATATGGACACAGGGTACCCAAACGACAGAAAAGCCGGTCTAGTGCCGATCGACAAGAATTGTGCGATCTGATGGAATCACCCACACTCGATCACATGCCTCTATCGAGTTGACCTATCTCCGGTTTCTAATCGATTTTTTAACTGTGCCGTAATGACCCTTGCAGATTAACTCGGTCGAAAAGTCGTTTCCTGGTCAAATTCTCGAGTCCGATGCATTAAAATTTCTTAACGGCTTCACCTAATAGACTAGTTATCCCATGAGTGATCAGTTCAGGGAAAAGAACTATATGCGCACAGATGAAATGCCCATTTCAATTTATTGAAAATAGAATTGGAAATTCGGGATGTCACTGTCGCGACCAAATTTTTCGGGGGGTGAACCACCTAGAGTTTGGCTAATGGATTGTTAAGCCTAGACTTAACTCGGGCTCTCCCAAGCCCATACCAATTCACGACTTAATGTTCAAGTTTTTAACATGCAAATGATTTTCAATTATGAGTCGCCATTAATCTATTCTTGGTGGGTCGATTAGAAACCCAAGTGAAATAACGGGAGGATTATTTTACTTCTACGAACCAGAGACTTTGGGTATGGGGACTTGGTTACATTAGACTTCTCTAATGCCCTTTCGGTACATTTCTTTTTATTTTGAAAAATGTTTTTGCAGGCAGTTTTGATTGATTTTAAATCTATTTCCTTATCATTTGAAGTGACCATGCGGGTGCGCAAACCATCAATTCAACACCCAGATAAACAATGAATAAAATGCAAAACTTACCTCGAAGCAACGAAAGCATCTGCAATGTTAAATTAGAATCCACATCAACAACCCTAGATATGATTTCTAATTAACACGCAATTTTTTTTTTTTTTGCTTTTACTTGATTAATGAAAATCATGCAATATGTAATGCAAAATTAACTAAATGGCCTAATTCTAATGACATGCAATTTCTAATTAAATTGACCTAGCAAAAATACTAAATGGCATGCATTTCATGAACCTAATCCTAATGACATGCACATGACATTTTTTATTTCTTTTCCTTAAGAGAATGCAATCTATCCTAGAGATTCAAACTAATTCATTCTAAGACATTTTTTGTATTTTTTTAATGAAATTCGAAATTAAAAAAAATGTGAAAATTATCTAATTAGATTAAGATCCTATTCAATTTGTATTAGGAATTAGGTTGAGCTAAATCCTAATTTAAACTAAAATATTATCTTAACCCAAATAATCCTAAAATGCAATCTATTTAAGAAAATGCCTATACTTATAATAAATTAAGAAAAATTATCAAAAATTAAACTAAGTACAATTAACCCTAATATGCCATGACGTGCAAAATATGCCCCCTAATTCTACATGACATATGCATGATGATTTTTTTTTGTGGCTTTTTTTTTTCCAAAATTAAAATTTAACATGCAATTCAAGTTAAAAAAAAAAAAACTAGCAACCTAAATTAATTGATTTGATTTTTTTATTATTTTTTTATTTCGAAAATTCATGATAAATAGAATGTTTAGCCTAAATATGTAAATAACCCTAAAACATGCAATATTCTAACTCGGACATATCTCAAGATAAATAAAGCAATCAAGTCCATTCAAAATTACCCCAAAAAAGATATCACATATCGTTCGATCAAGGGATAATATTTCGCTAGTAAAATCGATAAATTGATCTTAAGCCTTAAAGATCAAATTATCAATTTTATTCCCACTGGATTAATTATTTCATCTAAAGCCTTATAGATGAAATAAAGAACCCTGGCGCGGTTGCGAATCATGTAATATATTGGGATTTTCAATTATGCATAGATAGGTATTTCAACAAAAAAAACAACATATAAAGAGATAATAAAAAAAACTAAACTTGCCTAATAAAGTAAAGCAAAAATACCTAATAAAATTTTTCTCTTTTTTTAAAAAAAAAAGAAAAAAGGGAAATCTTGGCCGCTGATTTTGGGGCTCCGGCGAGGGTGAAGACACGCCGGTTAGGGTTCCGGCGAGGGCTCCGGCGAGGTGGCGCGACGGCGACGCGGTGACAGGAGCTTCGGGCGTGAGGTGTGCTGCTCGGACTGCTGCGGGCGACGGGGCTGTGTAGACCGCCGGATCTGATGGCGTCGACTTACTGGGTTGCGAGCAGCGGCGTCGCGACGGTGACTAGCGGAGCTGCGAGAGCGGGTGAGTCGTGACGTCAGGTCGTCGCGGCAGAGGCCACCGGCGGGGGGTTTCGGCAGCTGCTGCGGGCGAGCGACAGCAGGAGGGAAGCAACGGCGATTTCAGGCTCTAGTGGCATCGGTCGCGCAGGCTGCGAAGATCGGATCGTGGCTACCGCGGGGACCTCAGATCTGCAGGTGCGGTAGTCTTCGGCTGAGGCGGAACGCGACGAGACCAGAGGGAGCGGTGGCAGCGTCGGGGAAGGGCAGCAGCGTCGTGGACCGGCGCTGGGTCACGGCTTCACGGGAGAAGGCAGCTGGGTGTCGAGGCGTTGGCGGCGGGTCGCGGGCCAAAGCAGACGGCGGCGTGTCGTCGAGGCTCCGGGGCTCGGCGTCGGGGCGGTGCGGGTCGTCAGGGTTCGCGGGTAGAGACCGGCGGCTCGAGCGCTCGCGGACGGAGATCGGCGACGGCGAGACAGGGCCGGCGAAGGCCCCCCTACGAGGAAGATGAACAGTCCCGCAAAGGGGGGCTCTTTTTTTTCCTCTTTTTTTTTTTCTACTTTTTCTCTCTCCACTCACTTTTTCACCTCTTTGATATTTCTTTTTGCTTTTTTCACCCAACGGAAAGAACCCCACTATTCTATTGTACGCGAGGTATTATATAGGTCTAAAAAATATATCTTTGCGGTATATATTTTTTCCTTTTTGTTCACGCATGATACCCCTAAATATATCGTTGAAATATACCCACCTCGCGCAATATTCCCTTTTTTTTTTTCACATATTCTATCCAAAAAATTCCCTTTTCGTGCAAAAGTGCATCTCCCAGTGTATATTACCTAAATATGTGAAAAAATCTTAACGAAATATAACAAAAAAATAAAATTTTCCTAAACTATATGCCATGTGATTATGATTTTTTTATTTTTTATTTAGCAAAAAAAATAACCCCAAAAATTTAGGTGTCAACAGCTGCCCCTCTTTGAAGGTGAGCTCGGAGGGGTTGCCTTCAAAGACAAATTGAGACCTAAATTTTGGTCATGCTCATGCAATGAATGATTTTTTGTTGGAACATAAATTCCATTTTTTAATGCAATTTATATGATGTATGGAAATACTAATGCAAATGATAGATGAACCTACCTGAAATAACTTACCTTCGAGGAGGATAGAGTAATTTGAGGTAGTGGGTGTTACCTGTCCAGGATCCGTACCATTCTACGGTCGCCTAGAATAGTAACATGACTTTGTGAAGATGCTGCTTTCTTAGGACCCGTACCATTCTACGGTCGCTCAGTATGGCAGAAAGGAGCTACTTTCTCAAGACCCGTACCATTCTACGGTCGCCTAAACGGGGATTCATTTTCGAGGACCCGTACCATTCTACGGTCACCTGAATGAGGAAATATGTGTTGTCTAGGACCCGGACCATTCTACGGTCGCCTAAACAAGGATTCACTTTCCAAGACCCATACCATTCTACGGTCGCCTGAATAAGGAATAGATGTTGTCGAGGACCCGTACCATTCTACGGTCGCCTTGACAGAAAATTGATTTTTCAGGGACCCGTACCATTCTATGGTCGCCGAATGGGGAAATTGCTTTTCCAGGACCCGTGCCATTCTACGATCGCCTGTTAGAGCAATAAATGTTGTTTAGGACCCGTACCATTCTACGGTTGCCTGAATAAGGAATAGGTGTTGTCGAGGACCCGTACCATTCTACGGTCGCCTAAACAATAAATGGTTTAGGACCCCTTTCTACGGTCGCCTAAACGGGATTACTAGGACCCGAACCATTCTTCGGTCGCCCAGTGTTGCAATCTGGAGAAAAATCTTTGGGGACAACTCAATCGAGTGTCAGTGTATTCAAAAGGGGAATACATGTGCAACGACAAATATTTAAGGTATAAATAGAGATATACTTACCTGGTGACATCTCTGTTCCTTGGGGATGTGTCTCCTGCAAAACATAATCGTAGGAGAGGCAACATGCATTTGTAATCACAGACATGCATTAATTTAAGTAAGGTTCATGCGTAATGATTTCTATCAACCACGCATCATCCTAATTTTAATAGAAATGATCTCGAATGATGATTCTAGTCTGAACGCATGAGCGTCATGGATGTGTCAAATGAGGGATCCTTCAGTCTGAAAGGACTTTTCACTCATCCTCTTTAAAAGGGGTTGTTTTATCCTGACCTTTGATGCAGGATCTTGATAATCACTCTATCTCACTGTCATCATGCCAAACAAGGTTTTGTGCAATCTCGCAAGTGGTACGACCTTACCAGTCTGAAAGGTCTTTAACAGGGACCGTAATGTGGGCCTGGTCAACGGCTTAACAAAAGGGACTCTTTGAGTCGAGGCTTTTGAAAGAATAAGCGATCTGTAATCATCTCTAGGGTTTACAAGTCAAGAATCCTACAAAATGAGAAAGGAATAATCTTGCTCGCACTTCTTCGAGCGATACTTAAAACATGTGAACCCCTAGGTTAATTCAAGTGCCCTAATCAGAAGAGACTTTATAAGGGACGTAACATAGGCTTGGATCATGGGCTGAGAAATGAAAGGATCATTTGGCTCAAAAAGTGTTTAGGAGGGTCAAAGTTGGTGATCATCTTGACATTTCCACCACTCCACTGTCGAAGATTTTTTATCACAACTCCATTGATTGCAACATCATTTAAGAGTCTTTTTTTGGGTACCACCTTGTTAGGGATACGATTCAAGTGTTTGCCTTTTCTTTTTGGGCATTGGCCTTGCTTTTACCAGGCACACTGCTTTTTCATGCCTCTATTTTGCACTTCTTCTCTTTGGACTTACACAGTCTTCTTTTTCATGCCTCTATTTTTCATTCTAAACCATGTTACTTGAATGGTTCTCTTTTGCTTTGCCCCAGTGTGGGGGATGATCACCAACTGGGTTTAATATGAAACAAACTCATAGGCTCAAATGGGCTATGCAACGGATGAAAGTGTATATGATAAAGAAAGAACTGCTCTTCGTCATCCTAAGGAACTTTAAATTACCTTATAGGTTACACTGTGAAAGTAATACTCGAAGATTGATGCAAGTGTGAGCAAAAAGATTCCTGCCATTCATTTTAAATTTGCCCCAGTATGGGATGATCCTTGATAGGGGTAATTTTAAAAGAATCTCCATAAGTGTATGGGGCTCAAAGGGGTTGAGCAATGGATCA
Organism: Eucalyptus curtisii; assembly: GCA_017140595.1. Lineage (NCBI taxonomy): Eukaryota > Viridiplantae > Streptophyta > Magnoliopsida > Myrtales > Myrtaceae > Eucalyptus > Eucalyptus curtisii. The sequence goes on from CM029498.1 coordinate 9,407,832, forward strand.
CCTGTAGTGTTTGGGATAGAGAAAAGAATGCCTCTCATTACCTTGGTTGACGTACCCTTTGCGAGATAGCCCTCTTCCTTGCGGGCATGGAATTTTTCACACGACTCATTGGGGGTTAGTGTATGAAGCAGTGTATGGAACAAGGCTTGCCTTTTGTCATTCCAAAGTACCCCATTTGACACATTCAATTCATTTCACACAATTCATTAGGAAAAGTATGCAAAATTTGCAACAAATTTGAACAATTCAACTCATTGAAGCAATTTATTCATCGTAGAAATGCTTTGCAGTTCAAAACATGACATGAATTTTATCATGGGTAATACTTCTTGACAGCATCTGAATTAACTGGAGTGGAAAACTCACGACCATCCATTTCTGCCAAGATCAAGGCACCGCCAGAAAGTACCTTCTTTACCATATATGGGCCGCTGTAGTTTGGAGCAAACTTGCCTCCAGGATCTGGAAAGATCGGCAACATCTTCCTTAGGACTAAGTCATTTACCTTGAAATGCCTCGGCCGCACCTTTTGGTTGAAAGATCTGGCTACTCTCTGTTGATATGTTTGGCCATGGTAGAGAGCCTTCAGTCTTTTCTCGTCAATCAAGTTCAACTGCTCGAATCTTTGTTGTGACCATTCCGCCTCAGACAACTCCACTTGGGATAAAACTCTTAGAGAGGAATCTCCACTTCTACAGACGAACCGCCTCCATGCCGTACACCAAAGCAAACGGGGTTGCCCCAGTGGAAGTGCGGATCGAGGTCCGATACGCCATCAGTGCGAAGGGCAATCTATCATGCCAATCTCGATAATTCTCGGCTGTCTTAGCCAAGATCTTCTTGATGTTCTTATTGGCCGCTTCAACAACCCTGTTCATTTGAGGGCGGTAAGGAGATGAATTCATATGCTTGATCTTGAACTCGCTGAACAACCCATCAACAAGCTTATTGTTCAAATTTGTCCCGTTATCAGTGATGATTGCCTCAGGGATGCCATATCGAGCAATTATGTCACGTTTAATGAACTTCACAACATTGCAGGCAGTGACATTTGCAAAGGATGTAGCTTCGATCCATTTGGAGAAATAGTCTATCGCCACCAAGATGAATCGATGTCCATTTGAAGCCTTGGGATTGATTAGGCCAATCACATCAATACCCCACATCGAGAAAGGCCATGGCTCGAAAAACGGGCAACTCGGTCGGAGGAACATTTATCTTATTCCCATGAATCTGGCAGTGGTGACAACTCCGAACATGCTGCATGCAGTTACTTTCTAGTGTGAGCCAATAGTAGCCTAGTCTCAAAATCTTCTTAGCCATCATGTGCCCATTCATATCAGGGCCACATATTCCTTCGTGCACTTCTTGCATGATTTGAGTGGCGTTAGTTGCATCCACACACCGCAACAAGACTGAATCATAAGATCTCTTGTACAAATTCTCGCCATAGACAAAGAATTTTGAGGTCATCTTCGTGATTTACTTCCTATCAGCGGGAGTGCTTCCTTCGGGAAATTCATGCCTTTTAATGTAGTTCATGATATCGCAATACCATGGTTTTCCATCAGGTTCTTCAGTCACGATCATACAATAAGCCGGCTTCGGCAAAACCTCTATTTTCAAAGGCTCAACCTCTAACCCGTTAGTGACTTGCAACATAGATGACAAAGTCGCGAGTGCATCCGCGAATTGATTATGAGACCTCGGCAAGTATTCGAATGAAATTTCCTTGAACTCCTTTACCAGATCTTCTAAGTACTTGTGGTACGGGAGCAATTTGGCTATCTTTAGTCTTCCATTCATCTACGGTCTGAAGTATGATTAATGCCGAATCTCCAAATACCATTAACTTGCCACACCCATCTCGATTGCGGCTTGAAGTCCGAGGATGCAAGCCTCATACTCGGCCACATTGTTAGTGCATGGGAATATCAATTTTGCAGCTACCGAATAGTGCTGTCCATCTAGGGATATCATAACTGCCCCAAGACTGCAACTGCACAAGTTTACACTCCATCAAAGAACATCTTCCATGAGTCTTCATTTACACTCAAGACACGGTCATCAAGGAAACTGTCATCGTCATTAGAGATTTCTGAATTTTCGGCCAATAGATCAGCGATCGCTCGACCCTTAACCGACTTTTTTGGCATGAATTGCACATCAAATTCGGAGATCAAGATTTGCCATTTGGCCAACTTACCCACCAAAGCTGGTCAATCAAGTAAGTACTTGATAGGGTCGTTCTCAGTCACGAGGAATGTCTGATAATGTAGTGTGTATTGTCGTTAGCTATGCAACACCCACACCAACGCCACACAAGTCTTTTCAACATCAGAATACTTCAACTCTGATACAGTGAACTTCTTACTCAGATAATAAATGACTCGTTCTTTTTTTATCGATAGGACTTTCTTGAGCCAACATCGCATTGAACGATTCACTATGGATGGTGAGGTAGAGAATTAAGGGATGCCCCGGTGATGGTGGGACAAGAACTGGTGGATTCATCAGGTACTACTTTAGCTTGTCGAATGCTTCTCGACACTCATCATCCCAGTTGACTCGTGCATTCTTCTTTAGGAGCTTGAAGAACGGTTTAGCAGCTTCAGAGAGTTGGGAAATGAATCGAGCTATGTAATTCAGTCTCCCCAAGAGGCTTCAGACTTCTTTCACCGTTGATGGAGGTTGCAACTCACATATAGCCTTAGCCTTGGAAGGGTCAATCTCAATCTCCTTACGCTTACAATGAATCCGAGCAATTTACCGGATGTTGCTCCGAACACGCATTTAGTAGGATTTAAACGAAGCTTGAACTCATGGAGTCGATCGAACAACTTCTTCAAGGTTTCGATGTGACTTTTTCTTGGTCGGGTTTTTGCAATCATATCATCAACGTAGACTTCAATCTCCCGATGCATCATGTCATGAAATAATGCGACCATGGCTCGCTGGTAGGTTGCCCCTGCGTTTTTGAGTCCGAAGGGCATGACCTTGTAATGAAAGGTCCCCCACGGGGTGATAAATGCAGTTTTCTCCTTGTCTTTCTCCTTCATCTTTATCTGGTTGTACCCGGAAAAACCATCCATAAATGAGAATAATTCAAATCCGGCAGTACTATCCACAAGGACATCTATGTGTGGTAATGGGAAATCATCCTTTGGACTAGCCTTGTTCGATCCCGATAATCAACACAAACTCGAACACGACCGTCCTTCTTCATCACCGGCACGATATTAGCCACCCATTCGAGGTACCGTGAGACTTCAATAAATCCCACATTCAAAAGTTTCATCACCTCTTCCTCTATCTTCTTCGAGAGCTCGGGCTTAGTCCTCCGTAGCCTTTGCTTCTTAGGTGGCACGTCGGATTAGTAGGTAGGCAATGCTCCACGATTGATGGATCTAGCCCGGAGCATGTCAACGTAGGTCCATGCAAAAATGTCTTGATATTCCTTCAGTAACTGAATTAGGCGCTTAGCCTCGTCTTTGGGGAGATTCGCCCCAATTTTCACCTCCTTGGCTTCTTCAATGTCACTTAAATTAACAGTGACGGTTTGCTCAGATGTGAGAGCCTTGGCTTTTTCATATTGTTCCCAGCTTCGCTGCACCTTAATGGGATCTTCGATTAAATCCTCAAGATCATCTTTATCAGCACTTGTTGCATTTGATTGGACCATTTTCACACCTTTGCATGCCATAAGATTGTTCCTGAAACATGAAGTAGATAAATTAGAAAGACAAACAAAATAATCTACATTTTTGTTTTTGCTTTTTTCTGTCTTTTTTTAATTTCTTTTTTTTTTAAATTTATTTTTAAAAGAATTTTGGCAGAAAGATTTTTTTTTTGAAATATTTTGACATGAGAAAGCATAATGAAGTCCAGTCCTCAGAATTCTCCTTGGATTTTTTTTCTTTTATCGGCCGGATATCATCACCGGGCTGGTTTGGTGTACCTCATCATGCCCTCAAAATAAAACTTGTAATTTTATTGATATTCATCAGTCAATTACATTTATTGAATGGAAATGCAATTTTCAAACCTTAAAAAGAAAGCGAAAAAGAAGAAATCGAAAACAAGTCCTAGAAAGCGATAAAAATTCCCACACAGGGGAATGTGAGAAAGCAGTAAATGAGTTACTCTTGTGGGCCAGAGCCCATCTCCTCCGAAAGTCCTTCGTCAATGATTCCTATGAAGATGTCATCGAAAAGACTAGTGATTCCTTCCAATGCATCTTCGGGGTTTTCTGTCTCCGGGGGCGTCGGATCATCCATGCCACCCCATCCATCCGGGACAATGTCGCGGGGATCAACGTAGAAACTGGGAGGAGCCGAATACTTCACCAGATAGTCGAATTTTCCGCTTGGCTGCCCCAGGATGTCTATTATTTCCGCTTCATCCTGCATCATTATCGGAAGACTAGGAAATGTCTCGTGAATGCTCAGGGGGTGGTGGGTTTTGCCTTCCTCGCCCTTGGTTAGGTGGCGAGTTATGCATTTCTTGTCTTCTCCCACCTCTTCCATGGTACCCTAAACCTGCAGAACGGGACCTCTGAGGGGCTTCAATGGGACTTCGAATACCTTGACCATTTCTTCCAAGACCATTGCCAGGGACAAAGCCATTCCCCACCATTACTCTTCCCACCATGAGGGCAGCATCTGATACTTCAGGGGTAGGCGGTAATGAACCCCGGGAGGCATGTATGGTGGACGCCAACTCAAATGAGTGGTAACTTGATTCAAACTGGGAATCCGGCTCTACATAGGGGATAGCTGTCTCATGATAGATCCGGTGGTCTTCCTCACCATACATGGTGACCAACTTCCTTTCGATCACAAATTTCACAGCTTGATGTAGACTTGAAGGCACTGCTCCAGCAGTATGTATCCAGGGACGACCTAGCAGAAAATTGAATGCAGTAGGGATGTCCAGCACTTGGAAGGGAATGTTGAAGACGACCGGCCCTATTTGCACATCGAGATGGATTTCCCTGATCATCTCCTTCATTGTTTCATCAAAAGCTCGCACGAATGTCTTTGCAGCATGTATCCTGGATGGGTCTATTTTGAGGCGATGAAGGGTGGCCAACATACATATGTTCATAGCGGACCCATCATCAACAAGCACTCGGGATACATGGGAAGCCTTGTGTTTAATAGATATGTAGAGTGTATTGTTATGCCCCCTTCCGTATGACATCATCTTGAATGGTACGACGGTTTTCCCTAAGGAAAGGGATACAAGATAAGACTAAGGATGAAACATTGTCATGGATCATCAAAAATTGCAACAAAGTAAGTAAATTGCGGAGTGAGAATTATACAACTTACTTTCACCGGAAATGGATGACAATCACATAGACACACGCATGAAACGTGATGCTCGATTTCTATCTAGACGGCTTATCAAAATGGAGTTAAAAGGGTGGGATGACTTAGTTGTGGCCTCGCATGCCAAGTCAAGTCCTCCTAACTCCGGCTCAGTCAAGAATGATACCCCAATGCGATGCAGCCTCGCGGGCAGAGGCAAACATTCTTGACACCAAGAAAGAAACTTTCGGGATTGAGTTGGGCAACCTCTACTACGCGGCCTCGAGGTCGAAGTCGTATCCAACTCAATACCATCCTAAATATCCTAGTACGGCCCAGGTCCGGCGGCAGGTTGTGTGTGCAATAGTGTAGTGCTAAATGCAAGGCATGCACAACAGTTTAAATCAAACAACACTTCAATAACTTGAATTTAAAACATTCATCCCCAACTTCAACCTGCAAGACAAGGGTTAGCAAAGACTACTCCCCTTATATCTCCCAATTTGCAAGAACATTTAACACCTTAAATGTTAGGGACGTACCTGGGATCCTTGCTGCCCAACAAAAGCATTTTTCAAAAGAAAAGAAAAATTAGCCTAAGTCCACTAAGAGTTTCAACTCAAGTCCCCAGCGGAGTCGCCAAGCTGTCGCGACCAAATTTTTCGGGGGGTGAACCACCTAGAGTTTGGCTAATGGATTGTTAAGCCTAGACTTAACTCGGGCTCTCCCAAGCCCATACCAATTCACGACTTAATGTTCAAGTTTTTAACATGCAAATGATTTTCAATTATGAGTCGCCATTAATCTATTCTTGGTGGGTCGATTAGAAACCCAAGTGAAAATAACGGGAGGATTATTTTACTTCTACGAACCGAGACTTTGGGTACGGGGACTTGGTTACATTAGACTTCTCTAATGCCCTTTCGGTACCTTTCTTTTTATTTTGAAAAATGTTTTTGCAAGCAGTTTTGATTGATTTTAAATCTATTTCCCTATCATGTGAAGTGACCATGCGGGTGCGCAAACCATCAATTCAACACCCAGATAAACAATGAATAAAATGCAAAACTTACCTCGAAGCAACGAAAGCATCTGCAATGTTAAATTAGAATCCACATCAACAACCCTAGATATGATTTCTAGTTAACACGCAATTTTTTTTTTTGCTTTTACTTTATTAATGAAAATCATGCAATATGTAATGCAAAATTAACTAAATGGCCTAATTCTAATGACATGCAATTTCTAATTAAATTGACCTAGCAAAAATACTAAATGGCATACATTTCATGAACCTAATCCTAATGACATGCCCATGACATTTTTTATTTCTTTTCCTTAAGAGAATGCAATCTATCCTAGAGATTCAAACTAATTTATTCTAAGACATTTTTTGTATTTTTTTTATGAAATTCGAAATTAAAAAAATGTGAAAATTATCTAATTAGATTAAGATCCTATTCAATTTGTATTAGGAATTAGGTTGAGCTAAATCCTAATTTAATTCCTAATTTAAACTAAAATATTATCTTAACCCAAATAATCCTAAAATGCAATCTATTTAAGAAAATGCCTATACTTATAATAAATTAAGAAAAATATTATCAAAAATTAAACTAAGTGCAATTAACCCTAATATGCCATGACGTGCAAAATATGCCCCCTAATTCTACATGACATATGCATGATGATTTTTTTTTTGTGGCTTTTCTTTTTTTCCAAAATTAAAATTTAACATGCAATTCAAGTTAAAAAAAAAAAAAAAAAATAGCAACCTAAATTAATTGATTTGATTTTTTTATTATTATTTTTATTTCGAAAATTCATGATAAATAGAATATTTAGCCTAAATATGCAAATAACCCTAAAACATGCAATATTCTAACTCGGACATATCTCAAGATAAATAAAGCAATCAAGTCCATTCAAAATTACCCCAAAAAAGATATCACATATCGTTCAGATCAAGGGATAATATTTCGCTAGTAAAATCGATAAATTGATCTTAAGCCTTAACGATCAAAATATCAATTTTATTCCCACTTGATTAATTATTTCATCTAAAGCCTTATAGATGAAATAAAGAACCCTGGCGCGGTTGCGAATCATGTAATATATTGAGATTTTCAATTATGCATAGATAGGTATTTCAACAAAAAAAAAAAAGAACATATAAAGAGATAAAAAAAAAAAAAACTAAACTTGCCTAATAAAGTAAAGCAAAAATACCTAATAAAATTTTTCTCTTTTTTTTTTAAAAAAAAAAAAGAAAAAAGGGAAATCTTGGCCGCTGGTTTTGGGGCTCCGGCGAGGGTGAAGACACGCCGGTTAGGGTTCCGGCGAGGGCTCCGGCGAGGCGGCGTGGCGGCAGGAGCTTCGAGCGTGAGGTGTGCTGCTCGGACTGCTGCGGGCGACGGGGCTATGCAGACCGCCGAGATCCGATGGCGTCGACTTGCGGGTCGTGAGCGGCGCGGCGTTGCTACGGTGGCGGCGGAGCTGCGGGAGCGGGTGAGTCGCGACGTCAAGTCGTCGCGGCGAGGCCACCGGCGGGGGTTTCGCGCCCCTGCGCGGCGAGCGACGCGAGGAGGGAAGCAACGGCGATTTCAAGCTCTAGTGGCGTCGGTCGCGTAGGCTATGAAGATCGGATCGTGGCTACCGCGGGGACCTCAGATCTGCAGGTGCGGTAGTCTTCGGCTGAGGTGGAACGTGGCGAGACCAGAGGGAGCGGCGGCGGCGTCGGAGAAGGGCAGCAACGTCGTGGACCGGCGCTGTGTCACGGCTTCACAAGAGAAGGCAGCTGGGCGTCAAGGCGTTGGCGGCGGGTCGTGGGTCACGGGCCAAAGCAGACGGCGATGTGTCGTCGAGGCTCCGAGGGCTCGGCGTCGAAGCGGCGCGGGTCGTCGAGGCTCGCGGGTAGAGATCGGCGGCTCGAGCGCTCACGGACGGAGATCGGCGACGGCGATGGCGGGGTTCGACGGCGAGACAGGGTCGGCGAAGGCCCCCCTGCCGGGAAGATGAATAGTCGCGCAAGGGGGGCTTTTTTTCTCTTTTTTTTTTTTCTACTTTTTCTCTCTCCACTCACTTTTTCACCTTTTTTCTCTTTCTTTTTGCTTTTTTCACCCAACGGAAAGAACCTCCCCTATTTTATTGTACGCGAGGTATTATATAGGTCTAAAAAATATATCTTTGTGGTATATATTTTTTCCTTTTTGTTCGCGCATGATACTCCTAAATATATCGTTGAAATATACCCACCTCGCACAATATTCCCTTTTTTATTTTTCACATATTCTATCCAAAAAATTCCCCTTTTGTGTAAAAGTGCATCTCCCAGTGTATATTACCTAAATATGTGAAAAAATCTTAACGAAATATAACAAAAAAATAAAATTTTTCTAAACTATATGCCATGTGAGTATGATTTTTTTATTTTTTATTTAGCAAAAAAAATAACCCCAAAAATTTAGGTGTCAACAGTCACAGATATCCATGGGGTGACCTACTTGCCCATCCTCGGTTCTGATGGGCGGTCCATCAAAACCCCGCAAGGAACCCTCTCGACTACCGTTGGGCTCATTGATAAACCAAGCCTTGAAACGATGAGGCACCACATTAAAGAAACCCTCATCGACCCAAACCGTCATCACTACTAACTCACAAGTTCGGTTGGTCCCGGGGATAGGGTAGAAGGTAGATTCTACCTCCATATCCCATGGGACCCCGAATCGGACCGGGTGGATTTTCATCTATGGACTTGAAAATGTTTAACCACGATGGGGTGAGATAAAATCTTAGCAAGTTAAACCCTAAGCCTCGATTAGGACGCAAATTCTTCTCGGAGGCAACCTAAACAAGCACCACAACAAACTCACCTCGCCTCGGCACACCCCTGCAGGTTAGCACATCACATATGCCGTTATAAATACGACAAGTATAATTAATAACCAGAACACATAATTCTCACCACCCAAAAATTCACACGGGTCTTGATTATAAGGCAAAACTATTATGGCGCGTCCCATACCACGCCTAACAGTTTTACCCCATAATCAAGCACAATACAATACAATCATACACAGGTGTTCCGATTATTATGACCCATCGGCCATAGCCAACACAAAAGTCGGCAGTCATCCGGCGTAATCAAGCATCATCCTGCCCCATCGAGCACTATAACATCTAGCACCTCCCGCCTAGATGGCATTCTATAAAGGAGCATTGGTCCGGCCTCAATCGCGACTCGGCATTCCGTTGACTTGGGGGCATATGAACTTAATCGGGCATCGCCCTCAACTCTCGTCGGGTGACGGGTTCCATTAAGTGACCATACAAGCACATATTTAGCCAAAAATACCATACTTTGTGTTCAAATGCCTTATTTTCAAATAATGAACTTGGCCAATTTTTTTTTTTTTTAGATACTGATAAAATAATCGCGCATGGTCACATATTCGAAATCGAACCGTCAAACTTAGTACACTCCCATTTTAAAACTCCACAATTTTATCTAGTACATAAAAGTTGGCGTCCAAACCCGACACCTAGCATTTTTCCATTTAATTGCCTATGAAATCGAGTTTTGCAATAATAATCGATAACTACCATAAAGCAATAAATTGCATATTATCACACGTACGATCACTCAAAATCACGCATAAGTTCATCCAAGAAAACGAGCGTAAAATTCTACGTAACGCTTAATCCGTCACTAATTACGCTAATTGCGATTAATTAAATAAATAACGATTAAATTAAGTAAAGTACGATTAATTAAACTAAACCAAATTAATTAACCTAACCATCATTAATTAACCTAATTGTAATTACTTAGGCTAATCGCAATTAAAATTAAACTAAACCATGCTTAATTTCAATTAAAGTAAACTAAGCTTAATGAAGACTAATCTAGGCTTAACTAAGACTAACCATTATTAGCACTAATCTAACCACCCCCTAAACGCAATTAACGACATAATCAAAGATTAGGGAGTTAACTCACAGTTTGTTACGGTGGCGAGCTTGCGGCGACAGCAACATGACGGCGATGAAAACGCTAAGAAACCGCGACTCAAATGGAGGTTTGACGGCGGCGGTGTCGGCCCTACAAGCTCTTGGCCAAGGGGGGCTTGGCTTGGCTTGGGGGCTGCTGGGCTGGTGATGGTGCGAGGATGGCGAGGTGGTGATGCGGTGGTGGTGGTGTGAAGGTGGTGGCTGCTCCGTGAAGATGGCAGCTGGACGTTGTACGCGGAGGAGCTGTTCTGGCGGTGGATGAGGAGTGGACGGTGGAGATGGATGGGAGCTACTGGCATGGGGTTGATGGATGGCGGGTGAAGTTAGGATGGTGGGCATGATGGGAGATGGCTGGGGTGGCGTTGTGGTGGCGGTGAAGATGTGCGGTGGGTAGTGATGCGGCAATAGCAAAATGAAAGGAAAAGAGGCTAGTGTGGAGCTGAGGGCGCGTAAGATGAGGAGGACAATGGTGTTGGAGTGATGCGGCAGAGAAGGAAAATGGAGGGGAGGGAATACATGAGAGAAGAAGCTGGGAAAGGCTGTTCTACTGGTGGTGGGGGGAGGGGATGAATGTGCATGAGGGAGAGAGAGAAGGAATAAGGAGGTCAAAGGAACAACCAATCATAAACTTAGGAGAATATCTACACCATCATCACCTATGCCACAAATTCTTTATGCCTCAAAAGTCCTAAGCTCATCCAATCACCATTTTTCCTTTAATTTCTCACAATTAAGGCCTTTTTGGGGGTAGAAAAATCCAATTTCTCTACCCATCCGAATTTCCTTTAATTCTTTTTGTCCGAAAATCGTTTTTCTGCAAAATTCCGAACTTGACGAAAATTCACCGAAAGATGAGACGACGTCCAATAAATGAATCGTGACACACTCGAACGTTCGAGTCTTGAAACCGAATTAAATTTTGTGGTTAAAATCGATCGAACGCGACTTTAGTACAACCTAATCTACCGGATAGTTTTTAGGGGTTTTAGTGCGTTTGACCCGTGGTCGACAATTTTCGATCCACTTTTGTGCATCTTCCAATCATAGACGACCCTCGATTGTCATAAAATTGCGAGGGTTCAATTACGTGTCCTGAATATAATATCGATCGAAAATCGGGTTATTACCGTTCGACGCGAACATCGTAATCCTGCGGAACCACCCGCAATTCGATTACATACTTTTGTCAAATCGACATGTATCCATTCACTAATAGATTCATAATAGCGTCATATTGACCGTTACTGATTATTATGGTCGAGCGGTTGGTTTCTGATCGAATTCTCTAGTCTGTCATGTTTATATCCCTTAATCGCCTCACCCAGTAGATTAGTTAACTCGTGAGTGATCAGTTTCGAGTAAAATAACCATAAACGTGTCAATGAAACAACCATTTCATATATTCAGAACGGGGCCAAATTTTGGGATGTCACAACTCTTTCCCTCTTATAAAAATTTCGTTTTCGAAATTTAAACCATTACAATCATTCCACGAAAAGGTAGGGGTATTGATGCCTTATTGATTCTTCGCTTTCCCACGTGGCTCCCTCCATTCCGTGGTGTTGCCAGACCACTTTAACCAAGGGGATCGTCCTACTGCGTAGCACTTGCTCTTTTTGATCCACTATCTGAACCGGTCTCTTCACATACAACACTTTCTCGTCCATGTCTATCTCATCGAAATTTAGCACGTGGGTTGGACCAGGTTTATACTTTCTTAACATCAACATGTGGAAGACGTCATGCACTTGAGTAAGTCTCGGCGGCAACGCAAGACGTTATGCCAAAGTCCCAATTCGCTCCAAAATTTCAAAGGGACCGACGTACCTCGGACTTAACTTCATTTTCTTGCCAAAGCTTAAAGTATCCCTCATCGGTGACACTTTGAGGAATATGTGTTCACCTACTTGGAACTCCAATGGTCTACGCCACTTATCTGCATAACTCTTCTGATGACTCTGAGTGGTCTTGAGTCTATCTCGAATGACTTTGACAGCATCGATTGACTGCTGAACCAACTAAAGGCTGTAATCTTACGTTCTCCAACTTCATCCCAACAAACATGAGTTCTATAGGCCTTGCCATACAACGCTTCAAATGGTGCCATCTTAATACTCTGCTGATAGCCGTTGTTGTAGGCGAACTCAACTAGATGAAGCTGTTCCTCCCAGCTTCCTTTGAAGTCCAATACGCAAGCTCGCAGCGTATCCTCAAAAATTTGAATAGTTCTTTAAGACTGACCATCCATCTATGGATGATAGGCCGTGCTCTACTGCAGCTTTGTTCCCAAGGCAGTTTGTAAACTTTTCCAAAAAACTGCCGTAAACTTTGGGTCTCGATCTGAAATGATCGTCACTAGCATTCCATGAAGACGAACTTTCTGTTGCACGTACAATTCAGCATACCTATCTAATGCGAAATCCTTTCGTACGGCAATGAAGTGAGCAGACTTTGTCAACCTATCAACTACAACCCATATGGAATCGTTACCTCATTGACTCATCGGCAATCCCATCACAAAATCCATCGTGATATGTTCCCATTTCCACTCGGGAATCTCGAGAGGTTGCAAAAGTCCTTTAGGCTTGCAATGTTGTGCTTTCACTTGCTGGCATGTCAGACACTTGGCAACATATCTGGCGATATCCACCTTCATACCATTCCACCAATAGTGTTGAAAAATATTTGAAGGCAGCATGACCTCTTGGTTAAAGCCATTGATACTGATAAGATGACTAGTTCAAGCATGAATTATTCCATATACATAGTTTAATAGCCAACCGAAATAAGAGCATCCAATTCTTAACTCATTTCAAGATCCATGTACCATATTTTAGGAATAAGAACAATAAATAATTATACTTAAGAGAGAAAAAAACCAAAAATTTAGCACATTAATAGGGATCGAAATACGAGCAAACTACATGGAGTCTTTCTAAAATTGACTGCTTTTTCCTAAAAGTACACTTCCTACCATCGCTTATGTTCAGTAGCACATGGTGGCGAATTAATCCATGCTAAAGTTAATCCTCTGTCAATTATGCTTGCAAATAGTTTTATAAATTGGTGCTGTCAAAATAGGAAAAAATGAAAAAAAAAGAAAGAAAGGAAGAAAGAAAGAAAAGCATGGAACCATAAAAAAGCATGCATCCTTGAAAGTGAATTAACAGAATACATAGTAAACAAGTGAGGTCTATGTATTTGAAATTACACTATAAATTTTCCAGAAACCAAACCGGTGAACAGAACTTACTGAATTGAATCTTAAGATCCCCAGTAAGATCCTCACTCAATCACTGATACCAAGTTGCAAACAACAAGTCTAAGACAAGTGTCCAGAAGTAGAAAGTACTCACAATTACAAATGGCGGTTTTGGGCTGCTGGCATCTGCCACAAAGAAGCCTGACTTCTCCCACCATGCATACCATCTAAATCAACAGGAAGTGGGTCCAAAAAATTCTGAGAGACAATAATAATGTGAATACAGCGTAAACAGAAGAGGAGTTCATTCTTATGATTTCTCAACGGTGCTTGGATTATACTACTTTGCCATGTGGCGGGATAGCCTTTTCTTCTCGCCAAATGGAGTCTCTGGTTCAACATAATCACCTGGATTATCTTCACCTATATCTCGCTTTATATTCTTTTTTGCACTCTTTTTGGGGGCATCAGCACCTTGCTGAGCCTTGAAAAGAAAATAAAATGAAAAAGTCGTCGATGTTAACATGCATACAGACATTGGCATTTTCGGGACCCTACATAAAGTAAATCATCAACCGCCAATATTGAAAACTATGAGATTAAAAGCAAGTACACAAAGGAGCAAATACAAATCATTCACAAAAATTATATAGCAAAAAATTCTTTTAAACAGGTATATAATAGTTTACCTTAAGTTTAGCCAGCTCTGCTTTTTCGGCAGCCTTGAGTTTCTTCAATTCCTTCTCCCTTGCCTTAAAAAAAAAACACGAAAACGCAACGTGAAATAGTAAGACAAATTGCCATCGAACAAAGCTACTAAAAAGCCTACTCAATTTGACAAAACTGGGACAAGTTTGTCCAGTGATCTTGACCACCTCCGCAGCATGCTATGCGAATGGATAGGAATGCATGCGGAGGAATAAGCTGATTGCTACTTGATGTTAGTCATTCATTCAAAACTGTAAGGTTCATACGCTATAGTATAGCCAGACAAGCCCAAAAAAAAAAAAAGAGAGAGAAAGAAAAATGATCTGCATTGCACCTCAGTTGGCAAGGGCAATACATTGTATTCAATCCAAATGAAGTCCGTTGCATTCAAAAGACAATCAAATGATGCATTGAATCAAACCTTCTCTTCCTTCTTCATTTTCCTCTCCAGATCTTCCACGCCTTCCGGCTTGTTATCCGGTTGAGACTGCACGACCAACATCAACTCATCAATCTGATCATGACAATCATAGAGTTGCCATTTCCACAGCTAACCCAATAACTCATAAGCTACGATCAGACGAACTTTCCACCAAGAAAACATACCATTTCGATGGTCGGTAAGCGTGAGACTGCAACCAAAGTTCGGTTCCGACAAGAGAAAGCACCAGGACAGATGGTTGAGCTCCGTTTAGAAGTAGACCCAACAGCCGCCGGCGAACAAGGGCGGCGACCGTGACTTCAAAGAGACGACTGGACGGCGACCGAGCTCGGCGGAGGCGAGGGCGGCGGAGGCGGCGGGACTTGTCAGCAGGGATTTTTCTGACAGTGTCAGACTGGCACGGTTCTGACGCTTTTTTAATTAATTAAAGAAAGAAATTCGTAATACGACGTGGGCAGGCAGCCCGCGGGAGCGCGAAATAAGAGTTTCCTGTTCCTTTTTTTTTTTTTTTTTTTAGCCTTTTCTGCTTATTCGCAAATAAAACTTATTAATTTGACACGAACATGCAGTGGTGTATTTTCTACTAGTAATTATATAAATTTATAGATTTTAAGAGAAGACTTGGATCGTAATTGTTACTGGAGAGGAAGTGAATGATGATATAACATGAAGTTGATAGATGTAATTGAAAAACGTCACAAAAGGAATCGTGTTCCGATATTAATTTTATTAATACATTGAAAAGGCAACGGATCTTTTTTTTTTTTTTTTTCAGTCATATTTTATTTCTATTTTAACTCTCGCACTCGGACTTTTGCCCTATCTTCTTACGGGACGTGGGATTCGAAACCCATACTGAAACTAATTCGTCCCCCACCCCAATCCGCTAAGAAGGTGGAGAATCGAACCTCCCCACCTCTTCTTTCAACATGGAAGGATGGCCACTGGGTAAACCCTAATGGTTAAAAAAGGCAACGGATCTTAAAAGTCATTAAAAGAATCTTATTCTTCTAGACAAAAATGAAAGGTCAAAGGGAAACGAGGAGGACTGAGCAAATAAATGACAAAATAAGAGCAATGGAAGTCATTGATCGTTTGCCCTTTGACTGATTGGATTCTAAATATTTTATTTTCAATTGGGGTTTAACTATTTTATTTGGTTCAATTGACTTTAAACATTTCCAATTTTAGTCAATCACGTCCCTCGAATATTATCCTCGGAAAGAGCCACATGGCTGTGATTTTCCAAGTGGCTAAGGAGATGCTTGAGGAGAAAACCTGTAGGAGAGGCGAAGCCATTCAAGCAGAACTCTCAAGAAGCCAATTTTTCAGACAGTTTCTCAATCATCACATAGAAAAGTACTAGGATTTCATTACCTATTTCACTTATTTCTGCTATAAAACTCGCGGGTATCGAAGTATATCAGGCATAGTTTATTTGTACTCCAGCCTATGTAGCACCGACACGGACACGCGACACGCGACACGACACGACACGACACGCCGACACGTCATTTCTTAAAAATAGAGAATTTCGACACGTTCCGACACGGTATATATTAAATATATTTTTATACATAAATACATAAATAAATAATAATAAAAATAGCCTAGAATTAATTTACACGAAAAATATTAAATAATATCATTCATTATTTTAATTTGTTACAATAACACATAAAACTTAGAGGAAAAAAACATTGTTTAAAGAAAAATGCTGAAATGATATTTTTAAATTTATTTATTTATCATATATAACATTTTTTTATTACTTCTTTCATAGTAAAAGACTTTTTAAAAAACTAAAACAATTTAAAAAAAAAAACTATGGAAAAAAAAATTGACCCCGTGCGTGTATATTTATAGCATTTTTATTACTTCTTTTATTACTTCTTTTGTGTATATTTATATTTTGACCCCACAAGTATTAGAAATTTTTAAAATTGACCCCGTGCGTGTCGGAATCGCGTGTCGGAATTCACAGATGATGCTTTTTCTCCTCTAGCTGAAACTCCCACTTTTCCTCTCTGTGTGATCATGCTTTGCTGAAACTCCCACTTTTCCTCTCTGTGTGATCAGCTTTGCCAGCAACAATTTCCAACTTCCGAAATTGATGTTGAAATTTAATCAAATAGACTTGGAGAAGAAAACACACAAGAGAATTGTTGCTGTAACTTTATTCATTAGAACAGAAGCCTATTAAATAAACAGAACATCCAAACCACTTAGCAAGAAAATAGCTACAGAATAACAACAACAAAGACCCACTAACACACTCCACTAATCAGAACATGTGCAGAAACTAACTCCTAAAACAAGCCACTTCCTATTGACTAGGACTCCACTATTACATTATTGAAGACATGTAAAAATTGAAAGTTAACTACAACAATTGATGGTGTCACTTCAAGGAGTTCTCAATGTCGATCACGAATCGATACTTAACATCTTTCTTGATGAGCCTCTCCAAAGCTTCGTTGGCATAATCGATCGGTATCACTTCAATATTTGGGTATATCTTTTGCGCCGCACAGAAGTCTATCATTTCTTGGATATCCTTTGTTCCTCCCGTTAGACTACCCGAAACAGTTTTCATACCTGCCAAAAAGTTCGTTGTGAGCAACTTAACTTGTTCATCTATCAGGTACCTAGTATTCACCTAGTGATGAGCTTTGAGGACAAGAGCATACCGATGTTAAGGCTTGCTGGACTAAATTTAACTTCACGTGAGAACCCAACCAACGCCAGAACGCCACCCGTCTTTAAAAGAGACATGTAAGGATCAAATGGGTGATCGCCGGCTGCCGTGTCGATTATAAAGTGCAGGGACTTAGCCATGGCCTGCATGTATTGGATTCATCAGATCACAGCAGAACTTGACCTCCATGGATCTAAAGTATTGGTAGTTCCAAATTTCCCCTTTTACCTTCATCTGTTCCGGGTCAGATGAGACGACGAAATGGTCAGCACCAAGCAAGCTCAGTGCTTCCTCCCTTTTAGAAATGCTCGTACTGAACACTGTGACTTTCAGTCCAAAAGCCTTCCCAAACTTAACTGCCATGTGACCGAGCCCACCGAGTCCAATTACGCCAAGAGACTTACCAGGTTGGTTCATCTTGTGACGCATCATTGGAGTGTATACTGTGATTCCAGCACAGAGCAATGGTGCTGCTGAAGCCAACGGTAAGTTTTCTGGAATCGTGAAGCAGTATCTGCCATTGAAGCACCGCAAATTAAGTTTCCAAACAAAACCAGAAAGAGGAAGTGTTTTCCCGATAGAGTCAGCATGCCATCTTTTCTGTTTACAGGTATCCAATCACAGAGCCAGAAATCCTTTCTTCTGTGTGCTTGGGAATTTTACTTGCTTAGACCACAATTCAGTATCATGTTGTTTCTGTGATCCTTGTTCTGACCACAAATTGCTCAAGACAAACATTTATTGCTGTAGCAACGAAAATAAAGCAATTGCAGCATACCGGAGGCCACACTCGATTAAAATTAAGAAAAGTCACTTGCTCTAAGAAAGGAAACTGGTGGGATATCACATATGCTTGACTGAACACGTAATTTCTCTATTTCCTTCAATCATTTCTCCAAGGGACACAAGATTCCTGTGGCTCTATCAGATACAAGAATTAGTGAAAGCACATTTAGCTACCCATTTGATCTGATACTTATGATCTAACTCTAACAATCTAAGGACAGCTTATTCCATTCTTGACAATGGTTATTGAAAAGAAAGAATTTCTTTTTGCATTTAATAAAGCCAATTCTCCATTGAATGGTTTGGATGGTAATTGGATACAGAGAACTTAAAGACTATCCAGGGCCGTTGTAGAAAGTATCTTTATCCCTTTCCACAAGATGCAATTAATGCCTAAAAGTCATTCCTCACAGTCCTATGCATTATGCTACTTCTGGTCACAATCAGAATATGAAGAAAATTAACAGAGAAGAAGACATGACATGAAATCTTTTTTTGGCCACCATGATTTGAAATTCTTTCACAGTGCAAAATGCTGCCTAATAACATCGTGTCAATAAGCAATTACCTTTCATGGACGACAATGTGACTAGAATATCCTCCCTTTGTGACTGTACCGTCCATATCGATTCGGTCAAAAGTCAAAACCATCTTTTCACAATGGACTTCTAGCCCGTCATTGCAATACTCGCACTCTCTGCATGAATTGACATAAGTTCCCACACCCACATGATCGCCAACTTTGAAGCGTTGGACACTTGAGCCAACCTGTTTCACAATTCCAACTATCTCGTGCCTGAATCAATCAAAAAAATCATTCGCAAATTTTGTTCAGAGAATTATTAGGATGGTGCTAAGAAAAAAGATTAACATTCGAATCACGCTGCATCCTACCCTGGCACCAGAGGATACTTGGAGTCTCCCGCCATATTCCTAGTCCTACCCACATCTGCACGGCACACTCCACAGTGCGTGATCCTAATCGAGACGTCATCGCTTCCCACGGTCCTAAAGAGAGAATTCCCAAACAGGTGAGCATCTAATCAAGCAACTAATCACACTCAGTTACCTTTTATTCTCATTTTTCAGATCAATAAACTAAGCGTGACTTACGATAATCATACATTCAACCCAAAACCAAATTTAAGAAAAGAGAAATGAAAAGGAACCAAATCCATGACTATAGGCATTTGTCTGAATAGTACATACGACCTCAAATGCTCACAAAGGCAGCACCTGAATCCTAATGTCTGCCATGAAATTCTAAGGGGCTGTTTGGCAACGTGCCAAATAGTACCCGATTTTGATTTTGTTGTTCCCGGGAGTAGTTTTGAAATAGAATCGTATTTGGTAAAATTTTTGTTCCCAGGAACAAATTTGTTCTCGGAATACATTTGGAGTGGAATCAAGAACCAACAAAAAGTTGATTCTTGTTCCAGGAACAAATTTAAAAATCAAAACCAACTCCTTTTCTTCTTCTCTTTTCTTCTTCTTCATCGACTGCCATCCCGCGATTGCCGCCCGCCGCTGCCGGTTGCCAGCAACCGGTCCAGCGAGCTTGCCAAGCCAAGGCGAGGTCCGGTGAACTCGCGAGAGGCAAGCCCAGCCACCGGTGAGGCTCGCCCAGCCTCGGCGAGGCTCGGCCGATGAGGGCCGGCCTCGCCGAGGGCCGGCGAGGCTCGGTGATGAGGGCCGGCCCTCGACCGACCGGCGACCGACCACAAGAAGAAGAAGCGGGAATAGTAGAAAAAGGAAAAAAGAAAAGAAACAAAAATGAAAAAAGAAAAGGAAAAAAGGAAAAAAGGAAAAAAGAAAAGAAAAAAAAGAAAAAAAGAAAAAATTATTTAAAAATTAAAAGAAATTGATTTGGAACATAATCAATGAGTACGGTACCAAACGCAATTTTATTCCAAAATTAGAAATTTTGGACAGTTACTAAACGGCTTAAAATGCTTAGAAATTGTTCACGGGAACAGAAATAAAAAAAATCATTTCTGATCAGAACCTGTTTCCGAGAAGAGAATTGTTACCAAACGCACCCTAAGCGACTCATTCTGGGACATGACATATCATGCGTACGAACAATTCTCTACCCATAAATTAGTGCATACACAACAAAATTTAAAAAAGAAAATCGAAATGGTTTGGTCAATGTGGGAATTTAAATATATGACAAGCATCAAAAACTGTTTTGCATTACCACCGGCCGTGGTGGCTCCGCTAGGTAGGCTTAAGACCTTTGAGGGGAGGTCGGGAGTTCGAGCCCCGGGACGCAAGTTTCAGGGAGGTAGGCGAAGGTGGGCCATTAGGTGAGTTACGCGTGGCGTCGGGGTGGTGGTTTCCCTGCTAGCGTCACCTGGGGGTTTACGTGACGGCTGTCGGCCAGAGCGGTTCCTCCAGCACCAAAAAAAAAAAAAAAAAACTGTTTTGCATTACAGGTGAGAGGATAAGACCAGAGAACACTGTATTGCGACTTATTCAGAAAAATACTTTAATAGAAATTGAAAGTGCAAGGAGCAGATGAATTAAATAAAGAACAATGGTAACAGTAATACCTGCGGCTGAATTTGTAGGGGGAGAGAAGTCCAGAAGGATCTCTGGCAGCCCAACCAAGACAATCTTCCTTCGCACCATCTGAACTCATCGTTCCTCAACGACCTCAACTGAAATCGACCCACAAAAAAATTGCTAGTGTTAATCTCTCAATAAGCTGAATTATGGAAGAAGAAGAAGAAGAATTTTCGTGAAAGAGAAATGAAGAAGAGAATTTCAAACCGAAAAACAGAAGTTCAAATGGTCAAAAGGCCAGATGTCACGAAGACTTGGCAATTCCGTTTCCGTGCAGACAAGATTTTGCGGTCTGACTTTTGAGCAAAGAGCGAGATTAGCAGAGTACGAGGTTGAGCGCTCAAAAACCGTCACCTCTTTATAGATGCCATAGCGTCGCCTGCTCTTGGTCAATCTTCGAGCTGTCTATTGTGGAAAAGAATTAGTGCCAAACGTAAGCCATTTCCCTTCCCTAACCAATGAAGTATGCAGTGACATCTTCTGGAGTGCGGTTCTTGGTACTTTTTATCCATCCTCCCAATAACAATTGCATCATCAAGTTATTCACACATTAAATATGTCAATAGGCAACGTGCCTATTGCACTACAGGACCCGCGGATGGTCAACTATGCCCGTTACACCACCAATAATTGACACAAAATATGTCATGAGCCTCTTGTGGTATGTATTTGATTAATCTGTTTTAAGAATATTCATCTTCTTTAAAGATAGTATTTTGGAGAGAAAAGTATTTCAGCAGAACTGTGCAAGGATTTGCAGATCACTACAATATCACCGGAAGCAAATGATTATCCGTCATTGACATGAACGATATAGCAAAAATTCTTTTAATTGTTTGCCTTAAGTTTAGCAAGATCTGCTTAAACGACAGCCTTGAGTATCTTCAATTCCTTTTCTCTTGCCTTCAGACAGATATTGAAATGCAACGCAGAAAATCAAGGCAGACTGTCATCGACAAAGCTGTAAAAGCCTACTCAATCTGGCAAAACTGGGACAGTTTTTTCCAGCGATCTTGACCACCTCGGCAGCTGCTGTGCAAATGGATAGGAATGCATGCAGAGGGACAAGCTGATTGTTACCTGCTTTTAGTCATTCATTTGAAACTGTAAGATTCATGTGCCATAAGATAGCCAGACAAGCGGGCAAAAACTGATGTGCCTTGCACCGAAGGTGGCAAGAGCAATTAGATTAAATTCAAACCAAAAAAAGCTTGATGCATAAAATGAAAAGTTGTCCATTGAGCGAATAAATGACAAAGTAAGTGCAATGGGAGTCATTGATGTTCACGCCAGACTTATGCCATGACCATTCCTTAGCCGATAGAACGTAAGCAGCGACATCTTCTAGATAGTGGTTACTAGCAAATTTTATTTTTTATTTTTTATTTTTTATTTTTTATTTTTTTTTATTTTTATCCTCGGCCTAATCAAATTATACAAGTTATATACTCAGAAAGAAGTCAATGAGCAATCTACCGCTAGGACCTATGAATGGTCATACGTTGTTGGTTACACATCACGTCGGAATATAATATGTGGAAACGACAGGATCTTGTAATTTACGTCAACGCGCAAACTCCAGAGAAATAAATGAGAAACAATAAAAACACCAGAAATTTACGTGGTTTGGTCCGAGTATCGGTACCTACGTCCACGGGGAGAGTCAGTAGCAAATAATACATTATAATCGGAGAATCGGAGTTTACAATCGCTCACATGTTTGAGTGTTTCCCACACCTAGATTTAAGCTCAAACTCAAAGTGTTTATAAATATACATCTTACTTGGACATAAACTCACGGCATAAAATTACCGTGCGTTCAAGCTTTAAACAAAACACTCTATGTACGCCAAAAACAAGAACTCCAGCGTTTGTCTTTCGGTTCGCATACGTGTGGATTCGCGTTCTTCTTTGCTTGATCGTGTAGCGTTCTTCTAGATGTTCCTTTTGTGCGGCTCTTTCTTCTTCGTAGGCTCTTTCTTAAAAGAAGACGTGTTCTGTTTTATATGTGTGCCTAGAGTCAATAACTTTGACTCTGGCCCCACCATGTATTTCGTTCTTCAATGGGAAGTGGGCGCTGCAAGTAAGGTGAAGAAACCCTTCATTTTTCTTCATTTTTCCTTTATTTTATATATATTGTGTGCCCACTTTGGGCCCCACGTAGATAACCTTGTTCGGCTCATGCAATAAAGAAGAAACTTTGCTCCTTTTTTTTTAATTATATTTTATTTCCTCTTTTGTAAACTTTCATGGAGTCCAACGATTCTTCTGTTGATCGAAAACATCCGAGACCCAAAAAGAATTGTGAATTTCTTTTCTTGTGCCTAATCTTGAATATTATCTTCATCAGAAAAATATCTTCACGATCAAATAATAAACATTTTATCCAAGCGGATCGCGTTTTGCAACGCTTAAACTCGAGACATAATTTAACACATCCGACATTATGTATCGCCCAAATACTGTCCTCTGATGATTTATATTTGATTAATCTATTTCAAGAATATTCCTTTGTTAGACTTGTTGGCTTACACGTCATTGTCACGTGATATATCCTATATTGAGAATACTCCAAGAGCTTTGACTCCAGATACTTGGGAGCATCTATGCTTGTTTTATGTATGTTTTGCTTGTGATGCATCTTGTTTTGAGTGGACTATAGAAATATTTAAGTTCATGCCAATTTGACTAATTTTTTATCTGGATAAGTGCATTGGAAGATTTAAAACTTATCATAAAAATACAATTAAGTCATGAAACTTTGAAATCAAGTTCTAGAACTTATCACATTGATCTAATCTAAATCCTTCCATTGCATTTTTGAAAATTTCGGTACTTAACTGCAATTTTCTAACAAGTTTTAGTATTTCCAATATACTTTTTTTTTAACCTCACTAATCTTTTTAAGCAACAATGAGTGTCTTTTTTTTTTGTTGGTCCTACTATATTCCTACTCTAACTCTCACTCTCAGACTTTTGTCATATCTTCCTGCAGGGCATGGGAGTCGAAACCCACTCCTGAAACTAAATTGTCCACACCCCAACCCCCCTAAGAATGTGGGGATTCAAACCCCCCACCTCTCCTTTCCATATTGGAAGGGTGGCCACTAGGGCAAACTCCAGCGGTTAACAATGAGCTTGACATATCTTTGTTTTCGGAATTTCAGTGGCTATAGGAAACAAAAGGACGTTCTCTAATGAATCAACAATCTTCTGCCATGACAAAGCTAGAAGAGAGATGAGTGTCTTCCATAGTTATAAAAAATGTTCATGCAATAATATGTAGGAATTCGTCTTCCTAACATGCAGGGATAAGTACACTATCAGTGCCATAAGTTGTGTATGGCGCTCACTTTGGTGCCAAAAGTTTCTGTTAGATCACTTAAGTGCCAAAAAGTTTGAAAAACGCTCACTTTGGTGCCAACTCCAATCCGGTTGGCCGGAAATCCAACGTGGCACTTTTTTATTAATTTTTTAAGCTGATGTGGCTCGCCGGAGAGCACAGTCAGCATCCTAACACCAAAACGACACCATTTGGTGTCTCCCCCAATTCAAAACCCTTAATCTCCAGCCAGTCGTCGTCCTCGACGGCCCTTGCGCTCGGCGGCCATGGCTCCGACATCGACCCCGACCTCGACAATGGCCACTCGGCGCCGCGACTCCGACCCCGACCCCGACCCCAACCCCGATGACGGCCATTCGGCGGCCAAGTCAAAACCCTAATTTCAATCCCCAAATGAGTTTAACAGTGTCGTTTTTGTGAGGCCATCCATGTAGGACGGCAAAACGACGTCATTTTCTTAAGGAGGACCGAAAACGACGTCGTTTAGAGGCCTTGTCGATTTTTTTTTTTTTTTTTTAAAAGCCACGTAATCATTTTGGCCGGAATCTTTCGCCGGTGGCACCAAAGTGATCGTTTTTCCTCTAATTTGGCACTTAAGTGATCCGACTGAAACTTTTGGCACCAAAGTGAGCATCGTACATAACTTATGACACTGATAGTGTACTTCTCCCCTAACATGCATGAACATTCCCGACCATGAAACATTTCACGGTGAAGACATTATGTCACTTAAACCGGCAAAAGGATATCGAGCGTGTTCTTTTGGCGAGTGGATTGCCGTCAAATATGCCTGATTAATTCCACAACTATTAGCATTTGTTTAAATAGAGCATACAACCTAAAATGCTCACAAAGGCAGCTGGTACTGGATCCTCATGCCTGCCCATGAAATTCTGAGTGCTTCAGAGATGGGGAAAATTGTACAAAAAGTCCTAAACCTATTGCACTTTTGCCAATTTAGTTCTAAACCTTTTACCTTTGTCAATTCAGTCCTAAATCTTTTCATTTCTTGTCGATTCAGTCCATCCGGCCAATTTTGGATGGAAAATGCTGACGTGGACGCCGGCGGTGCCACGTAGGACTGTTGGCGCTAACGTTAACAATTTTTAATAATATTTTAATTTTTTTTTGAATTTTTGATATTTTTTCTATTTTTTGTTTTTTTCTTTTTGGCTTTCTTTGCTTTTTCCAGTAGCTGGCCACCAGCCATAGCCAACCGGCTATCCTTATGACAGCCTGAATTTTCAAATTTCATTTTCGATTAAATAAATCGGGCATTTCGTCGACGCGCCGATAGTGCTATTCTCTGAGTTGATCACTCATAAGATAACTGGTCTATCTGGGAAAGCAATTAAGGGATCTAAATGCAATGAACTTGAGAATTCGACCAGGAATCGACTACTCGACCATGTCGATCTGCAAGGGTCATTATGACACTATCGAAATCGCTTAGAGACCGGAAATATGTCAATTTGACTGAGATATATGATCAGATGTGGGTGATTCCACCTGATTACAAAATACTCGTCGATCGACACTAGACGGATTTTTCTGTTATTTTGGTACCCGATGTCCGTATTTGAAATCTTGAGATTTTCACAACAACCGAGAGTTGCGAATGTGTCGAAGATGTACGTTGTGACTCGAGATAAATCGATCACGGGTCAATTGTGTCAAAAATTCCTAAAAATTACACAGTAGACTAGGTTACGCTAAAATTGCATCGGATTGAAATTAACTGTGAATTTGAACCCGATTTTAGAAATTGAAAGTTCTGTGTGGTGTCACGATCTATTTTAGGAACGTCGACTCATCCTCCAAGAAATTTTCAGAGATTCCGGGATTTTTGCGGAAAACCATTTCGAACGTCGCAGAAAATTAACGGAAATTCGGATGGGCCAAATTAAAAGAAATTTGGACTTGCAAACTGAGCTATTTGGCGAAGGGCACTTGTAGGAATTTTGTGGACTTTTTCTACATCAAAATTTGGACATCAATTGAGTGAAATTCGGAGCTTGGGAGGAGGTTGGATTTTTGGATATCAAAAGTGGATTATTTGTGATAATTGAGCAAGAAAGTAAATAGGAGACATTAGGATATTTATGTGGACCTAAAGGGGGACAAACATTTAATTAGATGGCTAAACTTGTTGACTTATTCCTCCTTTCCTTTGGCTTCTCCCGCATGACTCCTCCTTCACGGTGCTGCTTCGCTTTCATTTATCTCTCTCAGCTGCTGCCTTTCTTTTCTTCTATTTTTGTTTCTGCCGAAGCCGCTCATCCCCTCCACCGAAACAAATTCTGCTCAGCCCCTGCCACACATCCATTTACCCATTGATTTCTCTCTGCCACTTGCCGAAGCCAACCCCACCATCCCACTTTCATCCGTTCTTCTCCAATTCCCTGCCAGCGAAGACCTCCACCTCTTGTTCTTTGGTCAATCTTCAGCCGAAGTCTTCAAGTGACGCCACCTGGTTGACTGTGCAAGCTGCGCGCCTACCCCACCTTCTTCGTGTCCTTACTTGGACGGCACGAGGTCAAAGCCTCCAACCGAAGGCCCATCGTAGACTCATCTCCTGCAGCAACGACTGGACGCCAGCTGCCCGTTCTCTTTCGTGCCAGCTCGCAACTGCTTCATCCATCTTGCAACGTGAAAGTCCACCGAAGCTGCTGCCACGAGTCCAACGCCACAGCTGCTTCTCGCACGCTAGTCCCCTCCGGTTGAAGCAGTGGCCCGCGAATTCTTCAGCCCGTTCGTCTCATTCAACGAGCGAGCAATTCCAGCCCAACTCAGCCCAATTTCGGGCCAGCTTGCAAATGTTCAGCCCAAGTTTCAACCCTGTCTTCAATTTTAAGTACATCAGCCCAGTTTCTTAAAGCCCAGCAATTCAGCCCATCCGTCCAAGAAATAGGCCCAAGCCCAGCCTTTTTGCTGTGAGCTTGCGAGGCTTTTGGGCTCGGCCCGAGTGTCTGCCAACGCCGCCGAAAATTTGGATTCGGTCAACGTCGCGCCGTCGTCGCGGTGAATCGGTTTCCGCAATAAATCGGTGAGTTTATTCACAAAACTCTTCTTAGTATGCTAACGAAGTCTACTGGGTGTTTAGATTTATTTAAGTGTAATTATTTTAATTATTAGTTTAGTTAGTTAAATTATGTTTGTTAGATTATTTAAATTAGGTTGTTAGAGCTTAAATTTAATTAGCATGTTAGGTAGTTTTATAGTTATAATGGTTAGGATAATTTAGTTAGCTCAATAGGTGGTTAGATTAGAATTATTTAGCCTAAGTTAGCATTTTTAGTATTTAATGTATTTATTTAATTAATTTCAGTAATTATTTAATTATTAAATATTTTCCGGAAATTAGGTTGGGATAGGCGGTGACCGAAATTTCGTGCTGATTGCATTATATGTTCAGTTTTTGCAATTGGATGTTAAATTGTGAAAATTGAGTGTTGATTGGAAATTTGGTTAATTATTCCAAAAATTTATAGAATTCGTTATTTATACAGAAAATCTCGGGTGTCGGGTTTTAATATCGAAAATGGTTTTATATACTATATAAACCAATGGGATTTTGAAAAGAATGTGATGAATCTTTCGGGTCCAATTTGACCGTGTACCCACACACGACTATTTTCCGAGATATTTTAATACGAAGAAAATAGGCCAAGATCACTATTTTAATTAAGGCATTTGTGTGCAATGCACAGTGTCCTAGGCCGAGATTGAGTGGTCATGTGCTGATTAAAGTGAACCCGTCCTAGCGTTTACGCCGGACGTTACTAAATCAGACTTTTAGGTTACCCATGCATTAGGGTAGCGGGTCACAGTAGATTCTAGACCTAAGCTCCTTTGGGATAGCTGTCAATGTGATGTAGCCGTGCTCTATGGGGAAGAGACGATGCTTGGCTATGCTAGTAGACTGCCGAACATGGATGTCGACAGTGCCTTGAGTGGCTTAATTAACAATTGGAATGCATGATTGTCTGAGTTTGATGCGCCTGATTATGAAACAAAACTGTGTGGCATGGTATGGGTCATGTCATAACGATTTGGTATTATAATCAGGAATCCTGTGATGGATTGGGCTGAGACCCCTGTAGTTGATTGAGAAAAGTAAAGCGTTTCAATTGTCGTATGCATTAATTGCATGCATTTGTGATATGAACTGTGCTGACATGCAGAAAGGAACTGAGGCGAGGTAAGTCCTCTATTCTAATTGTGTGGTTGTGTGGCCAGAGCGCCCTGAAGCGTATTTCCCTCGTAATCGGGGTTAAGTGGGTGGACTTGCTGAGACATTATTTCACTAGTTATTGTATAACCATTTTTAGGGTCGTTGAGTGGAGGACCTGGAGCCGAGAGGAGGTGATCGGAAGTGTAGGTCAGTTAAGATCGCTTCTTTTTGGAAGGCTAGACTTTTGTAATCTTTTAGCCATAGACTTTTGTACATGACTCAGTGATATATAAAAGTGTGTTGTTTGTGAAATTGTTGTCATGTTTTTTCTATCCCGAGATGATTACTGTCAGGGGATTGATTTTTGCTTTCGCGTGTGCAATAAAACAAAAAGGGTCGGCGACTCGTCCTGGGAAGTCGCAAAATATTATTGACCAGAGAGGGATGGGCACACGCTCGGGGTTCGAGGTGTAACATCCCCATTTAGTGGTATCAGAGCGATGTTTGAGTTTGGAGTGATAAGGTGCGATGGGTTCTTGGGATAGTTAGTAGGAATGATCTCTATTTTCATGTCGATGCATGTGAGTGCTAGCTGTTTGGTAGATTGTTTGTGGTAATCACTCAGTTTTGAATTCTGTATGGAATTGGGAATCGATTTTGTAGAAAGTCTACAGCATGAGTGATCAGGAGCCGAGAACTCCTAGGCAGAGGACCTTATCCTCAGTGACACCGGCCAAGAAGCCGACAAGGGTCGGTGCTCGAGGTGGCCGAGGTAAAGCACCGGCTCAGGCCAGCGAGAGTGGAGTAGCACCACCTCCAGTTGGTGCTGGTGTAGTAACTCATAGTGATCCGAGAGTGGATGGGATCATGCATGTGTTAGAAGCAATGGGTAATTGCATGGAGCAGCAAGCTGAAAATCAAGCTGCTGCCGCCACTGCTTCAGCCACCGCTCCAGCCGCCGCTACCGCAGCCGCTACTATTGCCGCCAATACCGCTACCGATCTTCGCTCTACGGCCGCCGCCGCACACCGATGTCGTACTGTTGATGTACCTACTGAGGTTCCACCTGGGAATGTGGCCACTAGAGGGCCGATGCACAAACTGGTAGAACATTTTCTAAGGTTGAACCCACCAAGGTTCACTGGTACAGGAGATCCTGAGGTTGCAGCCCTCTGGATTCAAAAGTTGGAGAATGCCTTTGCACTGTTGATGTGCACTGAGGTAGAGAAAGTCGTCCTTGTAGTCTACCAACTGAAGGGGATTGCAAGCACATGGTGGAGAGCCACCAGAGGAACAGTTTTTCCTGAAGGTGTGGTTTCGGAGTGGAACGCCTTCATTGAGGTTTTTAATAACAAGTATTTCTCTGATAGTGCTAGAGAAATGAAGATGACGGAATTTCAGCGCCTCCGCCAAGGTGCAATGACAGTAGACCAATATGAGGCGAAGTTCGCTGAACTATCGTAGTATGCTCCTGAATTGGTCGAAAATCCGGTGAACCAAGCCAAACGATTTAGGGATGGGCTCAGACCAGATGTGAAAAGCCTGCTGGTGCCATTCAACTTGAAGGACTACAATGATCTGTATGAACGGGCCCAGCTGATCGAGAGAGACCAGAATGAATGAGCCGCCCCATCTGGGTTGCGGTTTGGTTCTAACCAGGATATGAATAGATTTGGGAAGAGACCTATGCCTAGAGGAAGATACCCGATTCCACCTAATAAGAAGGGTGGGATAGGGAGGTTGTCAAGCCAGTTTAGAGTGTGTCGTTCCTGCGGAGGACATCATGGACCAGCTCCGTGTCCTTCTAGGATGGGTGCTTGTTTCGTGTGTGGCTAGGAGGGTCACATGGTCAGAAATTGTCCCAGGAGATAGATGGGACCGCCGCAGTTGCTGCCACCGCCACATATGGGTCAGAATCGAGGACTTCTGCCACCGAATGCATAGCAAGGTGGACCACTCAGACCTCCAGCTCAAGGACGGACATACGCCATCACCAGTGGATAGGACAGAGGGAAAGCACCGTAGATAGAACCCCACTAGGATGGCGAAGGGGACAAGAACAAACTGAGCTAGGCATCAATTGGGAGAAATAATGTTTTTTGGGTAAATTTTTTCAGAGTGACGTAATGGAAATTTTTGGGTTAAGCTTGTAGAATTTCAGTTTGTGGAAATGAAGTTGTAAAAATGAGAGTCACTGGCTATAGTTGTACTTGACTGTTTTGCCTATGTATAATTTTGACGTCATGTATAAAAAGGTTTGGCTCGATAAGCTTTTGTTGAAATGAATTGTTATCGCAATGCGATATAGTTCAACCCATTAACGGATGAAAATTTCGAATCTATCGAAGATCGAGGAGGACCCTCGATCCCTTCAATTTCGTTGCTTGAGGCAACCCGTTGGTTAGACGAGGGTTGTCAAGGTTACCTAGCGACTGTCGTGGATACAACAGTTGAGGACAGTGCTTTAGACATTGCGAGATCATGGATTGTACGCCAAGTTAAGAAAATGCAAGTTTTGGTTGACTCGTGTTGCTTTTCTAGGTCACGTGATTTCAGGAGAAGGAATTTCATGGACCCAAGCAAGATCGAAGCAGTGATCAATTGGCCAAGTCCGACTACAGTGACAGAGATCATAAGCGTTCTGGGTTTAATAGGGTATTACAGAAGGTCCGTGAAAGGGTTTTCAGCTTTAGCGTCGCCGTTGACTCGACTCTTGAAGAATGAAGAAAAGTTCGTGTGGACAGACAAGTGTGAGCATAGTTTTCAAGAGCTTAAGGAAAAGCTGACTACCGCACTTGTGCTGACCATACCATCTGGTCCTGGAGGATACGAGATCTATAGTGATGCGTTTTTCAAAGGACTAGGTTGCGCGTTGATGCAGCATGACAAAGTTGTTGCATACGCATCCCGTCAGTTGAGACCTCATGAGCAGAACTACTCGACGCATGACTTAGAGCTTGCAGCTATTATTTTTGCTTTGAAGATTTAGTGACATTATTTGTGTGGAGAAAGATTTCATATCTTCACTAACCATCAAAGTCTCAAGTATCTATTCTCTCAGAAGTAGTTGAATATGAGACAGAGTCGCTAGATGGAACTTCTGAAGGACTATGATTGTGATATCTTGTATCACTCCGGGAAAGCAAACAAGGTCGTAGATGCACTGAGTCGAAAGTCCTCAGTTGCACAGATGGTACTCAAGGAATGGACTTTGATTGAGAAGGCTAGAGATTTGGTTTTCAAATTTGAGGTAGGCCACCTTTCGAATCTTATAGCCACCCTCAGAATTGAGCAGAATGTTCAAATCATAATCAAAGCACTTCAGTTGACAGATCCAGATGTTCAGAAGATCCTGCAAGAGAAGACCGATAAGAGAAAAGCTGACTTTCAAATTTCTAAGAACGGAACACTGAGATTCCAAGGACGTTTGGTTGTACCGGACGATGTAGAGCTTAGAGATGATATTTTATCAGAAGCACATCGTAGCAGTTACAGCATTCATCCCGATAGTACTAAGATGTATCAGAATCTGCGTCAACATTATTGGTGGTCAAGTATGAAGGCGGACATCACCAAGCATGTCGCCAAGTGTTTGACGTGTCAGCAGGTAAAAGCTCAGCATTGCAAGCCGGGAAGACTTCTGCAACATCTCGAGATCCCAGAATGGAAATTGGAACATATCACGATGGACTTCGTGACAGGCTTATCAAGGAGTCAGAGAGGTAGTGACTCCATTTAGGTAGTGGTCGACAGACTGACAAAGTTGGCTCACTTCATTGCAGTTCGAAAGGACCTCAGTTTGGATAGACACGCAGATCTGTATGTGCGTCAAGTAGTTCTACTGCATGGAGTGCCGGTGACGATTACATCTGACCGAGACCCGAGGTTTACAGTTGCTTTTTGGAAAAAGTCTGCAGAGTGCATTAGAAACGAAGCTGCAGTATAGTACGGCATATCATCCTCAGACGGATGGCCAGTCTGAGAGGACGATTCAAACCCTCGAAGACGAGCTGCGAGTTTGCGTGTTAGATTTTAAGGGAAGCTGGGAAGAATAGCTTCACCTTGTTGAGTTTGCCTACAACAACAATTACCAACAGAGCATTCAGATGGCTCCTTTTGAAGCATTGTATGCCAGAGCATGCAGAACGCCGATATGTTGAGATGAAGTCGGGGAAAGAAAGATTACAAGCCCAGAGTTGGTTCAGCAGTCAGTGGATACAGTTGCCGTCATTAGAGACAGATTAAAGACCCCTCAGAACCGCCAGAAAAGCTACACAGATAAGCGTCGAAGACC
This sequence comes from Eucalyptus curtisii, assembly GCA_017140595.1. NCBI lineage: Eukaryota > Viridiplantae > Streptophyta > Magnoliopsida > Myrtales > Myrtaceae > Eucalyptus > Eucalyptus curtisii. The sequence continues at coordinate 9,440,369 of CM029498.1, forward strand.
ATTGGAATTTCAAGTTGGTGATCACGTTTTTTTGAAAGTGTCACGAATGAGAGGTAATTCGGGCTTTGGCAAGAAAGGAAAGCTGACTCCGAGGTACGTAGGTCCATTTGAGATTCTTGAAAGAATCGAGATCCTAGCGTATCGTTTTGCATTACCGCCAAGATTGGCGCAAGTGCATGACGTCTTTCACGTGTTGATGTTGAGGAAGTATGAGCCTGACCCGACCCACGTACTCAATTTTCAAGAATGGGACATGGACAACAGAGTGTCATACGTTGAAAGCCCAGTTTAGATTGTGGATCGCAAGGAGCAGGTCATGCGAACCAAGACCATCCCATTGGTCAAAGTGGTCTGGCAACACCACAATACTGAAGGAGCAACATGGGAAACTAAGGAATCGATGAGACGATTGTACCCCTACCTTTTTTATTAAAGATTGTAATAGGTTTAAATTTCGAGAATGAAATTTTTATAAGAGGGGAAGAGTTGTGACATCCTGAATTTTCAGATTTCATTTTTGATGAAATAAATCCGGCATTTCGTCGACGCACCGATAGTGCTATTCTTTGAGCTGATCACTAATGAGATAACTGGTCTATCTGGGGAAGCAATTAAGGGATCTAAATGCAATGGACTTGAGAATTCGACTAGGAATCGATTGCTCGACCGTGTCGATTTGCAATGGTCATTATGGCACTGTCGAAATCGATCAGAGACCGAAAATAGGTCGATTTGACTGAGATATGTGATCAGAGTGTGGGTGATTCCACCTGATTGCAAAATACTCGTCGATCGACACTAGACGGATTTTTCTGTCGTTTTGGTACCCAGTGTTTGTATTTGAAACCTCGAGATTTTCACGACAATCGAGAGTCGCCAATGTGTCGAAAATGTACGTTGTGACTCGAGATAAATCGATCACGGGTCAATTGTGCCAAAAATTCCTAAAAACTACCCAGTAGACTACGTCACGCTAAAATCGCATCAGATTGAAATTAACTGTGAGTTTGAACCCAATTTTAGAAATTGAAAGTTCTGTGGTGTCATGATCTATTTTAGGAACGTCGACTCATCCTCCAAGAAATTTTCAGAGATTCCGGGATTTTTGCGGAAAACCGTTTCGGACGTCGCGGAAAATTAACGGAAATTCGGATGGGCCAAATTAAAAGAAATTTGGACTTTCAAACTGAGCTATTTGGCGAAGGGCACTTGTAGGAATTTTGTGGACATTTTCTACATCAAAATTTGGACATCAATTGAGTGAAATTCGGAGCTTGGGAGGAGGTTGGATTTTTGGATATCAAAAGTGGATTATTTGTGATAATTGAGCAAGAAAGTAAATGCGAGACATTAGGATATTTATGTGGACTTAAAGGGGGACAAACATTTAATTAGATGGCTAAACTTGTTGACTTATTCCTCCTTTCCTTTGGCTTCTCCCGCACGGCTCTTCCTTCACGGTGCTGCTTCGCTTTCATTTATCTCTCTCAGCTGCTGCCTTTCTTTTCTTCTATTTTTGTTTCTGCCGAAGCCACTTATCCCTCCACCGAAACAAATTCTGCTCAGCCCCTGCCGCACGCCCATTTCCCCATTGATTTCTCTCTGCCACTTGCCGAAGCCAACCCCACCATCCCACTTTCATCCGTTCTTCTCCAATTCCCTGCCAACGAAGACCTCCACCTCTTGTTCTTAGATCAATCTTCAGCCGAAGTCTTCAAGCGACGCCACCTGGTTGACTCTGCAAGCTGCGCGCCTGCCCCCACCTTCTTCGTGTCCTTACTTGGACGGCACGAGGTCAAAGCCTCCAACCAAAGGCCCATCTTAGACTCATCTCCTGCAGCAACGACTGGACGCCAGCTGCCTGTTCTCTTCCGTGCCAGCTCGCAACTGCTTCATTCATCTTGTAACGTGAAAGTCCACCGAAGATGCTGCCACGAGTCCAACACCGTAGCTGCTTCTCGCACGCTAGTCCCCTCCGATTGAAGCCGCGCTCGCGAATTCTTCAGCTCGTTCGTCTCATTCAACAAGCCCGCAATTCCAGCCCAACTCAGCCCAATTTCCGCCTAGCTTGCAATTGTTCAGCCCAAGTTTCAAGCCCGTCTTCAATTTTAAGTACATCAGCCCAGTTTCTTGAAGCCTAGCAATTCAGCCCGTCGGTCCAAGAAATAGGCCTAAGCCCAGCCTTTTTGCTGTGGGCTTGCGAGGCTTTTGGGCCCGGCCTGAGTGTCCGCCGAAGCCGCCGAAAATTTGGATTTCGGCCGCCGTCGCGCTGTCGTCGCGATGAACCAATTTTCGCAATAAACCAGTGAGTTTATTCACTAAACTCTTCTTAGTAGGCTAATAACGTCTAAGGGGTGTTTAGATTTATTTAAGTGTAATTAGTTTACTTATTAGTTTATTTAGTTAAATTCTGTTAGTTAGATTATTTAAATTAGGTGGTTAGAGCTTAAATTTAATTAGCCTGTTAGGTATTTTTATAGTTATAATGGTTAGGATAATTTAGTTAGCTCAATAAGGGGTTAGATTAGAATTATTTAGCCTAAGTTAGCATTTTTAGTATTTAATGTATTTATTTAATTAATTTCAGTAATTATTTAATTATTAAATATTTTTCCGGAAATTAGGCCGGAATAGCCGGTGACCGGAATTTCGTGCTGATTGCATTGGTATGTTCATTTTCTGCAATTGGATGTTAAATTGTGAAGACTGAGTGTTGATTGGAAATTTGGTCAATTATTCCAAAAATTTATAAATTTCGTTATTTATACTAAAAATCCCGCGTGTCGAGTTTTAACACTGAAAATGGTTTTATATACTATATAAACTAGTGGGATTTTGAAAAGAATGTTATGAATCTTTCAAGTCCAATTTGACCGTGTACCCACACACGACTATTTTCCGAGATATTTTTAATACGAAGAAAATAGGCCAGGATCACTATTCTAATCGAGGCATTTGTGTGCAATGCACAGTGTCCTAGGCCGAGATTTAGTGGTCGTGTGCTGATTAAAGTGAACCCGTCCTAGCGTTTACGCTAGACATTACTAAATCCCACTTTTGGGTTACCCATGCATTAGAGTAGCGGGTCGCAGTAGATTCTGGACCTAAGCTCCTTTGGGATAGCCGTCAATGTGACGTAGCCGTGCTCTTTGGGGAAGAGACGATGCCTGGATATGTCAGTAGACTGCCGAACATGGATGTCGACAGTGCCTCGAGTGGCTTAATTAGCAATTGGAACGCATGATTGTCTGATTTTGATGCGCCTGATTATGAGACAAAACTGTACGGCATGGTATGGGTCGTGTCATAACGGTTTGGTCTTATAATCAAGACTCCTATGATGAATTGGGCTTAGACCCCTGTAGTTGATTGAGAAAAGTAAAGCGTTTCAATTGTCGTATGCATTAATTGCATGCATTTGTGATATGAACTGTGCTGACATGCAGGAAGGAACCGAGGCGAGGTAAGTCCTCTATTCTAATTGTGTGGTTGTGTGGCTAGAGCACCCTGAAGCGTACTTCCCTCTTAATCGGAGTTTGGTGGGTGGACTTGCTGAGACATTGTCTCACTAGTTATTATATAACCATTTTCAGGGTCATCGAGTGGAGGACCTGGAGCCGAGAGGAGGTGATCGGAAGTGTAGGTCAGTTAGGACCGCTTCTTTTTTGAAGGCTAGACTTTTGTAGTCTTTTAGCCATAAACTTTTGTACATGACTCAGTGAGATATAGAAGTGTGTTGTTTGTGAAATTGTTGTCCTGTTTTTTCTCTCCCGAGATGATTACTGTCAGGGGATTGATTTTTGCTTCCGCATGGGCAATAAAACAAAAAGGGTCGGCGACTCGTCCTGGGAAGTCGCAAAATATTATCGACTAGAGATGGATGGGCATGCGCTCGGGGTTCGTGGCATGACGATCCTCGCCCACCACAGGCGAGGCCAACCTGCGCCTAGGCCAAGGCGGCCTCGCCAGCCATCGGCGACGCCGGGCAATGCTACCGCCCTGGCTTGGGCGAGGGCCGGCCTCGCTAGATTTGGTGAGGGGAGCCCTTGTTGGGGCTCGCCCTCACCCAAGCGAGTGTCGGCCTCGCCTGGCGAGTGTCGGCCTCGCCCAGACCAGATCTGGCGAGGCCAGCCCTCACCCAGGCCAGGGCGGCCTTGCCAGGCATCAGCCGACCTCACCAGATCTAGTCTGGGCGAGGCTAACACTCGCCTGGGAGAGGGCGAGCCCCGGCGAGGGCTGCCCTCTCCAGATCTGGCGAGGCTGGCCCTCGCCCGGGCCAGGACGGCCTTGCCCAGTGTTGCCATCCCCCAGCTGCACCCAACGAGGGCACCCTGGCTTAGGCGAGGGTCGACCTCGCCCGGGCATGGGCGACCCTTGCCAGGCCGTGCCTAGGCGAGGGCTCCCCTCTCAGGGCTCCTCCTAGCCCGGCCGAGCCTCGCTTGTGGAAGGCGAGGCCAGCCGGCTGGCTGTGGCCGATGGCCAGTGGCCAACCACCAAAAAAGGCAAAGAAAGCCAAAAAGAAAAGAAAAAAAAAAGGAAAAACAGAAAAATAATAATAATAATAATAATTCAAAAAAATTCAAAAAAAATATATTAAAATATTATTAAAAATTGTCCACGTTACACCGGCGGTCCGACATGGTATTGCCAGCGTCCACGTCAGCATTTTCCAGCCAAAATTAGCCGGATGGAGTGAATCGGTAAGAAGTGAAAATGTTTAGGACTGAATTGGAAAATTAAAAGGTTTAGGTCTTAACTGGCAAAAGTGCAATAACTTTAAGACTTTTTAGACAAATTTCCCCTCAAACATGGCATATCATGCACACAAACAATTCTCAACCCAGAAATTAGTGCGTACACAACAAAAGTTAAAAAGGAAAAAAAAAATGGTTTGGTTAATGTGGAAATTTAACATAATGACAAGCATAAAAAATTCAGCAGTACAGTAGAGAGGTCAAGACTTGAGAACACTGTATTGAGACTTATTCAGATAAAACTTCAGATAGTCACTGAAAAGCTAAGGAGCAGATGAATTGAATAAAGAACAATGTCGATGATAATACCTGCGGCTGAATTTGTAGGGGGAGAGAAGTCCTAGAAACCGTCATAGGTGCCATAGCGATGGATGTTCATGATTAATCTTTGAGCTTACTATTGTGGAAAAGTATTAGTGATCCGCGAAACGTAACCCGTAACCCTACCTTAACCAAAACGCATGCAGTGACATCTTCTGGAGAGCGGCTCCTGGAATTTTTCCATCCATCCTCCCACAACCTCACCTCTTTATAGATGCCATAGCGTTGGATGTTCATGATTAATCTTCGAGCTTACTCTTGTGGAAAAGTATTAGTGATTCGCCAAACGTAAGCCATGACCCTTAACCAAAGAACGCATGCAGTGACATCTTCTGGAGAGCGGCTCCTGGAAATTTTCCATCCATCCTCCCACAACCTAATTGCATTATCAACCTATTGACACATAAAAGATGTCAATAGGCAATGTGCCGTTGCACCACAGGACCTGCAAATGGTCATCTATGTCGGTTACACCGCCAATAATTTGTACCTGACCCTTCATGGTCCTATTATTCGATTAATCTAAAGAACATTCATTTTCTTCAAACATGCTTTCTCACGTGCCACTATGATGTACTTGATACACAAAATACTATCTCTTCAATAGCTTTGACTCCTATATACTTGGGACATTAAATTTTTTTAGCAACAATGAGCTCGGCATATCTCTGTTTTCGGGATTTCAGTTGCTAAGGGAAACAAAAAGGACGTCCTCTAATGAATCGACAGTATTTTGCTATAACAAACCTGGAAGAGAGATGAGTGTCTTACGTAGTTACAAAAAAATGATCACGCAATAGTTGGTAGAAATTTACTCTGCTGACGTGCATGAACATTCTGAACAAAAAACGGAAAACGTGCATGAACATTTCCGGCCAGGAAGCATTCACGAGGAGCTGAGAGACACTCTATTTCTTAAAGCACTAAAATGATTACGACCTTGTTCTTTTAGTGAGTGGAATAAATAAATTGTACAAAAAATCCTAAACTTATTGTCCGATCACTAATTTAATTTTGAACTTTTTAATTTGATCAATATTGTCTAAAACTTTTGACAATTTTTTGTATTCCACCTAATTAAATATAGGTCGAAAATCAGTGACGAAGCAATTTAGTAAACACTAGCCATTTTAAGTGATACAACTGATAGTTGACATAGATAATCTTAAATTATGTGGCGTCGTTTCATAATTTTTTAATATTCTTTATTTTTATTTTTTTTAGTAATTTTTTTCCTATTCTTTCATTCTCTAGTGTTCATTTTCTTCCCTCTGCCCGTGGCCGATGCCTCCGCAATGACCGGCGACCATCATAGGCTACAAGTGAGGGCATTGAGCGAGACTTGCAAGCCTTCTCCTAGATTTGGGCAAGGGCCCTATAGGCCCTCGCTGGCCATAGGCAAGGTTGGGGACTTGCAAGCCCTTGCCTAGATCTACCCTCGCATGGGATCAACGCCTGTCATCACCAAGGCCTCAATGTCTTGTTCAAGAAAGAAAATGAACAGCAGAGAAGGAGACGATAGGAAAAAAAAGAAAAAGAAAAAAAAAAAGGAAAGGATAAAGGGGGAAAAAATCTGAAAATAATAACAAAAAATTGCAAAATGAAGTTGTTTCGTTTGAGATCATCCATGTCAATTGCCAATCATGCAACGTGGCCTACCTTGTTGGATGTAGTAGATTTAGGATATTTTGAATATTTTTCTCCTGTTAAATATGCCTGATTTATTTGATATCCTAAAATTTGTCAACTTTGTGAAATCAAGTTCTAAAATTTGTTGGCATTTTTCGTTTTTCATATTGGACGAAGTTAATGAAAAGACTTGATTACAACTACTTGATAAGTTTTATGACTCGATTGTAATTTTTGGAAGTTGTAGGACTCAGTTGCATCTCTGTAATAAGTTTTAAAACTTGATTACACTATCATTTTAAGATTTTCAGTATACTTATCCCTAAAATAAAAGAAAAAGGGCCTACCCCCTTTACATGAACTCTTTAATTTAAACGCACCATGGAATTTCCCGTCCTTTTACATTGTTTCATTAACTAAGAATTTTTTTTTTTTTTTTTGGGTTAAAACCAAGATTTAGTTCAAAGATAGATATTTTGAGGAGAAAAAAATTTCAGCAAAACTATGCAAGGATTTGCAGAGATCGCAACAATATTACCGGAAGCATATAATTATTTATCACTGACAAGAATGATATAGTAAAAATTCTTTTAGTAGTTTACCTTAAGTTTAGCAAGATCTGCTTATTCGGCAGCCTTGAGCTTCTTCGATTCCTTCTCTCTTGCCATTGACGAAGCTGTAAAAGCCTACTCAATCGGGCAAAACTGGGACAGTTTTTCCAGCGATCTTGACCACCTCCGCAGCACGCTGTGGAAATAAATAGGAACACATGCAGAGGGACAAGCTGGTTGTCACTCGCTTTTAGTCATGCATTCGAAACTGTAAGATTCATGCACTATAAGATAGCCAGACAAGCAAACAAATGATGTGCATTTCAGTTGAGGTGGCAAGAGCAATTAGATTGAATTCAAACCAAATAAAGCTTGACGCATAAAAGAGAAACGTTGTGCATTGAGCGAATATATGACAAAATAAGTGCAAAGAGAGTCATTGATGTTCTAGCGCTTTGGCCAATTGAGTTCTTAAAATTTTACTTTGCTTAATTGAATCCTCAGCATTTTCAATTTTAGTTAATTGAGTCCCTCAAGCTTGATCCTCGGAAATAGCCACATGGCTATGATTTTCCAAGTTGATAAGAAGATGCTCGAGAAGAAAACCGGGTAGGAGGTGAAATGGGACCTAAGTGCAAGTTTTACTATTTCAGTAACTACAATTGATCTGACAGAAGATTGAACTTTCATGGATCTGGCACTTCGTTTGAAGCTATACAAACAGAAATCAGCGGGCTCAAGAAGCCAATCTTTTAGACAGTTTCTGAATTATCACACAGAAAAGCACTAGGATATCTTTACTCATTCACTTATTTCCTCTATAAACTCACAGTTATTAGAGTATATTAGGCATCATTTATTTGTAGTACATTAGGTACAGATGTCCTCTCTCTGAAATTTCCTCTTTTCCTCTTCTTACCATCAGCTTTGCCAGAAGATGTTTCCAACTTCCGACATTGATGATGTCATTTCAAGGAGTTCTCAATGTTGATCACAAATCGGTACTTAACATCTCTCTTGGTGAGCCTCTCAAGGGCTTCATTGGCATAATCGATCAGTATCACTTCGATTTCTGGGTATATGTGCTGCACCGCACAAAGGTCTATCATCTCTTGGATATACTTCATACCTCCCGTAGTGCTACCCGAAACGGTTTTCATACCTGCAAAAAGTTCATTGTGAGCAACTTAGTTTGTTCGCCTATCAGGTATCAATATTTCATTCAGTAATGAGCTTTGAGAACGAAAACGTACCGAGGTCAAGGCTTGCTGCACTGAATTTAATTTCGCTTGGGGACCCAACCAATGCTAGAACGCCACCCGTCTTCAAAAGAGACATGTAAGGATCGAATGGGTGATCAGCAGATGCTGTGTCGATTATAAAGTCCAGGGACTTAGCCATGGCCTGCGTGTATTGGATTCATCAGATCACGGCAGCACTTGACATCCATGGATCTAAAGTATTGATAATTCCAAATCTTCCCATTTACCTTCATCTGTTCTTGGTCAGATGAGATAACGAAATGGTCAGCACCAAGCAAGCTCAGTGCTTCTTCCTTTTTAGAAATGCTTGTACTGAACACAGTGACTTTCAGTCCAAAAGCCTTCCCAAGCTTAACTGCCATGTGGCCGAGCCCACCGAGTCCAATTACGCCAAGAGACTTACCCGGTTGGTTCATCTTGTGACACACCATTTGAGTGTATACTGTGATTCCAGCACAGAGCAATGGTGCTGCTAGAGCCAACGGGTAGTTTTCTGGAATCCTGAAGCAGTACCTGTCAATGAAGCACCACAATTAAGTTTCCAAATCACACCAAAGGAGGAAGGGATTTCCCAATAGAATCAGCATCCCATCTTTTTTGTATAACAGGATTCAAATCACATTTTACTTGCTTAGAGCACAATTCAGCATCATGTGGTTTCTGTGATTCTTTTTCTGACCACAAATTGCTTAAGACGAAAACTTCTTGCTGTAGCGACGAAAGTAAAGCCACTGCAGCATACAGGAGGCCATACTCGATCAAAATTGAGAAAAAGAGACTTGCTCTAACAGAGGACACTGGAACCACATAGCACATGCATGACAGGTCATGTAATTTCTCTATTCCCCTCAATCATGTCTCTGAGTAACACGATATTCCCGTGACTGTTGATACAAGAATCCGTGAAAGCACGTACATTTTATTACCCATTTGATCTAACACTTACTATCTAACTCTTGGAAACAATCTAAAAAAAAAAGGGAGGAAGAGGAGACAGAAGGCAAGGATTGATTCCTCGCCGCCTGCAATTTCCATCTCTTTCTCTCTTTTAATTAATTTAATTTTAAATTTAATTTCACTGATTTTTCATGAAAATTCATATGTTAGATTTATTGGCTCACATGTCATTGTCACTTGATGCGTATGATATACAGAATAGTCCAAGAGTTTTGACTTTAGATACTTGGGAACCCGCGAATGGTCATATCGGTTACACATTCAACATGATGTATTAGCTAATCATAGTCCTCTAATGGTTTATATTTGCTTAATATATTTCAAGAATATTCATTTGTTAGACTTGTCCGCTCACACGCCACTATCACTCGATGTATATGATATGCAGAATAGTCTAAGAGCTTTGACTTTAGATACTTGGGAGTGTCTATGCTTGTTTTATGTATGTTATGCTTGCAATGCTTCTTGTTTTGAGTGGACAGTACAAATATTTAAGTCCATGTCAATTTGAACAATTTTCTTTATTATACAGCAATAGTCTTTAATCTATTGTGTTCTTGACCACAAAAAACCAAATAACAAATAAGTATAAATTATTGTAGGGTCCAACGACAATCTTTAATCTATTGTATTCTTGACCACAAAAAACCAAATAATAAATAAGTATACATTATTATAGGGCCCACTCTTTTAAAAATTTGTTGCTCACAACAAGTTATTTATTCTCATAGTAACCCAAAGTTATGCTAGCAAAGCTCTTTTGAGTAAGTGCATTGAGTCCTAAAACAAAAAGTGCAATTTAATCCTAAAATTTGTCACGAAATGCAATTGAGTCTTAAAATTTTCAAAAAGTACAATCAATTCTAAATATTTATCAAAATTGGTCCAATTTAAGTCATTCCATTGATTGTAATTTTTGAAAGTTTTAAAGCTTAATTACGCTTTCCTAACAAATTTTAGGACTTGATTGTACTTTTTTAAAATTTTAGGACTTAACTGTAATTTCATGATAAGTTTTAGGATTTCCAATACATTTTTTTTTTTTCTGCCTCATTAATCTTTTTAGCAACAATGAGCTTGACATATCTCTGTTTTCGGGATTTCTGTGGCTAAGGGAAACAAAGGGATGTCCTCTAATGAATCAACAATCTTCCTGCCATGACAATGCCGGAAGAGAGATGAGTGTCTCACATAGTTATAAAAAATGTTCATGTTATAATCGGTAGGCATTCGCTCTGCCAACGTGCATGAACATTTCCGGCGATGAAACATTCGTGAGGAGCCAGTAAAGACATCCTGTTATTTTAAACCGGCAAAAGGATATCAAGCTTGCTCTTTTGGCAAGTATATTGTCGTCAGATAAGCCTGATTAATCCGATATTTTCATACAAAAAATCGTCATCGAGGCCAACTTAATCCAAAATGCCAATGGACAGGCTTGGGTAAGCTAGTGGATAGGTATGCCGCTTTATCTTATGTCGTGTTATCTCACGAGAGATGGTGCTGCGTTCTCCTTAGGATGCACATGACTTGGGGTAGGAAAACCTTAGGATCCGACGAGGAGGAAGGGAACAAGCAATCTATTGTCAGGCCAATACAAGATCATTTCATGTCAAACTCCGCAGTCTTGAGGCGATGGAATCTACGACATACTTGGCTCATTCACAAGAGTCGATAGTAGTTGCATTTCTTTACTTAGCCGATGAAGTCGATGACAAGCTCCATGGTTGTGTTCGCAGGCTAGGCCATTAATTTGAAATTTGACATATAGCATATTCATGATTCATTCTATCTGACAGGGAATTCTTCCATTTCTACTTCTGATTTTCTTTCTCAGTATGGAGTGAAAGAGAAAGAGCCTATCTCCCATTGCATGGACTCTATTTTAAAAACGCCATGGAATATCCTATCTTTACACACTGTCTCAATCACTAAGATTTAGTTCAAAGATGGATTATTTATAGGGATGAGTGAAATTTTTCAGGCCTACTCAGTTGGCCCCTTCCAGGACGTGATTTTGGTAGGAGAATTTGATATTCTTCTAGCCATTAATGGGTCTGTGCAAGGGCTTTTATACTCTACTCAACACCCAAGCGAGTCAACTGATGAAGTATAGAACTATCGGCATTTACATGATATCACCGACACCGCCGTGTCGATCAAGAAAGGAAGGAGTTCCCAAATATATTTATTTTGGAGAGAGACAAATTTCAGTAAAACTATGCAAGGATTTGCAGAAGATCACTACAATATTAAGGAAAGCAAATGAACATCCATCAATGGAGTAATGTAGTGCAATACTCGATTGATCAGGGTGAGAACTAAGCTCAGAAGATCATTCTAAGTATCCATGCCAGAGCTCGTGTCGAGCACAATCTTGTGATATGGCTGAGAAAGATTGCAGTCTTGTGCACACTTTGCATTCATAGCAAATAACTGTTTCCAATTTGATAATATTATCTATTCTTGACTGCGTTCTTTCTCCTGAAATTAGGGCGTATACTTGTTCAGAGTAGACCTCCAAATGCACTTCCCCCACTTGAGGAACACCCCCTCAAGGAACAAATACCCGACATGGATTCGTGTGAAAGCAATTTGTTTTGTACAAACCACCTAAGACTGTGTATTGTAGCTAAGGATACATAAGATAATAACCCTGCAAGAAAATCTCCTTGTCCGAGCCAGGGTTTCAATATAGAATCAGCCTCACAAAATCCTTTACCACTTTTTCATTGCATCGGGCTTCTTGTCGCAGTCACTCTGCTTTGTGGGGCCAGTAAAGTATGAGAAAACCTGCCAAAATGGTTTAATTGCATTCATTGACAGCTTCCAATCTTGAGCTCTCCTTCTGCAAAAATTCAAATTCCTGGATGAGTTTGGCCAGCTTTGCAGCATTCTCTTCCTGGATGTGAACTGGGACCTTCTGTTCATAGCCAGATGCATTGATGATCTTCTTGAGTTTCTCTTGTTGCCTGCATAAGTAGACAGGTCACACCAAAATTATGAGACCCACAGCCCACAAGCTCAGTGATCCAAGCCTTGTCTTCAAGGTTTTCTTTATATGATTATGGAAAAATCAAGGTAATTAAATATCCTACAAAATGGGGAGTAATCTGCAAAAAATTGCTTTAATTCACAAGAAAAATTAATATAACATGGATCACCTTAACAACGAGGACATCAAGTGGATAGACAAGATCAGGGACAAGGAAAACATCATGGGACTTCTCTGAGAAAATGATACTTACAGAAACAGAAGGGGAAAAGAATTTAACAGCTTTCAGTGAAGTTATCAAGATAAAAGGTCGAGAAATTAACATGGACTGCCTTGATGACACCAGGTGGATAAATGAGGTCCACAACAAGGAAAAATGTCATACTTCTCCAGCACAATGTACTAACAACAACATAGAAAGAATCGGGAAAGTTATCATGGGACAAAACCAGGTTTACTCATGAACGTTTTTGTTAGAATGTGCAATAAAGACAGAAAGAAACTCGCACATTATTTCTAAATAAGCAATCTGTTGACATAATGATGTACAGTGCTAAGCTGCTAGCAAAGGCTTTTACCTGTACCACACATGAATGACATAAGTGATATCCACATGATAACACCGGGGAGGGAGGGAGGGAGGGAGGGAGAGAGGGAGAGAGAGTATTTTCACTGGACTTACTTTTGAATCTCTTCCATCTTATTCTTGATCTTCTCACGTTCTGCTTCTGCATTAAGTTCTCCTTGAACCTTAAGATACACTTTGAGATTTTCATTCACATTCTCAAAAGCACAACTTGCGGGAACATCTTTTTCACTCAACAAAACCTGTGAATCCGTCAAATAAAACTTTGAATTAACTGCGGAATAGTCACTTAAACTAAGGAGCAACAATTAAAGAAAATGAGATACATAACAAAATTAACAAAGAAAAATGGAACCCATGTCCAGCCTATCATGTTAGAACTATAAGCAGTGTCGAGGTGTATGTACTTCATCCTACTGATGAGTGAGATTTACCCTACATGTGCACTAATCATTTACAAGCCTTGAAGATAATCAGCAAGTCAACACTTAATTATCATTTGAAGACTCTCTTTTCACAATAGACCGACTTAAGGAGAGGAACTAGGTGGGAGTTAAAAATCAGCTTTTGGAACAAGATTCAAAGGAGAAGAATTGGCTTCCATGACCATTTGTGAAACTTACATCACATTATACACTAAGCTTATCGATGCAATGCTGAATCACATTCAAAAGGCAATAAGAACACACAAGTTGCAAAAGCAAACACAACTATTTAAGAAACTAATGCACTGTACCTCTAATGAAGATAAAGCAGCAAGAGTTACAATCTCCAATTCATGGCTTTTAATGGTGTCTGCTACTTTCTCACTTTGGCAATATGCATAAGCAGGTAGCCTGAGAAAAATTTAACTAATAGGAATAAATAAAAGAATAAATGATCGCAGATATAACTACAACCTCATATATACTTAATTGGCAGATTTTGAGAACTTTTTCCCCAACAGGCCTGGCCTATTACAAATTTACAGCATAAAAATCTAAAAATATCCACTAGAGAAATAAGATAGCTCAAATGGTGTCAATGGCAAGACTCAGTGCCACCTAGCAGAAACTCTATGATGCATAATTCTTTCATGCAAATTAGAGTAGGTGCACTCTTTTTCCAATGAACACGACAGAAGGCTCTCCATAACAAGTAAAGAGAATCTAATATTGAGGTGATCCTTCTTCAGGATATATCTGAGGAGGATGTAATACTAGCAAGCAAAATGCCCCAAGTAAAGGCCCTATGTGTCCATTTCACCTTGTAAATCCTTGAATTTCGTCTACATAAAATTACCCATCAAGCCAACCACATTAATCACACCTTTGTCAAATAAATACAGTTTGGTTATGGGCTTTCCCTTATGTCATTATGCATGGTATCAAGCAATCAAGACTTCCAGCGGCACCCTTAACAGGTAAAAATGCCGAGGTAGATATTAACGTGTTTGCTTTAACTGGTATAGATCTTTAGATGAGAAGGAAGATACAGGAACCAAAGGACAAAACCAAAAGCTGCATGCAATAAATCAGACAAACTTCATTAATTTATGACTATCAAGCAAGCGTCAGACATTAGCAAATGAATGTATCGGCAATCGAAAATACATTGAAAACAAAAGGTTAAAAGCTCATATCTACCTTTCATTCTTATGCTTTGTAAGCCCCTCTGACCTTAGTGACCGCAGGGATTTTACTGCGGACTCAATGAGATCCATCTCAAGCTCCAACCTTTCGTCTGTCCAGCACTGAAGCAAAAGGAAAATCACAATAATGCGATGAGGATGAAACTAACCCATTGAATTTATGATTAATCCATCAACTACAAGTTACCCATCAGCATTTTAAATGTCTCGTAGACTACTTATTAGAACTCCAAATGTCATAGATTAATTAAACTGCAGGACAAACTTTCAATATTTGATTAGCCGAGATTTACCTCTACAGGGGATGGGTAATCACACATCATAATTGATTCTTTTCTTTCACCGTCCTTTGCAGAGGGCAGCCGCTGCCACAATTCTTCAGTAACAAATGGCATGAAAGGATGAAGCAGCCGTAACCCAGTTTCCAAGCATAACCACAAAACTTCTTGTGAAGACTTCCTTTCAGAGGAAAATGTGGGGTCCTCAACGGCAAAGTAAGGCTTGATTGCTTCAATAAAAACATCACAGAACTGATATTGCCACCATGAATATACTGTGGTGGCTGCATCTGAAAATTCGTACGATTCAAGAGATGAAATGGTTTTCGATATAGCCTTGTTCAGCACAGATATTATCCATTTGCAGCTAAATGGCATAGTTTCTGGATGTACTTCCACTTGGGGCACAAAATTGTCTCCAAGTTTGCTCATAGCAAATCGAACAGCATTCCACAGTTTGTTGCACCATTGACGATAGCCAACAACTCTTTGTATATCCAGATTTATTTTGTCAGACTGCAAAAGGAATAAGAAAAGTTACAGGTTAACATTTGTTCAGAAACAAAGGCAACAATATCGAGGCCTGTACATGGTACATATTATATCATGGTCAATTCGGGGGAAAAGAATAAACCTGAGCTGTATAAGAGACAAGTGCAAATCGGAGAGCATCTGCACCACATTCAGCAATACCATTGGGGAAGTCCTTGATCTGTCCTGCTTTAGCTACAGTGAGTTCACTAGGGTCCAAATTGCCCTCCTCCAATCTCTTATGAAGAGCTTCTAGGCTTACGCCATTAATTACTTCAAGAGGATCAATGACATTTCCTAAAGACTTTGACATCTTTCGGCCATGGGCATCACGAATCATGGGATGCAGATAAACCTACAAAGATATAACATAAGCAGCAAATACAGTAGAAACGAATTCTATTAGCAAGCCAATACAAATACTGTTCATTTTCCTAGATGTAGAAGCTCCATAAATTTTGAATCATATGGCAATCAGACTAAGCGTTGACTTCCCAAATATAACTCTTAAGAAGCAGGTAGTCGGTATACCAGAAGTGGCAAAAGGAGGGTTACTTTGACATTTGACCAAGGAAAGAATCCATCTATGCAAATATTAAAAACATACAGTATCTGAAAATGACATGTAACAAAAAACCAAGCTGATTGGGATAAGGTATTCACACTACATATTGATGTCACTTGCAATCATTAAGCAATTTGGGTTGATATTCCTGGTCGTTAAGGGAGTAGTACAAGATAGATATTTTATGAAAGTTTCAAGCAACTCGAACACAAAAGAAAAGGACTAGGAAAATAACAACCAAGACAACTCCAGCCAAAAAGAAAATGAAAAGACAATACACATTTCTAGGGCTTTTACAGAGGACCACATTCCAACGAAACATCAGGCATTTTCCAGGAAACAGACGATCTGCAGATCCATTGTAAAGTAAGCTGAGCTATTTGGCCACTAAAAATGCAATTATTAGACGTATAGCATCATATCTTCATGAGATCATTGTTAATGATATGTCCTGCAACTGTAGTTAACTCACCTTCCTGAAAGGGACATCTCCTCCGAGTTTAATTCCCATCATCACCATCCGGGCAACCCAGAAAAAGAGAATATCATGGCCAGTCTCAAGGAGAGAAGTAGGATAAAATGTCTTCAAATCTTCTGTATCATCTGGCCATCCGAGCACAGATAGTGGGAAAAGTCCAGCTGAAAACCAAGTATCAAGTACATCAGGATCTTGGCACAAATCAAATTTCCTCCCTGCATACTTCTTGCTGGCCTCTGCCCAAGCTTCGCTCTCATCTTTTGCAACTATCCAGTTATCATTGTATGCGCCAAGTTCCTTCAGTTCATCGTCTTCCAGTGTGACATACCACGCTGGGATCCGATGACCCCACCATAGCTGCCTTGAGATGCACCAATCACGTATATTCTCAAGCCATCTGTGGTGTTGAGACATATCTTCAGTTCTAAATTACTGCAATAATACTGCATAAACAATGCTCAAATGTCCAAAATTAAATTGCATTATACGCAAACCTCGGAAAAATGTATAAAACCATAGTCAACCAGTTTTTCCCCAATAACATATAGCAACTGTGCATTGGCATTCATCTGGGCCAATTAATGAGATAAAAGAAAAAATCAGGGAGGAACATTTTCATGCTTAGCCCTTGTAACAGCAAGCACTGGCAGCAAAATTTTGGGAAGAAGTGAAGCTTGCACATGCAATTCCCTCATGTTATTACTATTATCCACAACGGTGGATTAGATGACAGCACCTTTTCCAATCTGCAGTATACTGTTTAGGAATAATTTCAAGTCTTCTATTCTCAGCATCCATGGCCACATCAAGAGCTTCTTTTGCCATGCCACTGCATTTCACATACCACTGTGGCTTTATTAACGGTTCCACAACATCATTGGTTCTTGAACAAAGGCCAAGCCTCATCTCATTGTTTTTAGAACCTCTGTATAGTCCCTGAAAGCAAGAAAATCAAATACTTAAGTCATTTATGACAACAAACTACCTGAAACTGTGACATGGAGCATCAACTGGAAATAATGGAGAGAGTAAGAGGAGAATAGTCTAGGAGGATATAGTAAGCATCCATGTAAAAAAGTGGAGAAAGAACAGAATTTACTAGCAATGGCATATGACAAAATGCAATAACGTTCAACCAACATCACAAATAATCGGCCCATGCCTTAAGATGTGTTATAATTATGCCCAAAAAAAGCATGCATATTGATAAGTAAAGACCTGAGAACAAAGCAAATGGAGTAGCAGATAAGTAAGACTAATGATTATTGTTCAACAACTTATGAACATTTGCCTTCATATTCATTCACTGCATAATATTTTGAAAGCTTCTAGTCAAAATCACTTCATCTCTAGTTAAGATTTTCTTCTTTGAGTTCTTCAGAAGCAAGCCTATCCTATGGGGCACGTGCACTCAGAGTGATGAAAAATGTGAGTTCAATCTAAATAGCCAGTGGTGTTCTCCAAGTAAATTGAGAAGCTATCTGTAGTCAACCATATAATCCACCAAGGAAGGTTAAAGATGTAGTTCAGGTGTCAACAAACCAAGAGTTGAACAATGTATTAGTTATTTAGGCTTCTCTCAAGTAGGAGGTTGCTAATCTATTTAAGATTGAGGATGCAACTCAACTCAATCCACTAGCCTTCCTTTTGCAAGAAACAAACAAATATATAAACTCATCTAACTTCTGAGCATCTGACCAAAAAAAAAACATACAAAGAAACAGAGAGAGAGAGAGAGAGATTTCGAGCCAGCACTCAAAAGGTTTTAGCAGTCCACAGAACAACTGGGGAAAAATTTATCAGGATCAGAAATTGATCCGTTTTTTCTAGATGGAAAGCCCAGTAGGCAACTCTGGCATGACTCCCATCTTGCTAACCCATAGACTAAGCCGTGCAAGGTATCTTTTGGTGGGGGCTGTTGGGGTGGAAATGTTGGAAGGACACTGTTTGATGATGAAGCCAAGAAGAAAATGAAGTGATGCAAGAAAAAGATTGCTCTGAGCATGACATGGGTTTGAAGTTTACTGAAAGGTATTAAACTGCAGTCATGTTGTGGTAGTCATGGATGGGGCCAGTATGGCCATCCAATAGTGGATAGAAGTTGCAGCAAGTAGTGGCTATAGTAGATATGAATTTAAAACCTTCACACACTATTTAATTAAATCATAAATTAACTAACAGGGTTAAATTGACACTATTCAGGAATGTCTCAATGCTTTTCAAATCATCTAATGGTATCAAGAAGTTGAAATTTGTAAGACAGGATATAGATGGCTGAAATAGATCTTCTTCTTCTACTGCTTTTATAATGAACAAAAACAAAATATAATTTGATTTTACAATTTATTATTGCATTAAGCACTCAAGATATATCTACCAATCTTTCATATTGCAGTGATACACCTACGGCTTCCATGGATATTACTATACCTTTTCCTGCAATGCCACAGTGATAGCTTGACGGGCCATAAAGCGTGGCATCCCGATAAACTCTGAGCCACCATTGCTATTTATTTTCCCATCATCAGTGAAAATGTTGATAAACTCAAGATTATGACGCCTTCCAACCTCAAAATCATTTGGATCATGTGCTGGAGTGATCTGAAAAGGAACAGGATATTAAAGGTGGCGTATGATAAGCAAAAAATAAGCCTTTGAATTGCAATTGATTAAGATATATACCTTGACAGCACCAGTACCAAAACTTGGATCAACAAGAATTGCATCACAAATGATGGGAAGTCTTCTTCCGTTGAAGGGATGAATTGCAAATTTGCCATGCAGATGACTATACCTTTTATCATCAGGGTGAATTGCAATGGCAGTGTCACCTAGCATTGTCTCCACCCTTGTTGTGGCAACAATAATCTCTTCCAGGCCTTCCTCCAGTGGATAGGCAAATGAAGTTAAAACTCCAAATTCTACTGGATCTTCATAGCCAGGAACTTTTAGAAGCTTCCTTTCCTTGATGTCCACATAATCTACCTACAAACAGGTTCGTCCAGCTAACCAAGGAAGAGAAAGGGACAAAATGATTGCAGTCATTAGGCAATCACTCACCTCAATATCAGATATTGCGGTCCGTAAGATACAATCCCAATTCACAAGGCGGAGATCCCTGCGAGAATTTCATTTAAAACATGCATATAAACAACTCAAAAAACTAATATGTAAATGAAAACGCACGACCTGTGATTCAACCATATAGCATTAACCTATTAGACATTGATTATCTCAGCAGTAATTTATCAAACTGATTATTATTGGCCACCGGTATCAAGCATCTTTGTCGGCACAACTGCTTTAATAAGAAGAAACTCATAAGCCTTTCCAACCAAAAAGTCCCAAAAATACTTGCAACCTATGAGTCAATAAGTAGAATACAACAGGGATCACAAGGAGGAAGAGAGATGCTGGCTAATTGTCAAGTACCTATAGATAAGACCCTCTTTAAACAGCCGAACAAATGCCTCAGTAACAGCTCTTGATCTTCTCTCATCCATTGTGAAGCACTAGAAAATAAAAGGAAAGAAAAAAATTTCAGGGAAAATAAACTTTTCCTAGCTAATAAATTGTGACAGATAAAATGCAGATACCGATAGCAATGTCTACTAACAAGTTTCAAACTCAAGTGTACAGTATAGACTCCAATCCAAAGCACTTCATCATGTCTGAAAAGTCAAAGTTCAAGAATTTGGAAGAGTTACCTCACGGGACCAATCGAGCGATGCACCCAAACGTCTCTGTTGCCTTAATATAGTGCCACCATACTCATCCTTCCACTTCCAAACCTAGTGACAACAAGAGAAAAAGGAGATACACTGAGCAAAATGACTTTTACACGGATAGTGAAACAACCATTGAAGGTGAATTAGCAAGGATAATAGTGTCACCTCAGACACAAATTTCTCACGACCAATATCATGCCTAGTCAAACGACGTTCACGCATCAGCTTCTTCTCCACGACAACCTGCAATATAGCATTCAAAATCTTCCACCTTAATAGTGAATGAATATATCCAGACTTAACCAACCACAAACTAGACCAAAGACCATGTGGTTTCTAATTTAGATGAGGGATTTAGCATGGGCAGGTTAAGGAAAGAACCTAATTCAAAGGTTCACCAGTGTCATTGCCACAGGCGATACATGTTAGGATGCAGCATGATCATCAATAATATCACTTCAACGTAATGCTGGTAACTGCTACCATATCATCATATTTACTTGACAAATGGAAAGGATTTCAACTATCATATCTCGGACATATCAAATCTATGGAACTACATATACTGTTTCATGAGGGGCAATGTAACCTAAATTGAACCCCATACTCAGTTACTAGCCAAATTAGCCACAGATCCCAGTAAAACCTGGATCTGACTCTGACTCCACAAAATCTTCTTATATTCACCAGAATACTGCAGGTGGCAAGAATAATTTTTTTAATGGAGCACTAACCCTAGCTTTTCTCTGACATACATTCCCCCAAGTTGACTAGATATCACTCACATGAAGTGTGAAAATGACTTGTAGCATGGCAGTTAAAATGATAAGACTCGATTAGAACTGGTTGGAACTGTAGACCAATAGAAAGCCAATTGAAACTTAAACAATTCAAAACAATTATGGACATTCTAATTGAAGCCATCGTGACAACTTTAGTCACCAATACTCACATGGTGGCAACCTCTGTACAGCATCTCAACTACCAAAATACCACTTTGGATCAATTATTGCTACCGCAGTGCAACCGTCAAACTACCACACATGATTAGACTAAGGCCGTGATGGTATTCTCTTCATTTATATTAAATGAAAGATTTCAAATTAAATGCTTTTAAATATACAATAGAAATTTCTATGCAACCAAATGACAATCAGGCCTGATGCTAATCATGGCAAAGGACAGAGTGAAGGTCCTGCATGCTTTGGCAAAGGGAGAACAAGTTATAAAGGTTATGGACCATGGCAGGGAAAAATAGCAATAAAAAGGTCTTGATAACAGTTTTTGGCTTTTTTTTTTTTTACATTGAGCTATTTGTCTGCCAAGTATCTTTAATTAGGTAAAAAAAAATTGAACGAGCGACTTTCCATGACAATCCCCAGGATCCCATTTGCTCATTTGGGGCAAAAGCATAGGAGATTAAAGAATCTCACCTGTGTTGCAATCCCAGCATGATCCATGCCGGGCACCCACAAGGCATTATATCCAGACATTCTCTTCCAGCGAATAATCATGTCCTGCACATGATGAAAATTCTGACATGAAGGATGTATTTAGTCTTCATTAGTAAGCAAGAAGACAATGCAGAAACAGTCTCGCAACCTGAATAGCAGATGTAAGGGCATGGCCAATGTGTAGGGCCCCAGTCACATTTGGAGGGGGAAGAACCTGCATAATATGAGACATTAAGAAATAAAATAAAATAAAAAAAGCCCAGAAAAGTTAGTGAAGAGCAGTAAAATCTATAGTCTAGAACTGATAAATTCTACTGAGATTGTTTGCAGATACTCTTCCAATCAAACAACCAATTTTCTCAGTTGAAAAATATTTGAAGGCAGCATGACCTCCTGGTTAAGGCCATTGATAGTGATAAGATGACTGTTTTAAGCATGAATTATTCCATATACACACTTTAATAGCCAACCGAAATACGAGCAGCCAATTCTTAACTCATTTCAAGATCCATGTACCATATTTTAGCAATAAGAACAATAAATGATTATACTTAAGAGAGAAAAAAACCAAGAGATTAGCACATTAATAGCAATTGAAATACGAGCAAACTACATGGAGTCTTTCTAAACTTGACTGTTTTTTCCTAAAAGTACACTTCCTACCATCACTTATGTTGAGTAGCACATGGTGGTGAATTAATCCATGCTAAAGTTAATCCTCTGACAATTATGCTCGCAAATAGTTTTGTAAATTGGTGCTTTCAAAATAGGAAAAAAAGAAAGAAAGGAAGAAAGAAAGAAAAGCATGGAACCATCAAAAAGCATGCATCCTTGAAAGTGAAATAACAGAATACATAGTAAACAAGTGAGGTCTATGTATTTGAAATTACACTATAAATTTTCCAGGAGAACCCAAACCGGTGAACAGAACTTACTGAATTGAATCTTAAGATCCCCAGTAAGATCCTCACTCAATCCCTGATACCAAGTTGCAAACAATAAGTCTAAGAAAAGTGTCCAGAAGTAGAAAGTACTCACAATTACAAATGGCAGTTTTGGGCTGCTGGCATCTGCCACAAAGAAGCATGAGTTCTCCCACCATGCATACCATCTAAATCAACAGGAAGTGGGTCCAAAAAATTCTGAGAGACAATAATAATGTGAATACAGCGTAAACAGAAGAGGAGTTCATTCTTACGATTTCTCAACAGCGCTTGGATTATACTGCTTTGCCATGTGGCAGGATAGCCTTTTCTTCTCACCAAATGGAGTCTCTGGGTCGACATAATCACCTGGATTATCTTCACCTATATCTCGCTTTATATTCTTTTTTGCACTCTTTTTGGGGGCATCAGCACCTTGCAGAGCCTTGAAAAGAAAATAAAATGAAAAAGACATCGATGTTAGTATGCATACAGACATTGGCATTTTCGGGACCCTACATAAAGTGAATCATCAACCGCCAATATTGAAAGCTATGAGATTCAAAGCAAGTACACATAGGAGCAAATACAAATCATTCACAAAAATTATTTAGCAAAAATTCTTTTAAACAGGTATATAATAGTTTACCTTAAGTTTAGCCAGCTCTGCTTTTTCGGCAGCCTTGAGTTTCTTCAATTCCTTCTCCCTTGCCTTCAAAAAAACACAAAAACGCAACGTGGAATATGAAGACAGATTGCCGTCAACAAAGCTACTAAAAGGCCTACTCAATTTGACAACACTGGGACAAGTTTGTCCAGTGATCTTGACCATCTCTACAGCATGCTATGCGAATGGATAGGAATGCATGCGGAGGAACAAGCTGATTGCTACTTGATGTTAGTCATTCATTCAAAACTGTAAGGTTCATACGCTATAGTATAGCCAGACAAGCCAAAGAAAAAAAAGAAAGAAAGAAAAATTATCTGCATTGCACCTGAGGTGGCAAGGGCAATTACATTGTATTCAAACCACATGAAGTCCGTTGCATTAAAAAGACAATCAAATGATGCATTGAATCAAACCTTCTCTTCCTTCTTCATTTTCCTCTCTAGGTCTTCCAGGCCTTCCGGCTTGTTATCCGGTTGAGACTGCACGACCAACATCAACTCATCAATCTGATCATTACGATCATAGAGTTGCCATTTCCACAGCTAACCCAATAACTCATAAGCTACAATCAGACGAGCTTCCACCCAAGAAAACATACCATTTCGATGGTTGGTAAGCGTGAGACTGCAACCAAAGTTCGATTCCGACAAGAGAAAGCGCCGGGACAGATGGTTGAGCTCCGTTTAGAAGTAGACCCAACAGCCGCCGGCGAACAAGGGCGGCGACCGTGACTTCAAAGAGACGACTTGACGGCGACCGAGCTCGGCGGAGGCGAGGGCGGCGGGACTTGTCAGAAGGGATTTTTCTGACAGTGTCAGACTGACACGGCTCTGACATTTTTTTTAATTAATTAAAGAAAGAAATTCGTAATTGGACATGGGCCACGTTCCTGTTCCTTTTTTTTTTTTTTTTTTTGGAGCCTTTTCTGCTTATTCGCTAATAAAATTTATTTATTTGACACGAATATCTAGTGGTGTATTTTGTACTTGCAAATTTGAAAATTTATAGATTTTAAGGGAAGACTTGGATCGTAATTGTTAACGGAGAGGAAGTGAATGATGATATGACATGAAGTTAATAGACGTATTTGAATAACGTCACAAAAGAAATCGTGTTCCGATATTAATTTTATTAATACATTGAAAAGGCACACGATATTAATTTTATTAATACATTTACAAAGTTATTAAAAGAATCTTATTCTTAAGGCCAAAGGGAAACGTGGAAGACTGAGCAAATAAATGACAAAATAAGAGCAAAGGAAGTCATTGATCGTCTGCCCTTTGACTGATTGGATTCTAAATATTTAATTTTCAATTGGGTTCTAAATATTTTATTTTGCTCAATTGAGTCTCAAACATTTTCAATTTTAGTCAATCGGTTCCCTTGAATATTATCCTCGGAAAGAGACACATGGCTGTGATTTTCCAAGTGAATAAGGAGATGCTTGAGGAGAAAACCTGTAGGAGAGGAGGCGAAGCCATTCAAGCAGAACTCTCAAGAAGCCAATTTTTCAGACGGTTTCTCAATCATCACATAGAAAAGTACTAGGATTTCATTACGCATTTCACTTATTTCTGCTATAAACTCACGAGTATCGAAGTATATGAGACATAGTTTATTTGTAATCCAGCAGAGCAAGTAAAAAGGTACAGAGGATGCTCTCCTCTCCCTGAAACTCCCACTTTTCCTCTCTGTATGATCAGCTTTGCCAGCAAATTTCCAATTTCCCACATTGATGGTGTCACTTCAAGGAGTTCTCAATGTCAATCACGAATCGATACTTAACATCTCTCTTGATGAGCCTCTCCAGAGCTTCATTGGCATAATCGATCGGTATCACTTCGATTTTTGGGTATATCTTCTGCGCCGCACACAGGTCTATCATTTCTTGGGTATCCTTTGTTCCTCCCGTTACGCTACCTGAAACAGTTCTCATATCTGCCAAAAGTTCACCGCGAGCAACTTAGTTCACCTATCAGGTATGAAGATTTCATTTAGTAATCAGATTTGAGAATAAAAACATACTGAGGTTAAGGCTGGCTGGACTGAATTTAACTTCACTCGGGAAGCCGACCAATGCTAGAACACCACCCGTCTTCAAAAGAGACATGTAAGGATCAAATGGGTGATCGCCGGCTGCCGTGTCGATTATAAAGTCCAGGGACTTAGCAAGGGCCTGCGTGCATTGGATTTATCAGATCACAACAGAATTTGACCACCATGGATCTCAACGTGAATAATTCCAGTTTTTCCTTTTTTTACCTTCATCTGCTCTAAGTCAGATGAGATAACGAAATGGTCAGCCCCAAGCAGGCTCAGTGCTTCCTCCTTCTTAGAATTGCTTGTGCTGAACACTGTGACTTTCAGTCCAAAAGCCTTCCCAAACTTAACTGCCATATGACCGAGCCCGCCAAGTCCAATTACACCTAGAGACTTACCAGGTTGGTTCATCTTGTGACGTATCATTGGAGTGTACACCGTGATTCCAGCACAGAGCAATGGCGCTGCTAGATCCATTGGGTAGTTTTCTGGAATCCTGAAGCAATACCTGTCAATGAAGCACCACAATTAATTTTCCAAATAACACCAAGAGAGGAAGTAATTTCCCAATAGAATCAGCATCCTGTCTTTTTTGTCTAAAAGGAATCAAATCACATGCTTGGGAATTTTACTTGCTTAGACCACAATTCAGCATCATGTTGTTTCTGTGATCCTTGTTCTGACCACAAATTGCTCAAGACAAACATTTCTTGCCGTAGCAACGAAAATAAAGTTATTGCAGCATACAGGAGGCCACACTCGATTAAAATTAAGAAAAGACACTTGCTCTAAGAAAGGAAACTGGTGGAATATCACATATGCTTGACTGAACACGTAATTTCTCTATTTCCATCAATCAATTTCTCCAAGGGACACAAGATTCCTGTGGCTCTATCAGATACAAGAATTAGTGAAAGCACATACATTTAGCTACCCATTTGATCTGATACTTATGATCTAACTCTAACAATCTAAGGACAGCTTATTTCATTCTTGACAATGGTTATTGAAAAGAAAGAATTTCTTTTTGCATTTAATAAAGCCAATTCTCCATTGAATGGTTTGAATGGTAATTGGATACAGAGGACTTGAAGACTCTCCAGAGTCGTTATAGAAAGTATCTTTATCCCTTTCCACGAGATGCAATTAATGCCTAAAAGCCATTCCTCACAGTCCTATGCATTATGCCACTTCTGGTCACAATCAGAATACGAAGAAAATTAGCAGAGAAGAAGACACGACATGAAATCTTTTTTTGGCCACCATGATTTGGAATTCTTTCACAGTGCAAAATGCTGCCTAATAACATTGTGTCAATAAGCAATTACCTTTCATGGACGACAATGTGACTAGAATATCCTCCCTTTGTGACTGTACCGTCCGCATCGATTCCATCAAAAGTCAAAACCGCCTTTTCACATTGGACTTCTAGCCTGTCATTGCAATACTCACACTCTCTGCATGAATTGACATAAGTTCCCACACCCACATGATCACCAACTTTGAAGCGTTGGACACTGGAGCCAACCTGTTTCACAATTCCAACTATCTCGTGCCTGAATCAATCAAAAAAATCATTCGCAAATTTTGTTCAGAGAATTATGAGGATGGTGCTAAGAAAAAAGATTAACATTTGAATCATGCTGCATCCCACCCTGGCACCAGAGGATACTTGGAGTGTCCCTGCACATTCCTAGTCCAAGCCACATCTGCATAGCACACTCCACAGTGCGTGATCTTAATCGAGACGTCTTCGCTTCCCACGCCCCTAAAGAGATGATTCCCAATCAGGTGAGCATATAATCCAGTGACTAATCAGACTAGGGTACCCTTTTTTTTCCATTTTCAAGATCAACAAACTAAGCTTGACCTACGATTATCGAGAAAACAAGAAATCAAAAATGAGGAAAGGAAAAATTCCATGACTACAAGCATATTTGTCCATACGGTAGATACAACCTCAAATGCTCAGAAAGGCAGCCAGTACAGGATCCTCATGTCTGCCATGAAATTCTGAGTAACCCATTACCAACAATTCTCGACCCAGTATTCAGCGCATACACAACAAAAGAAAGAACGAAAAAATGAAATGGGATTGGACCGAAAACTGTCTCGCATGAACACTGTACTGAGACTCTCGCATGAACACTTCGATAGAAATCGATAGAGACGAGGAGCGAATGAATTAAAAAGAGAATCCAAAAAGAAAAGAAATGGCAAAACCTGCGGCTGAATTTGTAGGGTGAGAGGAACCCAGAAGGGTCCCGGGCAGCCCAACCGAGGCAATCCTCCTTCCCACCCTCTGAGCTCATCTTCTGCACCTACACACCCAGCGAAGCAAATCACGCAAACGGGTACGGTTAGATTCATCCAAAGAAGTAGAAGAAGAAGAAGAAAGGGTGAGAACTCGAACGAGAGAGTGCCCAAGATCAGAAGACTCGACGGGTCATCACTCGGCGATGACTCGAGTCACAACGAGCTCGCCATCACTCACCAACTCGCTCACTCACCCACACCCACTTACCCAAACACAACCCACAGCAACTCAGAGAAAGAGAGAGAGAGAGATGACTACGGAGATGGAGATGAAGATGGAGATGGAGAGAGGTTACGCGGTGGAGTATGCGGGAGCGCGAAGAGGGGTGATGAGCCGAGCGGAGTCGAGGACGGGAGGTTCAACGAAGACTTTTGCCCCCTCCTGGTTTGCAGGAAAGCTGCGAGTAATCCGATGGATTTTATGGCGTTGGCCAGAGATAATAGGGGTAAAGTTGGAAGGAAACGTTATCCGAAACTTTGGTTCAACATGATCTTATAAGTTTTTAATTTAGTCGATATGATCTTTTAAATTTTGGTACATATTCAATTCCTTAGAGTATATGTTGTCGCAAATTTTAAATTAATGGAATGACGATATTAAATATTTTCATATGATCAAATGACACCATTAAATATGTACTTAAAGTTCAGACAACATTTAATATTTTCATATAATTTATGAACTATATGGAGCATGTATCAAAAGTTCATTAACCACATTAAATTAATTAAAAGTTTACGAATTACATTTCATATTACATCAAAGTTCACATTAAACAAATTAAAAAATTAAGGATCACATTGCATGTTAGACTAAAATCCAAAGATCATTTACGTTGTTATCCCAAATAATTGCTATCTATGAAATAACCATTAGGAAATTGAATTTCTAAAATGGAGTCCAAAATAAGTATATAAGTTTGTCCTTGGCATTGAAAAAATAAAAATAAAAGACACTCTAAAGAGTTTAGCACAATTTTAGTCCCGGGAGTTTCTGTATTACATATGATCTAGTCATCTTACTTTTCTTTTTTTATACACTCAAATCTTTTGTCATATTCAGTTTTAGTGCAGCTGGGTCTTCTTAGTTCTATTTTGTTCATTCAAGTCATACAATATTCTCAACTAGTGCAATCGAGCGCTTCACTCACCCATCATAACACACAATTCCGTTTTTCTTTTTTCAAGTTTGCTTTTCGCTCATTTGGCGCCACCTCAACATTGTGCGATATTTTCTACGTCAATGACAATACTACGTTATTAAGTACTATGACGCATTCAGCAAGAGGATTTACTGAATGATCTAATTGCACGAATCAAAAAAGTTAGAAGACTTGATTGAACAAAATATAAAGTTAAGAGGACCAAATTGTACAAATATAGAAATTTGAATGACTAAAATTGCATCAAATTATAGGGAGATGGGTCAGCCACAATAACATATTCTAACAGTGACTGGCTTTGACACAACCAATGCAACATTAGTACGAAAATGAAAGATAAGTGGACAAAAGAAGGGCAGTAGATGTTAAACAAAACCTGTTTCCCAAAAGCACCATGCAGAAACTTCCTTTCATTGGAAAATTTTTCTTGAAATGGAACTAAAGATTACTGGCTTCGACATAACCGATGACATAGCAAGAGCTGAGGCCTTATACAACAACAACATCAAAATGAAGGATGAGTTGAAAAGAAATGGACAGCAGCCATCAAATTAAACATTTTTTTCCTTGTCCCGTTCAGAACTTGTCACTCCTTCGTTACCATCTTGACCCTTTTGAAATTGGAAGTGAAGGTTACTGGCTTTGACTTAACCAATGTATAACTCTCAAAGCTGCGTTTGACAGTCAGGATAAAATTCGGGATAGAATATGATTTATTCTATCCTACATTTGGTGCTTGCTTAGGATAGAATAAAATCGAATATAAGGGGATATATGCGGATAAAATTATTCCATAGGGGGTAGGATAAAGATGGATAGGATTTAATGCCTATATGGGAAAAGTTATTTTTATCGAATAACAAATTTATTAAATTAAAAAAAATTAAAATTATATTTCAATATAAATAATATTTGAATTCTAATTTAAGAAATTAAAAATTAAAAATATTTTTTTAATTTAATCTTATTTTAATTTATATATTCAACTTTAATTCCATCTTATAATAAACATTTAATCGATAAATTGTATATTTATATTTATTATATATGTTTTAGGTATTTTTGTATTTAGGTATGTTAGTATAGTTTACTATTTGATAAATTTTATTAAAGAATGCTGAAAAGGATAAAAAGAAATGATAAAGAAAATAATTTTAAAAAGAGGAAAAATAAAATAAAAAGAAAATAAAAATAAATTAAGGAATAGTGTCACAAAATATTTTCACCATTTCCCTTTATGAACTTTTAGGTTCATTTCAATGATATGTTGTTTATATATAAAAAAAAAATGTACATAATATGATGTGAATATATCCGACTTTAAGATTGCAATTTACCAAACAGTGGATAAGATATAGAAAAATCTCAGGATTCTTATCCAATTCTATCTTGGTTAGAAATCCGGACGACCAAACGTTATCCAAGAGTCTAGGCCTAATGCAATATAATATATAGAAATGAAAGATGAGTAGAAAAAGAAATGGACTAGTGCTGTCAAATTAAAACCTTTCCCAAGTCAACTTGTCGCTCCCCTTCCTTCCATTATAATGCTTTTATGGTGGAACTGAAGATTACTGGCTTTGACACAACCAATGTAAACCCTCCAAGAGGTGAGAGAACTTATGCAAAAGTATAAAAATGAAAGACGAGTCGAAAAGATGAGGACAATAACCAAACGCGTGCAACTCAATTGCACTTTTCGATAAGGATAAACGTACCTCTCCTCATCATTGAAAGAGATAGGATTAGACGCAGACGTGATTGACATAGAGATTCTTACTAGAAATTAAATAAAAATGGACCCCCTGGACCTCCGACCAATGAGGTGAATCCCCGTCGTTGGCCCATCAATAAATGGACCGCCCATCAATAAATGGACCATTTGTTACGGAGACACAAGACAAACCTAGAAAGTAAGTCTTTCTTGGTAACAGGATGTTTGTTCTCGTGACCGTGTAAGTCTTTCTAGGTTCTCTGACGCGTGCCATGAGGTCATGGCATGTTATGCAACCAAAGATATCCATTCCATATTTCTATGGTAACTATCCATCATCGTTACCTCCTGTGAACCTAGGAAGAACAAAACCAATCTATAAAGCTGTGGAGGATCAAGAACAACCCGCCATAAGTTATCGATGAACTCAGTATTAGAAGCCTAAGTAGCGAATCATTTAAAGTTTAAGCAACTAAAATGTCATATGCCAAACAGAAGGAAAATCTACAGAGCCAACATCTGCATTGGATCAATGATGGCATATGAACAACTAAGGGAAAAATCTGCTCCTAAATATTTATCTGAAACTGTAAGCAAGGATCATGTTGCACTTGCATAACTCTGTTAACGCAGATCAATGGTCATGCTCTGGCTAGCTTTGTTAGAAGTTTGAAAACTCTACACGGACAGGCACTATTTGCAAGAAGACCTGTTCCCTCAAATGCTCATCTTTGTACTGAGCTGGAAATGCTTTTAGCAGATAGCTGTGCCTCCAGAAACAAATCGCATGAAGTGGCCCACAATTCTCTGGCAAGTCCGATGTCATACGAAACTGAAGAAGAGTTGATAGTCCGGCCCTTCCCACCAAAGAAATACACACCAGAAATTTCCTATATTTGCAAGACAGCGGCAATTAGTAAGCACTGTTCCAACATATAATAGCAGCCGCATAAGATTGATACCACAGATTATCAGCAGAGAAGGGAAAATCAATTCTGGAAACACACTGTCATACCGTAGAATCAACATTAATGGATTTTACGTCCAATGTTAGTGCGACCTCAATTGAGGATAAAACGAGAGAGACTCATTCAAGATGGTTCAGATAAGTGAAGCACCAGTACAGGAATGCTTTACACCAGCCTATTTAGTGGGAAAAAATCACTATCACCCATATCTGCAGCTGTGGTTGCCTATTGAGATGAAACACAAGTGATTTCATTGCAGTCCCTTCTAGCATATAGCAGAAATTAAAGATAACGATTGCAATCAGAAAAACTCACAGGAGGGGCAAGGGCTGCATCCAGAACTGAGTTGACCGCACCTTCAGGTGAATCCAAAAGACCCATTGCAGTTAAAAATGCAAAAGCTGTGTAGGAAAGGTAAGGGGGAACTTCTCGCATGATACTGGTTTTCACCACTCCAGGATCCACAGCACTAGAAATAAAAAAGAAAAGGAGAACATCTCAATTGTGCT